>CM059436.1:101624745-102224745 GCA_030390025.1 Squalus acanthias
ACAAACTGGGGAGAGAGACATAAACACAAACTGGGGAGAGAGAGATAAACACAAACTGGGGAGAGAGAGAATCACATACTGGAGAGAGAGAGAGAAACACAAACTAGGGAGAGAGAAACACAAACTGGGGAGAGAGAGAGAGAAACACAAACTGGGGAGAGAGAGAGAGAAACACAAACTGGAGAGAGAGAGAGAGAATCACAAACTGGGGAGAGAGAGAGAAACAAACTGGGGGAGAGAGAGAGAATCACAAACTGGGGAGAGAGAGAGAGAAACACAAACTGGGGGAGAGAGAGAGAATCACAAACTGGGGAGAGAGAGAGAGAATCACAAACTGGGGAAGAGAGAGAGAAACAAACTGGGGAAAAAGAAACACAAACTGGGGAGAGAGAGAGAGAAACACAAACCGGGGGAGAGAGAGAGAGAAACACAAACTGGGAGAGTGAGAGAGAAACACAAACAGGGGAGGGAGAGAGAGAGAGAAAGACAAACATGGAGAGAGTGGAAAAACACAAACTGGGTAAAAGAGTGAAAGACAAATTGGGGAGAGAGAGAGAAACACAAACTGGGGGTGAGAGAGAGAAACACAAACTGGGGAGACAGTGAGAGAGAAACACAAACTGGGGAGAGAGAGAGAGAGAATCACAAACTGGGAGAGTGCAAGAGAAACACAAACTGGGGAGAGAGAGAGAGAGAGAATCACAAACTGGGAGAGTGCAAGAGAAACACAAACTGGGGAGAGAGAGAGAGAGAAACACAAACTGGGGAGAGAGAGAGAGAGAATCACAAACTGGGGCGAGAGAGAAACACAAACTGGGGGAGAGAGAGAGAATCACAAACTGGGAGAGTGCAAGAGAAACACAAACTGGGGAGAGAGAGAGAGAAACACAAACTGGGGAGAGAGAGAAACACAAACTGGGGAGAGAGAGAGAAACACAAACTGGGGAGAGAGAGAGAAACACAAACTGGAGACAGAGAGAGAGAGAAACACAAACTGGAGAGAGAGAGAGAAACACAAACTGGAGACAGAGAGAGAGAGAAACACAAACTGGAGAGAGAGAGAGAGAGAGAAACACAAACTGGAGACAGAGAGAGAGAGAAACACAAACTGGAGAGAGAGAGAGAGAAAGACAAACTGGGGAGAGAGAGTGAAACACAAACTGGGGAGAGAGAGAAAGACAAACTGGGAAGAGAGAGAGAAACACAAACTGGGGAGAGAGAGAGAAACACAAACTGGGGAGAGAGAGAGTGAAACACAAACTGGGGAGAGAGAGAAACACAAACTGGGGAGAGAGAGAGTGAAACACAAACTGGGGAGAGAGAGAAAGACATACTGGGGAGAGAGAGAGTGAAACACAAACTGGGGAGACAGAGAGAAACACAAACTGGGGAGAGAGAGAAACACAAACTGGGGAGAGAGAGAGAAATACAAACTGGGGAGAGAGAGAGAGAAACACAAACTGGGGAGAGAAAGGGAGAGAGAAACACAAACTGGGGAGAGAGAGAGCAACACAAACAGGGGAGAGAGAGAGAAAAACAAACTGGGGAGAGAGCGAGAGAGAGAGAGAAACACAACTGGGGGAGAGAAAAACAAACTGGAGAGAGAGAGAGACACACAAACTGGGGAGAGGTAGAGAAACACAAACTGGGAGAGAGAGTGAGGGAATAATAATCTGGGGAGAGAGAGAGAGAAACACAACAGAATGTGAGAACCACAAACTGGTGAGAGAGAGATAGATAAACGGAGAGAAAGAGAAACACAAAGTGGAGAGTGAGAGAGAGAGAAACACAAACTGGGGAGAGAGAGAAACACAAACTGGGGAGAGAGAGAGAGAAACACAAACTGGGGAGAGAGAGAAACACAAACTGGGGAGAGAGAGAGTGAAACACAAACTGGGGAGAGCGAGAGAAACACAAACTGGGGAGAGAGAGAGAGAAACACAAACTGGGAAGAGAGAGATAAACACAAACTGGGGAGAGAGAGAATCACAAACTGGAGAGAGAGAGAGAAACACAAACTGGGGAGAGAGAGAGAGAAAAACAAACTGGGGAGAGAGACATAAACACAAACTGGGGAGAGAGAGATAAACACAAACTGGGGAGAGAGAGAATCACATACTGGAGAGAGAGAGAGAAACACAAACTGGGGAGAGAGAGAGAGAAACACAAACTGGGGAGAGAGACATAAACACAAACTGGGGAGAGAGAGATAAACACAAAATGGGGAGAGAGAGAAACACAAACTGGAGAGAGAGAGAGAAACACAAACTAGGGAGAGAGAAACACAAACTGGGGAGAGAGAGAGAGAAACACAAACTGGGGGAGAGAGAGAGAATCACAAACTGGGGAGAGAGAGAGAAACAAACTGGGGAAAAAGAAACACAAACTGGGGAGAGAGAGAGAGAAACACAAACCGGGGGAGAGAGAGAGAGAAACACAAACTGGGAGAGTGTGAGAGAAACACCAACAGGGGAGGGAGAGAGAGAGATAAAGACAAACATGGAGAGAGTGGAAAAACACAAACTGGGTAAAAGAGTGAAAGACAAACTGGGGAGAGAGAGAGAAACACAAACTGGATGAGAAAGAGCGAAACACAATCTGGGGGTGAGAGAGAGAAACACAAACTGGGGAGACAGTGAGAGAGAAACACAAACTGGGGAGAGAGAGAGAGAGAATCACAAACTGGGAGAGTGCAAGAGAAACACAAACTGGGGAGAGAGAGAGAGAGAATCACAAACTGGGGAGAGAGAGAAACACAAACTGGGGGAGAGAGAGAGAGAATCACAAACTGGGAGAGTGCAAGAGAAACACAAACTGGGGAGAGAGAGAGAGAGAAACACAAACTGGGGAGAGAGAGAAACACAAACTGGGGAGAGTGAGAAACACAAACTGGGGGAGAGAGAGAGAGAATCACAAACTGGGAGAGTGCAAGAGAAACACAAACTGGGGAGAGAGAGAGAGAGAGAAACACAAACTGGGGAGAGAGAGAAACACAAACTGGGGAGAGAGAGAGAGAGAGAAACACAAACTGGGGAGAGAGAGAAACACAAACTGGGGAGAGAGAGAAACACAAACTGGGGGAGAGAGAGAGAGAGAATCACAAACTGGGGAGAGAGAGAAACACAAACTGGGGAGAGAGAGAGAGAATCACAAACTGGGGAGAGAGAGAAACACAAACTGGAGACAGAGAGAGAGAGAAACACAAACTGGAGACAGAGAGAGAGAGAAACACAAACTGGAGAGAGAGAGAGAGAGAAAGACAAACTGGGGAGAGAGAGAAAGACGAACTGGGGAGAGAGAGAGAAACACAAACTGGGGAGAGAGAGAGAAACACAAACTGGGGAGAGAGAGAGAGATACCAACTGGGGAGAGAGAGAGAAACACAAACTGGGGAGAGAGAGAGAAACACAAACTGGGGAGAGAGAGAGAAATACAAACTGGGGAGAGAGAGAGAAACACAAACTGGGGAGAGAGAGAAACACAAACTGGGAGAGAGAGAGAGAGAAACACAAACTGGGGAGAGAGAGAGAAACACAAACTGGGAGAGAGAGAGAGAAACACAAACTGGGGAGAGAGAGAGAAACACAAACTGGGAGAGAGAGAGAGAAAAACAAACTGGGAGAGAGAGAGAAACACAAACTGGGGAGAGAGAGAGAAACACAAACTGGGGAGAGAGAGAAACACATACTGGGAGAGAGAGAGAGAGAAACACAAACTGGGAGAGAGAGAGAGAAACACAAACTGGGGAGAGAGAGAGAGAAACACAAACTGGGAGAGAGAGAGAAACACAAACTGGGGAGAGAGAGAGAACACTGGGGAGAGAGAGAGAACACTGGGGAGAGAGAGAGAGAAACACAAACTGGGGAGAGAGAGAAACACAAACTGGGGAGAGAGAGAGAGAAACAAAACTGGGGAGAGAGAGAGAAACACAAACTGGGAGAGAGAGAGAGAAACACAAACTGGGGAGAGAGAGAGAAACACAAACTGGGGAGAGCGAGAGAAACACAAACTGGGGAGAGAGAGAGAGAAACACAAACTGGGGAGAGAGAGAAAAAAACACAAACTGAGAGATAGACAGAGAAACATAAACTGGGAGGGAGAGAGAGAAATACAAAATGGAGGAGAGAATGATAAACACAAACACTGGGGAGAGAAGATAAACACAAACTCGGGAGAGAGAGAGAGAAACACAAACTGGGGAGAGAGAGAAACACAAACTGGAGAGAGAGAGAGAGAGAGAAACACAAACTGGGGAGAGAGATAGAGAAATACAAACTGGTGAGAGAGAGAGAATAACACAAACTGGGCAGCGATAGAGATACACAAACGGAAACAGAGAATCACAAACTGACGAGAGAGAGAGAGAAACAGAAATTGGGCAGAGAGAGAAACACAAACTGGGAAGAGAGAGAGAGAAACACAAACTGGGAAGAGAGAAACACAAACTGGAGAGAGAGAGAGAAACACAAACTGGGGAGAGAGAGAGAAACACAAACTGGGGAGAGAGAGAGAGAAACACAAACTGGGGAGAGAGAGAGAAACACAAACTGGGGAGAGAGAGAGAAACAAACTGGGGAGAGAGAGAAACACAAACTGGGGAGAGAGAGAGAGAAACACAAACGGGGAGAGAGAGAGAGAAACACAAACTGGGAGAGTGAGAGAGAAACACAAACTGGGAGGAGAGAGAGAGAGAAAGACAAACTGGGAGAGAGAGAGAAAACACAAACTGGGTAGAGAGAGAAAGACAAACTGGGGGAGAGAGAGAGAAACACAAACTGGGAGAGAGAGAGAAACACAAACTGGGAGAGAGAGAGAAACACAAACTGGGGAGAGAGAGAGAAACACAAACTGGGGAGAGAGAGAGAAACACAAACTGGGAGAGAGAGAGAGAAACACAAACTGGGGAGAGAGAGAAACACAAACTGGGGAGAGAGAGAGAGAAACACAAACTGGGAGAGTGACAAGAGAAACACAAACTGGGGAGAGAGAGAAACACAAACTGGGGAGAGAGAGAGAAACACCAACTGGGGAGAGAGAGAGAAACACAAACTGGGGAGAGAGTGAGAAACAATAACTAATGGGATAGAGAGAGAATCACAAACTGGGGAGAGAAAGGGAGAGAGAAACACAAACTGGGGAGAGAGAGAGAAACACAAACTGGGGAGAGAGAGAGAAAAACAAACTGGGGAGAGAGGAGAGAAACACAAACTGGGGAGAGAGAGAGAAACACAAACTGGGGATAGAGAGAGAAACACAAACTGGGGAGAGATAGAGAGAACACAAACTGGGAGAGAGAGTGAGGAAAACTAAACTGGAGAGAGAGAGAGAAACACAACTCTGGGGAGAGATGAGAACCAGCAAACTGGTGAGAGAGAGAGATAACAAAACGGAGGGAGAGAGAGAAACACAAACTGGAGAGTGAAGAGAGAGAAACACAAACTGGGGAGAGAGAGAGAGAAACACAAACTGGGGAGAGAGAGAGAAACACAAACTGGGAGAGAGAGAGAAACACAAACTGGGGAGAGAGGAGAAACACAAACTGGGGAGTGAGAGAGAGAAACACAAACTGGGGAGAGAGAGAGAAACACAAACTGGGGAGAGAGAGAGAAACACAAACTGGGGAGAGCGAGAGAAACACAAACTGGGGAGAGAGAGAGAGAAACACAAACTGGGGAGAGAGAGAAAAAAACACAAACTGAGAAGATAGACAGAGAAACACAAACTGGAGGGAGAGAGAGAAATACAAATTGAGGAGAGAATGATAAACACAAACTCTGGGGAGAGAATGATAAACACAAACTCGGGAGAGAGAGAGAGAAACACAAACGAGGGAGAGAGAGAAACACAAACTGGAGAGAGAGAGAGAGAAACACATACTGGGGAGAGAGAGAGAGAAACACAAACTGGGGAGAGAGAGAGAGAAACACAAACTGGGGGAGAGAGAGAGAATCACAAACTGGGGAGGGAGAGAGAGAGAGAAAGACAAACATGGAGAGAGTGGAAAAACACAAACTGGGTAAAAGAGTGAAAGACAAACTGGGCAGAGAGAGAGAATCACAAACTGGGGAGAGAGAGAGAAACAAACTGGGGAAAAATAAACACAAACTGGGGAGAGAGAGAGAAACACAAACCGGGGGAGAGAGAGAGAGAAACACAAACTGGGAGAGTGAGAGAGAAACACAAACCGGGGGAGAGAGAGAGAGAAACACAAACTGGGAGAGTGCAAGAGAAACACAAACTGGGAGAGTGAGAGAGAAACACAAACTGGATGAGAAAGAGCGAAACACAATCTGGGGGTGAGAGAGAGAAACACAAACTGGGGAGACAGTGAGAGAGAAACACAAACAGGGGAGAGAGAGAGAGAGAGAATCACAAACTGGGGAGAGAGAGAGAGAGAGAATCACAAACTGGGAGAGTGCAAGAGAAACACAAACTGGGGAGAGAGAGAGAAATAAACACAAACTGGGGAGAGAGAGAGAGAGAATCACAAACTGGGGAGAGAGAGAGAGAGAATCACAAACTGGGAGAGTGCAAGAGAAACACAAACTGGGGAGAGAGAGAGAAGTAAACACAAACTGGGGAGAGAGAGAGAGAGAATCACAAACTGGGGGAGAGAGAGAGAATCACAAACTGGGAGAGTGCAAGAGAAACACAAACTGGGGAGAGAGAGAGAGAGAAACACAAACTGGGGAGAGAGAGAGAGAGAATCACAAACTGGGGAGAGAGAGAGAGAGAAACACAAACTGGGGAGAGAGAGAAACACAAACTGGGGGTGAGAGAGAGAGAATCACAAACTGGGAGAGTGCAAGAGAAACACAAACTGGGGAGAGAGAGAGAGAGAAACACAAACTGGGGAGAGACAGAGAGAGAAACACAAACTGGGGAGAGAGAGAGAGAGAAACACAAACTGGGGAGAGAGAGAAACACAAACTGGGGAGAGAGAGAGAGACAAACTGGGGGGAGAGAGAGAAACACAAACTGGAGAGAGAGAGAGAGAAACACAAACTGGGGAGAGAGAGAAACACAAACTGGAGAGAGAGAGAGAGAGAAACACAAACTGGGGAGAGAGAGAAACACAAACTGGAGAGAGAGAGAGAGAGAAACACAAACTGGGGGAGAGAGAGAGAGACAAACTGTGGAGAGAGAAACACAAACTGGGGAGAGAGAGAGAGAGAATCACAAACTGGGGAGAGAGAGAAACACAAACTGGAGAGAGAGAGAGAGAAACACAAACTGGGCAGAGAGAGAGAATCACAAACTGGGGAGAGAGAGAGAAACAAACTGGGGAAAAAGAAACACAAACTGGGGAGAGAGAGAGAAACACAAACCGGGGGAGAGAGAGAGAGAAACACAAACTGGGAGAGTGAGAGAGAAACACAAACCGGGGGAGAGAGAGAGAGAAACACAAACTGGGAGAGTGCAAGAGAAACACAAACTGGGAGAGTGAGAGAGAAACACAAACTGGATGAGAAAGAGCGAAACACAATCTGGGGGTGAGAGAGAGAAACACAAACTGGGGAGACAGTGAGAGAGAAACACAAACAGGGGAGAGAGAGAGAGAGAATCACAAACTGGGGAGAGAGAGAGAGAGAATCACAAACTGGGAGAGTGCAAGAGAAACACAAACTGGGGAGAGAGAGAGAAATAAACACAAACTGGGGAGAGAGAGAGAGAGAATCACAAACTGGGGAGAGAGAGAGAGAGAATCACAAACTGGGAGAGTGCAAGAGAAACACAAACTGGGGAGAGAGAGAGAAGTAAACACAAACTGGGGAGAGAGAGAGAGAGAATCACAAACTGGGGGAGAGAGAGAGAATCACAAACTGGGAGAGTGCAAGAGAAACACAAACTGGGGAGAGAGAGAGAGAGAAACACAAACTGGGGAGAGAGAGAGAGAGAATCACAAACTGGGGAGAGAGAGAGAGAGAATCACAAACTGGGGAGAGAGAGAAACACAAACTGGGGGTGAGAGAGAGAGAATCACAAACTGGGAGAGTGCAAGAGAAACACAAACTGGGGAGAGAGAGAGAGAGAAACACAAACTGGGGAGAGACAGAGAGAGAAACACAAACTGGGGAGAGAGAGAGAGAGAGAAACACAAACTGGGGAGAGAGAGAAACACAAACTGGGGAGAGAGAGAGAGACAAACTGGGGGGAGAGAGAGAAACACAAACTGGAGAGAGAGAGAGAGAGAAACACAAACTGGGGAGAGAGAGAAACACAAACTGGAGAGAGAGAGAGAGAGAAACACAAACTGGGGAGAGAGAGAAACACAAACTGGAGAGAGAGAGAGAGAGAAACACAAACTGGGGGAGAGAGAGAGAGACAAACTGTGGAGAGAGAAACACAAACTGGGGAGAGAGAGAGAGAGAATCACAAACTGGGGAGAGAGAGAAACACAAACTGGAGAGAGAGAGAGAGAAACACAAACTGGGGAGAGAGAGAGAATCACAAACTGGGGAGAGAGAGAAACACAAACTGGAGAGAGAGAGAGAGAAACACATACTGGAGAGCGAGAGAGAGAGAGAAACACAAACTGGAGACAGAGAGAGAGAGAAACACAAACTGGAGACAGAGAGAGAGAGAGAAACACAAACTGGAGACAGAGAGAGAGAGAGAGAAACACAAACTGGAGACAGAGAGAGAGAGAAACACAAACTGGAGACAGAGAGAGAGAGAAACACAAACTGGAGAGAGAGAGAAAGAGAGAGAAACACAAACTGGAGAGAGAGAGAGAGAGAGAGAGAGAGAAACACAAACTGGAGACAGAGAGAGAGAGAAACACAAACTGGAGAGAGAGAGAGAAAGAGAGAGAGAAACACAAACTGGAGACAGAGAGAGAGAGAAACACAAACTGGAGAGAGAGAGAGAGAGAGAGAAACACAAACTGGAGACAGAGAGAGAGAGAAACACAAACTGGAGAGAGAGAGAGAAACACAAACTGGAGAGAGAGAGAGAGAGAGAGAAACACAAACTGGAGAGAGTGAGAGAGAGAGAAACACAAACTGGAGAGAGAGAGAGAGAAACACAAACTGGAGAGAGTGAGAGAGAAACACAAACTGGGGAGCGAGAGAGAGAAACACAAACTGGAGAGAGTGAGAGAGAGAGAAACACAAACTGTGGAGCGAGAGAGAGAAACACAAACTGGCGAGAGAGAGAGAGAAACACAAACTGGAGAGAGAGAAAAACACAAACTGTAGGGCGGAGGAGATCCTTTCGGCCTGTGATGTGTGCTGTTGTACAATGTCTTTTGTTCTGCGAGTCAGGCAGCTTTGGTGCTTCTGTCTGAGGACTGAGCTTTACCCCCCTGAAGCTGGGCTTCAGAGGTCGCGTTTTGGCGTCAGTATATTGAATTAGGTTTGGTTTTGGTTGCTATGATGGATCTTTAATAAAACACTGGTTTGGCCTCAACTGGTGTATTGTGTCCAACACTGGGCACCGCACTTTGGGGAGGATGTGAAGGCTTTAGAGAGGGTGCAGAATAGATTTACCAGAATAGTACCTGGGATGAGGGACTTCAGTTACTTGGATAGACTGGAGAAGCTGGGGTTGTTCTCCTTAGAGCAGAGAAGATTAAGCGTAGATTTGATAGAGGTGTTCAAAATCATGAGGGGTCTAGACAGAGTAGATAGAGAGAAACTGTCCCATTGGCAGCAGGGTCGAGAACCAGAGGACACAGATTTAAGGTGATTGGCAGAAGAACCAAAGGCGACATGAGGAAAATCTTTTTTATGCAGCGAGTGTTTATGAGCTGCAGTACACTGCCTGAAAGGATGGTGGAGGCAGATTCAATCGTGGCTCTCAAAAAGAAATTGGATAAGTACCTGAAGGAAAAAAATTTGAAGGACTACGGGGAAAGGGCGGGGGAGTGGGACTAGCTGAAGTGCTCTTGCAGGGAGCCGGTACGGGCTCAACGGGCCTCCTTCTGTGCTGTAACCATTCTATGATTCTAAGATTTTATTGATTATTTTTATAACTTGCTGTGTATTGTAAAAAGTCGTAAAATTGTACGGAAACTTTAGTTAGCTGTTACTTATATTGATGTTTTTGTTGAATCAGTGGTATTTACTCGGTGTTTCTCATTGCGATCGATACTGTAGAAACATCACAGAAGCAGTTTTTATTTAAACATTACTTATCCTTACTGTTCTTTGTGTTCTTTCTTTGATTTATTAATGATGTTATTCGTCTCAGTATAAAACAAAAAGTCAAATATTTTATTCGGGGCTCGGTGATACTAGACACTCAACTAAGGTAAATGCAATGCAGTGGGCAAATGTCACGTGATCAAATGTCATGTGATCAAATGTCACATGATCGGATCTCCAGGAATACATTAAATGAGAGTTGGCAACCTTACACAGTTAAAGGTTTCTTGCTATTGCTTTACAAGAGAACGTAAATTCTGACTTTTCCAGTGCCCTGTTGGCCATTTATTCCGTTTGTACAACTTAAACAGTACTTTTACAAGCATCATGATATTAGAGTCTGAGACACTTGGGGCTGGCTGGCTTGAGTAATACCATTGGCACCCCCACCTCCTTTTGTCCAGCTAAAAGGGAGCTCTGTACTCTGCTTAAATTTTAGTATGCCCGCAATCTGCTAGCAAAAAAAAAAAATCAAATTGAAATCTGAAATCTTGTTAAACTTTGCTTCACAGCGGGCTGGATTTGTAGTGCAGTGGAAGTGAAAACCAAAGGGGCGTGAGAATATCGCCTGAATATTGGCAATCTTACTACTAGTACAACTACTTGCACCTTCAACATAGAAATACATCACAAAGCGCTTCGCAGAGATTTTATCAAAAATAAACCCCGAGCCAAAGGAGGAGATGTTAGGAGGGGTGAGCGAAAGCTTAGTCAAAGAGGTGGGTTTTAAGGATGGTCTTAAAGGAGAAAATTCCAGAACGTGGGGCCTAGGCGGCTGAAAGCACGGCTGCCAATAATGCGATGAAGGGAGGGGAAGATGGAAAAGTTCCGAACTGCACTTTTAATGACTTCATACTAAAATTAAACTGCACAGATGTTATGTGATCAAACGTCACATGATCGGATCTCCAGGAATACATTAAATGAGAGTTGGCAACCCTCTCTTTGCATTGTTGCAAACTGTAGTATAATTTAGCAAATAAACATTGGCTCAGGGACATCCCCCCCTCATAGTTCCTAGGTAAAGAAAGAACTTACATTTATATCGTGCGTTATCATGTCCTCAAAATGTCTCAAAACACTCAATAACTAATGAATGACATTTTGGAATGCAGTAACTGTTGCTGTGTATGTGTACCAGTCAAAACAGTCTTAATTAAAGTCACAAATGACATCCTCTGAGACTGTAACTATGGTGCACTATCCTTCCTCACCTTTCTCGACCTCACAATCAAATTAATTATGCTGCAATGTACTCACGTTGTTATGTGGGGAAATGCGACAGCCAGTTAATCTGCTTCTGTTGGTGTTGATTGAGGATTAAATGTTGACTTCCCTGTTCTTCTCTAAATAATGCCATGGCATATTTTACATCCATCTGAACGAGAAGAGCTGGTTTCAATTTAGCATCTCATCAGAAAGACGGTACCTAGGAACATGCAGCACTCCCTCAAGACTGCACTGAAGTATCATCCTAGATTATGTGTTCAAGTCTTGGAGTGGGGTTTGAACCCAAAACTTTCTGACTCAGAGGTGAAGTTAGTACTAGCTGAACAAAGTTGAGACTTAGTCACCATTAGGTTTGTTCCCTGGTCTGTGGTGAGCTCGGTGATCTCAGCTGGCAGGAGCAGCAGAGGCAATAGTAGCAGCATCTGGGTTAGGGATGGGAAACTGGCCCGGCCTGCCATTTGTGATCGCCCTACAATGACCCCTGCTTAAAGTGTGCACGTGTAGATGCTAGACAAGGATGGGATTGTGTTTCACTGTGAGATCCTCCAAGGTTGGACATTCTGCCGATACTGTCGTGGGTCACACATGAGTAAAGCCCATTTGCACAAGGATCCAAAGGGATACTGCTGCCTGTAGAATTGTACTAAAGTAAGAGAGTCAACATCTTCTGGAGAAGAAGACAGGGGAGTAAACTAGAAGAAAAAATTAATGGAACAGATAAACCTCCTACACATTTTTGAGTCTCTAGCTCCAACAAGCTTGCATCTCTCCTTTCTATTTTATCGGTGGTGTTGATTGAGGGAGTAATGTTGGTCAGAACACCAGGAGAACTCTGTGCTCTTCTTCAAATAGTGTCATCTTTTATGTCCATCTCAACAGGTTGGGGGGGGGAGGGGGTGGGTGGGTGGGCCGTGATTTAATGTCGCACTTCCAAAAGTGCAGCAGGACAGTTCATATCATCAGGACACACCAAACCATTTCACAATCAAATAAATTATTTTGAAGTGAAGTCACTGATATGTTTTGTAAGAATTCTCATGTCGTGTTATAAGAACATAAGAATTAGGAGCAGGGGTTGAAGGGATAATTACTAGTCCTAGCCCCTTTAGGGCTACCCCAGATCAGGCGTATTCCTCAGACGTTCACTTTCAACTAAAGTTTGAGGTAGCCGAATCCTAAAGACGCTTAATTGGGTCTAAAGGTCTGGACTATCTCTCCCTAAAGGAAAGGAACAATCTGAAGATGTTACCATCCTCCAGATAGCATTTTTAATAAGTTTTAGCTAGACTGCAACGTTCCGGATATTATGAGGGTCGGAAAACTCCCGCAGAATTCTGTAACTCCTCACCAAAGAGTGTACAGAGATTGAGTTCGCGAGTTTGATACAGAAGTATTATGTGAGATAATTCTAAAAATATATAGATTTCTTAAAGAACTGACATGTAATTACAGTAGGTGTTTCAATCGCAACATTAACAGTTCCAAAAAGAGAAAGCTTTTGCAATCTTATTATCAGAGATCCTTATTCTCAAATCTTAACTTCGCTACAGTTTTACAGTTCTAAGTCTTATTCAGAATATCCACCAAAATCAAATACAGTACCGTTGATCCCCGAGGTACAAAGAGTTGGAGACTTACAGAGCCTACCTCTGAAGCCGAGAATCGCTTTGCCCCTTTACAGCGAGACTCTCACACATTTGAAAGTTCAATATTTATATCCTTTTGCAGTGCTATTTCCTTTGAAGTTTTCTGCTGATGTAAGCTAATTATCTCTAGTCATTTTTCTGCTGACCATCAGGTCAGAAAGCCACATACAGATCCCATCCAAATTTCTGTTATGTGCTGCAGCCAGCCAAGGCTCCTCACCAGGAGCACAAAGTTGGAAAATTCCTCTTTACACATGGAGGAAGTTCAGAATAGGTTTTAAATAGCTTGCGTCTAGCTATCAACTTTGTTGTGGGAGAGTAGCAACTGACCTCACATCTAAACACAGATTTGTGGTGTGGTGATAAAAAGAGAAAAAAACTGCAAATGCTGGATTATATAGGCTATACAGCACAGAAACAGGCCATTCAGCCCAACCAGTCCATTTATGCTCCAATTGAGCCTTTCCCGCCTTTCTTCGTCCAACTCTAACAGCATAACCCTCTATTCCCTTTTCCCTCATATGCTTATCTAGCCTCCTCTTAAATGCATCTGTACTATTCGCTTCAACCACTGGTAACTGAAATGAACACAGAAAATCCTAAAAAGACACAATGGGTCAGTCAGCCTCTGTAAGCGAAGAGTCGACAACTGCTCTACACCTGAAACATTACAGCTTCTTTGGATCTGCTGTGTCTCATCTGAAATATGGCACATGCCTTGAAAGTTCAGCATTATTCTTTAGGCAGAAGGAACCAATAAAGATCGCCCAATTAAAACAGGGGTAAAAGGAGTGACATTACGATGTGCTGATCCGTAACCTTTGAAAGACAATGTCAGGAAGTGCTAAGGCTGCAGAACTGCTAGTGAACTGAAGGTGGCAAACAGGCTGCATTTCAGAAGAGTTCTCTAATGTTTTACTGGGCCTGACATCACTATTTTATATCGTGCTTTTTAGTCATCTTTTGAAACCACAAAGTCATTTTCTGTGTAAAATGACTGCTTCTGATACTTGTTTTTTTTAAATCAATTTTACTGACATAAATTTATATTATGTTTGTACACAGTGTCTTCTTGATGGCATCGACCTAGATTTCAGTTTTACATTTGAGTGGTAATCTGTGAATTAGGCACATAAGATGCAGGTGCAAATCAATCAATATATAAGCAAAATAACTATTGTTCATAACTGAAGAGTTATGGTAGCTGAGTGGTTATGAGATTAGACTAACAACCCAGAGGCCATGAGTTCAAATCCCTTCACAGCAAGTTATGAAATCTGTGCGCATGCATCAGATAAATAACCGTGAAAGCATTCAGATTGTTGAAAAAAAAAACTCGCTGGTCTATCTAGCCTACACATGACCCCAAGTCCCACATTACATGGTTGACTCTTACTGCCCTCTGAAGTGGTCATTGTAAACAAAGTTCAACAATAAGAAAATCAAGCGGTAACAACTCAGGCATCGTATCAGGATAAGAGTAATGCAATCCCATCAAAGTCTTCATCATTAACTGGTTCCCAAGCTGTGAGAGCTGCTAAATAACAGCCTGACATTGTCATACTCACAGAATCATATCTATCAGTCAACATCCCGGACTGCTCCATCACCATCCTGGGATCCAGTGGAGGGATAGACCCACCAGAGATGGGTGCAGACTAATATGCAGACAGGTAGGAGTGGCCCTGGGAGTCATCAACATTGACTCCAGAAGTATCATAGCTTCAGGTTAAAAAGACACAAGAAAACCTCCTGCTGATCACTACTTACTGTCTCCCTTAACTGATGCATCAGTACTCCTGCATCTTGAACATTATTTGGGGGGAACAAAGGCACATGTACTCTGGGTGGGGTATTTCAACATCCACCATCAAGAGTGGTTCTGTAATACCAACAATGGCCAGATCCTTAAGGACATAGCTGTCAGACTGGACCTATGACAGATGGTAAGGGAAGCAACCTACCTTGACGCAGGCAGGTCTGTCCACAATAGAAGTGACCAGTGGACAGTCTTTTTGAAGACAGGAGGAAAAATTTGGAACCTTAGCACCTCCCATTAGAGCCAGCAGATGGCACTAACAAGGTGCTAGAACATTATCGCTGGGACAAGGTGAATCCAGTGCCACACGCCCCTGCTGCGCCGCAAGCCTCAATGCCAGGTGGATCGTGACATCAGTGAGTATTCAACACTCACTGACCACCCGATCTGCGAAATTGATTGTCGCCACCTACCTTAGCGCCTGGAGGAAACAGCGACAGGGAGAGCTGGTGTAAAGGAGCAGGAAGCTGGCTCCAGGGATGTTATTTAAAGGGATCATTAGTAATGAGTCAGAACTGTCAGGTTAGTGCAGTTTCAGTGCTTTCTTGTCTGTTTCACATAGTCCAACAGTTTCATTCTGTAATTTCAAGGTTATTTTGTACCAGGAGTGTTGTGGGAACTAAATAATAGCTACATTTATTCTTAAAAAAAATCAAACTGCTACACATAGTTACATTAATGGGGGCTGTACTGGCAGTTGACCTCGCCCTCCAGGATCTACGCAGGGTGAGTGGAGGCAGCGATAAAGACTGGAACATGTGCCTAGAGGGAGGAGGGCCATCAGGGTTCTCAACATGAGGCCTTACATCCAAGGGTATTCCGAGAGCACTTTTCCGACATCTAATTAAGTGAGGAGCAGTGTATTAGAAAGCTCCACTTCACCAAGGAGGTGGTTACAGAACTCTGCCACCTCCTGCAACCATACCTCTAGCCTCAGATCAGGGCGACCACGGCTCTCTCAGTGGCAGTCAAGGTCACCGTCGCCGTCAATTTCTTCACCAGTGGATCCTTTCAGTCTGCAACAGGAGACATAGCTAAAATCTCGCAGTTCGTCATCCATCACTGCATCCGGGAGGTCATAGAGGGGGAGAAATTCGGTATTGCCCCATTTGGGGCGCAATTATAGGCTAAGAGCAAAGTTTAATGCTTGGCGCTAATTATCGCCTCTGACTGCAAACTTGGCTTCTATCACCCCTGGAGGTGATTGGAACACTAAATCAGGCGCTATACACCTCTCTTAAGGAGCTGGCGAAGCTCATGTAATGTCAATCAGCAATGGAACATGACTCCCCTCCGCAACCCCACCACTTGTATCCAGCACTCATATAATGAGAGCCATGCCACCACCAGAAACATCATCGAGCAAACCATCGGCCTGCTGAAGCAATAGTTCCACTGCCTTGACCGCTCGGAAGGAGACCTCCAGTACTCAGCTGAGTGGGTGCCCCATTTCATGGTGGTCTGCTGCATGCTCTACAACTTGGCCATCATGAGGGCCCAGCCCTTGCCACCAGGGATTGCGGGACCACCTCAGGAGGAGGAAGACGAGTAGGGTGACGAGGAGGAGAAACAGGAGCGAGGGAGGAGGCAGCCACTCAATCAGCTTTCTGGAAGGGCAGTCCGTGATCGCCTCATCAGACTGTGGTTCGAATGAATTACACCCCAGATCCCCGTTGCTCACCGCATCCCCATCATTCCATCCCTGTCGCAGGCCATATCAGAGCGCAAAGCTGAAATGAAACACATCACAAAAGAATCCAAACTGAATTAATAAATTTATCAAAAATCAGTGAAGACATATTTACAAAAAATTATGAACTACTCCCCCTTGTGCAATCCCTTAGTGTGTCTTGTTACTGTGACTTTGCCTACTCTAGTGCTCCTACGAAGTGTTCATCCAGTGGCTGCAGCAGGGCTGGTGGAAGGCTGCTGAGTGTCCGTGCGAGAGACTTCAGATGGCCTTGCAGAATGCCCTCGACCAGCTCTGGACCTGGAAGGCCCGGCTCTAGACTGCACCATCTCAGCATGGGCGGCAGCGGTCTGGGCTGGCTGGATGACAGGCAGTGGCAAGGGCACTGGTGGAGTGGCAGTGGTGGGAGAGGACAGCAGGTTCCTGCTCCACTGACCCACTGCCACTCCCCCGGGGAGCACAGATTTCTGGCCTGCTGCAACACCGTGAAAGCCCCGGTTGACGTTGATAGACCCAGCCACGGTGGCAGCAGTCAGAGCTTGTGTGGCATCAAGCTGAGACTGTATGAGAGCAGTCTGAGATTGGATGGCACCAACCGTTGTGTCGCCTGTGCTGCAATGGAAGCTGCCAGATTGCCCATCAGGTCTGGGTCGCCACGGTCTCTCTGGGAGTCGACCATCCTTTGCAGACTGGAAATGATGGGCTCCCTGGTGTGCACAGAGCCTTGTGCAATGTTGGAGGCGGACTCCTCCACGCTCATTATCATTGCCGAGAGGCTCTCGGGCACCCTTGCCATTGCACCTACCATCTCCATTTGTATGCCCATCACCCTTTCTCTAAACGCCTCCCCATTGAATTCCTCATCTGAGTCCTGTGCAGCAGAACTCACCCTCCAGGGAGATGACCCCTGAGCTACCCTTTCCCCTGGCCTTGCTGCAGCCCGCTCATCCCCGGTACATCACCATGTGCAGATCCCGCTACTATACTAGCCTGTAAAGAACATGTAGTGCCAGTATCTGAGCTGGTGCCTGCGGGTGAGACATGCAGTGACGTGGTGTGTTCTTCCTCCTCCTCTTCTCCCACCTCACTCTCTACGGTGCCCTCAGGGACAGGCTGCTCAGGTGCTTGCTGATTATCTGAAAGCAGAAAGGCGCAAGAGTCGGGTTAAGGTGAGGGGAGGGGGGCAGGAAGGGAGAAATGCAGCATACAGCATGATTAGCTGGAAAGTGAAAAATGTTTGTGGGGTGAGGGGGAAGTGGGATGTGAGAAGAAGGCGTAGGGATGAACACACCATTGTTGTCCCGTTTGGGGTGCTAAATCAGAAAAGCTGGAAAAGATAGCGCCAGGCGCTAACCTCTTCCAACCTCTCTGAAATTCCCATTTTTTGCTCCAAGAGGGAAGTGGAGCACTAAATCAAGCCAAGCGCTCCCCTTCCTTCTTGGGGCGCAAGAGGAGGGGAAGTTCATGACCCGGGGCACACCTGGGGCGATGTGCTCAGCCGCACCATGAGTGGTCAAGCGTGGCACTACCGCATTACAGAGGCTCTTCCCTGAATTAAAGGGAAGGGCCCCACGCTGCGAACTCTGCAGTTTTTTTTTTAAACTTACCTGGATCACCGGGGAGCAGGGGTGTTGCGCGATCATCCCGGCACTCAAGCAGAGCGCTGGGCTGACCGATCGCGGCACGGACCCCGCGTCCGGAGGTGCAAAAAAAAGTTTTCTAAAAATCCGACTTATTTTTCAGGCCAGCCACCCACCTCAGCTTTAACTTCCGCCCCACTAGCGGCCGGCCGCCCTGCTCGCATCCCCTGCAGCAGTTGCTGCCATCGCCCGGCACTGCTGCAGGGGACAAAGGGGAATTTTTGTGCCGGGGCGATGCGCCCGGAGATGACATCACGATCAGTGGGCACATGAGATCGGGGCGCAACCCGGTAGCACTGCCGCTAACCTCCCGTGGAATTATGCGGGAGGCGGGTCAGTGCCGTGTCCAGGCGAAAAGGCCTTTGCGCCCCATTAGCAAAGGAGGGGAATTTCTCAACCGTGGTGTCCCAAAGTGCTTCACAGCCAATGAAATACAAAGGGCTAACACTGGATTCATACCTGACCATCTTCAGTTGCTTCATCAATGATCTTTCCTCCATCATAAAGTCAGGAGTGGGACTGTTTTGCTAATGATGACACAATGTTGAACTTCATTCCCACCTCCTCTGATAATAAAGCAGCCCATGCCAGCCTACAGCAGTACCTGGATAACATCCAGGCTTGGGCTGATAAATGGCAGGTAACATTCGCACCACATATGTACCAGGTAGTGACCACCTTGAACAAAAGATAGCCCAACCTTTCATCTTACACGCCATTGCCATTGCTGAGTTCCTCCAGCATCAGCATCTTAGGGTCATCCCTGACCAGACACAGAGCTGGACCAGCTACATTAATATCGTAGTTACAAGAGCAGGGCACAGACTGGGTACTTTGTGATGAGTGGCTCACCTCATGATCCCTCAACACCTCTCCATCATCTATAAGGTTCAAGTCAGGGATGTGATACAATATCCACCACCCGCCTGGATGGCTGCAACTGCAACAACACTAAAGATGTTCAACAGCATCCAGGACAGAGCAGCTCACCAAGGTGCTTCAACAGCAGTTCCCTGCTCTATGATCTCTAACACTGAGAAGGATAATAGCGGAAATGTTGTGGAAACAATATCACATCCAAGATCCCCTCCAAGTCACTCAGCATCCCGACTTGGACATCTATCATAGCTCCCTCACTGTTGCTGAGTCAATATACTGGAATTCCATACCTAACACTATTGTGGAGCACCATCCTGACAGGGCTTGAAATGGTTCAAGAACGTGGGCCCACCACCACCTTCTCAGGGCTACTAAGGATGGGCAATACATGCAGCCTTGGTACATTGTCCATATTCTAAGAACAAAATTTAAAAAATGCATTCACAGACCACTACAGAGTTATGCTGCCACTTTGGTATCAGCCTGCAATGCTAACCGCTTGCACCAATGCAAAATGATAGTATTAATAATAGCAGTATTAATAACAAATAGGAGCTATTGAACAATCCCCTGTAAAGCCACAGTAGTCTCCTAATAAAGTTAATCTCCTTTTACACTTGTTATTTCATAGCCTATCAATACAAATCTGTTTTAATGAAGCTAATCGAGCACTTAGAATAATCTATAATCACTTGGCCTTCCATGCCTCTGTCTGAAGTGTTTGATGAACCTTATCGTGAATTCTGAAAATTTTTTGTCACAATGGCTGAGCTGAGATTATCCTCGTGTCTGAACACTAGTCTTGTAATGTGTCAGTGCCAGTATACATGTGTTACGTGTGAGTGCATTTTTTGCTGTTATCAGAAGGTGAAGACAGCAATCTTTTTGACATTAAAGCGCCATAACAACAAAATACGGTAGTAGGGAATTGTAACAAGGGTAGGTGCCTAAAAATAAATGACAGTGAGACTTGAGGAATGTGTGCTGGATTGCCAATAGGTGAGTCTGGAACCTTACACTGCAAAATGCAAAAACTCTGTTTCAATTTGTCAATGTAGCTAGACTACATAAAAAACCGAGCCCGTGAATGCCTTCAGCATTCATAGATGTAAATCATTATTGGTCTCAAGCTCATGCACAACTGTGATATTAAAAATAATTAAGGCAGTAATAATAACACTTGCAGTTTTGTATCAAAAGAGTTATGGGGCACTGAATAATTAAGCTTATTTCTTTTATATCACTCAGAAAACTAAGTTCTCATGCCAGGCATGAAGTTGATGGAGATGAACATTTCTGGCAAGGGATGCTTTCCCGAGGGACTGTTAGACAGGTCCTGCAATAAGAAGAAAAACATCCACTTCTGATGATCTGAGGATGCCAAATATCCAGTTGTACAGTTTACCAGATAAATCACAAGATGCCAGCATTGCAGTAAACCCAGATGACCTGCCCTATTGATTGTTCTGGAAATGAGAGTTACTGCTCAGACTTCATGCCAGTCACTGAAAGAATCGCTCTATTTCTGCACCATGAAATTGAGAGTATTACTAGTTTTTTTCTGTGAAGTAAAATTGGCAACTGGAAGGCAAATTGTTGCAATTGAGATGGTCCAGCAGCTTTTCATTTCTCAGTTTCCCTGACAGAAAGGGTGCAATGGAGGGTGTACTGCGCACGCCCACATTCTATTTTTAGAGGCATGAGTCCACTTTATGGCAGAGTGTAATCGAGGATATAGATTGTGCCCTTTTTTATTTTTTTGAGGTCAGAGTCCACTTTTTGGAGGCTAAAGGTATATGAAATTAAATTTTCTTTGTACGCCAAACCAGATATTAGGTGGTGTGTGATTTGCGCCCAGCCAACATGCAGAGTACTGACTCTGGGTGAATTTCTAGCTTCAGCCTAATTGTAATAATGTGGGTGCGCTCAGGAGCTGGAGAATTCCTGCGCTTCTTGCAGGACCCGTTCTCGATTTTCGAATGCCCCAGCGCATTACTCGCACCGTAAAACCGGCAGGAAGGTTCCCATACTTACCTGAAGGTGGAGCTGGGGAGAGCAGGACTGCTCCTCCTGACTCCACGTTAAAAGAACACAAGCCGCTCCCCCCCCCCTGGCTACCGATGCCCGATCGAGCACCCCTAGCCCGCCTGAGTCACAATCGCCCACCTTTCCTCACTTGCCTGGGGGCCGCTGCACCGCCAGTCATGATTCGCCGACAGCCCTGTGCAGCACACCGGCTCCATGGAAATGATGCCCGAGGCCCAATATCGGGTGCGACCTGGGCCTCACCATTCAGGGGCAGGGATTGTACCGTGTCCCCCTGCGCGCCCAAACACGGTCATGCACAAATTTTAGGATTCTATGTAAATTTTAATATAACAGCCCTGCTTTTGAATTGTGTTCCTTTAGAAATGAACCCCAGTACTTTGTTTGCACTCTTTATGGCCTTATCAACTTGTGTTGCTACTTTTATCAATTTATGTATCTGTATTCCCAGATCTCTTTGCTCCTCTATCCCATTTAGTTCCTTGCCATCCAACGAATGAGTGGTCTCTTTATTCTTCCTACCAAAATGAACCATCTCACACTTTGCTGCATTGAAGTTCTTTTGCCATTTACCAGCCAACCTTTCAAGCCTGTTGATGCCTTCTTGTATTTTGGCGCAGTCCTCCAATATTACCCTCCTCAATTTGTTACCATCTGCAAATTTCAGCACCATACCTAAATTTCTGAGTCCAAATCATTTATATATATATATATGACGAACAATAGTGTTCCCAGCACAGATCTCTATTGGATATCACTCCCCATTTTCTGCCAGTCTGAGGAATTTACTTTAACTCCTGGTCATCTTTCAAACCATCTGCCTCCTGGCCCCTGACTACACACACTCTGACCTTTCTCATGAGTCTCTTTATGTGGCACGTTATCGAAGTTCAAGTATACCACATCAACTGCATTTCTCCTGTCTACTTTTTCTGTTATTTATTGAAATAATTCAATAAGGTTGGTTAAACATGAACTTCCTTTTAAAAATCTATGGTGAAATTTGTGTGGTTTGTGATACACGTTAGCGCCACGAAATGGCGCAAAAACGCTCACTTGACGCCCGATCTCCCAACTTCGCTACAGCCAATGAATTAACGGCTGAAGAAAACAATGACAGGTTGAGGTGGTGTGCAGCAGCAGGAAGCCGGCTCTAGTGACGCTATTTAAAGGGATCATCACCAATCACTCGGACCTGACAGGTTTTTGAAGTTTGAGTGGCTGTGTGCTACTTCCTGCTACTGGAAGAGTTTTCTTTATTCATTTCAAGGTTCTTTGGTATCAGGCAGTGTTGTGGCAAGTACAAAACTCCATAATTATTTCTGAAAAGCTTCAACCTACAACACTTGCTAAAAGTCATGGGGGCTGTACTGGCAGTGGACCTCGCCCTCCAGGATCTACGGCGGAGGCAGTGAGACAATCGGCCTTCCGGACGGGCTCATCAGACTCCGATTCGCATGAATGAAACCCCAGATCCCTGTAGCTCACCATATCCCCATCATACAATCCCTGTCTCACGCCATATCATAGCGTCCTCCTGGGCGCAAAGGTGAAATGAGAGAGACCACAAAATATTCCAAACTCCGTTAATAAATTTAGCTATAAACATATCACACATATCACATGAATTCTAATAACTAATAACCCTTGTGCCTGCCATAGTTGAATAGCTGTTATTGTGTGCAAGGTGTGAGATGTGGGTGTGAGTGTTGCTAGGTAGAGATTGTTGGTGGGTGAGTGCTGGGGGTGTGGTGCATTCAGCACTGTGTGAAGCTTGTGGTACAAATGGTGGTATGTAGCATTTGTTGAAGCCTTCACTCACCCTGACCACCTGTGTGAGCTCGTTAAACTTCCTCCTGCACTGTGTGTGGGTCCTGGGGACCGCAGTGCTGCTCATGGCGTGATGTGCCACCTCCCTCCACATAGTCCAGCAGACTTGTGGCAAAGGCCTCCTGCTAGTTGGCGGGTACAGGACCGTCCGCCTTCTCTCCACTGCTAAAACCAATGCCTCCAAAGCTTCCTTGGAAAACCTCCGGGCTCTCTCCCTGGGGCGGCGATCAGCCATCAGGATCTGTAACTAAGTGCTCCCTCTCCTTATCCTTCTTCTTATGGTTGTTGAGGCAGCTGCACACCCAACAATGCTGAGAATGAGGTGCTGCAGCATCAAAGAACCTCCCCTTTAAGCAGTGAAAAAAGCCTGTGGCAATCATTACTCGCGTTTAGTCTGCCCCTGATATTGGTCCATCTTTTCAGTGTAACGCCAATAAGCTTGGGTTTTTAGATGAGAATCATGACTGCAATCATTTTAATGAGTGAGGACGAATTTTGCGTGTAGCCTAGACGATTTTCAACTGGCGCTACTTAACCATTTTTAGTCTAAACACCGCCCATTCCTTGGCTGTAATGAATTTCTTACCTGTGTCTTTTTCTTTAGCTTCAATCTTATCCTCATCTCTTTATTTATCAATGGCAACTCATTCTTGGCTAATTTGTTCTTATTTTTTAGTAGAATATATTTCTTTTGAACTCTATGCATCTCTCCTGTAAGCAAATGAGACAAAAATGATAACTCTGCCTCATTTTTGAAGGTTTTCTGCCTGGCAGACTCCCAGAAAGCAGCTCGTCCATTGCAAGTGGGCCTTTGAGGTAGCACCCAGCCTCAGAGAAGGGGCTGCCAGAAACCTCTAGACAGGTAAGTTTATTTTTATTTTAGAGCAGCAAGGATGTTCAACGGGACTGCAGGCTATCTGGTACTGTCCAAAATCAGCAGGTGGAAGACCCAAAAGCCCACAGTCAAGATTCTTCCTCCAATAATGGGTGGAGGGGGTGGGGGAGGGTATGGGGTGGGGCACAAACATCCAGGGCATCTAAATGACCTGAACTAAATACAGACAGGTTCAGGTGTGTTCAGGGAGACAGCATTCCTTGAGTATAACAACAAGTTGTGCTCAGGTAGAGAGAGAAAAGAATTGGGCCATGACCTTTATCGGTGTCATTTTACATAGCTTGTGCTGTTATGCTTGGGTTGTACCTTATTCTATAAGTCTGCTTGTTTATTTTGGAATCTTGGGTCGAACTTGAATGTGGCACATTGATAATACTGTTTTCTGTAGTAGAGATCTAAGATTAAACTAAAAAAGGGGGGGAGGGGTCAGGTGAGGGGAAATTTAGAAATTTAAAGAGAAAGGTCAAGGCAATAGAGCAGTGTAGCGATTTGGGTAAAAATAAGCAGAGTGGGACAGGAAGGAACCAGAGCATTTAACCATAGCAGTGCAACAGAGAATAAGGTCAAAGCAGGGAATAATGGTCAAAATTTAAATTAAAGGCCCCTTATCTGAATGCACGAAGCATTTGTAACAAGATAGACGAACTAGTGGCACAAATAGAGATAAATGGGTTTGATCTAATAGCCATTACAGAGACGTGGTTGCAAGGTGACCAAGGTTGGGAACTAAATGTTCCAGGGTACTTGACGTTTCGAAAAGACAGGCAGAATGGAAAAGGAGGGGGAGTAGCCCTGATAATAAAGGATGACATAAGGACAGTAGAGAAAGGATCTCGGCTCGGAAGTAGAATCAGTATGGGTGGAGATAAGGAATAACAAGAGCCTCAGCCTGCAACCATGTGCTGTCAGAATTCAAGGCTGTCCTCAAGTACCGACAAGTCAGTGTCCCTGGTAATGCTACTTGACACAGCACCGGGGAGTGACTTGTGTAGTGATTTAGCATAGCTTTGAAAGAGAAAAAAAAAGAGATTAATGAATTAGTGTTTACTGTGGCGAGTTGGGAACCAGAGCCCACTTCATAAAATGCTGCCCTAGTTTATAGTAAGGGTCCAGTTGTAAGTGAGCAAATAGCAAATTAGTACCAGCATAACTAGCATATTTACTTTGAGGGAAATTAAGTGGACAGTTCAACAAGTCTATGGGAATTGTTTTACTTCTACTTTCTGTTCAGTTGTTTTAAATCTAAACTTTTAATTGTCATTATCTGTGTGTCAACCGTGGCTCAGTTGGCACCATCCTCGCCTCTGAGTCAGAGGGTTGTAGGTTCACAATCCCACTAAAGAGTCTCGAGCACAAAAATCTAGGCTGACACTCCAGTGCAGTACTGAGGGGTTGCTGCACTGTCGGAGGTGCTGTCTTTCAGATGAGACGTTAAACTGAGGCATCAGGTAGATGTAAAAGATCCCATGGCATTATTTCGAAGAAGAGCAGGGGAGGTGTCCCAGCCAATATTTATCCCTCAATCAACATCACTAAAATAGATTATCTGGTCATTATCACATTGCTGTTTATGGGGACTTGCTTTGTGCAAATTGGTTGCTGCGTTTCCTACATTACAACAGTGACTACACGCCAAAAAGTACCTCATTGGCTGTAAAGCGCTTTGGGACGTCCGGTGGTCGTGAAAGGCGCTGCATAAATTTTTTTTTTTTGTCTTTTCTGTAAACTGATCATTTCTAATTTAGGGGTAAGCAGCCATAATGTTATTGAAATTATATTTTACCTCTTGACAAGAATGTGGCTGATGTGGTCCTGACCCAGCAGACCTAGGTTTGATTCCTGTGTGCTGAGTTAGCTGATCTCAGTCAGGGTACTGGTAGGGCACTACAATTGTCCTCCCTATCCACGGGGTGGGGAGGGGCATAATGTCAGCCAGGGTTCTAGGTCCTGGCCATTATCAAGTGCCTCTTTCTGGAAATTGCACATCTTGTGTATGTCAGGGAATAGGATTGCATTTGCTTGTCTAATCAAATAGTCTGTCCCGCTCACTGCTCAGGCTCACACATGAAGAATGGCTTCTTGGATTGGGTACCTGCACTCAAGAAATTGTACCCAATCATGAGGCAGAAACCTTCCAAAGTGGAAAGGAGAAAAAGGGAGAAAATTGGTTTATTTTACAGTTTAACAGGAACACATGTTCTAACAAAGTATTTTTTCTGAAAATGAGGGTAACAAAAATATCTGGTTAATATCCTCACGTTTTGCTTCACATCAAAGGAGCATATGCCTCCCTTACTTACAGTGGAATTGCTAATACTACATTTTTACCACCACTTTTTTATTTTTACTGGGAGATCTCTCATGGCTTTGCTCACAGTGAGTCAGAGGTTTTACACGAACACCAGTGCTGTGTCAAGTAGCATTACCAGGGACACTGACTTGTTGGTACTTGAGGACAGCCTTGAATTCTGACAAGCTGAGGCTTTGGCAGTACTGGGATGGGGTCTGAGAGTCGAGCAGTATTTTAAGGAGGTTTTAGAGTCTGGGAGCACTGTAAGGGGTTTGGTGGGGGCGGTTCCAGGAACACTGGGACAGTCCCTGGGGTCTGCAATCAGAGAGAGGGGTCCTGAGATCTGGAAGATTTGGGGGGGGGGGGGGTGGGTTCAAGATCTCGGAGCACTGTGGGTGGTCCTGGGATCATAGAGTACTGGGAATATGGTTGAGGGATTTGTGAGCACGGAGACAAACCCTGGGAATGGGAAAGGGGAAGTCTGAGTTTGGCTGGCATCCAGCAAGTCTGGGGAAGGGGTTTTGGAGCACTGGGGGGCAGAGTCTGCATTATTGGAGAATTGTGATGATCTGACATTGGCATTATAGAGGGCCGCATGTTCTAGCAGCTCAGGAGAATGTGAACTAAGCTACCCCAACCCCTTTTTAGACCATTAAACATCACCTTCCCACCATGCTCCCACCCATCAGCCTCCTCCCCTGATCCATCTGAAGCTCCTTTTGCACCCTTAGATACTCGCCCACCATTGGTAGCACCCATTCTCGCATTCCTACTTTAAAGCATTTAAAGATGAGCTCGGCGAATTTAAACGCTAGTTTCTTTCAGTCTTTTGGAAAAAGTGAATAAACTCTAAAATCCTCCTATTGTTGTACATATTGTATGCTGTAAACTCAATGTGGTCAAATCCTCTCTCCAGCATCCAGTCAAAGCCCAGGCTTTAGAGACATAAGAACATAAGAACATAAGAAATAGGAGCAGGAGTAGGCCAATCGGCCCCTCGAGCCTGCTCCGCCATTCAATAAGATCATGGCTGATCTGATCCTCACCTCAAATCTAAAGAACACAAGAAGTAGGAGCAGGACCCGGCCACTCAGCCCCTGGGCCCGCTACGCCACCCACAGGGCTTTGACCGATCCGAACTCAGCCTCATGTCCAATTTCCTACCCGCTCCCCGTAACCCCTAATTCCCTTTACTTCTAGGAAACTGTCTATTTCTGTTTTAAATTTATTTAATGATGTAGCTTCCACAGCTTCCTGGGGCAGCAAATTCCACAGACCTACTACCCTCTGAGTGAAGAAGTTTCTCCTCATCTCAGTTTTGAAAGAGCAGCCCCTTATTCTAAGATTATGCCCCCTAGTTCTAGTTTCACCCATCCTTGGGAACATCCTTACCGCATCCACCCGATCAAGCCCCTTCACAATCTTATATGTTTCAATAAGATCGCCTTTCACTCTTCTGAACTCCAATGAGTAGAGTCCCAATCTACTCAACCTCTCCTCATATGTCCACCCCCTCATCCCAGGGATTAACCGAGTGAACCTTCTTTGTACTGCCTCGAGAGCAAGTATGTCTTTTCTTAAGTATGGACACCAAAACTGTATGCAGTATTCCAGATGCGGTCTCACCAATACCTTATATAACTGCAGCAATACCTCCCTGTTTTTATAATCTATCCCCCTAGCAATAAAAGCCAACATTCCGTTGGCCTTCTTGATCGCCTGCTGCACCTGCATACTAACTTTTTGATTTTCTTGCACGAGGACCCCCAGATCCCTTTGTACTGCAGTACTTTCCAGTTTCTCGCCATTAAGATAATAAATTGCTCTCTGATTTTTCCTGCCAAAGTGCATAACCTCACATTTTCCAATATTGTATTGCATCTGCCAAATCTCCACCCACTCACCCAACCTGTCTATATCCACTTGTAGGTTTTTTATGTCCTCCTCACTTTCTACTTTCCCTCCTATCTTTGTATCATCTGCAAACTTTGATATGTTACACTTGGTCCCCTCCTCCAAATCGTTAATATAGATTGTAAAGAGTTGGGGACCCAGCACCAACCCCTGCGGAACACCACTGGCTACTGGTTGCCAGTCCGAGAATGAACCATTTATCCCAACTCTCTGCTTCCTGTTAGATAACCAATCCTCCACCCATGCCAGAATATTACCCCCAATCCAGTGATTTTTTATCTTGAGCAATAATCTTTTATGTGGCACCTTGTCGAATGCCTTCTGGAAGTCTAAATACACTACGTCCATTGTTTCCCCTTTATCCACCCTGTATGTTATGTCCTCAAAGAACTCAAGCAAATTTGTCAGACATGACTTCCCCTTCATAAAGCCATGCTGACTTTGTCCTATTAAATTATGTTTATCTAAATGTTCCGTTACTGTCTCCTTAATAATAGACTCCAAAATTTTACCCACCACAGATGTTAGGCTAACTGGTCTATAATTTCCAGCCTTCTGCCTACTACCCTTTTTAAATAAGGGTGTTACATTAGCAGTTTTCCAATCTGCCGGGACCTTTGCTGAGTCCAGGGAATTTTGGAAAATTATTACCAAAGCATTCACAATCCCTACTGCCACTTCCCTCAAGACCCTAGGATGTAAGCCATCAGGTCCAGGGGATTTATCCGCCTTGAGTCCCATTATTTTACTGAGTACCAATTCTTTAGTGATTTTAATCGTATTTAGCTCCTCCCCCCTAGATCCCCCTATTTGTCCAGTGTTGGGATATTCTTAGTGTCCTCTACCGTAAAGACTGAAACAAAATATTTGTTCAGCATTTTTGCCATCTCCATGTTTCCCACCATTAATTTCCCGGTCTCATCTTCTAAGGGACCTACGTTTGCCTTAGCCACCCTTTTTCTTTTTATATAACTATAGAAACTCTTGCTATCAGTTTTTATATCTTTTGCTAATTTATTTTCATAATCTATCTTCCCTTTCTTAATCAATCCTTTAGTTACTTTTTGCTGTCTTTTGAAGACTTCCCAATCTTCTATCCTCCCACTAAGTTTTGCTACCTTATATGTCCTTGTTTTTAGTTGGATACTATCCTTAATTTCTTTACTTAGCCACGGATGGCTGTCATTTCTTTTACACCCTTTTTACCTCAGTGGAATATATTTTTTTGAAAGTTGTAAAATAACTCCTTAAATGAACACCACTGCTCATGTACTGTCTTACCCTTTAATCTATTTTCCCAGTCCACTTTAATCAATTCCGCTCTCATACCATCATAGTCTCCTTTATTCAAGCTCAGTACGCTTGTTTGAGAACCAACCTTCTCACCCTCTAATTGGGTATGGAATTCAACCATGTTATTGTCACTCATTCCAAGGGGATCCTTAACTAGGACATTATTAATTAATCGTGACTCATTACACAGGACCAGGTCCAAGGTTGCTTGCCCCCTTGTAGGATCAGTTACATACTGCTCAATAAATCCATCCCTGATACACTCAATAAACTCTTCCTCAAGGCTGCCCTGCCCAATTTGATTTGTCCAGTTAATATGATAGTTAAAATCCCCCATAATTATAGCTGTTCCCTTATTACATGCCCCAACTATTTCCTGATTAATACTTCTTCCAGCAGAGTTGCAACTATTAGGAGGCCTATATGCTACTCCCACTAGTGTTTTTTTCCCCTTATTATTCCTTATCTCCACCCAAACTGTTTCATTATCCTGATCCTTTGACCCAATATCATTTCTCTGTAATACAGTGATTCCTTCCTTTATTAACATAGCCACCCCACCTCCTCTTCCTTCCTGCCTTTCCTTCCTGATTGTTAAATACCTTGGCATATTTAATTCCCAGTCGTTGTCACCCTGCAGCCATGTTTCTGTAATGGCCACAAGATCATACCCATACGTAGTTATTTGTACCGTCAACTCGTCTATTTTGTTACGAATGCTGCATGCATTCAGATAAAGAACTTTTAAATATGTCTTGTGACAATTTATTCCTGCTTTTACCCCCTTTACTACGTTACCTTTATCTTTATATATTCTGTCCCTTCCTGACACGCTCTGGTTTTTAATTACCCCACTGCTACTTTGCTCTATTGCCTTCTCCGCTGACATTTTTATTCTTCGCTCTCTTGAAACCTCCCCCCCACTAATTAGTTTAAAGCCCTCTCTACAGCCCTAGTTATTCGATTCGCCAGGACTCTAGTCCCAGCACTGACCAAGTGAAGTCCGTCCCAATGGAACAGCTCTCTCCTGTCCCAGTACTGGTGCCAATGTCCCAAGAAGCAAAACCCATTTCTCCCACACCAGTCTTTGAGCCACGCATTTAACTCTCTGATTTTATTTACCCTAGCCAAATTTGCTCGTGGCTCAGGTAGTAATCCAGAGATTACTACCCTAGAGGTTCTGTTTTTTAATTTGGCCCCTAGCTGCTCATACTCCCTCAGCAGAACCTCATTCGTTGTCCTATCTATGTCGTTGGTACCAACATGGACCACGACAACTGGATCTTCCCCCTCCCACTCCAAGTTTCTCTCCAGCCCAGAGGAGATGTCCTTAACCCTGGCACCGGGCAGGCAACACAGCCTTCTGGACTCTCGCTCTCGTCTGCAAAGAACCCTATCTATCCCCTTAATGATCCTATCCCCTACCACTACAACATTTCTTTTTACTCCCCCCACTTGAATGGCTCCCCGTACCACGGTGCTGTGGCCAGGTTGCTCATCCTCCCTGCAGTCCTTGCTCCCGTCCTCACAGGGAGTAAGAGCCTCGAACCTGTTGGACAAGAGCAAGGGCAGCGGCTCCTCCAACACTACCTCCTGCCTGGATCCCCGTACCTGCCTCATTTGTAGTCACACCCTCCTGTCCCTGACCACGGGCTACATCTGAATTAGTTAATCTAATTGGTGTGACTACCTCCTGGAACACAGAGTCCAGGTAACTCTCCCCCTCCCTGATGTGTCGCAGTGTTTGAAGCTCGGACTCCAGCTCATCAACACAGAGCCGGAGTTCTTGAGGATTTGAAGTAAAAACTTTAATGAAGATACTAAAAGATAATTCAATGAGAAAATTGAATCATGTTAATGTAGAACATGTAATTTTTTTGATTCCATCACTGAGAAAATAATGACTTTTATTAAATAAACTCTGGCATACTCATCCTTTGAAATATACTATTACATATCTAATTCATTTTACCTGAAGAACATTTGTACTCAATAGTCTATACTTTGTATAGGCATATGGTTTTATTCATGCTGTAAGAAAACTACTAGGCACTTGGTCTAAGCGTTAAACAAAGCTTTAATCAACTGTTTTTCAACATGGAGGTCTAGTTGTGTCCTTCTCTTGTTCCTGTTAAAGAATGTCCTGAGCAAGCTGGGCCCATGCCCGAGTATTTATACTTTCCCAGGACAGCGCCACCAGCAGGCCGCCCAGTATTACTTCATAAGTCATTTCCACATGAATGACAAGATTCATGTCAACATTGTTAATGGCACTAACTATGATTGATTAATCAACCAGCTGGATCAGACAATAGCACAGTAATTGCACCCCAAATGACAGCCACTGTTCAGGCATAAAACTATACAGCAACACAAATAGTCAAAATTGCTTTACCACAACTAGGTTCACTTATCTGTTGTTTCAATATAAAGAAAAGCCTTCTTCCTCCCTACACATCAAGGTGTTACATTTCTGTGGGGGGTTCTCCTGCTCGCCCGCTGTAACTTCAGCAGAAGAGCTGTGGGAACACCAGAGAAATGGTGTTAGTGGCATTTATGGCATTTTCCGGGGCTTCTACAGCTCTTCCACCACAGTTCTGGTGGATGAGTGAGAGAACCCCTGCAGAAATTCATCCCTTTACACTCTCCATTCATAAGACTATTTTGGTATGCTGGATGAACTTAGGTAATTGGAACAAGAACACATGATTGATGAATTTTATGCAGGCGTTTGGTAGGAGAAAAAACAAGCTTTGAAGAAATTGTGCTGGAATATCAATAGACAATCAAAGGTAGCCTAAAACAAGCTCCAACTGTGAAACGTAGGGGAGATTGATTAAATTAAACCTCTGTCCATACCACAGTACATGACTTTATCAGGAATTACTCTGCCTACTATTCAAGCAAATTCATACTTGATTTTACATATTTTACTTCTTAAACTGAAGAAAGAAAGAACTTGCATTTATATAGTGCCTTTCACATCCTCAAGATGTCCCAAAATACTTTTGAAGTGTAGTCATTGTTGTAATGTAGGCAAACATGGCAGCTGATTTGTGCACACCAAAGAACCACAAACAGCAATGAGATAACTGACCAGATAATCAGTTTTAGTGTTGTAGGTTGAGAGATAAATAATGGCTGGATTACCAGGAGAACACCCCTGCTCTTCTTTGAATGGTGCCACGGGATCTTTTACGTCCACTTGAGAGGGTCATCTGGCAACACTACCTCAGTACTGCACTGAATTGTAAACCTAGAATTTGTGCTCAGATCTCTGGAGTGGGGCTTGAATCCACGATTCTTCTGACTCAGAGCGGGATAAGTATCAGATGAGGAATGGGATTCTATAGATCGACATGTAAGGTATTTTATGAAACATGATAGTTCCATATTCTTGGCTGCCCCCTCAACCTTGCTATTTCCTATGACCTCACTGACAAGGCCATTGCCAACCACTTTCTTTTTCCCTCACCATGCACATTCCCCCGGCTATCTTCTATGCCCACTACCTTCTCCGTCTGCCGCTGGAGAAATCTCTCCCCCAAGTCGCTTACAACTGCACTTTCAAACTCCCCAAACTACCACAAACTCGCGGATCATCCTGGAGACAAAAGATAACCACTGGTTTCTCCTCTCCACAATCAACCACCTCCTAAATGTCTCTTCCGTCCCCCTTTCCACTGTCACCTCCTAACAACAGGTGCAAGAAGGATTTAAAGGATTTATTCATCCCCAAGACAGAGATCATCTGGTTCCTTTGATGCTTCACGCCTTCCCTTTGCCCACCAGGTCAAACCTCCGTATATCATGGGGGAGAAATTCAGTATCGCCCCGTTTGGGTCACGATTATCGGCCGGGCGCAAAGTTTAGCGCCTGGCGCTAATTATCGCCTCCGACTGCAAACTTGGCTTTTATTGCCCCTGAAGGTGATTGGAGCGCTAAATCAGGCGCTGCACACCTGTCTTAAGGCGCAAAGGCCAAGGAGCGAGGTGCTAACTCAGAGCGCGGGCGCAGCGCAGGTGATGTCAGTTAGCAATGGAACACAGACAGACTGGCGTCGGCCAGTTCTTAAAGGGGAGGGTCGATCTTGTTCTCCAGCCACACCCTACTCATTGGAGCCTTGAATCTCGGCCTGGAGAGATCTGTGACTACATTTTCCAGCCAAGGACTATGGAGAGGGTGAGAGAATGAGCTCAGCACTTCAGCGAGCGGGCCTTGGAGGCTCTGGTTGGCGCGGTGGAGCACAGAAGATCTATACTGTACCCTGAGAGTGGCAGGAGGCCTTTGCCGCACGACTACAGAAGAGTGTGGAAGGAGATGGCTCAGCACGTCTCCTCCAGGAGCATGGTGACCAGGACCCATGCTCAATGTCGCAAAAAGTTCAATGACCTCACTCGGGTCGTCAGGGTCAGTGGCTTTTTTTCAATACCTCTCCATCCCAACCTCACTCTATGGCCAGAGGGTCTTAAAACCTCAATGCCCAACACTCCTCCAACACCTATGGCCCTCTCATGAAACACACACACAAACATTCCACACTTTGCATACAGTAAGGGCTATTCAACTATGGGAGGCACATCAGGCAAGACCATGGCTGTATATTTACTCAGACGCCGTCCTTTTTCTTGCAGGCCAAGCTATCTCACAACAGGAGACAGCAGCAATGGACGGGTGGAGGGCCGCCTCAGCTGCAACCCCTCAGCGATCTTGAGGCGCGCGTCCACAGGATTGTGGCAAGCCAGGTGATCGGTCCCGTCGCCCCTGGAGAGGCCGACCCCATTCGGGACAGCAATGGTAAGGTCATCAGCTTTCTCTCCTCTCTCATTCCACTTGTCCCTCACAACACCAGCATTTGACACTTCCAATCCAACTTACTAAATCGCTGCACTCCTTCCTCCCTTACTGCCCCCCTGTCCTCACGCTTAAGCCACTCTTGTACCTCCCTGCTTTCAGATGGTGATTCACCAGCTGAGGAGATGGGCCCTGAAGCTGCCAGTGGGAGCGAAGCCACAGGCGAGGAGGAAGACGAAGCCGGAGCATTAGCGCCACCCTCTCCCGAGGAAGCCCAGGCCCACACTGGGAACACGTCTTCCCTGGAGGGGAGCTGGGGGAAGGGTCTGATGAGGGTGAAGCTCCAGGACCCAGCGGGCTGCAGCAACGCCATGGGGGTAGGGAAACTCGGGGGCCTTCTCCCCGGAGGGCGAGTAGGCAAGCGAGTCCTGCTGCACTGGACGCAGAGGAGGAGCGGCTCATCACTGAAATGAACACCCAGGCAGTGGACATGCACACTCAGCTCATGGGTGCAGTGGGAAGGGTGCCCGAATGCATTGAATCACTGGCAAGGAGTGTGGAGCACTTCGCTGTAGCACAGGCGGATGCCACGCTAAAGCTTAGTGCTGCAATTCAGTCACTGGCTGCCGTGATCCCATCTCAGACTGCTCTCATGCAGACTCAGATTGAGGCCACACAAGCACTGACTGCTGCCATTGTCGCTGGTTCGGACAAATTTCCCCAGGGTTATCACCGCACCGCAGCAGGCCAGCAATCTGTGCTCCAGCAGATTACTCGGATGCTGAAGTGCTGCCCCGTGGGAGTGCCAGTGTGTCGGTCGAGCAGGGAGTTACTGTCCTCTCTCAAGATGACAGCATTCCTGCTGCCAGCACTGTCACTTCTCCACTGCACTTGCCACCGCCTGTAGCCCAGACTGCTGCCGCCCATGCAGAGTTGGTGCAGTCTGCAGCCGGGCCCTCCAGGCCCAGAGTTAGTCGAGGCCGTCCTTCAAGGGCATCTGCAGTCTCAGGTTCTGACAATCAGCAGCCTTCCACCAGCCTTGCTGCAGCCACTGGGGCCCCATTATGGAGGAGCAGTAGGGCGGGAAGGGGGGAAGTGCGCAGGGGATGGAGATCACCCTCGAAGGGCAAAAAGTAGGAGGTGTGACGAAATGTTGGTCAATTTTTTTATTAAAGGCCGAGGTTCCTGTTCAAACTTTGGTTTAGTGTTTTGAACATTATCTCCAGGTTGTGAGAACCAGTTATGTTAATGAATGATTTTTTGTGTTTGTTTCTATTAATTTGTCATGAAGAAATGACACACACAGAGTTTGTAAAATAAAAAAAATTTTGTATTCAAAATGTACAGGTTTATTCTTTCGAATCATTGCTGCCTTGGCCGGCTTTGGGGTTGCGGGTTGCTTTCATTCGTGTTGTTCTCCATGCCAGAAGCCATTTCCTCTGTAGGGGCCTAGAAGCGGCTTGCTATCAGCCGTTGATGGACGGCCCTTGCAGTTTCAACATTGTGGGCCTCCCTCCCGCCTTGGTGCTGCTGATGATCATCCTCCTCCTCTTCCTCCTCCTCTTCCTCCTCCTCTTCCTCCTCCTCCTCCGGTGGTGCTCCAAGGCCTGGTGGCATTGGCTGGGTCCTGAGGATTGCCAGGTTATGCAGCATGCAGCACACAACAACGAAGAGGGAGACTCGCTCAGGCGAGTACTGCAGGGCTCCTCCTGAGTGGTCCAGACAGCGGAACCATTGCTTGAGCACGCCGATCGTCTGCTCTACAATGTTCCTGGTGGCGAGATGGCTCTCGTTGTACCGCAGCTCAGCAGGGGTGTTGGGGTTATGGAGCGGTGTCATCAGCCAGGTGCACAGTGGATAACACTTGTCCCCGAGGAGCCAACCACTTGGGTGATGCGGTGCCTGGAAAAGTTCTGGCACACCAGTCTGGCGCAGGATGAATGCATTGTGGCTGCTGCCAGGATAGCGGGCATTGACAGCATGTATCAGCTGTCTGTGGTCACAGACCAACTGGACGTTTAAGGAGTGGAACCCCTTGCTGTTTTGGAAAACCTCTACATTCTCATGCGGTGCCCGCAATGCCACATGCGTGCAGTCAATGGCACCCTGCACCATGGGGAAGCCTGCTATCCTCACAAAGCCCAATGCGCGTTCATGCTGTTTGGCGCAGGTCATCGGGAAAGAGATGCACTGGTGTCTCCTTTTATAGAGGGCATTTGTGACCTGACGGATACAGCAATGGACTGCGAACTGGGAGATATTGGCGATGTCCCCAGTAGCTGCTTGAAAGGAGCCGGTGGCATAAAAGTTCAGAGCCACTGTGACCTTCACTGCCACCGACAGAGACGTCCTGGTCCTCAGTAGAGGCTGCAGATCTGGCTGCAGCAGGTGGCAGAGCTCAGTGACCACCTCCTTGCTGAAGCGCAGCCTGCGCAAACACTGCTCCTCAGACAAATTAATGTAAGAGAATTGTTCCCGGAATACCCTGGGAGGGTAAGGTCTCCTGTACAGAGGCCTGTTGATCCTCTTCCGTCTGGCCATGATTGCCACTCTCTCTCTGCGTCTCTGTTGCCTCCGATTCTGCAGGCGCAGGACGACACCCCGAATCATTGCAGCCCCCAAAGTCTCTTGGTAATCGAAGTAATGAAGGTCAAATCCTAAAGTACCTGCAAAGTGATGCTCAGTAGCCAAAACTACTTCACACAGCGTTGACTCTATGCAGAAGTCTCTCCTTCTCTCTCTCAGAATCTCTCTCTCTGTCAGAATGAGTGGTGCAAAAATGTCTACCACAGAAAAAGCCAGGAAGAAGCTGCCTTTAAATAGCGCCCCCCCAGCCCCTCACTGACTGGGAAACATTCCAGTCTCCCTGTCGTTGCTTGCGCCAGGCAGAAAGGAGGGGGGCGCCACTCAATATCCGGTCCGGGGCGCCAGAAGGGCATTGCACGCTCGACTGACATCAAAATCTGCGGGCGCAGGAGATCGGGGCGGTAGTGTTTAGCGCCGCCGTAAAATGTCGTCAATTTCGCAAGCGGCGCAGACATCGCCGCGCCCAGGGCGCTAGTTGCTTTGCGCCCCATTAGCGCCCTCTTAAGGCACTAACGGGAGGCGCAAACCAACCGAATTTTTCCCCCTATAACTCACAATCTGCCTCATCTAAATATCTGGAGTGAGCGCAGGCAACAACCGCGCTACCAATCTCCCTGAAATGGCGGCCGCTGCAGCACCCGCCGGAAGCGAGGCGGCCACCATTTTTTCAGCAAAACTAGCCTTAATGGCCGGCACTGAACCTCTGTTCAGGGTTTGAGGGGGAAAAATTCAGACACGCCCCGAAAAAGTTAGCAACCCTGCGCCATAAATTGAATGGTAGCGCCCCAAGCAGGAGGCGTGGCGCTACTGGAAGCACACCCCTCCTTCCTGGGGCGCTACCATTCAATATCACGGCGCTACACGCAACAGCGCCATGTGCATCAGCCCGTAGCGTTGCGGTATTACAGGCCTCCCTCCCCTGATTAAAGGGGAGGGACCTAGCGCAGCGCGCACGGGGCCCTGCTGGACCACCGGGGAGCGGGATGCCAGGAAAACAGTCCGGCACTCGAGGCATACCAGGCTAACCGATCGCGGCCCACACCCCACATGAAGAAGCACAAGGGGGCAGGTGCTGGCAGGCGGACCCCCAAGAAATTGACGCCCAGCACCTGCTCTTTAATTAGTGCCGCCGCGGCCACAAAAACGTCACCCTGACCCTGTCGGACTTATCATCCGGCGGCAGGTCAGGGGGTGCGACTGAAGTTTGCGGCCGGGGCGCGAGTGGGGCGCTGCACACGGTGATGGCGTCATCGCCAGAGGCGCAGCGCCGCGGAGCGCTACCAGCTACTGCTGCCGCTAACCTCCCGCTGAATTTCACGGAAGGCGTTAGTGGCGCCGCGCCCAGGCGCTAGAGACTTTGCACCCCATTAGCGCTGCAAGGTTTCCAAAATTTGCAGATCCCCAAAACAGAAGGAAAAAGGACTTTGCAACTACCTCAGAGTGATAATATTGCATTTGGGCCTAACAAAAGGAATTTAAGACCAAAAACCAAGTTTTGGCATTTTTAAAACATGTCTGGGCCTGTAAAGGGAGAAAAGGCTGTGAAGGAAGTTGGTACGACCTCTGTAAAAGCAGTTTGGGTATTGCAGTTAATTGCAATATCTGGGGAACCGGGATGACCTCACTCAAAGCCCCAGCACGCATTAACATTTCGACAATAGACTCTAGGAGAAGACAGTCCCACCCAAAACAACAGGTCCCATCAAACCGATTACAGAGCCCATCAAGAAAAAAGCATAATACAAATCACCCAGGACTAGGCTATAGATCAGCCTAGGAACATAAAACACAAAACCAATCACCAGCAATCAGCCAAGGAGATCGACAGGATGCAAACCATCCCAAAAACCCATTTGACACTTACAGAGCAGTTACTGGTAGCAGGCCCGCCAAATTCAGACAATGAACTGAACAGATTTGGCGGGTAGATAAGGCCATATTCAATGGGTCAGATTGATAGCCTGTTAAAACCCAGTTAACGTGCTAGTAAATCGTTACCAATTTACGAGCCTGCCAAAACTAGACAATGAACTGAAAAGATTTGGCGGGTAGATAAGGCCACTTCAATTCGGTATAACTGAAGGCCCACCAAGCACACAGGAAGCTAGCTAGAAGAGGAGAGAAGCAACACAGTTCAACGTTCGTTGGGTCGAGCAGTCAGTCGCAACCGGTGGTCATCAGAAGGAGGAGAGACTAAGAAGAAGAAGGCCCGAGCTGGAAGCGAGTCGGCATTGCTCACCACTCAGACACACCTGAGTCCAGCTCGCGAAGACACCACCTCGACGGACATCCAACAACGGCCCCAACACAGTCACCCGGAGCAACAAGCAGCAACAAGTCACCGACGGCTCCATGAGGTCGACCGACACACCAACCAAGGCCTAAAGCCATCACGGAAACCAAAGGCCTCACGAAACCAACAACCGCGCATTACCCCCAACTGACTGGGTAATCGCAGGCCACCGCGACCAACAAAGACCAACTCCAGGGAAGAAAACCCGAAGAATCGCAAAGTTTCCACATTACAAACTATTCCTGACTTACCCCTGGGTAAGATTTTCCCCAAAGACTCTAAGCCCTACTGCTGAACTAAAGAAATTGGGTACTCACCAGATAAATCCATAACGACATCCTACCGCATCAGCGGACTCGTGAAGACTGACCAGAGACGCAGGTGAAGTCCTCTACCGCGTACGGGGTATGGCAGACACTAACCGCCATAAACAGCGAACCCCAAAACCGCGATTTAGCCCAACTGTCAAAGGATTGGTGAGCATTATCCCTGGTCCTTCAAAATCTAACTTAGCTAGTAAAGTGGGGTTGGGAGGGGTGAAATATTGTTCTACTGTCATTTCCCTCGCTTGTACCGAAGTGTTCCCCACCTTTAGAGTGATAAGGGTGTCATTATTTGTGTCTTACCTTTTCAATAAAGATTGAAGTTCTTTCATCAAACTCAGTTGTCTGCTGCACCTTTTATATCACAACCCCCAAATAAGTCCAAGGTCTAGAACCAAGGGAATGGGAGTGATTCGAACCGTTCAGAAGTCAGAGGTAAACCTGACACAAAAACACCACCCCCTACAGCGCCACCCAGGGGCACTAACGGGAGGCACAAAGCAACCCAATTTTTCCCCCTAAATGCTTTTATTCTTTTTTCTTACATTTCCTTTCTGTCTCTATCTTCTCTCTTTATCCAATCTTTCTTTCCCTCTCTTTATTTCTCTTTCTGTACCTGATTTGACATTGAATTCACCCACTCTAATTCACCCTTCTTAGACTTTTCTCTATTTATTTCTGGATCCTTAAATCTCATTGGTCCTGTCATTCACCAAGGTCCCAGATGCCCTGTTGCCTTTGCCACACCATTATCAGCTCACACTGTCAGCAACTTACAGGTCAAACATTTTTTGAGCTGAAGGGTGCAGGAAAAATTCTAACTAACCATTTCGCAAAGAACATAAGAGTTAGGAGCAGGAGTAGGCTATTCGGCCACTCGAGCCTGCTCCGCCATTCAATAAGATCATGGCTGATCTTCGACCTCAACAACTCCACTTTCCTAAACTATCCCCATATCCCTCGATTCCCTTAATATCCAAAAATCTATCGATCTCTGTCTTAAATATACTCAACGACTGAGCCTCCACAGCCCTCTGGGGTAGAGAATTCCAAAGATTCACCACCCTGTCAGTGAAGAAATTTCTCCTCATCTCAGTCCTCAATGGCTGACCCCTTATTCTGAGACTGTGACCCCTGGTTCTAGACTCCCTGCATCTACCCTGTCAAGCCCTGTAAGAATTTTGTATGTTTCAATGAGATCACCTCTCATTCTTCTAAACTCTGGAGAATATAGGCCGAGTCTACTCAATTTCTCTTCATTGGACAATCCCCCCATCCCAGGAATCAGTCTGGAGAACCTTTGCTGCACTCCCTCTATGGCAAGTATATCCTTCCTTAGGTAAGGAGACCAAAACTGTACACAATACTCCAGGTGTGGTCTCACCAGGGCCCTATATAATTGCAGTAAGACGTCTTTACTCTTATACTCAAATTCTCTTGTAATAGAGGCCAACGTACCATTTGCTTTCCTAATTGCTTGCTGTACCTGCATGTTAACTTTCAGTGATTCGTGTACAAGGACACCCAGGTCCCTCTGAATACCAACATTTCCCAATCTCTCACCATTTAAAAAATACTCTGCTTTTCTATTTTTCATACCGAAGTGGATAACTTCACATTTCTCCAAATTATATTCCATTTGCCATGTTCTTGCCCACTCACTTAGCCTGCCTATATCCCCTTGAAGCCTCTTTGCATCCTCCTCACAACTTGCATCATCAATACAATAGCTTTGTATCATCAGCAAACTTGGATATATTACATTTGGTCCCCTCAACCAAATCATTGATATAGATTGTGAATAGCCGAGGCCCAAGCACTGATCCTCGCGGTAGCCCATTAGTTACAGCCTGCCAACCCGAAAATGACACGTTTGTTCCTACTCCCTGTTTTCTGTCCGTTAACCAATTCTCAATCCATGCTAGTTTATTACCCCCAATTCTATGAGCCCTAATTTTGTTAAATAACCTCTTGTGCGGCACCTTATCGAAAGCCTTCTGAAAATCCAAATACACCACATCCACTGGTTCCCCCTCATCTATTCTGCTAGTTACAACCTCAAAAAACTCCAACAGATTTGTCAAACACGATTTCCCTTTCATAAATCCGTGTTGACTCTGCCCAATCCTATTATTATTTTCCATGTGCCCTGTTACCACATCCTTAATAATAGATTCTAGCATTTTCCCTACTACTGATGTCAGGCTAACTGGTCTGTAGTTCCCCGTTTTCCCTCTCCTTCCTTTCTTAATAAGTGCTACATTTGCTACCTTCCAATCCGCAGGAACCGTTCTAGTATCTGTGGAATTTTGGAAGATGACAACCAATGCATCCACTATCTCTATAGCCACCTCTTTCAAATCCCTAGGATGTAGGCCATCAGATCCAGGGGATTTACCGGCTTTCAGTCCCAGTAATTTCTCCAGTACTTTTTTTTACTAATACTAACTTCTTTCAGTTCCTCATTCTCGCTAGACCCTATTTTGCGTCTTCTTCCGTGTACACATACACAAAGGAGCCGAAATGTGGCTCCATTGCGCCTGTCATTAGTGCCTCCGGGGGGGGGGGGGGCGGGAATGCTAACGGGACACAAAGGGGTTCTCGCTCGGGGGGGGTGGGGGTGAAAGAAGCGCCTCCCACAAAATTCGGCAGGAGGTTGCTGAGGCGCTACCTGATAGCGCCGCACCCCCACCGGTACCGTCCCGGGACACCGCGCCTCTGCGATGATGTCAGCGCCGTGCACGGTGACCCCTTAGCGCCCCGCCGTGTCCCCTTACTGCGCCGTGGCAGAAATTTGGCTGCGCCCCGCGAGGCTGCCATGAGCAGTGTCAGCGGCAGCCTCGCAGGTCACGAGCTGGACCGACCTCCGCTCACGGGGCAGTAGTTAAAGGGGAGGTGCGGCCGTGACCCACGCCACCATTTTATTTCTTTGGCCAACCTCCAGGTCGGCCCTCCGTGGTGTGCCATGGCGTGGTTCTGGCCGTCATCGCGCAGCCCGGTACTGCATCTCGGCGCCAGGCTGCTGCCATGGCACCATGCCGCCCTGGTGGCCTAGTTGGGGCCATCGGAGGGCCTGCAGAGTGCGCAGCTGTCCTCCCCTTTAACTGAAGTGGAGGGGCGTTGAAACACGGTGGCGCCTCTGCGGAGTGCTGCCGATCACGGCCAGACATCGCCTCAGTTACCGCCCCACCAGGAAGTGGAGCGCCCGACATTGCACTCCACTTGCTGGGCTGGGCAGTAAGGCAAATTTCACGGCCAGGGCGGGACTTCCTACTGGGCGCACGATGTCCCACCTCGCAAGCATTACCGCCCCAAAACAGGGCGCTACTGAATTTCGTGCCCAAAGTATTTGTTTAGTTTCACTGCCATTGCCTTATTCCCCATTATAATTTCTCCTGTCTCAGCCTGTAAGGGACCCACATTTACTTTCGCTAATCTTTTCCTTTTTACATACCTATAGAAGCTTTTACAGTCTGTTTTTATGTCTCTCGCTAGTTTATTCTCATATTCTATTTTCCCTTTCTTTATCAATTACTTGGCCCTCCTTTGCTGAATTCTAAAATCCTCCCAATCCTCAGGCTTATTATTGTTTTTGGCAACATTATAAGCTTCTTCCTTTGATCTAATACAATCTTTAACTTCTCTTGTTAGCCACGGTTGGACCACTTTTCCCACGGGGGTGTTTTTGTGTCTTAAAGGAATGTATATTTGTTGTAAATTATATATTAAATCTTTAAATGATAGCCATTGCTTGTCTACCATCATACATTTTAATGTAGTTTCCCCAATCTACCTTAGCCAACTCGCTCCTCATACCTATGTAGTTAGCTTTGTTTAGATTTAAGACCCTAGTTTCGGATTTAACTAAATCACTTTCAAACTCAAACTAAAATTCTATCATATTATGGTCACTCTTCCCTAAAGGCCCCTTTACTACAAGGTTATTAATTAACCCTTTCTCATTGCACAATACTAGATCTAAAATAGCCTGTTCCCTAGTTGGTTCCTCAACATACTGATCTAGAAAACTATTCCATTAATTCGTCCTCCACACTATTACTGCAGATTTCGTTTGCCCAGTCTATATGTAGATTTAGGTCCCCCATGATTACTGTATTACCCTTGTTACATGCACCTCTAATTTCCTGATTTATACTCTGCCCTACATTACAACTACTGTTTGGGGGCCTATAAACAACTCGCACCTATGTTTTCTGTCCCTTGCTGTTTCTTAGCTCCACCCAAACTGATTCTACTTTTTGATTTTCGGAGCCAAGATCCTTTCTTTCTACTGTCTTTATCCCATCCTTTATTATCAGTGCTAACCCTCCTCCTTTTCCATTTTGCTTATCTCTTCTAAAAGTTAAGTATCCTGGCATATTTAGTTACCAACCTTGGCCACTTTGCAACCAAGTCTCCATAGTGGCTATTAGATCAAACCTATTAATTTCTATCTGCGCTTTTAATTCATCTATTTTGTTGTGAATGCTCTGCTCCAGCAAATTCTGGCCCTATATTTAATTTCAATATATTTGCAATTAATGACATTTGTTTGAATTACTTACTTTACTATCAAATTGTTCTTTCCTTTCCTTTGCCCTGTTTATAGGGACTAGACTCACTCAGTGTCAGCTGCCAACTTCAGCTCCTCCCACAGTAACTCCCACTGACGGTGTGTAACCAATGGCAGAAACCTGTCTCCAGGTGACATCACAAAGGAGCCAGCAGCCAATCACAACAGCAGCCAGGAACTATGTCAGAAAGCAGCCAAGCCCCGCCCACTCGAGTTACAGGGTCACATGACCAAGCTCCGCACCTGGGGTGCAGTCTCACTGGGCATGAGTGCAGGTTGCACAATCAGTCTTGTCTCCGACCCTGCTCTCATGTACTGAGACTCCAGGCAGGGAGCACAGCCACCCAAACATACCCCTTACGAATTCTCCCTCCCATCCTCTAAATATGCGGTCTCACTATTCATTGCCCCCATGTCAACCTCTTGCTTTGTACATCCCAAAGTCCACATTCTCTTTAAATCAGGCAGTGTGACTCCCTCCTGCTTTGGCAGTGAGAGGCAGTTTGAGGGAATGATGTTGGAATGGGGCAGAGATATTACACGCTCTTCTGTGTTCTGAAACCAGTCTATTACCTGCAACAGATGGGGTGTCAAACACAATATGTAGAGAAATCATCAGGGTTATCAAGTGGTGGGACCATCGGAGCAATAATTCAAGGGGACATCATGGGAAATAATGGGAAAGCTCCCTTTAACTTGTCCCATAAAATACTCCCAGGTCAGTAACAGCACAGGTAAGATACACAGTAAGGCTCCCTCCAGAGCGTCCCATCCAACACTCCCAGCGCAGGTACAGCATGGATAAGATACAGTGCAAAATTCTCTCTAAATTGGTTCAGCAAGCAATGCCAACTCATATACAGAATGCGCTCAATGCAGTGCACAGCTCCATGACGCTATCCAATGAAGCACACCAGTTCAGGTACACCATGGGATGAATACAGAATAAAAATCCCTCTACATGTAAGTGTCAAGCACTCCCAGGTGAGGTATGGGCAAGGTTTATATACGAGTTAAGCTCCGGTCAACTTGCTGCATCAAAGCCGAGCCTTATGGCAGGTGTCGAACAGCTCCCAGTAGCTGGTTAGACTCTCACCGTGCAAAATCCTAAACTGAAGAGATTCTCAGTCGAGTGCCTCACCTTTCCAATCATTGTTGAAGCTTCTTGTTTTATTCTGTCTTTGACACTGGGGGTCTTGGTCCCACCAGATCTGCTTTGTGAACCAAGCGATATTTCTCCAGTCCCAGTTAGTGTGGTGATGATTCGACTTCTCTCTGTCCACCTTCCTGAGATACTGTTCACTCTGAGAAACTGTTACTATAAAAATGATTAATATTAATTCTAAAAGCTGTAACTGGAATACAGTGGGACTATTTTTATGACTATGATTATATTTAATTTGAATATATTTGCAATTAGTGACATTTGGTTGAATTACTTACTTTACTATTAAATTGTTCTTTCCTTTCCTTTGCCCTGTTTATAGGGACCAGACTCACTCAGTGTCAGCTGCCAACTCCAGCTCCTCCCACAGTAACTCCCACTGATGGTGTGTAACCAATGACAGAAACCTGTCTCCAGGTGACATCACAAAGGAGCCAGCAGCCAATCACAACAGCAGCCAGGAACTATGTCACAAAGCAGCCCAAGCCCCGCCCACTCGAGTTACAGGGTCACATGACCAGACTCGGGATCTGGGGTGCAGTCTCACTGGGAATGAGCGCAGGTTGTACAATCAGTCCTGTCTCCGACCCTACTCCCACGTACTGAGACTCCAGGCAGGGAGCACAGCCTCCCAAACAAACCCCTTACGAATTCTCCCTCCGATCCTCCAAATGTGAGGTCCCACTAATTAATGCCCCCATGTCTACCTCTTGCTTTATACACCCCAAAGTCTTCTATAAGGCAGTGTGGCTCCCTCCTACTTTGGCAGTGAGAGGCAGTTTGAGTGAATGATGTTGGGATGAGGCAGCGATATTACAAGCTCTTCTGTGTTCTGAAACCAATCTATTCCCTGTAACAGGAAGGGGTGTCAGAGGCAATAGGTGGTAGGATCATTAGGGGTATCCACCAGTGGGACCATCGGAGCAATAAATCGATGAGGCATCATGGGCAATAATGGGTAAAGCACTCTCCCATCAAACACTTCCAGGTCATGTTCAGCTCGGGTTAGAAACAGTGTAAAGCTCCCTCTACACTGTCCCATTAAACACTCCCAGGTCATGTACAGCATGGGTTAGATACAGTGTAAAGCTCTCTCTACACTATGCATCAAACACTCCCAGGGCAGGTATAGCACGGGTTAGATACAGAGTAAAGCTCTCTCTACACTATCCCATCAAACACTCCCAGGTCATATACAGCACGGGTTAGAAACAGAGTAACGCGCACTGTACACTGTCCCATCAAACACTCCCAGGTCAGGTACAGTTCAGGTTAGAGACAGTATAAAGCTCCCTCTACACCGTCCCATGAAACACTCCCAGGTCATGTACAGCATGGGTTAGAAACAGTGTAAAGCTCCCTCTACACTGTCCCATTAAACACTCCCAGGTCATGTACAGCATGGGTTAGATACAGTGTAAAGCTCTCTCTACACTATGCATCAACCACTCCCAGGGCAGGTACAGCATGGGTTAGATACAGAGTAAAGCTCCCTCTACACTGTCCCATCAAACACTCCCAGGGCAGGTACAGCACGGGTTAGATACAGAGTAAAGCTCCCTCTACACTGTCCCATCAAACACTCCCAGGGCAGGTACAGCACGGGTTAGATACAGAATAAAGCTCCCTCTACACTGTCCCATCAAACACTCCCAGGGCAGGTACAGCACGGGTTAGATACAGAGTAAAGCTCCCTCTACACTGTCCCATCAAACACTCCCAGGGCAGGTACAGCACGGGTTAGATACAGAGTAAAGCTCCCTCTACACTGTCCCATCAAACACTCCCAGGGCAGGTACAGCACGGGTTAGACACAGTATAAAGCTCCCTCTCAAATTGGTTCACAAAACACAGGCAACTGAGACGCAGCCCGTGTTCAATGAAGCGTACAGCTCCTTTGACACTGCCGAGTGAAGCACACCCGCTCAGGTACTGCATGGCATTAATACAGAATGAAAATCCCTCCACATCTGAGTGTCAAGCACAACCAGGTGAGGTCCCTTCTTCTATCCCTTTCTTTTGTCCTTTTTATATGGACTTGTAGACAGAGGTAGGACAGGCGGGGAAGACCCTATTAATTCTAATAACTTTATTACACATTTTTCAATATTATAGAAACTTACATATTAAAACTGAGAATCTGCAATAATAAGCAGGTTCTAAGAGGTCACATTCAGGACAAGATTATAACCTGTGAACAAACCATACCAGTAATCTGCAAGAACAGACATGGTTGGGGGATATTCTCCCCGGGTACTTAAGGTGCTAAAGAGTCTCCGAGGTGGCCAAGGTGGGGTCTTGAGCTGCAATGCATGGTTCGCCCGCCTTTAGCACAAGACGCCATCTTGGTAAAGGAGTAGAAGTGCGCGCTAGGAACGACCGCCCCGAAGAACATAACGGCTCTGATGACCAATTAAATTGGCTCCTAACACTGATTAAAGAGGCTTTATGCCATTTTGCGGGCTAGCGCTGCAATTAACAACCTCTCCTAACCGCGACCAGCTGAACAGGAGTAAAGAAGTCTGTAGTGAGTGAAGAGTTCTGACAAAGGGTCATCGACCTGGAACATTAACTCTGTTTCTCTCTCCACAGATGCTGCCTGACCTGCTGAGTATTTCCAGCATTTTCTTTCTTTTTTTATTTCAGATTTCCTGCATCCGCAGTATTTTGCTTTTGTAGGAGTAAAGATGTCGTTGGTGAGGATTGCGAGCACTGCTTAAAGCCATGCTCAGCATTCACTGTTCACTTGCTGCTGCAGATTGACTGACTACACTGCGTTTGAAGAAGACTTTTGATACACATCGGGAGACTTTCTGGGACACTTTGGGCCAGAAATTCGGGTCTCCACGGGTGAGTACGCGCTGTGTACTCACCCGTAGACCCAACGAAAGTGCCGGTTTCGCATATGCACTGTGCATGCACTGGAAACCTGGAACTTCTGTTACCCTGAAGGAAGGGGTTCAGAGGTCGAATGCGTGCACCGGAGAGGCAGCGCGCACGCAGCGACCTTCGTTTTTTTTTTCAGGTTTCTCCGTGAGGGTAAGTACGGAGAAGCTGCGCAGGAAAAAAGGAGGCGCAAGGCCTGCTTTTAACAAGGTAAGTGGTGAATTAAGTACAATTTAAAACATTTTTCAACAGGTTTATCTTTTTTACATACTTTAAAGAAAGGTAAGTTTATTTTTAGCACCGTTAAAAAGTGTAATTAATTTTTTCAAAAATTTAAATTTTTGTTTAAAGTAGTTAATTTATGTAATTTATAGTTATTTTAAAAATGTGATTTTTTAAAAATTTATTTGAAGTTTTAGTGAGGTTTTGGGGGCGATCTCTATTCATAGATTTGACAGGTCTTCTTGTCAAAATCTATGAATGAAGATTCCCTGCTCCGATTGGCTCTCCATTGCCCACGTGATCCCAGGGGACGCTTCGAACTAACTGCGTCCCTGGGATACGCAAGCACTGCGCGCCGGCAGCTGCAGGAGGCCCAGGACCCGAATTCCACGCGGGCCCGAAGCACAACGGCAGGCGCGCTAGGTAAGTACGCGCGCGATCCTTGCACCCGCGGGAAGCCGGAGAGCCGAATTTCTGGCCCTTTGTCAGGACTTCACCAACACTCGATCAACATTTATTCTGGAAATTCTCTCAGGACATCACCTAAAGAGAGTGAGTGCTGTACTACTGTACCTTATTGGAGACCTTATAGGAGTCACCATGAGAAAGGGAGTGCTTAGTCATGGGGATCTTGCTAGGGGTCCCCCTTGGTCTGGACAGTGAGCGACACCTTCCTGATTGCTGATGATTGAGGGTAGACTGATGGGACGGTAATTGGCTGGATTGGGTTTGTTCTGCTTTTTGTGGACAGGACATAGTTTTTTATAAATTCATTCATGGGATGTGGGTGTCACTGGCAAGGCCAGCATTTATTGCCCATCACTCATTACCTGGGCAGTTTTCCACATTGTCAGATAGGGCAACACGGTGGCATAGTGGTTAGCACTGTTGCCTCACAGCGCCAGGAACCCGGGTTCGAATCCGGCCCCGGGTGACTGTCTGTGTGGAGTTTGCACATTCTCCCCGTGTCTGCGTGGGTTTCTCTGGGTGCTCTGGTTTCCTCCCACAGTCCAAAGATGTGCGGGTTAGGTTGATTTGGCTATGATAAATTGACCCTTAGTGTTAGGGGGATTAATATACGTGGGGTTACGGGGATAGGGTGGTATATGTGTTGGTGCAGGCTCGATGGGCCGAAATGGCCTCTATCTGCACTGTGGGGATTCTGATTCTGAGATGCCAGTGTTGTAGCTGTACTGGAACAGCTTGGCTAGAAGCACGGCTAGTTCTGGAGCACAAGTTTTCAGCACTACAGCCAGGATGTTGTCAGGGCCCATAGCCTTTGCTGTATCCAGTGCGCTCAGCTGATATTGCAGTTATTGAGAGGATACAAAAGAGTGCAACCAGAATGATGAATGGATTGGAGGTATTGGATTATGAGGAGTGAGTGTCTAATTTTTTTCCCCGCGCGGGCTCTTTAAATTTGCTGTGCGGTATCTCTTCCAGCGGCAGCAGATGGTGAGCGGCCTGCGCGGGACCTCATGATTGATGCTCGGCTGCGCACCTTAGGGGGAACATTGGTGAGTGTGTAAATTGGGCAGGTTCTCACTGGAAAAGAGAAGGTAAGAGCTGATACGGTTGTGTTTTTTAGGGTTCCAAAGGGACTAGATAATTTAGAACATGGCAAGCTATTTCAGCTTGTCCAGAACAGGAGAACCAGAGCCATCATATTCTATGAATCTATGATATATATGCTAAGTGTAGCATGCTTGGGATGAATGGGTGACTTTGGCGATGGAAGCAGAAAGTGTTGATTCATTCAAATGCAAATTAGATAGATTTTTTCAGAAAGTACTATTTTGGGATACAGTATACGAGTAATTTGAGACATGACTGAGAGGATATTTGATAGAGGTGTTTAAAATCATGAAGGATTTAGACAGAGTAAATAAAGGGAAACTGTTTCCAGTGGCTGAAGGGTCGATAACCAGAGGACACAGATTTAAGGTGATTGGCAAAAGAACCAGAGGTGACATGAGGGAAAACTTTTTTACGCAACGAGTGGTTAGGATTTGGAATGCACTGCCTGATAGGGTGGTGGATACAGATTCAATAGTAACCTTCAAAAGGGAATTGGATAAATACTTGAAAGAGAAAAAAATCGCAGGGATATGGGGAAAGAGCGGGGAAGTGGGGCTAACTCGATTGCTCTTCGAATGAGCTGGCACAGACTCAATGGGTTGAATGGCCTCCTTCTGTGCTGTACTATTCTATGATTGTATAAGAACATAAGAACATAAGAAATAGGAGCAGGAATAGGCCACTTGGCCCCTCGAGCCTGCTCTGCCATTCAATAAGATCATGGCTGATCTTGGGCTCAGCTCCATTTCCCTGCCCGCTCCCCATAACCCTTCACTCCCTTATCTCGCAAAAATCTGTCTATCTCCACTTTAAACGTATTTAATGACCCAGCCTCCACAACTCTCTGGGGCAGAGAATTCCACAGATTTACGACCCTCTGAGAGAAGAAATTCCTCCTCATCTCAGTTCTAAAAGGGCGACCCTTTATTCTGAAACTATGCCCCCGAGTTCTAGATTTCCCCACGAGGGGAAACATCCTCTCTGCATCTACCTTGTCAAGCCCCCTCAGTAATTTATATGTTTCAATAAGATCACCTCTCATTCTTCTAAATTCCAATGAGTATAGGCCCAACCTGCTCAACGTATGTTAAGTGTAACATGGTAGGGATGAATGGGTGGCTCTGGCCCTATAGTAGACCTATGGTTCCTATGGGTCTGTTGTAGACTAACTGCTAGAAATTGATTGTCAAGATTAGTCAGCAACTCCATTATTGTTGTAACATATGACTATCAGGATGATAGAAGGCAAATTAGATGGCCCGTGGTCTTTTTTCAGATTTCCTGGGGCTGGCCTGAGTATAACTCAATGCAAGCTACTGGCCTGGATTGAGCCTTCTGCCAGATTGTGGGGTGGAAGAGGATGAAATATAGCACAGTTGGAGCTCTTAAAAAGGTTGCAGCTGCAAATTAAAGGTGAACTTGTACATAATGATAGCAGGTAGGGAATTGAAGAATAGTACAGCAACACCAAGAATGCCTCCTTTCACTGATGCAGCTGTTCTGAAAGGAGTGTTGCCCTGTTTGGCACTGCAGGGCAGCATGCTTACACCTCTTTCATAGCTTCACATGAATGGCAAGTGCTCATAATTGCTTTTTCAAATTAAGTCTACCATGAACCATGTCGCCAATTCAGGAGAATCTGTAGTGGATCCCCTTTGGCAGAAGCCCTTCACACCATGGGAGCATCTTCCACAAATGCTCGTAGTGATGCTATGCAGGCCTTTGGTTCCAATCTCCAAAAAGCTCTTGTGTGGCTTCAACATGCTGGGGGATCAGATGGAGGGAGTCATTATGCTAGGCTTTGTGTGACAGGTTCCATGCCTATAACTGGGCATGACGAAGGAAGCTACAGCAGCAGCGGCATTGCTTTAGTTGGTAGGCTGCTGTCTCTTAAGGCAACAGCACATCCAGTCCACCGCTCAAACGACAGTAGATGTCCTTTAGGAAAGGAAAACTGCCCTCCTTACCTGGTCTGGCCTATATGTGGCTCCAGACCCAGAGCAATGTGGTTGACTATTAACTGCCCTCTGAAATGGCCTAGCAAGTCACTCAGTTGTAACTAACCACTACGAAACATAATAAGAATGAAACCGAATGGGCCACCCGGCATCGAACTCAGCACCGGCAATGGACACGGCAACGGCACACCCAGCCCAGTCAATCCTGCAAAGTCCTCCTCACCAACATCTGAGGACTTGTGCCAAAATTGGGAGAGCTGTCCCACAGACTAGTCAAGCAACAGCCTGACATAGTCATACTCACAGAATCATACCTTTCAGCCAATGTCCCAAATTGCCCCATCACCAGCCCTGGATATGTCCTGTCCCACCGGCAGGACAGACCCACCAGGGGTAACGGCACAGTGGTATACAGACGGGAAAGAGTGGCCCTGGGAGTCCTCAACATTGACTCCGGACCCAATGAAGTCTCATGGCTTCAGGTCAAGCATGGGCAAGGAAACCTCCTGCTGATTACCACCTACCGCCCTCCCTCAGCTGATCAATCAGTACTCCTCCATGTTGAACTCCACTTGGAAGAAGCACTGAGGGCACAGAATGTACTCTGGGTGGGGGACTTCAATGTCCATCACCAAGAGTGGCTCGGTATCACCACTACTGACCGAGCTGGCCGAGTCCTGAAGGACATGACTGCCAGCCTGGGCCTGCGACAGGTGGTGAGAGAAGCAACACGAGGGAAAAATCTACTTGACCTCGTCCTCACCAATCGACCTGTCACAGATGCATCTGTCCATGACAGTATTGGTAGCAGTGAACACCGCACAGTCATTGTGGAGACGAAGTCCCGTCTTCACACTGAGGATACCCTCCATCGTGTTGTGTGGCACTACCACTGTGCTAAATGGGATAGATTCAGAACAGATCTAGCAGCTCAAAACTGGGCATCCATGAGGCGCTGTGGGCCATCAGCAGCAGCAGAATTGTATTCCACCACAATCTGTAACCTCATGGCCCGGCATAGCCCTCACTCAACCATTGCCACCAAGCCAGGGGACCAACCCTAGTTCAATAAGGAGTGTAGAAGAGCATGCCAGGAGCAGCACCAGGCGTACCTAAAAATGAGGTGCCAACCTGGGGAAGCTGCAACACAGGACTACATGTATGCTAAAAAGCGGAAGCAGCATGCTATAGACAGGGCGATCCCATAATCAACGGATCAGATCAAAGCTCTGCAGGCCTGCCACATCCAGTCGTGAATAGTGGTGGACCATTAAACAACTAATGGGAGGAAGAGGCTCCATGAATATCCCCATCCTCAATGATGGTGGAGCCCAGCAAGTAAGTGCAAAAAACAAGGCTGAAGCGTTTGCAACCATCTTCAGCCAGAAGTGCCGAGTGGATGATCCATATCGGTCTCCTCCTGCGATCCCCACCATCACAGAAGCCAGTCTTCAGCCAATTCGATTCACTCCACGTGATATCAAGAAATGGCTGAGCGCACTGTATACAGCAAAGGCTATGGGCCCCGACAACATCCCGGCGATCATGCTGAAGACTTGTGCTCCAGAAATAGCCGCGCCTCTAGCCAAGCTGTTCCAGTACAGCTACAACACAGGACACAATGTGGAAAACTGCCCAGGTATGGCCTGTCCACAAAAAGCAGGACAAATCCAACCCGGCCAATTACCACCCCATCAGTCTACTCTCAATCATCAGCAAAGTGATGGAGGGTGTCATCGACAGTGCTATCAAGCGGCACTTACTCACCAATAATCTGCTCACTGATACCCAGTTTGGGTTCCGCAAAGACCCCTCGGCTCCCGACCTTATTACAGCCTTGGTCCAAACATGGACAAAGGAGCTGAATTCCAGAGGTGAGGTGAGAGTGACTGCCCTTGACATCAAGGCAACATTTGACTGAGTGTGGCATCAAGGAGCCCTAGTAAAACTGAAGTCAATGGGAATCAGGGGGAAAACTCTCCACTGGCTAAAGTCATACCTAGCACAAAGGAAGATGGTTGTGGTGATTGAAGGTCAATCATCACAGCCCCAGGACATCGCAGCAGGAGTTCCTCAGGGCAGTGTCCTAGGCCCAACCATCTTCAGCTGCTTCATCAATGACCTTCCCTACAACATAAGGTCAGAAATGGGGATGTTCGCTGATGACTGCACAGTGTACAGCGCCATTCACAACTCCTCAGATAATGAAGCAGTCCATGCCCGCATGCAGCAAGACCTGGATGACGTTCAGGCTTGGGCTGATAAGTGGTGTAAGCTTTTTATTTCGACTGGAATTAAATTGACAGCAAGACCAATTCTTTTGAAACAATTTGGAATAAGTTTATTAAACACACAAACTCATGCAAGTTTATTAAACACACACACTCATGCAGATCAAAACAATAGCCTACTGGTATTTATGGACTCTACTCGATTACAACACTTAACAGACTGGTACTTCCCTGAGTCAGGCAATGCACGCGGCCTTTTACCTTGCTTCTTGGTCTGGTCTGTAGAGTTCATTGCTTCTTGGTCTGGTCTGTAGAGGGAGGGCTTCTTGTTCTTCCGCGTGGTCATCCAGAGGGAGAGAGAGAAAGAGTGAGTGAGAGCGTTTGGGTTCCTTGCTTTATATCTTTTTAAGTCCATTGTCTCTACTGTAAATTGCTAAGACCCCATGATTGGGTCTTAGATTTATGGCAGTTCTTGATTGGCTTTCCTTTGAACATGTGTCTGTCCGCAGTGGCTGGTGCCATTTCTTGCTTAAGTTAATTGTTTGTTGACACCTTTTAGTGGCTCTTGAGTTTCGATGGTGAGTTTCGATGGTGTCTCTGTGGGGGGTTATCCTGTTATGCAGGTTTCCTTTGTTAAGTTTCGCGCCGTTGCCTTACCCAGGGGAGATCCCTACACAGCAAATTTATCTTAATTACATACATCTTATATTAATAGTCTCGAGTCCATCACATGTACAAAACATATATTTTTATTCTTACAGTGGCAAGTAACATTCGCGCCACAGAAGTACCAGGCAAGGATTATCTCCAACAAGCGAGAGTCTAACCACCTCCCCTTGACATTCAACGGCATTACCATCACTGAATCCCACACCATCAACATCCTGGGGGTCACCATTGACCAGAAACTAAACTGGACCAGCCACATAAATACTGTGGCAACAAGAGCAGGTCAGAGGCTGGGTATTCTGCGGCGAGTGTCTCAGCTTCTGACTCCCCAAAGCCTTTCCACCATCTACAAGGCAGAAGTCAGGATGTGTGATGGAATACTCTCCACTTGCCTGGATGAGTGCAGCTCCAACAACACTGAAGAAGCTCAACACCATCCAAGGCAAAGCAGCCCGCTTGATTGACACCCCATCCACCACCTTAATCATTCACTCCCTCCACCACCGGCGTACCGTGGCTGCAGTGTGTACCATCTACAAGATGCACTGCAGCAACTCACCAAGGCTTCTTCGGCAGCACCTCCCAAACCCGCGACCTCTTCCACCTAGAAGGACAAGGGCAGCAGGCGCATGGGAACACCACCACCTCCAAGTTCCCCTCCAAGTCACACACCATCCTGACTTAGAAGTATATCGCCGATCTTTCATAGTCGCTGGGTCAAAATCCTGGAACTCCCTCCCTAACAGCACTGTGGGAGTACCATCACCACACGGACTGCAGCGGTTCAAGAAGGTGGCACACCACCACCTTCTCAAGGGCAACTAGGGATGGGCAATAAATGCTGGCCTTGCCAGCGACGCCCACATACCATAACTGAATAAAAAGAAAGCGGCAGCACTAGCTGGCCACTGCAGCAGCATAAGTGATGGAAGCACCTGGAAGAAGGACTAAGTTTGGTTCTAGAAGACGCAAAGCACCCAAGGAGAAGCACTTGGGGTAAAACATACGTACTGATCACTTTCAGGGTATTAAATGTTATTATACTTTAATTTCAACTGTGCCCAGAGTTTTCTTTTGACGATGCAGAATGAGCAGATCAAATGATTGTTACTCTGGGTAGTTGAGTAAGTGCAGAGGACAATGTTGATGAAGGTCTACTTGACCATTGCAGTGTGCACATGTAGACAGGACTGTTCGTGCATTGGGTGCATCAGGCATTCATCTATGAAATCCTGGGAGATTACTCTACCTGGATGAATAATTGTTTCAATAGGGATATCTTCTGGCTCATGGCCACGGTCTTGCTTTTCCCATGGCTATGCGAGGGCCTTCTCCTCTAACTGCTCTATGATTAGGCCTGTTTTAATGGCAAAGTAATGCAACATGCAGCAGACACCAATAACGTTGGAGACCTTGGCAGGGCTGTACTAATCTATCCAGGCATCTGAAGAGCTGCTTTAGGATGCTTACAGCATGCTCAGTTACTATCCTGGTGGCTGCATGTGCCTTGTTTTATCTTCACTCAGCTCTTATTCTTGGCTGTCACATGGGTGTCATAAGCCAGGACTGAAGAAGGTAGCTTTGTCTCATAGCAGCCATCCTTCCAGTGTCGTCTTCTTCAAATAACTCAGATATAGAGGATTGTCCTAAATTGCAGGAATCATGACTGGGAGGCAAGCATTGATCTGCATGATCCTGTGTTGCTAGTCACTGACCACCCATGGAATGGGTCTCCTTGGAGTTCATGAAGACCCTGTCATGGCTGGATGGCCACATGGGTGCCAGGATTGCAGTGCCCTCTCATTCCTCTGCCAAATTTTCCATGGGGGAAGTAGTGAAGGTATTTGCCCTGGCAAACAACAGATCAGTGGCCTGCTTGATGTATGTGTGCGCAATGGATTGAGTGATTGTGCTAATCTTCCCTGTGATAAATTGAGGGGAGGGGGCTGTAAGTAAACTGTTTAATTTTTTATATCAACTTTTGATTTTAGGTGAGTTTCTGTTAGCAATGTTCAGTTACTAAAAGGGATTCCAGTCAGACAGATGAGGAGAGGCCATGATACTCTCTCTGTTAGCTGCAGCCTTGAAAAGGCACCTGCTATAGGCAGTCAGGCTTGGGGCATTATCCTTACTAAAACTGAAGTTATTGCAGCTAATTAGATGACATAGTGTGGAAACTTGTGGATTCTCACATAGCCAAATGGAAAGAAAGGTGTAAAAAGAGGGATGTAAGAATAGATACTTCAGAATTCTAAAAGGCTTGGCGTGGGAGAGGCCGTAATGGTCCGAAGAACTCGGCAAGGCTGGAGATGTGGAGGCCCTGCTGGTCTTAACAGCAGTGCCTCATTAGAATATTGTTGGGCCGCCTCCTGCCTGGCAGCCAGGGACCTGTGGGGATTGTCCACGGTACTCAGAAGAGAACATCAGCTGCGGGCAGCGATTTGGGGCGGGGTGGGGGGGTGGTTAGGGGGACACATGCGATCGGAAAGGTGGAGGGAGGCTGGAGATTGGGGCTGGGTAGGGGTGGGGCGGTGGTTCTGTCGGCAATGGGGGGAAGGAGGGTAGCTCGGTTCAAGTGATACCCAAGGCTTCCTTGTAAGGTCCAGAGGAGCACTCCTGTCCCTCCTGGTACACAAGAAAACTTGAAAAATAAATTTCAAACATACCTACTGGGCCTCTTCTGGCCCAGCATCTGGCTCCCGGCCGGTTCTGCCTGATGCGGGAGATGACACTGCACCCCTCCACCGCCCCCCCACCTTTGGTTGATGTTGCGGATTGGGTCATTATGACATCATCGGACCCGATCTCTACATTTAAAACAGGGAGCCGCTTCCTTCCTGCGGGTGGCTCACAAGAGCAGGTTAACATGGGGACCTGCCGGGAGGGGAGCGGGATGGTGGGGGGTGGGCAACTGACACCTGTTATTCTAACTGCCCCTCTGCCCGCTTTCCGCTAGGTGGGGGAAGTTAAAATCAGGCCCAATGATTCACAGTGAAGACACAGTGGGGGCAGATTTAACGTTGAAGAGCGCGTGGGTTTAGATGCGGGTAGGGGGAGGGGGGGCGGTTCAGTTCGCCGAAAATGTCAGCACGTCCGGAAGCCGGTTCCAATGCAGCAACTTGCGGGTTTAACTCGGGAGCGTTTGGCTGGTTGTGTGTAAACGCTCCAGAGAGGCAGGTTACCAATTTAAATACGATAATCACTCAATGGTAGCGAGATTGCAACCTAATTTAATGGCGTATCCACAGGTTTCCTAGGCTTCCCGGAACTCACCATTGAAAGCAAGGAGAGAACGCAGCGGCAATTCGTGGAGCTCATTAAAAACCAGGCAAATACTGCAATGAATACTCAGTACTCATAGCTGCTTTCTTACCTTCCATAGGGAAAGGGTTAGTTCAGAGTACTTATGGTGAAGAGATAAAAGCAGAAAATGCTGGAAATACTCAGCAGGTCAGGCAGCATCTCCCAAACCCACGACCTCTTCCACCTAGAAGGACAAGGGCAGCAGGCGCATGGGAACACCACCACCTCCAAGTTCCCCTCCAAGTCACACATCATCCTGACTTGGAAATATAATGCCATTCCTTCATCGTCGCTGGGTCAAAATCCTGGAACTCAGTGTGCTTGGAAGTCATGTCAGTAAGTTGCAGATTTTCTGCTACCCCTAAATGATTTTCGTTTTCATCAACAGCCCCCAGAGTACAGCAACAGCTGAGCAGAACTTGGAGAGGGCTGCGCCCTCTGACGCAAACTCTCCACTGCTGTCCCTGCCACCAGTGTCTACTCTTGCTCACTTGTGAAGCGTGAGTGACCAGGTGAAAACCCAACAATCTGTCTAACTGGTCCCACCAAAGTGCCAGTATCTGCGCTGGTGCATGGTAAGCATGAGTCCTGTGATGCTGCACCCGCAGAAGGACTCAGCTCCTCTGAGGATTCATCGTCTGTGAGGTCCACTGACTGCTGCTGCGAGCGTGAAGGCCCTGACGGAGAGATAAGATATGAATTAGTACTGGAGGCATGCTGGGCTACGAAGCTTGGTCAATTTCATATGATTGATCAATTTACCAAATTGTCTGTACAGTACAGCCACTTAACCCTTTAATGTCGGTTTACTTTAAGTTAAGTGCGTTCTTGCTACAGGACTGGCTACAAGTGAGTGTAATGGCATGTGTTCACCCAATGGATGCAGTGCATTTGGTGAGGGTGACTATCAGGGAGAGGCATCAAATTGCATCAGGGGCAGAGTGAGTGGCAGTAGTGGATGGATAGATGGAGATGTGAGACAGTGCACTGAAAGAGATGGATAGATGGGCGTGCAAGGTAAGTGGGTGTGACAAGTGATGTGATGGAGTAGGCTTGACAAGGCAGAGTGGGGTGGGTGGGGGGGGGAGGAGGTGATGTGCACGACAGGATTCAGGTGAATGTGCATCTGTACTCACATTTCCTGACCTGGTTAGGTCATTAAAGCGCTTCCTGCACCCAGGAACGTGGCACAATGCTCCTGCTGCTGACCACGTGGGCCACCTCCAGCCAGACCTTCTTTGCAGCAGCAGCAAGTTTCTTCCTCTCATTGCTGGTGAAGAGTATCTCTCTTGGACTCCTCACAGCCCCCAGCAGTACATCAAGGGAGGTGTCATTAAAGCACTGAAATTACTTTCGGGTTTCCCACCCGATATCGGACCTGCCCCAATCCCAACGCGCCTTGGAGTTAATATCGAGGCCATTAAGTCTATTTTTCCTTGCATGTTCTGATTCACATAATGAAACCAACAACGGTAATTATTTGTTGTCGGAATTTGCAATAGAGCATCTCCATTTTAATCATTTACTTGATTTATGCTACACTAGTTTTAATGAAATTAACCAGAATTGCTCTCTCGCAACAGGTTATTTGCTTTGATATACAATTTTAGTCATCTTTTTATATACCAATGGATTTTCAGTTACTTCACCCATAACCACTAAGAATCCATCACAACAGAAACTTGTTTGGTTCAGTAATTTAGCTTCATTTCAGATATGTATGCAGCTGAGGATGATACATGCCTCTTATTGATCACCATTGCACTAAGCACGTGGTCACTGTTCTATCTACATTTATCAAAGTCTGATTTATATTAAAAAGTTAATAAAACCAGAAAGTCTAAAAGCTAGTAGACAGGCACAGAAAGCAATCAAAAAGGCAGGTAAATGTATTGTGGTGCAGGTCAGCCATGATCTAATCGAATGGCGGAGGAAGTGCGAGGGGCTGAATGGCTTACTCCTGTTCCTAAAATTTTTCTGAGGTCAAAATAAGACTGTGACCATGAAATTCCACATGAGTCTGCAGTGATGCTCTGCAGAGCTGAATCTGCAAGAATGCCATGGGTCAGCTCATTTATATATCTATTGGTGGATGTCCAGTACAAACACTATGTACAATGGGACTATTTTGCTGGGGGTGCTTGGAAATTGGAGTGTAACCTTAAAAAGCCAGGTTTGGCTCACAGAGTTCACTGTCAGCTAGATGGCTCACATCTGAGTTTGCCCCACTTTTGAAGAACACCTTTCGCTGGAGGACCTGAGGATTTGGAGGATCTGACACAGAGAACCGAAGAAGGGACAAGGGCTTTGCAAAGAGGAACAAAAGAAGAGATCACAATTTTGGTGAGACTGATCTCCAAACCCTCCTCCAGGAGACTAAGCAGAGGAGAGGAAGACTGCTGGGTCTCCAAACAAATGTGTCTCATGCCATGTGGAAAGAGGTTAATGGATGCACACCTACATAGTCACTGCACTATCCCTGTGAAGCAGCACACAGCTACAAGCTCCCATACCCTTCTCTGTCACCTGAATCCCAAAGAGGTTATGCTCACCCATTCTTAGCTTGTACCCTCCTGTTGTGCAGATCCTTTACAGCAACTGGAGGTGGAGTAAAAGGATGCAACACTAGCCTGCTCAGAGACAAGCTCCAGAGATGCAGTCAGCATGGCTCCCTTCCAGGGTAAGCTGCCAGAAGAAGAGGACCGCCACGTTCCCATCAGCCTTTTAAAGCACAGGAGCAGCCGACCACCTGTCGCTATACTGGCCTTCAGGCTGCTCTAGAGCAGGATAAAGAAAGGTACGTGTAGACACCCAGGGGAAGCAAGGTGTGCAGATCGAATAGGATGACTTATGTGCACTCTGTAGTTTGTTACATTCAATTGAATGTGCATTTTTGTTGTGCTTTGTTATTCATGGTGATTAGAATCATATAGGAAACATTGCACTTATGTCACAGACTTATTCAATCAGGTGATTATTGTTGCAATGGTCATGTAAGGGCAAAGAGGGCTGATGTTTTGTCATGTTCTAGGATAACTACTGGATTGAAGGTTTGGTTCTTTAATTGAAGGTGGAGGTGAAGGATATTAAGGCAGTGATAGGAACGTAGGAACACAGGAATAGCAGCAGGCCATTCAGACACTCCAGCCTGTTCCGCCACTCAATTAGATTATGGCTGATCTGTATCTTAACTTCATCTACTTGCCTTGGTTCCGTAACCCTTAATACTCTTTCAAATGACCCCTAGCCTCAACAGCTGTTTGGAAGAGAGTTCCAGATTTCCACTACCCTTTGTGTAAAGAAGTGCTTCCTGACATCACCCCTGAACGGCCTGGCTCTAATTTTAAGGTTATGCCCCCTTGTTCTGGACTCCCCCACCAGAGGATATAGTTTCTCTGCCTACCCTATCAACTCCATTAATCATCTTAAACGCCTCAATTAGATCACCCCTTATTCTTCTATATTCAAGGGAATACAAGCCGAGTCTATGCAACCTGTCCTCCTAATTTCACTCTTTTAGCTACAGTATCAGTCTGGTGAATCTGCGCTGCACCCTCTCCAAGGCCAATATATCCTTCCTGAGGTGCAGTGCCCAGAACTGAACGCAGTTACTCCAGATGGGGTCTAACCAGAGCTCTGTACAGCTGCAACTTAACTTACACCCCATTGTATTCCACCCTCTTGAGATAAAGACTAACATTCCATGAGCCTTTTAAATTATTTTTTGAACCTGTCCACTAGCTTTGAGTGATTTCTGTATTTGGACCCCTAAATCTCTCTGCTCATTCCTCGCTTATCATCATTTAAACAATACTCTGATCTCTCTTTCTTAGGTCCAAAGTGGATGACCTCACACTTTCCCTATTGAACTCCATCTGCCACAGTTTTGCCCACTCACTGAATCCATCAATGTCCCTTTTCAACTTTCTGCTCCCATCGACACTATTTACTGTGCCACCTAACTTAGTGTCATCAGCAAACTTAGATATACAGCTCCCTATTCCTTCATCCAAGTTACTTATAAATGTAGTGAAAAGCTGCAGTCCCTATACAGATCCCTGGGGAACACCACTAGTCACATCCTGCTAATTTGAGTACATACCCATTATCCCTACTCTCCATCTCCAATCTCTTAACCAATTCCCTATCCAAAGTCAATAGGTTGCCTCCAATTCCATGCGCTTGTCGAATGCCTTCTGGAAATCCATATAAATAACATACATGGATATTACCTTATCAACCACATTTGTTACCTCCCAAAAAATGTAACTAGGCTCGCTAGACATGACCTACCCTGTACAGATCCATGCTGGCTCTCTTTGATCAGCTCATATTTGTCCACATGCTCAGTCACTCTGTCGCTAATAACAGATTCTAGTAACTTCCCCACAACTGACGTTCGACTGATAGGCCTATAATTTCTTAGTTTATCTCTCCTACCCACTGTATTAAACTGAAGAGAAGACTTCACTGATCAGCTGTGCTCTGATGTCTCTTGCAGCAGTCACTGATGAATCCTCTGAGTGCCAGTCATTGTGATGCTCGCCTCCAAAGCTGCTAAGGCCACCTCCCCAGAAATGTCTGCGTCCAGGCCTTTTTGGATGGCAACGGTGTGCAAGGCACCCAAGCTCCAACTATGCATGACATATAAAATGCTACATACTGCACAGTCCCTCACAACCTGCCCTCGATTGTCCGCTTGTTGGCCACATTGGTGGAGGTGTGTGCCTCATTGTAGCGCTCCTCTGCTGCTGCTCGGACAAATCTTAGTGGGGTCATTATCCATGGGAGCAGAGGGTATGCCTCATCACCCACAAGGTATCATTGTGTGGTTTCCTTCCATAAATAGTTCAGGGAGGGCCAAATTCCAAAATATGAATCCATCATCACAACTTTTGCAATGCTGTCATAGACAATCTGTATATTCAGGGCATGGAACGCCTTTCTGTTGAAGTTGATGGGTTAACTGTAGGAGCTTAAAAGCAATGTGGGAGTGAGCTATTGCATCCGGAACCTTCGAGAAGCCACAAATAGAGCAGTGTGAGCACATAACCGTGGCTGCAGATTCTCATGCAGCTGGTAACACTGCTCCCTGAATGTCTTTTTGGTGAAGCGTACTCCTCTAATACACATTTCCTCATTGACGTCTTCAGAGGACCTGTGTTGCCTATATAATCTCCCCGTGATCCACCACTCCCACAGGCAGTCAAAAGCAAGTTGGCAACTCCACAGACATTACAGTGGAGCCCCTGCTGTCAGAGACCCGACAGCCAGTCATTGCATCCCTAGTGCCTGCTCAGAGGGCTGCTACGGAAGCTATGAATTCCAGGATGGAGTTGATGGTCCCTTCTGTTTTCCAGATTCTTGGGGATTACATCGAGAGAATCCTTAGCCAGAGCTTCACTGATCTCAATGGTGCCACCTGATCTGCCTCTCAGGCTGATAGGGTAGGCATGATAAAGCAGTGCTCAGTAGCGGGGGCATGGCTGGAGTAAGCATAGATAAAGCTGCTGTCCCACAAGACAAGACAATTACAGCCTGAAGCTACTTCATTCCAATGATTGTGTATGTGGCAGACAGAGTGCAGAATAGTAAGACAGCCCTATGCAGCTGCAGAGGTGCCAGATCCAATTGCTGGACCATCCATGACCCAACTCAAAGAGGCTGCTGCTGAGACACAATCTCAGCGACTTCACTGACTTCTGCCATGAGGACAGCATGAAGAAGGAGTGACTGTCAGGGTCAGGAGCACAAATGCCATATATTGTCAGCAATGGTAAGCATCAGGATGGGGTAAACACTAGTCAGATACACACGCCACTTTCAGCAAATAAAAATTTGGTTGCACTACAGTTTAACTATGCTCACAGAGTCTCGCTGGCTTGATATTGGCAAATTTATCGTCAGGTGACAAGAATGGAATCCTTGGTACTTTATTTGCAGCTAATTTAAAAAGTCGGTGAAGGTGCTTTTGGTAAACGCATGGTAAGAGAGAGCAGAGGTCTATTGATACAATGGGTGGATGAAAGACTTAGGAGATTATCTTGTCAATGGGTGTCTGGCGTACAGCTCTAGCAACTTCTTAATCTGCATACACCAATTGGTTATCCTCCTCCTCTTCATGCTCCATGACTTTTAAGACTGCAATGTTGTGTAACATGCAGCAGATCACAATGAAGCTGGAGACTCTGGGTGGGCTATGAAGTAGGGTACCCCTGATCTGTTTAGACACCTCAAGCGCTCTTTCAAGATGCTTATGGTATGTTCAATAATGATTCTGGTAGCTGCATGTACAACTCATTCTTTCTCAGAACCTCAAAACTTTGGACTCCTTGGTCTAGCTTTCCAATTGTAATGCTGACAGAAACCTATTCATTTTAATGGGTAAACATCCCATTACAATTTGAAAGCTTAGGCCCTACCTCTTTCTCGTACAATTTGAAAGCTTTTCAAACCTAAATGGCACTAAATCATTACTTCATTATAAGAACATAAGAAATAGGAGCAGGAGTAGGCCATTCGGCCCTTGGAGCCTGCTCCACCATTCAATGAGATCATGGCTGATCTTCTGCCTCAACTCCATTCACCGGCCCTATCACCATATCCCTTGATTCCTTTACTAGTCAGAAACCTATCGACTTCTGTTTTGAATATACCCAATGACTGAGCCTCCGTAGCCCTCTGGGATAGAGAATTCCAAAGATTCACCACCCTCTGTGTGAAGAAATTTCTTCTCATCTCAGTCCTGAATGGCCTACCCTTTATCCTGAGGCTGTGGCCCCTGGTTCTAGACTCCCCAGCCAAGGGAAACATTCTCCAGGCATCCACCCTATCAAGCCCTGTAATAATTTTCTATGCTTCAATGAGATCCCCTCTCATTCTTCTGAATTCAAGAGAATTCAGGCCTAGTTTACTCAATCTCTTCTCATACGACAGTCCCGCCATCCCAGGAATCAATCTCGTGAACCTTCGTTGCACTCCCTCTATGGCAAGTATATCCTTCCTTAAGTAAGGAGACCAAAATTGTACACAGTACTCCAGGTGTGGTCTCACCAAGGCCCTATATAATTGGAGTGAGACTCCTTTACTCCTGTACTCAAATCCTCTTGTAATGAAGGCCAGCATACCATTTGCCTTCCTAATGGCTTGCTGCACCTGCACATTCACTTTCAGTGACTCATGTACAAGGACACCCAGGTCCCTTTGAACATCTGCATTCCCCAATCTTTCACCATTTAGGAAATACACTGCCTTTCTGTTTTTTCTACCAAAGTGGATAACTTCACATTTATCCACATTATATTCCATCTGCCATGTTCTCGCCCACTCACTGAGACTGTCAAGATCCCCTTGAAGCCTCTTCACATCCTCTTCACAACTGCCACTGCCACCTAGCTTTGTATCATCAGCAAATTTGGAAATGTTACATTTAGTCCCCTCATCAAAATCATTGATATAGATTGTGAATAGCTGGGCCCAAGCACCGATCCTTGCGGTACCCCACTAGTCACAGCCTGCCATCCTGAAAAAGAACCGTTTATCCCTACTCTTTGTTTTCTGTCTGTTAACCAATTCTCAATCCATGCGAGTATATTACCCCCAATTCCATGTGCCCTAATTTTGTTCACCAACCTCTTGTGTGGGACCTTATCGAAGGCCTTCTGAAAATCCAGATACACCACATCTACCAGTTCCCCTTTGTCTACTCCACTAGTTACATCCTCAAAGAACTCCAGTAGGTTTGTCAAACAGGATTCTCCTTTCATAAATCCATGTTGACTCTGCCCAATCTTACTATTAGTTTCTAAGTGCCCAGTTATTGCATCCTTTGTAATAGATTCCAGCATTTCCCCAACTACTGATGTGAGGCTAACAGGTCTGTAGTTCCCCGTTTTCTCTCTTCCTCCTTTCTTAAATAGCGGGGTTACATTTGCTATCCTCCACTCTGTAGGAACTGTTCCAGAATCTATAGAATTATGGAAGATGACAACCAATGCGTCCACTATTCCAATGGCCACCTCTTTCAAAACCCTAGGATGTAGGTCATCCGGTCCTTGGGATTTATCGACTTTTAGTCCCATTAATTTTGCTAGTACTGTTTTTTTACTAATAATAATTTCTTTAAGTTCCTCATTCTCGTCACACCCTTGGTTTTCTGGTATTTCTGGGAGGTTTTTTGTATCTTCCTCAGTGAAGACAGAAACAAAGTATTTATTTAATTTCTCCACCACTTCCTCATTCCCCATTATAAATTCTCCCATCTCTGACTGTAAAGGACCTACATTTACCTTTGCCAGTCTTTTCCTTTTCACATACCTACAAGCTTTTACAATCCGTTTTTACATTTTTCGCCAGTTTGTGCTCATGTTCCATTTTCCCTTTCTTTATCAATTTCTTGGGACCCCTTGGCTGATTTCTAAAAAGATCCCAATCCTCAGGCTGACTGCTTTTTCTGGCAACTTTATAAGCTTCCTCCTTTGACTTAATACTAGCTTTAATTTCTTTTGTTAGCCATTTTTGGATCACTTTTCCTTTTGCGGTTTTCTGCCTCAGAGGAATATATGTTTGTTGCAAATTATGCTTTATTTCCTTGAATGTTAACCATTGTATGTCCACCTTCATACCTTTTAGTCATAGAGTAATAGAGTTACACAGCACAGAAAGAGGCCCTTCGGCCCATCGTGTCCGCACCGGCCATCAAGCCCTGTCTATTTTAATCCCATTTTCCAGCACTTGGTCCGTAGCCTTGTATGCTATAGCGTTTCAAGTGCTCATCTAAATGCTTCTTGAATGTTGTGAGGGTTCCTGCCTCTACCACCCTTTCAGGCAGTGAGTTCCAGATTCCAACCACCCTCTGGATGAAAAAGTTTTTCCTCAAATCCCCTCTAAACCTCCTGCCCCTTACCTTGAAACTATGCCCCCTGGTTATTGACCTCTCTACTGAGGGGAAAAGTTCCTTTCTATCTACCCTATCTATGCCCCGCATAATTTTGTACACCTCAATCACCCCCCTCAGCCTTCTCTGCTCTAAGGAAAACAACCCCAGCCTGTCCAGTCTCTCTTCATAGCTGAAGCGCTGCAGCCCAGGTAACATCCTAGTGAATCTCCTCTGCACTCTCTCCAATGCAATCACATCCTTCCTATAGTGTGGCGACCAGAACTGCACACAGTATTCCAGCTGTGGCCTAACTAGCATTTTGTACAGCTCCATCATAACCTCCCTGCTCTTATATTCTATGCCTCGGCTAATGAAGGCAAGTATCCCATATGCCTTTTTAACCACCTTATCTACCTGTCCTGCTGCCTTCAGGGATCTATGTACATGCACACCAAGGTCCCTCTGATCCTCTGTCCTTCCTAGGGTCCTACCATTCATTGGGCTAAAAATTCAGTATTGCTCCATTTGGGGCGCTAACCTCGCCGGGGCGCGACTTTTAGCGCCCCGAAAAAATTAGCGGCCCCGCGCCGGAACTTCAGTGGTTGCGCCCCAAGAGGGAAGCGGGGCGCAACTGGAAGCACCCCGCATCCCTCTTGGGGCGCTGCGAGTGAATATCCTGGCGCTACGTGCCGCAGCGCCACGCGCTGCGGCACGTCGCGCCGCGGTATTGCAGGCCTTCCTCCCCTTCTTAAAGGGGAGGGGCCTTGCGCAGCGCGAACCGGGGCCCAGCTGGGCTCCCAGGGATCGGGAGTGCCGGCAAAAGAGCCCGGCACTCAAGAGAAGTGCCGGGCTCTTGGAGCGCAGCCCGCACTTCACGGTGGGGGGGCTTCACGGGGGCCGGGGACAGCAACGGGGGCAGGTGCTGGCAGGCGGCCAGCAACAAAAATGGCCGCCTGCCACCTCCCCTTTAAATATCGCCGCCCCGGCCGCACGTACGCCCCCCTGAACCCGTCGGACATAGCGTCTGGCGGTAAATCAGGGGGCGCGACTGAAGATCACGGCCGGGGCGCGAGCGGGGCGCTGCGCACGGCGATGACGTCATCGCCGGCGGCGCAGCGCCACAGGGCGCTACCGGCTGCCGCCGCCGCTAACCTCCCACTAAATTTTTCGGGAGGCGTGGGCGGCGCTGCGCCCGGGCGTTAGCTGCTTTACGCCCCATTAGCGCCCATTTAAGGCGCTAACGGGAGGCGCAAGCAGCTGAATTTTTCCCCCCTTGTGTATTCCCTTGCCTTGTTAGTCCTCCCAAAATGCATCACCTCACACTTTTCAGGGTTAAATTCCATTTGCCACTGTTCTGCCCATCTGACCAACCCGTCTATATCGTCCTGTAGCCTGAGGCTTCCCTCCTCGCTATTTACCACCCCACGAATTTTTGTGTCATCTGCAAACTTACTGATCATACCTCCTACATTCATATCTAAATCATTAATGTACACTACAAGCAGCAAAGGACCCAGCACCAATCCCTGCGGTACACCACTAGGACACAGGCTTCCAGTCACAAAAACAACCTTCGACCATCACCCTCTGCCTCCTGCCACTAAGCCAATTTTGGATCCATTGTGCCAAGTTGCCCTGGATCACATGGGCTTTTACCTTCTTGACCAGTCTCCCATGCGAGACTTTGTCAAAAGCCTTACTGAAGTCCATGTAGACCACATCAACTGCACTACCCTCATCCACACACCTAGTCACCCACTCGAAAAATTCAATCAAATTGGTCAGACATTATCTCCCCCTGACAAAGGCATGCTGACTATCCTTGATTAATCCTTGCCTCTCCAAGTGGAGACTAATTCTGTCCCTCAGAATTTTTTCCAATAATTTCCCTACCACTGATGTTAGGCTCACTGGCCTGTAATTTCCTGGTTTATTCCTACTACCCTTCTTGAATAATGGTACTACATTAGCTGTTCTCCAGTCCTCTGGCACCTCCCCTGTGGCCAGAGAGGTTCTGAAAATTTGTGTCAGAGCCCCTGCAATCTCCTCCCTTGCCTCACACAGCAGCCTGGGATACATCTCGTCTGGGCTTGGGGATTTATCCACTTTTAAGCCCGCTAAAACCGCTAAGTACCCCCGCTGCACTTTCTATACTCCTCTAGGGCTTCCACTGTTTTTAGTCCTTTGTATTTGCCAAAAGCCTCCCTTTTTTTCCTAATCCATTGTCGTATATCCCTTGACATCCAGGGTTCTCTGGGCTTGTTGGTCCCACCCTTGACCTTTACGGGAACATGTTGGCGTTGTACACTCTCTATTTCCTTTCTGAAAGACTCCCACTGCTCTGATGTGGATTTTCCTACAAGTCGCTTACTCAGTCCACTTTGGCCAGATCCTGCCTTATCATATTAAAATCGACCTTCCCCCAATTTAGAACCTTTATCTCCGGTCCATCTTCGACCTTTTCCATGACTACCTGAAATCTCACCGAATTATGGTCACTGTCACCAAAATGCTCTCCTACTAACACTTCTACCACTTGCCCGGCTACATTCCCGGGTCCAGTACCGCCCCCTCTCTTATAGGACTTTCTGCATGCTGGCTTAAAAAGCTCTCCTGGATGCACTTTAAGAATTCCGCACCCTCTAATCCTTTCACACTCTGACTATCCCAGTTAATATTGGGGAAGTTGAAATCCCCTACTATTATTACCCTATTATTTCTACACTTCTCTGAGATTTGCCTACATATCTGTTCCTCTATCTCCCCCTGACTATTTGGAGGCCTATAGTACACTCCCAGCAAAGTGCTTGCCCCCTTTTTGTTTTGAAGTTCTACCCATATGGCCCCATTAGAGGAACCTGCTAAGATATCATCCCTCCTTACTGCAGTAATTGACTCCTTGATTAATATTGCGACACCCCCTCCTCTTTTACACCCCGCTCTGTCTCGCCTGAAGATTCTATACCCCGGAATATTGAGCTGCCAGTCCTGCCCCTCCCTCAACCATGTCTCTGTGATAGCAACAATATCACACTCCCATGTGTTCATCAACACCTTCAATTCATCTGCCTTACTCGCAAGACTCCTTGCATTAAAATAAATGCCATCCAGCCTTGCCATACTCCTTTGTGCCATTACATATTTGCTCTGCCTTCCAGGCTGACTTGTTTTTTCCTCTATATTTGGCTGTGCATCACCCCCTACTATAGCTCCACGCCGTATCCCATCCCCCTGCCAAGTTAGTTTAAGCCCCCCCCAACAGTACTAGCAAACCTCCCCGCAAGGATGTTGGTCCCATTCCGGTTCAGGTGCAACCCGTCTGACTTGTACAGGACCCACCTTCCCCAGAAGCAGACCCAGTGATCCAGGAAACTAAAGCCCTCCCTCCTGCACCAACTCTTTAGCCACGCATTCATCTGCTCCATCCTCCTATTCCTATACTCACTAGAGGTCATGATGTGGAGATGCCGGCGTTGGACTGGGGTGGACAAAAATGAGAAGTCGCACAACACCAGGTTATAGTCTAACAGATTTATTTAATTTTACAAGCTTTCGGAGCGGTTCGCTCCTTCCTCAGGTAAGTTAGCAGTGAGAGAATCTCCCAGAATTCACAATTTAAACACAGACAAAATCTATTCAAATCTTTCCCTACAAAGACTAACACAAGAACCAACACAAATTGACAGGATATGCAGCCAGCAGGTGGTTTGACACGTTGGACCCCCTGGGACACATCTCATTGTCTTGGCTGTGCTCTTAGTGTGTCTTTGATGTAGGGAAAGATTTGAATAGATTTTGTCTGTGTTTAAATTGTGAATTCTGGGAGATTCTCTCACTGCTAACTTACCTGAGGAAGGAGCGAACCGCTCCGAAAGCTTGTAAAATTAAATAAATCTGTTGGACTATAACCTGGTGTTGTGCGACTTCTCATTTTTATACTCACTAGCACATGGCACCGGGAGTAATCCAGAGATTACAACCTTTGAGGTCCTGCTTTTTAATCTGCTACCAAGCTCCCTAAATTCTTGTTGCAGGACCTCATCCCTCTTTCTACCCATGTCGTTGGTACCAATGTGAACCATGACCTCTGACTGTTCACCCTCCCCCTTCAGAATGCCCTGCAGCCGTTCAGTGACATCCTTGACCCTGGCACCAGGGAGGCAACATACCATCCTGGAGTCACGTCTGCAGCCACAGAAATGTCTATCTGTTCCCCTTACGATAGAATCCCCTATCCCTATTGCTCTCTCACTCTTTTTCCTCCCCTCCTGTGCAGCTGAGCAAGTCGTAATGCCACGGACTTGGCTCTTGCTGCATTCCCCTGAGAAACCCTCTCCCCCATCAGTATCCAAAACGGAAAATCTGTCGGAGAGGGAGATGGACCCAGGGGACTTCTGCACTACCTTCCTAGTTCTTTTACTCTGTCTGGTGGTCACCCATTCCCTGTCTGCCTGTGCACTCTTTACCTGCGGTGTGACCACCTTGTTGAACGTGCTAGCCACGAAGATCTCTTCACGGCTCTGAGTAAATATTGGGGCCCTCGAGTCTGCGTTGGTAAATGTGATACACGAGAGCTTCTGGACCCTATGCATTATGGAAACCACGAGTGGGGCAATGTATTTGTAAAAGACTCTGAAAATGTACAGGCAATGGAAGTTGTAGCACTCCTGGGAGACAGTGACACAGAATGATTTAACATGATCTATGAGTCAGAGATACGTAAGATCAGGAGCCAGGTATATAATCTAAAAAGGTTATATTCAAAGCAAATAGATATGGGGAGGTTATTCAACAATATTCCAGTAGAAGGCAAATAGAACAAATGATGGCATAATGCTGAACATGCAGGTTAAATACCTTTCTAAAATCAACAATCCCAGGCGAAATAAATTTCACCCTAAATTGATCAGCAAAATAATTAAAGGTGAGATAAAGAGGGAAAATAGTGTGTACAAATCCTGTAGGGAGAAAGGAGAAGGGGCCCACAGGGATGAATGCAAAAAATTGCAGAAATGTGTTAAAAAGGCAAAGAGATTCCTGGAAGAAAGCATAGCAGTTGAAGCTAAGCGTAACAGTAAAACATTTATTTCAGTCCCACAACAGCCAGATGCACTCATTGAAGAGGTGAAAACTATAAAAGATTCAAATAGGCTTGAAACTGAGGAAAAATACAAAACAGTAAATATTCTGAATGAGTACTACCCCCAAGTATTCATAAGGAAAGGAATAAGCAACATTCCCTCTTTTAACAAAGACATCCCAAGTAAAATCAATGACTTTGTTATAAATGAGATGAAATTTCTCGACAGGCTAATTGGGCTCAAAACATTTACATCCCCAGGGATAGATGATATTTATCCCAGAGTGCTGAAGGAGAATAGGGAAGAGATTTATGAAGAACTGTCAATTATTATGAGGAAGACATTGAGAAAGTAGCAGAAGGTTGGAAACAAGCTAATATGGTGTCCATATTCAAAAAGGGTGACTGAACAAACACAGGCAACGATAGACCAAATAGTCTTACTGCCATTCCATGTAAGATAATGAAATTGATTACACCACTGATGCAGGAATAGTTCTTTAAATTACAGATGCAATATGTCAGATTCTGTAGCAGGGGCTACAAAGATCTGCCGGATATATTTCACATTCTGTGGTGGAATGTTTTCAGGACAAATTTGCAAAAAAACAAGAAAAAGAATGACTTGTTGAAATTTTAGCCATCCTTTAATCCAGTGGTTCTCAAACTGGGGTGCGCAGACCCCTGGTGGTCCGTACAGACTTTCCAGAGGGTCCGTGAAATAATGGGGCAGAAATTCGTCTGTTGTCGGGTGAGTACGCACTGTGTACTCACCCGTGGACGGATCGAAAGTGCCGGTTTCTTGCATGCACTGCGCATGCGCGGGAAACCGGCACTTCCGTTCCCCTGAGGAAAGGGGTTCAGAGGTCGAACGCGCACGCCGGAGGGCCAGCGCGTTCGCCTCGCACTTCGGATTTTTTGACAGGTTCCTCCGTGAGGGCAAGCACGGAGAAGATACATTTTAAAAAAGGATGCGCAAGGCCTTCTTTTAACAAGGTAAGTGTTGATTTTATTAAAATTTAAACTTTTTTTCACAGATTTATCTTTTTTAATTACTTTAAAGAAAGGTAAGTTTAGTTTTAGCCCCGTTAAAAAAGTAATTAATTTTTTCAAAAATTTAAATTTTTGTTTAAAATAGTTAATTAATGTAAATTTACAGTTATTTTAAAAATGTGATTTTTTTTTAAAATTTATTTGTAGTTTTAGGGATGTTTTGGAGCCGATCTATATTCATAGATTTGACAGGTCTTCCTGTCAAATCTATGAATGAAAGATGGTCTGCTGCCATTGGCTCTCCATGGCCCACGTGATCCCAGGGGACGCATCGCACTAACTACGCCCCTGGGACACGCAAGCACTGCGTGCCGGCAGTTGGGGGAGGCCCAGGACTCGAATTCCTCGTGGGCCCAGAGGTCAACGGCAGACGCGGTAGGTAGGTGCGCGCAGGATCCTTGCACCCGCGGGAAGCCAGGGAGCCGAATTTCTGGCCCAATGAGTTAGTGAGGAAATAAATCAGCCTAGACCCATGGTGCATTATTAGAGGCACGGGGAACGCACTAAACACCATTCATCATTGATCGTTGGATAGCAGGATGCACATATAAGGAAAACAGTTACAAATGGTTTGTTGAATTCATAGCTGGATAGAGAGACTCACCAGGAACACTGATAGCAGCGAGGAGGGGATAATAAATCTTTTCTACAGAATAAAGTGCGTATTGTATCTTCTGTTCTGTTGTTTGACATATTTCCATTAGTTCGGTGTCACTGAGAACTGGTGATCCCTGTTTGAGCGGGAATCAATGCTTCAACTGACACTGAGATAAGACAGGGAAACATTCCCTTATTTTTTGCAGAGAGCAATCCTCAAATGAGACAGTTCGGATCAATGAAGACTGACATTCATCACAGTCAGTGAACAAACAGGTTCAGTTAAACACTTTCAGCCCAATAATCTTATATAATGAAACCTATTTAACCAACGATTGAACAGAAGGAAAGTGAAATTCCCCGAAGCTCAGAATATTGTTTGAACAACTATGGGGAAGAGCAGAAAATGTGAGCCCCGCAGTCTGAAAGTGCTGATGTGAAGTGAGAGCAGCTTCATTCACAGATTGCAGATTATTTCTGTGCTCCCGTGTGATGCTGTAATTTCACAGAATTTATATCCACTCCTTCATTTCACTAATTAAATCATTAATGTACAAAGTGCAGCTAAACCCCATTCAGCTTCAAACTACAAAACCAACATTTAATCCCATAACATGTAGGTTCCCAAACTGCGGGGGATCAGACGAAGTGATCAGACTCTGCAGTGAGAAGCAGGCACACACATCTCACTGATACCTGTAAATAAATACCTGTTTTGTAAATACATTATTAAAACACTCTTTACATGCAGCACTTTCATATTATAAGTATTACAATTCAGATGGGGGGTCCGTGATTACTAATCCATTTAAAAAGGGGTCCTTCAACTAAAAAATAGCTTTAATCCACATTTGTTTTACTCCATGTCTTTTCTGTGCTGGAAGAGAGGGTCAGTCTGACCACGGCACAAAATAAGCTGGGTAAGTTCTTTTGCTCTCGTATCTACCAGATTTCTAGCATTTAATGTGAAAAGTATGTTTATATGAAATGGCAAATCTTGCTAATTTATTGTGTCACACTGACATTTCCCTATCCACTTCCAGGAAATTGCTGATACGTTTTAAAATGACTCCTGATAAACACCGAGAAAATATATCAAGAGCAGAGGGATTTGGGGGTGCAGCTTCACAACAACAACAACTTGTATTTATGTAGTGCCTTTAACATAGTAAAACGTCCCAAGGCGCTTCACAGGAGTAATAAAAGACACAAAAAAATGTTGACATCGAGCCACATAAGGAGAAATTAGGGCAGGTGACCAAAAGCTTGGTCAAAGAGGTAGGTTTTAAGGAGCGTCTTAAAGGAGGAGAGAGAGAGGTAGCGAGGTGGTGAGGTTTAGGGAGGGAATTCCAGAGCTTAGGGCCCAGGCAACAAAAGGCACGGCCACCAATGGTTGAGCGATTATAATCAGGGATGCTCAAGAGGGCAGAATTAGAGGAGTGCAGATATCTCGGGGGGTTGTGGGGCTGGAGGAGATTACAGAGATAGGAAGGGGTGAGGCCATGGAGGGATTTGAAAACAAGGATGAGAATTTTGAAATTCAGGTGTTGCTTAACCGGAAGCCAATGTAGGTCAGTGAGCACAGGGGTGATGGGTGAACGGGACTTGGCGCGAGAGGACACGGGCAGCCGAGTTTTGGATGACCTCAAGTTTACGTAGGGTAGAACGTGGGAGGCCAGCCAGGAGTGCGTTGGAATAGTCAAGTCTAGAGGTAACAAAGGCATGGATTACGGTTTCAGCAGCGGATGAGCTGAGGCAAGGGCGGAGACGGGCGATGTTATGGAGGTGGAAATAGGCGGTCTTTGTTATGCTGCGGATGTGTGTTCGGAAGCTCATTTCAGGGTCAAATATGACACCAAGGTTGCGAACAGTGTGGTTCAGCCTCAGACAGATGTTAGGGAGAGGGATGGAGTCAGTGGCTAGGGAACGGAGTTTGTGGCAGGGACCGAAAACAATGGCTTCGGTCTTCCCAATAATTGGAGAAAATTTTTTCTCATCCAGAACTGGATGTTGGACAAGCAGTCTGACAATTTAGAGACCGTGGAGGGGTCGGGAGAAGTGGTAGTGAGGTAGAGCTGGGTGTCGTCAGAGTACATGTGGAAACTGACGCTGTGTTTTCGGATGATGTCGCTAAGGGGCAGCATATAGATGAGAAATAGGAGGGAGCCAAGGATAGATCCTTGGGGGACACCAGAGGTAACGATACAGGAACAGGAAGAGAAGCCGTTGCAGGTGATTCTCTGGCTATGATTAGATAGATAAGAATGGAACCAGGCGAGTGCAGACCCACCCAGCTGGACGACGATGGAGCGGCGTTGAAGGAGGATGGGGTGGTCAATGTGTCAAAGGCTGCAGACAGGTCAAGAAGGACGAGGAGGGATAGTTTACCTTTGTCACAGTTACAAAGGATGTCAGTTGTGACTTTGATGAGAGCCGTTTCAGTATTGTGGCAAGGGCGGCAACCTGATTGGAGGGATTCAAACATGGAATTGCGGGAAAGATGGACACGGATTTGGGAGGCAATAACACGTTCAAGTACTTTGGAGAGGAAAGGGAGGTTGGAGATGAGGCGGTAGTTTACAAGGACGGAGGGATCAAGGGCTAGTTTTTTGAGGAGAGGGGTGATGACGGCAGGTTTGAGGGCGAGGGGGACAGTACCTGAGGAGAGAGAACCATTAACAATGTCAGCTAACAGGGGAGCCAGAAAAGGAAGTTGGGTGGTCAGCAGTTTGGTGGGAATAGGGTCGAGGGAGCAGGAAGTGGGTCTCATGGACAAGATAAGCGCGGAGAGGTCATGAGGGGAGATCGGAGAGAAACTGGAGAAAGATGTAAGTTCAGGGCTTGGGCAGGGGGAAACCTCAGAGGAAGTTTGGCCCGGTGGGCTCGGGGAAGGAAGGGAAATGGCAGAGGCAGCTGAATGGATGGTCTCAATCTTAGAGACAAAGAAGTCCATGAGCTCCTCACTTGTTGTCGGAGGTGAGGGTGGAGGAGACAGGGGGGAGGGGTTTAAGAAGACGGTTGGCAGTAGAGAATAGGGGCCGGGGTTTATCTTTGCATTCCAGAATGATTCTAGAATAGTGAGCAATTTTAGCAGACGAGAGCAGGACCTGATAGTGCTTTATGTGGTCCAGCCAGATCTGGCGGGGAATGGCTAAACCAGTTGTCCGCCATATCCGTTCAAGTCTGCGTCCCTTGGACTTAAAGGAGCAAAGATGAGGGCCGTACCAGGGGGAACGGCCAGGGTGAGAGAGAGTAATTGTTTTAATAGGGACTAGGGCATCAAAGGTGGTGGTGAGAGTATGGTTTAGCAGAAATGTCATGTTGAATGGAGGGCCAAAGACTGGACAGTTGGGATTTCATAAGTGCAGTTGTAAGAGGGATGCGAGAGAGTTTTTCCCAGGGGCGGACACAGAAGGAAGTAGGGTTGGGTGGGGGGGTGGAAGGGGGATGTGGGTGGAGAGCGATACGAGAAAGTGATCAGAGATGGCCTTATCTGCGATTGACACGATGGGAGTAGCGAGGCCACGAGAGATGGCAAGGTCAAGGGGTTGGCATGGATATGCGTTAGGGACTTTACATGGAGGGAGAGTGTAGGGGGTGGTGGTGTGTGTGTCAGCTTCACCTCTGACTTCTGAGCAGTTCGAATCGCTCCCATTCCCTTGGTTCTAGACCTTGGACTTATTTGGGGGTTGTGACAAAAGTGCAGCAGACAACTGGTTTGGTGCAAGAACTTTTGATCTTTATTCAAGAGAGTAAATATAACACAACAATCTTCACACTCTAATAAAATGGGGAACACTTCGGTACATACGAGGGAAATCACATTGGAAGAATACCTCACCCCTCCCTATCTCACTTTACTAGCTAAGTTGAGCTCTAGAGAACCAGGGATAATGCTCACCAAACGAATCCTTGACAGTTGAGCTGGTTTGTGGTTTTGGGGTTCGCTGGAGTACCCACTTTTCCTCTGTTAGAGATAGGGTTTAGAGTCTTTTTAAGTAAAAAGTTTTGTAAGGCCCTTGTTGCCGCGAGGTGTTTGATGGTCACTGGGGCTGTTGCTCTGGTTTCTTCTTGTGGGTCGGCCTGCTTCTAGAGCTGCTGGCCTTCTCGGTTGAATTTCTTTCTGTTGCCCCCTCGCCTTGTTGAACGGTCTTGTTCCGAGCTGTCAACCTCCTGGCTGGACACGTAACTGCTGAACTCCTGAACTTGTTGAACTCCCTGCTGCTTAACTCCTTCGAACTGCTTGTTACTGCTGAACTCCTTGCTGCTGTGTAACTGTTAAACTTCTTGCTGCTTGTCTCCTTGAGCTGCTGTGTAACATTGAACTGTGAACGGTTGTACTGGAGAGCTGCTTCCTTGCTGCTTGCTGAACTCCTTGCTGCTTGCTTGTTGAACTTGTTTCTGTTGAACTGTGTACGGTTGTACTCGAGAACTCCTTTCTGTTGTAACTGTGTAACTGCTCCACCCTTGAACTTGTAGATAACTTGTTGTAACTGCTGAACTGACTTCTTGAGAAAACAGCCCTCAATTATACTAATTGGGGCCTCCCAATCAGTCCCGGTTTATTGTAAGATTTTGGCGGGCTCGTCGACAGTAACCTGTTTGTAAATGTGTGAAGTGGTTTCGGGATGGCTCCATCCTGTCAATCTGCTGCTTGATTGTAGCTGATTGTTCTCACGTTGTGAGTTTCTTGACTGGGCCTGAGATTTCTATAGAGTGGGTCAAAGTGATCTGTTTTATGCATGTCTTGATGGGTCCTGTAATTGGGGTGGAGACTGCTCTTCCTCGGGTTTATTGTTAGGATGTTAATGTCTGATAGGGGCCGATTTAACTCCAAGCGAGGTCATGCAGTTCCCCAGACAGTTTGCATTAACTCCAATATCCAAACTGTCTTTACAGAGGTTGTACCCACCTTCCTTTACAGCCTTTTCTCCCTCACAAGTCCAGACATGTCTTTTAAAATACCAAATCTTGGTTTTTGCTCTAAAATGTCCTTCGGTTAGGCCCAATGCATTCCACCACCCTGAAATAGTTAGAAAAGAGTCCAAAGTCTTTTTCCTTAGGGTTTGTTTTCGAGTTTTGGGGGATCTGTGAATTTTGAGAATCTTACCGAGAGATTAAGGGAGGATAGGAGGCTAGTGAACTCAGAGGAGAGAGAGCATGATGAATTGAATGGAGGTTGAAATCACCGAGGATGAGAAGCCGTTCGGTGCAGAGGCTGAGGGAGGAGAACAGTGAAGATATCTCGTTAATAAAAATTTTATGGTACTTGGGTGGGCGGTAGAGAACAAGAATTTTAAATGAGGTGAGAGGGGTGGAATAAGGTGAGATGCTCAAAGGATGAGAAAGTGCCGGAGGAGTAGGGGGACAGACCAAGGTGTGATTTGGTGATGAGATCCACACCGCCACCACGGCGGTCTGAGTGGGGCAAGTGGTGGAAGGTATAGCCAGGAGGGGAGGCTTCATTTAAGGGTAAGGTGTCATCACCCCTCAACCAAGTTTCCGTCAGGGCCATGATGTCGATGCAATTATCCATGATAAGCTCATGGATGGCAAGGGCCTTGTTCGCAAGTGAACAGACGTTCTGGAGGGAGATGCGGAGAGGGTCGGTGATGGCTGCCCTACTGCCAGCGTCCACAGGGTCAGCGCTGTGGGGGATGAGTTGGGCAGGGAGGAGATTGGCACGATTCGCCCCCAGTGGGCGCGCTGGGCGGGAAGGTCAGCGAGAGAGTAGGATGGGTCAGTCGGGGTTGCTGTTCGTAAGGAGGCAGCGATGAGTGCCTCAATGGGCCCTTCGTAGGATGCCAAGAGAGGCTCAGAGGGAAGCTGTGGGCTTTTCTAAGAGGGAGTCAAGCCTGGGATGGCAGCAGGAGAGTAGGAAGGTCGAAGAGTAATGAAGCATTGGGGTAGTTGATTTGGGAGGGCAGAGTATCTGAGAGAGAAGAGATGAAAGGAGCCATGACGACAGGAGAGAGCGGTCAGGGAGGGATAGAGAGAAAGGAAAAGAGGGGGAAAAAGTGGAAAAGTATTGAATGGCTCGGGTCCGGAACGGCAGCCAAAGTGCGCACACGAATGGACACGGGAAAAGCTCAGGCCTGTTTAAATGTAATAATTAATGTAATACACAGGACGTTAAAGGCAGCACCTCAGGTTGAGAAGGCTGTAAAACAAAGCCAATGGGATTCCAGATTTTTTCACCAGAGGTGTAGAATATTAAAGCCTAGAGGTAACAATGACCCTATATAAAATCTGAATCAGTTAGAGTACTGTGTTCAGTATTGGGCTCCACACTATAGGAAGGATACTGAGGTTTTAGCGAAAGTACAACGCAGATTCAGTGCATAGTGTCGATGGCAGCTGAAAGGGTCATTGATAGATTAAGTGTGTGGCAAACAAAAATCCAGGAGTGACATCACAGGAAAGCTGGTAACTGATTAGTTGGTAAAGGTCACATCGGTTTTTTTGCTGTTCAAGTTAGGGGCCGGGGTTAAATAGCTGGATAGGGATAAAGCAGGAGCTTGGAGATTAGTAACTGTTAATACTACATTAAATTAGTAACTGTTAATATTATATTAAATTAGTCACTGTTAATACTATATTAAATTAGTCACTGTTAATACTACATTAAATTAGTAACTGTTAATACTACATTAAATTAGTCACTGTTAATACTATATTAAATTAGTCACTGTTAATACTACATTAAATTAGTCACTGTTAATACTACATTAAATTAGTAACTGTTAATACTACATTAAATTAGTCACTGTTAATACTATATTAAATTAGTCACTGTTAATACTATATTAAATTAGTAACTGTTCTTATATTATATTAATAATTTGAATTAGGTACATCTTAGTCTTAAGTTCTTGTAAAGTTAGTTAATAGTTGAATAAGTAAAGGCATGACAGGGCAGCTCAGTCCCGCGGAATGTGCATCCTGTGCCATGTGAGAAATCCAGGATGCTTCCCGTGTCCTGGACAACCGCGTGTGCAGGAAGTGTCATCAGCTGGAGGAGCTCGAGCTCTAGGTTTCGGAGCTTGAACAGCAGCTGGTGTCACTGCAGTGCATCCGTGAGGTTGAGAGCTATGTGGATAGCACGCTTAAGGAGGTGGTTCACCCCGCAGCTAAGGAGTGCGCAGGCAGAGAGGGAATGGGTGACCACCAGACAGAAGAGGAGGACCAGGCAGGTAGTGCAGAAGTCCTCTGAGTGCATCTCGCGCTACAACCAGTATTCTGTTCTGAGTACTGGTGAGGGCGATGATTCCTCTGGGGAGTACAGCCAGAGCCCAGTCCACGGCACCATGGGTGGGAGGAGGAAAATAGGGAAAGCAGTAGTGGTCGGGGATTCGATAGTTAGGGGAGCAGACAGGCGATTCTGCGGCCGCAGACGTGACTCCAGGATGGTATGTTGCCTCCCTGGTGCCAGGGTTAAGGATGTCACTGAGCAGCTGCAGAACATTCTGAGGGGGGAGGGTGAACAGCCAGAGGTTGTGGTCCATATCGGTACCCACGACATAGGTAGAAAGAGGGATGAGGTCCTACAAGTAGATTTTAGGGAGCTGGGAAAGAGATTAAAAAGCAAGACCGCAAAGGTAGTAATCTCTGGATTACTTCCGGTGCCACGTGCTCATGAGTAAAGAAATAGGAGGATAGAGCAGATGAATGCATGGATGGAGAGATGGTGCAGGAGGGAGGATTTCAGATTCCTGGGGTATTGGGGCCAGTTCTGGGTGAGTTGGGACCTGTACAAGCTGGACGGGTTGCACCTCAACAGAGCCGGTACCAATATCCTCGCAGGGAGGTTTGCTGGTGCTGTTGGGGAGGGTTTAAACTAAGTTGGCAGGGGGATGGGCACCAGGATGTAGCATTAGAAAGGAGAAACAAAGTGCTCAATGGATTGGGAGAGACAGATAGCACTAAAGTAAGAAATAGTACGGTATTAGGTGGGGTCAGACTAAGAGAGAATACAGGATGGTCTAAGAAAGGTTTACAGTGCACGTCTGTGAACGCACGGAGCACAGTAAACAAGGTTGGTGAACTGCAGGCGCTAATCACCACATGGGAATATGATGTTGTGGTAATAACGGAGACCTGGCTCAAAAAAGTGCAGGATTGGGTATTAAATATTCCTGGATATAAGGTGTTCAGGCAAGATAGGAGGTGGTTTGGCATTATTTGTTAAGGAAAATGTAACAGTGCTGGAGAGAGAAGATGTCCTGGAGGGTTCAAGGACAGAGTCTATGTGGCTAGGGTTAAGAAATAATAGAGGTGCCATTACACTACTAGGTGTATTCTAGTGGGGAAAATATGGAGGAGTAAATTTGTAGAGAAATTGCAGAGAGATGCAAGAACTATAGAGTAGTGATAATGGGGGGATTTCAACTATCCTAATATAGACTGGGATAGTAATAGTGTAAAGGGCAGAGAGGGGGAAGAATTTCTAAAGTGTGTTCAGGAGAACTTTCTTGATCAGTATGTTTCCAGCCCAACGAGGAAGGAGGCATTGCTGGATCTGGTTCTGAAAATGAGGTAGGTCAAGCGGAGCAAGTGTCAGTAGGTGAATATTTAGGGAACAGTGATCACAGTATCATAAGGTTTAGACTAGCTATGGAAAAGGACAGAGATCAATCTAGAGTAAAAATACTTAATTGGAGGAAAGCCAATTTCAGTGGGATGAGAACGGACCTGGCCCGGGTAAATTGGAATCAAAGATTGGCAGGCAAAACTGTAATGGAACAAAGGGCTGCCTTTAAAGAGGAAATAGTTCGGGTACAGTTGAGGTACATTCCCACTCGGGGGAAAGGTAAGGCAACTAAAGTCAGAGCTCCCTGGATGACAAAAGAGATAGAGAGTAAGATGAAGCAGAAAAAGAGCGCGTATGACAGATGTCAGGTCGAGAATACATCTGAGAATCAGGCTAAATATAGAAAGTTCAGAGGAGAAGTGAAAAAGAAAATAAGAGGGGCAAAGAGAGGGTATGAGATAGAATGGCAGCTAACATAAAAGGTAATCCAAAAGTCTTCTATAGGCATATAAATAGTAAACGGGAAGTAAGAGGAGGGGTGGGGCCGATTAGGGACCAAAAAGGAGACCTACGCATGGAGGCAGAGGGCATGGCTGAGGTGCTAAATGAGTAATTTGCAGTAGATATGTCACCAGGACCAGATAGGATGCATTCTAGGACACTGAGGGAAGTGAAGGAAGAAATCGCGGCAGTACTGGCCGTAATATTCCAATCTTCTTTAGATACGGGTGTGGTGCCAGAGGACTGGAGAATTACAAATGTTACACCCTTGTTCAAAAAAGGGTGTAAAGATAAACCGAGCAACTACAGGCCAGTCAGTTTGACCTCAGTAGTGGGGAAGCTTTCAGAAACAATAATCAGGGACAAAATTAACAGTCACTTGGACAAGTGTGGATTAATTAAGGAAAGCCAGCACGGATTTGTTAAAGGCAAATCGTGTTTAACCAACTTGACCGAGTTTTTTGATGAGGTAACAGAGGGTTGATGAGGGCAATGCGGTTGATGAGGGTGTACATGGATTTCCAAAAGGCGTTCGAAAAAGTGCCACATAATAGGCTTGCCAGCAAAGTTGAAGCCCATGGAATAAAAGGGACAGTGGCAGCATGGATACGAAATTGGCTAAGTGACAGGAAACAGAGAGTAGTGGTGAACGGTTGTTTTTCGGACTGGAGGAAGGTATACAGTGGTGGTCCCCAGGGGTGGGTACTGGGACCACTGCTTTTCTTGATGTATATTAATGACTTGGACTTGGGTGTACAGGGCAAAATTTCAAAATTTGCAGATGACACAAAACTTGGAAGTATAGTGAACAGTGAGGAGGATAGTGATAGACTTCAAGAGGACATAGACAGGCTGGTGGAATGGGCGGACACGTGGCTGATGAAATTTAACGCAGAAAAGTGTGAAGTGATACATTTTGGTAGAAAGAATGAGGAGAGGAAATATAAACTAAAGGGTACAATCCTAAAGAGGGTGTATGAACAGAGAGTCCTAGGGGCATATGTGCACAAATCGTTGAAGGTAGCAGGGCAGGTTGAGCAAGCAGTTAAAAAAGCTTGCAGGATCCTGAGCTTCATAAATAGAGGTATAAAGTACAAAAGCGTGGAAATTATGATGAACCTGTATAAAACACTGGTTCGGCCTCAACTGGAGTACTGTGTCCAATTCTGGGTACCGCACTTTAGGAAGGATGTGATGGCCTTAGAGAGGGTGCAGAAAAGATTTATGAGAATGATTCCAGGGATGAGGGACTTCAGTTACATTGATAGACTGGAGAAGCTGGGGTTGTTCTCCGTAGAGCAGAGCAGAGCAGAGCAGAGAAGATTGAGAGGAGATTTGATAGAGGTGTTCAAAATCATGAGGGGTCTGGACAGAGTAGAGAGAGAGAAACTGTTCCCATTGGCAGAAGGGTCGAGAACCAGAGGACACAGCTTCAAGGTGATTGGCAGAAGAACCAAAGGCGACGTGAGGAAAACCTTTTTTACTGAGCGAGTGGTTAGGATCTGGAATGCAATGCCTGAAAGGGTAGTGGAGGCAGATTCAATCATGGCTTTCTAAAGGGAATTGGATAAGTACCTGAAGGAAACAAACGGGGAAAGGGCGGGGGAGTGGGACTAGCTGAGGTGCTCTTGCAGAGAGCCGGCATGGGCTCGATGGGCCGAATGGCCTTCTTCCGTGCTGTAACCATTCTATGATTCTATAAAAACTGGCAGATGCAATTCAACATGGGGAAATGCGAGGTCATCTACTTTGGACCTAAGAAAGATAGATTAGAGTATTTTGTAAATGGTGAGAAGCTAGGAACTACGGAGGAGCAGAGAGATTCAAGTACAGAAAACTGTTGAGGCTTGGTCACTGACAATTTCAAAACTGAGATTGATAGATTTTTGTTAGGCAAGGGTATTAAGTGTTACATAACCAAGGCAGGTAAATGAAATTAAGGTACAGATCAGCCATGATCTAACTGAATGGCAGAACAGGCTCGAGGGGCTGACTGACCTGCTCCTGTTCCTATGTTCCTAGATTCACTAGGTTGCTGCCCAGTATGAGGGAATACAAATACAAAGAAAAATGAAAGACTGAGGCTTTTTACATTAAAACAATGTAGATCACGGGGCAAAATGATGAAAGTGTTTAAAATTATGAAAGGATGGAACATGATGCATAGAAGCAGACAGTTTCCAGTAGTTGAGGGGTCTCAAAAGGGGCTGTAGATACAAGATTAAATGTAAGATATTGAGAAGCGAGCTAAATAAACTTCTTTACGCAGAGTTGTGAAGCTGTGGAATTTACTTCCAGGATTAGTGGTGACGCAAAAACTGTGGGAATAGTCAAGATTAGATTGAATAGCTGGATGAAGGAAAGGGGGTTGAAGAGAGATGGGAACAGGGTGGGTAAATGTGCTTCGAATTATTTGCTAGTGTGGAGGGTAAACCCCGACATGAATTGTTTGGGCCGAATGGCCTGTTTTCATGTTGTAACTTCTAAGTATCATCATAAAAAAATGATTGAAGAATTCTATATTGCTTCTAAAAATCCAAACAAATCTTGGCAGCAATTATGAAATCAGGAATGGCCAGTCAAGCTACTGGGCAAGATAGAGATGAGCTGGTTTCAAATGTGTGCATTTACAGGAAAAAGTAAAAAGAAAACAGTAACAAAACTCCAGTGTATATAAGAAAAGAGTGATAACTTGGGAGGACTGCGAGTGTGACTTTGTGTTGAGTAGAAGCTCAATGCTCTAAAACAAGAATTACTGGGACACTCACAAATATTTTTTTGAAGAAATAATGTAAGTGAATGTGTTCCGATAGAACTTCACATTTAATGTGTTGATTGGAGAGCTCAGCTTTATCAGACTATTTAAATATATGTTTAGTACTATGACACATTAAGAAGTGATGAAGAAGCAAGCCAGGGTGATAGTAATTGCTCATTTATCATCTGCCTTTGTAACCTCAAAAATGAAAATGAAACATGCAAACTAAATTGATTTTATATGACACCTACAAAAGAAGAATTACATTTTGTGATAAATTATAAAGCCATGGATTTATGGAGCTGAGAGGAAGCTCTGATTAATAGCAGCAAGCTCTCAGTCATTGTTTAATATTGGAAAATGATTCCTCACAGTGCATCTAATAGCTTTGATCCGAGCTAACATCTAGAAGTAAATCATTTGGTTCTGTTGGGGGAAAATATCAATTTCATCGTGACACAGAACATGTGAAATGCAGCTTAAATAGGGCCTGCTGCTTTTAGACCTTTGTGTTTTGTTTCTTTGTCAATAACTTCCTCTTCACTTTTCTTTTGAAAGCAGGAACTCTTGCTGGGTCATGGTTCCACTTGTGGTGACAGTTATCTGACTATACCAGCCATCAATTAAAGCTTAATCTTTTCCTAACCAGATTGGTACAATTGCACAAACTTTCAGAAAATATAAGTAGACTAGAACCTGGATTTTTCACTCAGGCAAAAATCCTAAATGGAAATAGTGTGGAGTATGACTTGGGTCCACCCGATGTGAAGTGGGCTGACTGCGCTGCAATTTCTGGAATTATCTTAATTTAAATAATTGGGCAAGTTCGAGGATCAAGAAGGCCACTAGTCTAACTCTGCATGATTTAATGGCTTGCAGCAGCTTAAAAGGGAAGTATCAATGAAAACAGATTAGGAAAAAAGCATTACAGTTTGTTAACAATCGTCCCTGTGAAGTTTGCAGAAAGCCCTAGGCTCACTAATGCAGCTGTACAGAGCAGGGAGGAATTGTTTGGAACAGAACAACGTAGTACCCCAAGGAGAGTTGCTCAGGGGCAGTAGATGGAGGATGGCCAGGGCAGTCAGTGCCAATGGCAATGCCCCACACACGTGAACCCAGTGCCGGAAAAAGTTCAATGATCATAGCAGGTCAGGCAAGCTAAGAGCCAGGCACACTTTTCAAGAATGCATTATGCTAAGCATGTCAGCCACGGACAATAACTTCCATTCACATTGTGTTAGTGTGCTTGAATTGCTCAGTATTCACTACAGCCTTACGTGCTATCATTCACTAAAAGCCTCACTTGGAATCTAATTTCTTGGCTGCCTATGTCCCATGCTGGGTGGACTGAATATAATGGCACTAAAGCAGCATAGTGTCCAAATGGTACTTCTGAAGAACAAATGGGCCATCTCTGACAACACCACAAAATGTTTAGGATAGTGACTCTCTGGAGTGTTAAAGCAGTTAATACTTAAGACCACCACTGCAGGGCTAAAACAAGATTACACCTTGAATAGCCCTTTTCCAGACAACTGTCTGTTCTAAGCTGATAGCTTTCTGCTGACAAGAAAACTTTGCATGACCTTGGGAACCAACCCCTTACATGGTGCCTCTTGCTGCCCATGAAGGCCCTTCATTATCCGGGGCCACTCTGTAAGGCCAATTTATGCAGCATGCACACCACTATGATCCTTGAGACCCTTGACAGTCTGTACTGTATGACCCTGCCCCCTGAAGCTCGCCTTCAACATGCCAACGGTGTGCTCAATGATAACTTTAGTTGATGAATGGACCTCACTACAGCGGCGTTTAGCTGGTGTCTTGGGAAAGTGGACAGGTGTCACCAGCCTTGTCTATGAAGGATGCCCTTGATCTCCCAGTAGCCACCCAAAGGCTTGCTTTTCTAGCATGGTGGACTGCCTTAAAATATAGACATCATGATAGCATTTGAAAGAGAGGCGAGCACTCATTCACAGTATGGTTGCTTTCTCCATCGCACCTAGCAAACGGTGAGCAAACAAAGAAATTTGGATTCATATAACACATTTCACGACCTCAGGATGACACAAAGTGCTTTACAGCAAATGAAGTACTTCTGAGGTGTAGTCATTGTTGTAATGTAGAGAAATGTGGCAGCCAACTTTCACACATCAAGGTCCCTCAGCAGCTATGAAATAAATGACTAGATAATCAGTTTTAGTTTTGTTGATTCAGGTTTAAATTTTATCCAGGACATCGGGAGACCTCCCTTGCTCTTCTTCAAATAGTACCATGGTAGGCAGACAGGGACTTGGCTTAACGTCACATTCAAAAGATGGCAGCTCAGACAATGCAGCACTCCATCAGCACTGCATTGAAGTATCAACGTTGATTATTTGCTCAAAGTCTCTAGAATGGGACTTGAACCCATGACCTTCTGACTCAGAGAAGAGCGTGCTACTATTAAACCAAAGCTGATACCTCAATGCCTAGTTTATACTGACTTGAATATGAACGACCATAACCGAGGTGAAAATACATTTTCCCAGTAGTGGGTTGGAAGCGGACTTTCCTGCCCAACCCATGCGGAGTGGTTCACAGTCCAATCCAAGTCACTCACAGATCCTCCTCTCGCATCCTTCCCCACCTGTATTTGCATTCATCCCTCCTACTGTACATGCCAACTGTGACTGTGATGCTGTAGCTAAGCATACCATTAAAGCTTCGGCCTTAGCTCAGTGATGCACTCTCATTTCTGAGTCAGCAGGTTGTAGGTTCAAGCTCCACTCTAGGGTCCTAAGCACAAAATGATACTTCCGTGCCGTCCTGAGGGAGTACTACACTGATAGAGGTGACTCCTTTGCACACAGAATGTTGGGATGCATAGCAAGGAATATAACATATATCTAAATAAAACTGTATTTGGCCTGGTGAGACTAAATCTGGACTACTGTGTGCAATTTTGATCTCCCTTATTTCAAAAATGATATTTGGTTATAGGAGAGGGTACAGAGAAGGGATACACAGTTGATCCCAGAACTTAAGGGAATGATGTAAGAAGGAAGATTGACGACCCTGTTTTTTTTCTCTCTTGATAAGAGAAGACGGAGAGGGGATATGATAGATATGTTTAAAATTAGACAAAGGTTTGGGCAAATTGTATCCAAGTTTTTCGGCTGTGTACAGACTTTATGCAGAAGGGGTCATATTTACAAATTAAGGATAACAAATGAAAATAAGAAATCATAGAATCATAGAATGATACAGCACAGGAGGCCATTCGGCCCATCGTGCCTGTGCTGGCTCTTTGGTAGAGCTATCTAATTAATCCCACTCCCCTGCTCTTTCCCCATAGCCATGTAAATTTCTTCCTGTAAGTATTTATCTAATTTTTCTTTGAACATTACTTTTGAATCTGCTTCCACCACCCTGCCGGAAATAAAAGGGGTCAGAGGATCTGGTAAGAGGGAGGAGCTGAGGGAAATCCTTATTAGTCGGGAAAAGGTATTGGGGAAATTGATGGGACTGAAGGCTGAAAAATCCCCGGGGCCTGATGGTCTGCATCCCAGAGTACTTAAGGAGGTGGCCTTGGAAATAGTGGATGCATTGACGATCATTTTCCAACATTCCTTAGACTCTGGATCAGTTCCGATGGAGTGGAGGTTGGCCAATGTAACCCCTCTTTTTAAAAAAGGAGGGACGGAGAAAGCAGGGAATTATAGACCGGTCAGTCTGACATCGGTCGTGGGTAAAATGATGGAAGCAATTATTAAAGATGTCATAACAGACCATTTGGAAAGTGGCGACATGATAGGTCCAAGTCAGCATGGATTTGTGAAAGGGAAATCATGCTTGACAAATCTTCTGGAATTTTTTGAGGATGTTTCCAATAGGGTGGACAGGGGGGAACCAGTAGATGTGGTGTATTTGGACTTTCAGAAGGCCTTCGACAAGGTCCCACACAAGAGATTGGTGAGCAAAGTTAAAGCACATGGGATTGGGGGTAATGTGTTGACGTGGATTGAGAACTGGTTGGCACACAGGAAACAAAGAGTAGGAGTAAATGGGTACTTTTCAGAATGGCAGGCAGTGACCAGCGGGGTACCGCAGGGTTCGGTGCTGGGACCCCAGCTGTTTACATTATATATTAATGATTTGGACGAAGGGATTAAATGTAATATCTCCAAATTTGCGGATGACACTAAATTGGGAGGCAGTGTGAACAATGAGGAGGATGCTAGGAGGCTACAGAGTGACTTGGACAGGTTGGGTGAATGGGCAAATGTATGGCAGATGAAGTACAATGTGGATAAATGTGAGGTTATCCACTTTGGTGGTAAAAATAGAGAGGCGGACTATTACCTGAATGGTGGCAGATTAGGGAAAGGGGATGTGCAACGAGACCTGGGCGTCATGGTACATCAGTCACTGAAGGTGGGAATGCAAGTGCAGCAGGCAGTCAAGAAAGCAAACGGAATGATGGCCTTCATAGCAAGGGGATTTGAGTACAGGAGTAGGGAGGTGATGCTACAGTTGTACAGGGCCTTGGTGAGGCCACACCTGGAGTATTGTGCGCAGTTTTGGTCTCCTAACTTAAGGAAGGACATTCTTGCTATTGAGGGAGTGCAGCGAAGGTTCACTAGATTGATTCCTGGGATGGCCGGACTGACATATCAAGAAAGATTGGGTCAACTGAACTTGTATCCTCTGGAGTTCAGAAGAATGAGGGGGGATCTTATAGAGACATTTAAAATCCTGACTGGTTTAGACAAATTAGATGCGGGCAGAATGTTCCCAATGGTAGGGAAAACTAGAACCAGGGGTCACAGTCTAAGGATTAAGGGGAAGCCATTTAGGACTGAGCTGAGGAGGAACTTCTTCACCCAGAGAATGGTGAATCTATGGAATTCTCTTCCACAGAAGGTTGTTGAGGCCAGTTCGCTAAATATATTCAAAAGGGAGTTAGATATAACACTCACAACTAAGGGGATCAAGGGGTATGGCGAGAAAGCAGGAATGGGGTACTGAGGTAGCATGTTCAGCCATGAACGCATTGAATGGCGGTGCAGGCTCGAAGGACCGAATGGTCTACTCCTGTACCTATTTTCTATGTTTCTATGTTTCTATGTTTCAGGCAGTGCCTTTCAGAACACAACAACTCGCTGCATTAAAAAAAATGTTTCCTCATGTCGCCTCTGGTTCTTTTGCCAATCACCTTAAATCTGTGCCCTCTGGTTACCGACCCTTCTGACACTGGAAACAGTTTTCTCTTAATTACTCTATCAAAACCATTCATGATTTTGAACAACTCTATATAAGCTCCTCTTAACCTTCTGTGCTCTAAGGAGAAATGCAGGAGGAACTTTTCTTTACTAATAGAGTGGTAAGTATGAGGAACAGATTGATGGCACAGGTGGCAGGACAAGAAACCTTAATAGGTTTCAAGAAGGAATTAGACAGGTTCTTGTCAACAAATGGGGTTGAAGGTTAATAGAAATATACCAAGGGGATACTATGGATAGGTCGACTAGATGGACTGAAGGTCTTCTCCTGCCTGAAACTGTTACTGTGTAACTACAGTAAGAAGGTATAGCAGCAGAGCCAAACATATGGACTTGAGGAACAACTTAAGGTGGATTGTGAATGGATTGTGGATTGTGGGTCAAGGCAGGTTTGTCTGGGAAGAGCCCTGGAACGGCTTTAACAACTCCAGCACAGGTCAGGACAGGGTGTGAATAACTTCAGGCTATTAGGGTAGCCTGGGCTCTAAAAATCTCCTTCCCACTCACCGCAAGTGTTTCTTGGCCCATGTGTTCACTTCCCCACTTGCCAAGACTGAGTGCTTACTAGCCCACCTGCTTGTCCACCCTTGCTCTCCAAGTGCTTTCGCTTGCTCATCTATCCTTCCATCCTGAATGAGAGGGCTGTCCTATAACGAGAGATTGAGTAGAATGGGCCTATACTCTCTGGAGTTTAGAAGAATGAGAGGTGATCTCATTGAAACATACAAGATTCTGAAGGGGATTGACAGGGTAGATGCTGAGAGGTTGTTTCCCCTGGCTGGAGAGTCTAAAACTAGGGGCATAGTCTCAGGATAAGGGGTCAGCCATTGAAGACCGAGATGAGGAGGAATTTCTTCACTCAGAAGGTTGTGAATCTTTGGAATTCTTTGCCCCAAAGGGCTGTGGATGCTGAGTCTTTGAGTATCATCAAGGCTGAGATAGATAGATTTTTGGAATCAAGGGATATGGAGATCGGGCGGGAAAGTGGAGTTGAGGTCGATGATCAGCCATGATCTTATTGGGATGTTTTATGATGATAAAGGCGCTATATAAATACAAGTTGTTGCTGTTGAATTATAATTATCAACATAGTAGAGTATAAGTCCGAAGAAATCAAGCTCAAACTGTGTAGCACACTAGACAGACCACACCACTGCTCAAATACCACAGAATTTCAGCAAGTACTGTAATGTTCCAATTAAAGGGTTGCATCAAGTGTTAGGAATATAGGAACAGAAGAACAGAAGCAGACCATTCAGCCCCTCGAGCCTGTTCCACCATTCAATGAGATCATGGCTGATCTGCGACCTAACTCCATATACCTGCCTTTGGCCCATATCCCTTAATACCTTTGGTTCACAAAAAGCTATCAACCTCCAATTTAAAATTAACAATTGATCTAGCATCAATTGCCGTTTGCGGAAGAGAGTTCCAAACTTCTACCACCCTTTGTGTGTAGAAGTGTTTCCGAATTTCACTCCTGAAAGGTCTGGCTCTAATTTTTAGACTATGCCCCCTAGTTCTAGAATCCCCAACCAGTGGAAATAGTTTCTCTCTATCTACCCTATCTCTTCCTCTTAATATCCTGAAAACTTTGATCAGATCACCCCTTAACCTTCTAAAATTTGGGGAATACAACCCTAATTTGTGTAATCTCAGCTCGTAACTTAACCCTTGAAGTCCGGGTATCATTCTGGTAAACCTACGCTGCACTCCCTCCAAGGCCAATATATCCTTCCTAAGGTGTGGTACCCAGAACTGCTCACAGTACTCCAGGTGTGGTCTAACCAGGGCTTTGTATAGCTGCAGCATAACTTCTGCCCCCTTGTACTCTAGTCCTCTAGATATAAAGGCCAGCATTCCATTAGCCTTTTTGATTATTTTCTGTACCTGTTCATGACATTTTAATGATCTATGTCCCTGAATCCCCAAGTCTCTTTGGACGGCCAATGTTTTAGCTTTTTACCATTTAGAAAATACCCTGTTCTATCCTTTTTAGGTCCAAAGTGGATGACCTCATATTTGCTTACATTGAAATCCATTTCCCACAGTTTTGTCCATTCACTTAATCTATCAATATCCCTTTGTAATTTTATGCTTTCATCTACACTGCCTACGATGTCGCTTATCTTTGTGTCATCGGCAAATTTGGATACATGACTTTCTATGCCATCATCTAAGTCGTTAATAAATACTGTGTAGTGTTGAGGCCCCAACACAGATCCCTGCGGGACATCACTAGTCACATCCTACCAATTTGAGTACCTACCCATTATCCCTACTCTGTCTCCTGCCGCTCTGCCAATTTCCTAACCAGGTCAATAATTTGCCCTCAATTTTGTGGGCTTCTACCTTAGTTAACAGTCTCTTATGAGGGACTTTATCAAATGCCTTCTGGAAGTCCATATAAATAACATCCATAGACATTCCCCTGTCCACTACTTTAGTCACCTCTTCAAAAAATTCAATCAGGTTTGTCAGGCAGACCTAACTTTCACAAATCCATGCTGGCTCTCTCTGATCAACTGAACATTTTTGAGGTGTTCAGTCACCCTATCCTTAGTTAAAGACTCTAGCAATTTCCCGACAACAGATGTTAGGCTAACTGGTCTATAATTACCTGGTTTCCCTCTCTCACCATTCTTAAATAGCAGAGTGACATGTGCAATTTTCCAATCTAAAGGAACGGTTCCTGAATCGAGAGAACTTTGGAAGATTATAGTTAGAGCATCTGCAATGTGCTCACCTACTTCCTTTAAAACCCTGGGATGGAAACCATCTGGCCCTGGAGATTTGTCACTCTTTAGTGGCATTATTTTCTTCATTATTGGTAATTTACTCACATTAATTTTATTGAGTCCCTGTCCCCGATTCAGTATTAGTTTCTTTGGGATTTCCGGCATGCTATCCTCTTCTTCTACTGTAAATACTGACGCAAAGTAATTATTCAACATGTCTGCCATTTCCCCATTATCATTGACAATATCACCGTTATCAGTTTTTAAGGGGCCAACATTGCTCCTGACTACCCTCTTTTTCCTAATGTAACTGTAAAAAACTCTTCGTATTGATTTTGATATCCCTTGCAAGTTTATTTTCATACTCCCTTTTTGTAGCTCTTATTATCTGTTTTGTGACCCTTTGCTGTTCTTTGTATCTTTCCCATTCGCTGGGATCTGTGCTATTTTTTGCCTTTTTGTATGCCCTTTCCTTCAGTTTTATGCTGACCCTTACCTCTTTAGTTGTCCATGGCTGTTTTTTTTGGCAACTAGAGCTCTTGCCCCTCAGGGGTATAAACTGGTTCTGTATCACGTTAAATTCTTTTTTAAACATCTCCCACTGATCTTCTGTCATTTTATCCACTAACAGATTTGTCCAGTTTACTGTGGACAGTCTCTGCCTCATCCCGTTGAAGTTGGCCTTACCTAAATCTAGAATCTTAGTCGCTCTTTCAAGTTTCTCCCTTTGAAACGTTACATTGAACTTGATCATGTTATGATCGCTATTGGATAAATGTTCACGCACAGTTAGGCTGTTAACTTAATCTGGCTCATTACTCATTACTAAATCTAATATGGCATGCCTCCTTGTTGCCTCGAGGACATATTGTTGTAGAAAACTATCCCGGATACACTCAAGAAATTCACTACTTTTCTGCAGCTGCTTATCCCAATCTATATGAAAGTTAAAATCCCCCATTAAAATCACCCTGCCTTTGCTACGCGCTTGTCTAATCTCTGCATTTCTTCTTCTTAGGCAGTCCCTCGGAACCAAGGATGACTTGCTTCCACATTAAAAATGAGTTCGCAGGTGACTGATGAGTCCAATGCGGGACCTACAGTCTCTGTCACAGGTGGGGCAGACGGTGGGTGGGGTGCTTGGGTTGACGTGCGCTCCTTGCGCTGCCTGCGTTTGGCTTCCGCTTGCTCCCGGCAAAGAGACTCGAGGTGTTCGGCGCCTTCCCAGATGCTTCTCCTCCACTTTATGCGGTCTTGGGCCAGGGATTCCCAGGTGTCGGTGGGGATGTTACACTTTTTCAAGGAGGCTTTGAGGGTGTCCTTGAAGCGTTTCCTCAGCCCACCTGGGGCTCTCTTGCCGTGCCGGAGCTCCGAGTAGAGCGCTTGTTTTGGGAGTCTCGTATCGGGCATGTGGACAATGTGACCTGTCCATCGGAGCTGATCGAGCGTGGTCAAAGCTTCAATGCTGGGGATGTTGGCCTGAGCAAGAACACTGACGTTGGTGCGCCTATCCTGCCAATGGATTTGCAGGATCTTGCGGAGGCAGCGTTGGTGGTACCTCTCCAGTGCTTTGAGGTGCCTGCTGTACATGGTCCATGTCTCTGAGGCATACAGCAGGGCGGGTATCACTGCTGTTCTGTAGACCATGAGCTTAGTGCTGGGTTTGAGGTCCTGGTCTTCAAATACTCTCTTCCTCAGGCGACTGAAGGCTGCACTGGCACACTAAAGGCGGTGTTGGACTTCGTCGTCGATGTCTGTCCTTGTTCACAGTAGGCTCCTGAGGTATGGAAAGTGGTTCACGCTGTCCAAGGTCTTGTCGTGGATTTTGATAATCGGGGGGCAGTACTGTGTGGCGGGGGCAGGTTGGTAGAGGACCTTTGTCTTATGGCTGTTTAGTGTAAGGCCCATGCTCTCGTACGCTTCGGTGAAGGTGTTGACGATGGTTTGGAGTTCGACCTCCGAGTGAGCGCAGACGCAAGCGTCGTCTGCATACTGTAATTCGACGACAGAGGATGGGACGACCTTGGATCTGGACTGGAGCTGACGGAGGTTGAACAGTTTCCCGTTTGTTCTGTAAGTTAGCTCCACTCCAGTGGGGAGCTTACTGAGGGTGAGATGGAGCATTGCAGCAAGGAAGATCGAGAAGAGCGTTGGTGCGATGACACAGCCTTGCTTGACCCCGGTTCGTACGTGAATTGGGTCTGTGGTGGAACCGTTGGTCAGGATCACGGCTTGCATGTTGTCGTGAAGCAGGCGGAGGATGGTGACAAACTTTTGAGGGCAGCCGAATTTGAGGAGGACACTCCATAATCCCTCACGGTTGACAGTGTCAAAGGCCTTTGTGAGATCAAAGAAGGCCATGTACAGCGGTTGGTGCTGTTCCCTGCATTTCTCTTGTAATTGACGTGCAGTGAAGATCATGTCCATTGTGCCCCTAAGGGGCACAGCAGGGAAACTCTTCTGTAATTACCGCAATCGGACTTGTCACCTTTCTTGAAGATGGTCACAATTACGGCGTCTCTGAGATCTCCTGGCATGCTCTCCTCCTTCCAGATAAGAGAAATGAGTTCATGAATTCGCACCAGTAGTGCTTCTCCGCCATGCTTTAGTGCCTCGGCGGGGATTCCATCTGCTCCTGAGGCCTTGTTCTTCTTCAGTTGTCGGATGGCCTTTCAACCTCATGCCGGGCTGGGGTTGTGCTGAGATGGTGGCGGGTAGCATGCTGCGGGATGGAGTTGAGGACACTCGCGTCGAAGACTGAGTCGTGGTTAAGGAGATCTTTGAAGTGCTCCTTCCAGCGGGCACTGACTGCCTCTCTGCATTTATACAACCTTGAGAGGTCGCACAACACCAGGTTATAGTCCAACAGTTTTATTTGAAATCACAAGCTTTCGGAGCTATCGATTGCCCCTTCCTCAGGTGAAGTAAATTAGATACAGAATCGCCAAAGCATATATAGATCATTTATACAACCTAGCACTAGCTGCTACCAGGGGGTCTATACACAACTTCCACTTCAGTCTTGGATCCATTCCTATTTCTTAATTCAACCCTTAAGGTCTCCACTGGCTGCTTACCTCTCTTTAAATCTCTCTTATCATTGCAGTGATTTCATCCTTAATCACTAAGGCTACTCCTCCCCCTCTGCCATTTTCCCTATCTGTCCTGTAGACCTTATAACCTGGTATATTTAGTTCCCAGTACTGACTGTCTTGCAGCCATGTCTCAGTAATGGCTACAATGTCATACCCTCCAATTTGAATTTGTGCCTGCAGTTCATTCAATTTATTCCTTATACTCTGTGCGTTTGTATAAAGAACACTTATTTTTGCCACACCCCCTAGCCTGTTCTTCAGCTCTGATGTTTTACTCACATGTTTCTTATTTCTCTCTCCTGGTTTAATCACTTTACATCTTTTAGTTTTCCCTTTACCTGTAGTGCCTAAAGCACAATTTCTGACTGTTACTCTACTCTCTTCCCTTTCATTTGTTTTTAATCTACTATTTGTACTATTTGTACTGCAGTTTCCCCTTGAGCCCTCCCCCCCATCCCCCATTTGCTAGTTTAAAGTTATTGTGACCACCCTATTTATCCTCTCCGCTAGGACCCTGGCCCTAGATCGGTTCAGGTGGAGCCCGTCCCAACGGTACAGTTCTTTCTTGTCCCAATACTGGTGCCAGTGCCCCATGAAATGGAACCCCTCTTTCCCACACCACTCCCTTAGCCATGTGTTGACTTCCCTAATCAGCTTATCTTTATGCCAATTTGCACGTGGCTCAGATAATAATTCAGAGATTGTAACCCTTGAGGTCCTGTTCTTTAATTTAGCTCTTAGTTCCTGGCACTCCCAAAATAAGACTTTTTGCCGACTCTTCCCTATGTTGTTGGTCCCAACATGGACCACAACGCCTGGATCCTCCCCCTCCCTCTCCAATATCCTTTCAAGCTGGTTCGAGATGTCTCTTACCCTGGCACCAGGTAGGCAACATACCATGTGGGACTCTTGATCTTGCTTACAAAGGATGCTATCTGTCCCCCTAATTATAGAATCTCCTACAACTACCACATTACACTTCCTCTCCTCCTCCTTCTCCTCCCCCCTTAGGACAGCCTCCTGCTCCAAAGTACCATGGTCTGCATTCTGGCTGTCCTTCCGACAGTCTTTATCCTTATCCTCACAGGTAGCAAGTACATTGTACCTGTTGGATAGGATCAGTTTCTGCGAATCCTCGTTCCCTTTCTTACCTGGGTTCCCCTTACTCTGTACACTATCGGTCACACCAACCCCATTCTGATCCTGCACCTCTCTACGAGGTGTGACCGAAGTCTGGAGCAAACTGTCCAGATACTCCTCCCCCTCCCTTATGTGTCGGAGTGTCTCCAACTCGCACTCCAGCTCAATGACTCTGAGCCGGAGAGATTCGAGACGGAGACATCTCCTGCTGACGTGTTCACTCGGGACAGTCTCGCTGTCCACAAACTCCCACAGACTGCAGTCTAGACACACAACCTACTCTGCCATGTCGTGGCCTAACCTTATTTTATTTATTTAAATAGTTAAAGTCTTTATTCAACGACTCTTTATAGTTATATTAATTAGTTTAACTAGTTAACTTATAAATTTATTAAAGTATGTTATAGTTTCCCACTTCTGGATTAAACCACTGTCCTAGGTTATAGGAAAAAAAGTTGATAATCACCCACCAATCACCTATCTGCTGTCCTGTGACGTCACTCTTTGTTTTTTGTTGTTGTTGAAATCGTTGGTGGTGCCGCCTCCTCGGTGCTGCCGCCACTCAGGTCCTGCTGCCTTGGTCTCCCGCTGTTTTTATCTGCTGCCTCCTCGATGCTGCCACCACTTAGGTTAGTGTTGAAGTTTTCCACCAGCTAGCAAGGAGATCCATTTCCTACCATATCAAGCAACTAAGCTTAAGACGTACTGAATGTATATTCAAACAAATACGTGCTTAGGCTGGACTCCTCTCCTGTCTAAGTTAATTTCAGAGTGCAATATCTAACTGTGATATGCAGATGACTGAATATATTACAAGAAATCAGAACTCACTTCATTGCTGAACCTATTTCTGAACTTTCAGAAGGATGTCAAGATGCTGGAGAGGGTACCGAGGAGGTTTACCAGGATGATACCAGGGCCGCGGGACTACAGCTATGTGGAGATTTTGGAGAAGCTGGGATTGTTCTCCTCAGAGCAGAGAAGGTTAAGGGGAGAACTAATAGAGGTGTTCAAAATCATGAGGGGTTTTGATAGAGCAAGTAGAGAGAAACAGTTTCCTCTGGCAAGTGCGTCAGTAACCAGAGGTAATAGATTTAAAATAATTGGCAAAAGAACTAGAGGGAAATGAGGAGAAATGTTTTCACTCAGGTCAAGCTAAGAATCCTATGAATCATAGATGCCATCAATAATTAGATTGTGTCTGTGCCATTTTTCATAATACTTACTTCTGTAATAACTCATCTAATAATACCATGGACTACTTACAAATGGAATCTGAATGAACAAACTTTGTATCATATTCTTGTCAGCTGGTAATTCCTTTCTTAATAAACAGACGTTGGATAAACATGGGTATTATTATCAGTAACAGTGATTATAAGCTAGAATGTGTGAATTTCACTGCTCTGTGCTCAAACTAGTTTTGTATATTAGTCACAGTGTAACATGGTGCTTAATGCAGTCATCAAGGCTGTACCCTTAATAGGAATTAAACTTTTTGAATGAAAAAGTTTAAATAACGTTCTCTGCCAGCCCCTACATTTGGCCTCAGTGCCCCTGCATTAAGGAGGAGAAAATCAGCTAGGGTTTAGGAACATAGCAACAGGAGTAGGCCAGTCGGCCCATAGGTCTGCTCCACCGTTTTGTTAACAATGTCAGTGAGTGGAGACACAATGCTCCCCTTCTCCACTAGTTGATGGAAGCATTCTTCTCTACCACCCCCCCTCCCTCCCCAGCTGATTCTAGCACTTTTCTTCCCTTCCCTCCCCAGTTCATCCTGCCAATTTTCTTCATTCCTCTCCAGTTCAAGTTGACACGTTTTCCCCACCATCAGTTCATGTTGGCATCTCCTTCTCTCTTCTCTCCAGTTCGCACTGGTACTATTCTTCTCTCCCTTCCTCTCCACTTCATAGTGTCCCTCTTCCCTCTGTTGCTCACTCCAGAAGTCATCCTCTACCCAGTTTACACTGGCACTCTTCTTGCACCTACTTGTTCCTGCTGGCATTATACTTTCCTCATCACCTTCAGGTTCACGGAAACACGCTTCTCTGATTCGTTCCCCTCCCTTATCCAGGTTATCAAGGCAACCCTTTGAATCGCTCCATTTCCCCCCAGTTCAGAGCACTCTTCTTCGATTTCTCCCTTCCCATTTTGTGCTGGCACACTTCTCTGATTCTCTCGCTCCTTCCACAGCTTATTCTGGGGCACTTGTCCGATTCTTCCCTCTCTCCCCCAGTTCATACTGGAATTTCCCTCCAATTTCCCCCCCTCCAGTTTTTGGACGCGCACTTCTCTAATTTTCCCTGTTCCCTCGGTTCACAATGACAGTTTTCTTCATTCACCCCACACTCAGTTTTCAGCTGGTGCTCTTCTCCAATTCTCCTCCAGCTCTTCCTGACACTGTTCTTTGGTTTTCCGCTCAGACTGATACTCTTCCGGTTATCTCCCCCAATTCAAACTAGTACTCTTCCTTGATTATCCCCACCGCCCCACCTCCTACAGTTCACATTGGTATTTTTCTCCAATTCGCCCCAGCCCATGCTGACTCATCAGGAAGGCCTCTCACAGCATGTTACAATGTTCCAGTCCTCCAGAGGTCAGCTTCACGTACGGTGCTGATTTTCTTCTGCAAGCAATGGTTCACCTAGCTGGCTGTGACCTCTTGAGTTTACATTGAATTACAAAGATTTTACAGCACAAAAAGAGGCAATTCTGGTATCATGCTTGTAAATCTTTCTTGCACCTTCCCCAGTGCTTCTATATTCTTTATAACCTCTAGATCCTTTATAACCTCTAGATCTTTATCCTTTTGATAAGGTGTGCACATTGTAACTTCAGTGCGGTTTAAAACCAGGCTTATAAATTACTCAGGGAGTCCCTGGGACCTCATGAGCACATTTTAAACTTATAGGGAATTGATTAAAATATTTAGGGAATGATCGCACCCGCGGTCTGTAAACGTTTAATGGAGGGAGAGAAACTTTGTGCATGTCTCATTCTGGTAGCCGCCTTATTAAAAAAAACCTTCTCAGAGTAATTTCTATCGATCCAAGTCTACTGGGCCGTGAAGAGGGGCTACCCAGCTGGCTGTTACCCTGAGCAACCACGGTGCGCCCCCCACCCCCGGCCTGGCCTGCGCGCCGAGTGACGCCTCCGCCAGTGACGCACCGCGAGGTGTGAAAGCGCGTGAGGCCGGCGTTACCATGGCGGCGGGCGGGGAGCGCGAGGCCGGCGTTACCATGGCGGCAGTGGCGGGCGGGGAGCGCGAGGCTGGCGTTACCATGGAGGCGGGTCGCGCGGAGGACACGGAGCAGCGCGAAGCCTGTGAGAGTGAGTGCCTGAGGGGAGAGAGAGTCCCGGGGCTGATGGACGCTCAGTAGGCCTCAGTGCGAAGCCAGAGTCAGTGCCGGGGCTTTAAGCAGCGTGTTGGGGAGGGGTGGCGTGCAGCCCAGTTTAAACGTGGCGAGCGCGGGAGATCACAGTGCGCAGCGTGTGTGAGCCCCACTCCGGGTCGGTGGGCCATCTGCAGCCCAATAACGTGTTTGTGTCACAACAGGCAGCACACGTGAGCCACTCCTGTAACCTAATGTGCCCAGCGTACATTGGCAGCACCAACTGGAGTGGTGCACATTCTAACATAAGAAATATTCAATAAGATCATGGCTGATCTTCTACCTCATCTCCACTTTCCTGCCCGATCCCCATATCCCTTGATTCCCCTAGAGTCCAAAATCTATCTATCTCAGCCTTGAATATACTCGAGGACTGAGCCTCCACAGCCCTCTGAGGCAGAGAATTCCAAAGATTCACAACCCTCTGAGTGAAGAAATTTCTCCTCATCTCAGCCCTAAATGGCCGACCCCTTATTCTGAGACTGTGACCCCTGGTTCTAGACTCCCCAGCCAGGGGAAACATCCTCCCTGCATCTACCCTGTCAAGGCCTGTAAGAATTTTGTATGTTTCAATGAGATCACCTCTCATTCTTCTAAACTCCAGAGAGTATAGGCCCAATCTACACAATCTCTCCTCATAGGACAACCTCTCATCCCAGGGATCAATCTAGTGAACCTTTGTTCCACCGCCTCTAAGGCAAGTATAATCCTTCCTTAGATAAGGAGACCAAAATCTCCGCAAACTTACGCTCATCCAAAACTCGGCTGCCCGTGTCCTAACTCGCACCAGGTCCCATTCACCCATCACCCCTGTGCTCGCTGACGTACATTGGCTCCTGGTTAAGTAGTGCCTCGATTTCAAAATTCTCATCCTTGTTTTCAAATCCCTCCATGGCCTCGCCCCTCCTTATCTCTGTAATCTCCTCCAGCCCCACAACCCCCCTGAGATATCTGCGCTTCTCTAATTCTGCCCTCTTGTGCATCCCTGATTATAATTGCTCATGATGCGGAGATGCCGGTGTTGGACTGGGGTGGACAAAATTGAGAGGTCGCACAACACCAGGTTATAGTCCAACAGTTTTATTTGAAATCACAAGCTTTCGGAGCTATCGATTGCTCCTTCCTCAGGTGAAGTAAATTGGATACAGAATCGCTCGAGTCGTCGTTAGCTTGTTCACAGATGTGATTCCCAGTAAAAAAGTAAAAATTTTCCCAGTAAAAAAGTAAATTTTTTTTAAAGCTTTTCGTTTTACATACAGACGGCAGCTTTTGACACGTTAGAACCCCTGCGACTACACCTCATTGTCTCAGTTGTATCTTGCTATGTCTTTTGATGTGGTACCTTCCTGGCTGACTTAATTCACTTTATCACACCTCGGCAGATAGTCAGGATGATTTAATTTATTGGTCTGCAATTGTAAAGTACACATGCTTTGTTTTCCATCTATATATGCTCTGGCGATTCTGTATCCAATTTACTTCACCTGAGGAAGGAGCAATCGATAGCTCCGAAAGCTTGTGATTTCAAATAAAACTGTTGGACTATAACCTGGTGTTGTGCGACCTCTCAATTTTATAATTGCTCAACCATTGGTGGCCGTGCCTTCTGTTGCCCAGGCCCTAAGCTCTGGAATTCCCTCACTAAACCTCTTTGCCTCTCTTTCCTTCTTTGAGACGCTCCTTAAAACCTACCTCTTTTACCAAGCTTTTAGTCACCTGCCCTAATATCTCTTTATGTGGCTCGGTGTCAAATTTTGTTTCTGATAACGCTCTTGTGAAATGCCTTGGGACGTTTTACTACGTTAAAAGCGCTTTATAAATACAAGTTGTTATTGTTGCTGCAAAGAAATGCCCGATAACTGGGTACTGAGTAATGAACAATTTTGTTATATCTTGGCATCTGTGGTTGGCTATTTTCCTGGAGGTTTCATCACAGGACCCCCTCTCCTCCAGTTAAACAGCCTTTTTTCCCCATCACCAATATTTTTATATTAATGAACAAAAATGTTCAATAAAAATGTTTTACTCCTGGGTTGCTCCCAGCAGTGTCAAGGAGATTAATATGTAATTCCTGGAGAGTCCAGGACAATGCTGGAGGGTTGGCAACGCTATTACTGATCCACAGAAAACAGGGAAGTGTCTGATTTTTGACCCAGTCAAAAATCTGGGGTCGATCCTCAGCCTGTGCAAAGTTTGCTGATCTCAACCAAAGCAGTGTGGTATCATTTAAGTTGTTTTTGCATACAGGAACATGAACCTCCCTCATCCGATTTCCCTCCCCACTGATGGTTGAATGGGAAAATAAAGTGCTTCATGAGCTACTCTGGATGGACATATTCTAGCATGTTTCTGCCAATGGGAGGCTTGGTTAATTTTGAGATCCAGGCTTCATTAACACAGGGCTGGTAGGCTGCGAGCAGAAATCAAGCAACCCAGAGCAGGCTGCCAGCTCAAGGTTGCTGCAGTATTGGGCGGCCCAGCCGGCTGCCGGGCCCGGAAGAAGGTAGGTCCGGGTGGGGGATGGGTCTCTTCTCGGAATGGGAGGGGAACCTGGTTCAGTAGTGGCCCTGTTGTTTTTGTGGAGGCTACAGGGGCACTCCTGCTCCTCCTGGCCCGATGAAAAGAAATAAGAACTGAGCTTATGGGATTCCCGTTGGCCGAACCACCAGCTGAAACTGTGCGGCGCTTATGTAGGGGATGGTGGTGTGTGTGTCAGCTTCCCCTCTGACTTCTGAGCGGTTCGAATCGCTCCCACTCCCTTGGTTCTAGACCTTGGACTTATGTGGGGGTTGTGACAAAAAGTGCAGCAGACAACTGGTTTTGGTGCAAGAAACTTTGATCTTTATTCAAGAGAGAAAATATAACACAACAATCTTAACACTCTAATAAAAATGGGGAACACTTCGATACACACGAGGGAAATTACATTAGAAGAATACCTCACCCCTCCCAATCCCACTTTACTAGCTAAGTTGGGCTCTAGAGGACCAGGGATAATGCTCACCAAACGAATCCTTGACAGTTGAGCTGGTTCGCGGTTTATGGGTTAGCTGGTGTACCCACTTTTCCTCTGTTAGAGATAGGGTTTAGAGTCTTTTTAAGTAAAAAGTTTTGTAAGGCCCTTGTTGCCGCGAGGTGTCTGATGGTCACTGGGGCTGTTGCTCTGGTCTCTTCTCGTGTGTTGACCTGCTTCTAGAACTGTTGGCCTTCTCGGTTGAATTTCTTTCTGTTGCCAACTCGCCTTGTTGAACGGTCTTGTTCCGAGCTGTCGACCTCCTGGCTGGACACGTAACTGCTGAACTCCTGAACTTGCTGAACTCCTTGAACAGCTTCTTGCTGAACTCCTCGAACAGCTTCCTGCTTGAACTTGTTTCTGTTGAACTGTGTACGGTTGTACTCGAGAACTCCTTTCTGTTGTAACTGTGTAACTGCTCCACCCTTGAACTTGTAGAGAACTTGTTGTAACTGCTGAACTGACTTCTTGAGAAAACAGGCCCTCAATTATACTAATTGGGGCCTCCTAATCAGTCCCGGTTTATTGTAAAATTTTGGCGGGCTCGTAATAGTAACTTGAATGTGTGAAGTGGTTTCGGGATGGTTCCATCCTGTCGATCTTCTTGCTTGATTGTAGGCAATTGTGCTCAGGTTTCGAGTTTCCTGACTGGGCCTGAGATTTCAATAGAGTGGGTCGAAGTGATCTGTTTTATGCATGTTTTTGATGGGTCCTGTAATTTGGGTGGGGACTGCTCTTCCTCGGGTCTATTGTTAGGATGTTAATGTCTGATAGGGGCCGATTCACTCCAAGTGAAGTCATGCGGTTCCCCAGACAGTTTGATTAACTCCAATATCCAAACTGTCTTTTACAGAGGTTGAGCCCAACTCCCTTTGCAGCCTTTTCTCCCTTACAAGTCCAGACATGTCTTATAAAATACCAAATCTTGTTTTTTTTGCTCTAAATGTCCTTCGGTTAGGCCCAATGCATTTCATCACCCTGAAGTAGTTAGAAAAGAGTCCAAAGTCCTTCTCCTTAGGGTTTGTCTCCGAGTTTTGGGGGATCTGTGAGATCTGTGAATTTTGAGAAACTTACACTTACACGGTGCACGCTCTGCCCAACTGAGTCCTAAAATGGCAGTCGGGATCCTTTGTACACCATAGTACCCCGATTTGCATATTGAAAGGGCCTAATACCTTACTCAGGCGGACGCTTCAGCCACCCAGCGGTAGAACCTTGGGAAGATAGCGTCGTCTGTTGGCAGGAATAAGGTGATAAGTCATACCGCACCATTTTTGGGCATTATCTTACTGTTTCTGCTAGCGTCCCGTTGCTCGCAATGGTATCTGGAGACTCCAGAACAATCTGGGTGGGTTGGCAACACTATTACTGATCCACAGAAACCAGGGAAGTGTCTGATTTTTGACCCAGTTAAAAATCTGGGTTTGATCCTCAGTCTGTGCAAAGTTTCTGATCTCAACCAAAGCAGTGTTGTATCATTCAGGAACTCAGCCAAAGAACTTGGGGCTAAAATTTCTGCAGGGGTTCTCCTGATCTGTCGTGACTTTGGTGGAAGTGGCTGTTTACGCAATTTCTCTGGGGTTTACGCTGATCTTCCATTGAAGTTATGGCAGGAGATTGGGAGAACCCTGCAGGAATTCTGCCTCCTACTGTAATGCATTGGAAGGGGTCAGAGAAAAGCAACAAAAGTGATCCCAAGTATAAAGGGGAAACAAATGGCTCAGCTTTACCGTCTGGGAAGAAGGTGGCTATGGAGGTTTCATTGACGATAGATGATATTAAATGGTATAAGAACTTGTTTACTTTAAGAGTGATAAACCTTTGGAATAATCTGCCAGACAGAATAGTGGCCTTTGCTTAAACCTTGATTTTTCTTACGTTCTTAATATTTGTATACAGTCGACTCCTCCTCCTCCCCCGCCCACCCCCCCCAAAACAGATGTACAGGCAAAGTACAGGTGCTGGTAAAGAAGAGGTTTGGCTTCGGTTGTAATAGTAGCTTCAACAGTCTAATTGACATTCATTATCCAGGATTACACGTGAACAGTGGCCTATTGACTGAGGCACTGTATGTCTCACACTAATCAGGGAGCGGAGATGATGGGACACTCTAAGTCACATAGAGCGGAGATGATGGGACACCCCAAATCACATAGAGGGGAGCTATAACCCAATATGAGATGCTCCCTTCATGAGAGGGGTTTTAAGGGGAAAAAAATTGGAGGAAACACACAAAGCGGGATTAGAGAAAGAGGGACTGAATTCAAATTGAAGCAAAATGAAGAACCTACCACCTGTCGAAAAAACACAATTTCACTAAATAAAATAGGACAACTTTTAACATTTTTCTCTAACCTTTTCTCACTGTTTAACATCTCCCTCGCAGATCATTCTTTACTTGAGAGGGTGGGTAGGCAGCACACACTTGCATGCAAGGTAGTGCAACTCTTGAACTAACTGCATGAAGTGATTTACTATTCAGTCTCTCTGGGCTGGATTTTACCAACCTTGGCGGGCGATGTCAGAGCCAGATCCTGGCCTTGCTGCTGGCTCCAGCCTGCTGTCCAAAACGATTTTCCCCTGATTGGGCTTGCTAAGCCCGCCCAGTGCGTTTCCCGGCCAATTGAAGGAAGCGGGTCTGATGCCGTCATTTGCTGACGCACCATCAGCTGGTTTCCTCAGGGACCATACGCAAATTGATTTTGACATTTGTGCTGTCAGTGTTCGACAGCATTGAGGTGCGGCAAACACTGACAAGCACTGCACAGAGGTGCACGGCTGCACCCAGGCTCTCCCATGACTCCCTCTAAAGGCTTATGGAGGGAGCCACAGCACGCAGGGAGGTTCTCTTCCCTTCCAATGGGTGGAAGAGACCGCCCCAGGAGACCAACGCAGCCTGGTTGCACGTTGCACAGGAGGGCACAAGCAGGGATGTCGTCAGGAGGACCAGGCTGCAGTGGCGCAAACCTTTCAATGATCTCAGTAGATCACGAAATGTTACTGCAAAGCCACACTCAGCCTCATCCTGCTGTGCCTCTCATCACAGCCCCATCACTCTGCCTTCCCTACCCTACTCCTGCACATCCTTACTCACATCAACTTACCTTGCACCTCCACCCATCCCTCTATCTACATTATCACTTCCCCATCTCACTAGCCACCCCTCCCACTCACCCTCATCCTGGTACAATCATACCAACTAACAGCACACAAAGGTAGGCACTTGTGTGTGTTTTATGCAATATTTATGTAAAGTTTCTGTCAACGTGGCATCAAACATTGAAACCTTTATTTCAACACTTTTCGTTCTTGGACAGATTTGTGTGCACCTTTGGAAGTGGCTTAGTGAGTTGCAGTGAATGGTGAGACATAACGGTACCCCCCGCAATGGTGATGAGTGCGAAAGGACTGGCTTGGTCATTGTAGGGATGCTTTGTGGTGTTGGTGTGGGGTGGTGCCAATGCTGGTGGAATAGATGGCAGGTGAACTTGAAATGACAGAAGCGATCTGTCAGTGGTGAGAGAAGTTGTTCCAATGAGGTGACACTGGATAGAGAGTTTGCTCCAAACACTTGCAATCTGCATAAAGCTCAATCTGTCTTCCAAATACAGTAAGCAACAGCTTCTGAGCTTGGAAAGTGAACAGCTGTGAGATGGGAGCTTTTATAGCACATTTGCAGCTGTCAAGTAATGAGATGATTCAAGGGCCATTCAACTCCTGCCCTGCTTAACTGATGTGATCCCCGAGCAGCGTGGACCCCGTGGGCGACATGAAAATAGTTCTTAATCCTCTGTTAACAAGGTCATAAAGACTTGAATTGCCTCCCCCGCCGCTGCGTGTCTGGCCTGCTCAGCACTGACAGACCCGACATTTGGTAAAGGCGCGTGTCAGCGGGTTGACAACGGGGTCCCGACCCGCTGTAAAAAAAAAAATTCCCACCCGACCCGCCACTGATTGCACCTGCTGACCTCACCGAAAAATTCCCCCCTCTGCCTCTGACTGTGAGGATGTTTAGACCCACAAATCATGCTGAGATTGGGAATTTGAGCAGGGAATCTTGTTTTTGGTATATGTTACTAATTTTCCCAGTTAGCTGAGAATATGTAGGGAGGGTTGGATCGCAACAGATTTCTGTGCAATTCACTCATCTCCTTTTAAGAATATAGAACTGCTTCCAGTGGAAGCAGTGTCATAATCTGACTTTGTTCCCTTGGTGCTGAATCATTCGTCAACAATGGAACACACAGTAGCTGAAAAGTCATGAAATCCAAACTTAAGGTATGCATATGCCATGTTATTTCAAAGTTATGCTTGTGACTTTGATACTCTGGCCAAGACCTTCCTTGATATCCTGAGAAATGGTGTATGGTCAGGAATAATAAACGTGAGGTCAGGCCAGACCCAAGATAGCAGATCAGGCACAGGTGCCGGTACCTAAAGGTTAGAAACTGCTTGGAAAATCCCCTCCCAATGGTGCTGTCAGCTCTTATGATGTCAGAGACAAAACCCTACAAAGTAAATGTGGAATAATTTCTATTGAGTATTATGTCAGTTGAGGACGTGATGTTTTATTCCTACATAAATTTCCATCTTAGAAAAACAGCTAAAATATATAAATAGCAGTTGAAAAACACAAATACTAGCTAGAATATTAATATTAAGCAAATTTACTTCTGAAAAAACATGATCATTAGGTTCCTACTTGGTTCCTCCTATTCTGTTTTGTCTCCTGACAGCTGTAAGCCATAAATATTAATGTTCTGCATGTAAACATTAACAAAGCCGCAAATTTCCAAACCTCCTTAGATACAGGAGTGGTGGTAAAGGACTGGAGGATTGCAAATGTTACACCCTTGTTCAAAAGGGGGAGAAGGATAAACCTGGCAATTACGGGCCAGTCAGTTTAACATTGGTGGTGGGGAAGCTTTTAATCCAGGATAAATTAACAGCCACTTGGACAAGCATGAACTAATAACGGATAGTCAGCATGGATTTGTTAAGGGCAAATCTAGCTTGACTAACTTGATTGAGTTTTTGATGAGGTAACAGAGAGGGTGGATGAGGGCAATGCAGTTGATGTGTATGTGGAGTTTCAAAAGGTGTTTGATAAAGTTCCACATATTAGGCTTGTTAGCAAAATTGAAGCTCATAGGATAAAATGGGCAGTAGGGGCATGGATAAAAAATTGGCTAAGGGATAGAAAACAGAATTGTAGTGACTGGCTGTTTTACGGACTGTAAGAAGGTGTACAGTGGTGTTCCCCAAGGTTCAGTACTAGGACCACTGCTGTGTTTGATATACATTAATGACTTGGAGTTGTGGGTACAGGGCACAATTCCGAAATTTGCAGATGACACGAAATTTGGAAGTGTAGTAAACAGTGAGTAAGCTCGTGATAGATTTCAAGAGGACATAGACAGGCTGGTGGAATGGGTGGACCCATGGCAGATGAAATTCAATGCAGAAAAATGTGAGGTGATACATTTTGGTAGGAAGAATGAGGAGAGACAATACACACTAAATGGTACAATTTTAAAGGGGTGCAAGAAGAGAGAGACCTGGGGGTGTTTGCGCACAAATCTTTGAAGGTGGCAGGACAGGTTAACAAAGCAGTTAATAAAGCATATGAGATTGTACCAGAGACGACAGAGGAAAAACTTTTTTACGCAATGAATGGTTAGGATTTGGAATGCACTGCCTGATAGGGTGGTGGATACAGATTCAATAGTAACCTTCAAAAGGGAATTGGATAAATACTTGAAGGAGAAAAAACTGCAGGGATATGGAAAAAGAGTGGCGGAATGGGACTAACTGGATTGCTCTTCGAAACAGATGGCGCAGACACGATGGGCCAAATGGCCTCCTTCTGTGCTGTATTATCCTATGATAACAATATCATAGGGCTGGATTTTCTCAATGGAGGCGGGACTTCTGGTTTCTGGGTTTCAGTCCTGCCCCCAGCGACGTCTGACCAACCCACGTTATTTTCCCCTGATTGGCCTTGTTAAGCCCGCCCTGCTGGCTTACCGGCTAATTAAGGGAAAGCCGGTGACAGATTACGTCAGCGTATGACGCTTCATCTGTTGAAATTTTTTTAACAGATGAATTGTCAGCATTTGACAGCTTTGAGAAGCTGTCAAACACTGACAATCTCTGTTCTAAAGTGAGCCCTTGCACAGAAGTCTCACCAAGACCTCTCTCCTCAGCATGAAAACAGATGGCTGCTGCATCTGAGAATGCAGCAGCCATTCTGTCATCTCTGCCGTTGAGATGAGGCACCTCCGGATCCTCAAAGGTTGAAGCCTGCAGGAAGAAGCAAAGGTAAGAAAATGTTTTCCAACACTTTACACTCACCTCTCATACTTACCTGTCCACACTTGCACTCATCTCCACAGTGCACTTTTCAATCCCTCTCACCCCCGCAGACCCACTGCTTGCCTCGCTGACCCTGGCGAGGTTCGCAGCTGTCGGGAAGCCCGCACTTGCAGGTGTAAAATGGGGAAAAGCCTCAAAACTGCCTGTTAACTACCTGTTAGCAGGCAGTTAATTGGCTCTAATCCCCTTCACGCCGCGAGGAGACGGGTCCCTGTGCGACTCGGGGACCCGCCTCCCGGGAAGATGGCTCGGAGGCGGGTTGGGAGCGGGGTTGGTACCTGCTCCCAGTTTCTGCCATTTTCCCGGCAGTCCCGCCTCCCCAGGGCTGGGAAAATTCTCCATAGAATCAATGAAATAACATCTATTAAATTTTGCAGCCATTTACTTTACAGGCCAGAAACATTCAGAGAATCAGAGAATGATACAGCAAAGAAGGAGGTTATTTGGCCAAGGATTCCATATGCTTTTTTAACAGCCTTCTCAACTTGTCCTGCCACCTTCAATGATTTGTGTACATACACCCCAGGTTTCTCTGTTCCTGCACCCCCTTTAAAATTGTACCATTTAGTTTATATTGTCTCTCCTCATTCTTCCTACCAAAATATATCACTTCACACTTGTCTGCGTTAAATTTCATCTGCAATGTGTCTGCCCATTTTACCAGCCTGTCTATGTCCTCCTGATGCTTGTTACTATCCTTCTCACCGTTGACTACATTTCCGAGTTTTGTATCATCTGTAAACTTTGAAATTATGCTCTGTATATCCAAGTCCAGGTCATCAATATATATGAAAAAGAGCAGTGTTCCTAATACTGACACTTGGGGAACACCACTGTACAGTTCCTTCTGAACAACAACTGTTTACGACTACTCTCTGCTTTCTGTCCCTTTGCCAATTTCATATCCATGCTGACACTGTCCCTTTATTCCCATGGGCTTTAATTTGGCTAACAAGTCTATTATGTGGTACTTTGCCAAACGTCTTTTGAAAGTCCATATACACAACATCAACCGCACTGTCCTTATCAACCCTCTCTGTTACTTCATCAAAGAACTCGATGAAGTTAGTCAAACACAATTTGCCTTTAACAAATCCGTGCTGACTTTCATTTATTAGCCCGTACTTTTCCAAATGCCAATTAATTTTGTCATGGATTATTGTCCGGATTATTGTCTCTAAAAGTTTCCATACCACGGACGTTAAGCTGACTGGCCTGTAGTTGCTGGGTTTATCCTTTGTAAACAATGGTACAAAATTTACAACCCTCCAGTACTCTGGCACCATCCCCACATCCAAGGAGCATTGGAAGATTGTGGCTAGAGCCTCCGTAGTTCCCTCAGTAACCTTGGATGCATCCCATCCGGACCGGGTTACTTTTCTACTTTGAGGACTGCCAACCTTTTAAGTACATCCTCTTGATCTATTTTTATCCTATCCAATATCGCTACTGCCTCTGGTAGGCATTCTGATACTTGGGCTGACTGGCAAAAGCCCATTTTGATCATTTATATGTGATACTTACAACATCATCAAGCATTACCCTTTACATATTACTTTTACCTAAGGGAATGACTGCTGTTCAGATACATTTTGCCACTCCACAATTGAATGGTCTCCTCTCTGAAGGTCAGGTTAGAATAAAGTCAGACTAGTTCATTTTAATTAAAATTTTTAATGTAAATAGTATTACTTGTATTTATATAGTGCCCTGTCGTGCCGAAATGTAACAAAATGCTTCACACAGTAAATTACTTTTGGGATGCAGTGACTGGTGTAAGCTATTCCGCAAGCATCCTATAAACAGCAATAAGATGAATAGCCTGCTACCCTGTTGGTTGGAAGAGGAATGCCATCCAGGATGCCAGGAAAACACTCTGCCGTTCTTCGAATAATGCCATGGGATTGAAATTCTATCCTATTTGATACTAGTTTGGGAATTTTGGTCATCGAGAACATTGGATGAATACTGTAGGGTATGGAAATGGTACCCTTGTACGGCAATTGTTATGTTTGGACAAGAGAGCTTGCTGTTCCAATTTAAAAGCGCATGGTCATAGAGTCATTATACAGCACAGAAAGAGGCCCTTCGGCCCATTGTATCCACACCGGCCATCAAGCCCTGCCTATTTTAATCCCATTTTCCAGCACTTGGTCCGTAGCCTTGTATGCTATGGCGTTTCAAGTGCTCATCTAAATGCTTCTTGAATGTTGTGAGGGTTCCTGCCTCTACCACCCTCTCAGGCAGTGAGTTCCAGATTCCAACCACCTTCTGGGTGAAAAAGTTTTTCCTCAAATCCCCTCTAAACCTCCTGCCCCTCACCCTGAAACTATGCCCCCTGGTTATTGACCCCTCTACTAAGGGGAAAAGTTCCTCTTTATCTACCCTATCTATGCCCCTCATAATTTTGTACACCTCAATCAGGTCCCTCCTCAGCCTTCTCTGATCTGAGGAAAACAACCCTAGCCTGTCCAGTCTCTCTTCATAGCTGAAGCACTGCAGCCCAGGTAACATCCTGGTGAATCTCCTCTGCACCCTCTTCAATGCAATCACATCCTTCCTATAGTGTGGCAACCAGAACTGCACACAGTATTCCAGCTGTGGCCTAACTAGCGTTTTGTACAGCTCCATCATAACCTCCCTGCTCTTATATTCTATGCCTCGGCTAATGAAGGCAAGTATCCCATATGCCTTTTTAACCACCTTATCTACCTGTCCTGCTGCCTTCAGGGATCTATGTACATGCACATCCAAGGTCCCTCTGATCCTCTGTCCTTCCTAGGGTCCTACCATTCATTGTGTATTCCCTTGCCGTGTTAGTCCTCCCAAAATGAATCACCTCACACTTTTCAGAGTTAAATTCCATTTGCCACTGTTCTACCCATCTGACCAACCCGTCTATATCGTCCTGTAGCCTGAGGCTTCCCTCCTCGCTATTTACCACCCCACCAATTTTCATGTCATCTGCAAACTTACTGATCATACCTCCAACATTCATATCTAAATCATTAATGTACACTACAAACAGCAAAGGACCCAGCACCGATCCTTGCGGTACACCACTGGACACAGGCTTTCAGTCACAAAATCAACCTTCCACCATCACCCTCTGCCTCCTGCCACTAAGCCAATTTTGGATCCAATGTGCCAAGTTGCCCTGAATGCCATGGGCTTTTACCTTCTTGACCAGTTTCCCATGTGGGACTTTGTCAAAAGCCTTACTGAAGTCCATGTAGACCACATCAACTGCACTACCCTCATCCACACACCTAGTCACCCCCTCCAAAAATTCAATCAAATTGGTCAGACATGATCTCCCTCTGACCATGCTGACTATCCTTGATTAATCCTTGCCTCTCCAAGTGGAGACTAATTCTGTCCCTCAGAATTTTTTCCAATAATTTTCCTACCACTGATGTTAGGCTCACTGGCCTGTAATTCCCTGGTTTATCCCTACTACCCTTCTTGAATAATGGTACTACGTTAGTTGTTCTCCAGTCCTCTGGCACCTCCCCTGTGGCCAGAGAGGTTCTGAAAATTTGTGTCAGAGCCCCTGCAATCTCCTCCCTTGCCTCACACAGCAGCCTGGGATACATCTCGTCTCGGCCTGGGGATTTATCCACTTTTAAGCCTGCTAAAACCGCTAGTACCTCCTCCCTCTCAATACTAATTTGTTCAAGTATATCACAATCCCCCTGCCTGATTTCTATGCCTACATCGTCCTTCTCCATAGTGAACACAGATGCAAAATATTCATTTAAAACCCCACCTACATCTTCTGGCTCTACACACAGATTGCCACTTTGGTCCCTAATGGGCCCTACTCTTTCCCTGGTTATCCTCTTGCCCTTAATATACTTCTAAAACACCTTGGGATTTTCCTTTATTTTGCCTGCCAGTGTTATTTCATGCCCCCTCTTCGCTCTCCTAATTTATTTTTTAAGTACCCCCCTGCACTTTCTGTACTCCTCTCGGGCTTCCACTGTTTTTAGTCCTTTGTATCAGCCAAACTGTCCCTTTTTTTCCTAATTCATTCTCATATATCCCTTGACATCCAGGGTTCCCTGGGCTTGTTGGTCCCACCCTTGACCTTTACGGGAACATGTTGCCGTTGTACTCTCTCTATTTCCTTTCTGAAAGACTCCCACTGCTCTGATGTGGATTTTCCTACAAGTAGCTGATCCCAGTCCACTTTGGCCAGATGCTGCCTTATTATATTAAAATCGACCTTCCCCCAATTTAGAACCTTTATCTCCGGTCCATCTTTGTCCTTTTCCATGACTACCTTAAATCTCACCAAATTATGGTCACTGTCACCAAAATGCTCTCCTACTAACACTTCTACCACTTGCCCGGCTGCATTCCCTAGAATTAGGTCCAGTACCGCGCCCTCTCTTGTAGGACTTTCTACATGCTGGCTCAAAAAGCTCTCCTGGATGCACTTTAAGAATTCCGCACCCTCTAAGCCTTTCACACTCTGACTATCCCAATTAATATTGGGGAAGTTGAAATCCCTTACTATTATTATCCTATTATTTCTACACTTACATAAGAACATAACAACACAAGAAGTAGGAGCAGGCCCCGGCCACTCAGCCCCTGGGCCCGCTCCGCCACCCACAGGGCCTTGACCGATCCAAACTCAGCCTCATGTCCAATTTCCTGCCCGCTCCCCGTAACCCCTAATTCCCTTTACTTCTAGGAAACTGTCTATTTCTGTTTTAAATTTATTTAATGATGTAGCTTCCACAGCTTCCTGGGGCAGCAAATTCCACAGACCTACTACCCTCTGAGTGAAGAAGTTTCTCCTCATCTCAGTTTTGAAAGAGCAGCCCCTTATTCTAAGATTATGCCCCCTAGTTCTAGTTTCACCCATCCTTGGGGACATCCTTCCGCATCCACCCGATCAAGCCCCTTCACAATCGTATATGTTTCAATAAGATCGCCTCTCATTCTTCTGAACTCCAATGAGTAGAGTCCCAATCTACTCAACCTCTCCTCATATGTCCACCCCCTCATCCCGGGGATTAACCGAGTGAACCTTCTTTGTACTGCCTCGAGAGCAAGTATGTCTTTTCTTAAGTATGGACACCAAAACTGTATGCAGTATTCCAGGTGCGGTCTCACCAATACCTTATATAACTGCAGCAATACCTCCCTGTTTTTATAATCTATCCCCCTAGCAATAAAAGCCAACATTCCGTTGGCCTTCTTGATCACCTGCTGCACCTGCATACTAACTTTTTGATTTTCTTGCACTGGGACCCCCAGATCCCTTTGTACTGCAGTACTTTCCAGTTTCTCGCCATTAAGATAATAACTTGCTCTCTGATTTTTCCTGCCAAAGTGCATAACCTCACATTTTCCAATATTGTATTGCATCTGCCAAATCTTCGCCCACTCACCCAGCCTGTCTATATCCCCTTGTAGGTTTTTTATGTCCTCCTCACTTTCTACTTTCCCTCCCATCTTTGTATCATCTGCAAACTTTGATATGTTACACTCGGTCCCCTCCTCCAAATCGTTAATATAGATTGTAAAGAGTTGGGGACCCAGCACCGACCCTTACGGAACACCACTGGCCACTGGTTGCCAGTCCGAGAATGAACCATTTATCCCAACTCTCTGCTTCCTGTTAGGTAACCAATCCTCCACCCATGTCAGAATATTACCACCAATCCAGTGATTTTTTATCTTGAGCAATAATCTTTTATGTGGCACCTTGTCGAATGCCTTCTGGAAGTCTAAATACACTACGTCCACTGGTTCCCCTTTATCCACCCTGTACGTTATGTCCTCAAAGAACTCAAGCAAATTTGTCAGACATGACTTCCCCTTCATAAAGCCATGCTGACTTTGTCCTATTAAATTATGTTTATCTAAATGTTCCGTTACTGTCTCCTTAATAATAGACTCCAAAATTTTACCCACCACAGATGTTAGGCTAACTGGTCTATAATTTCCAGCCTTCTGCCTACTACCCTTTTTATATAAGGGTGTTACATTAGCAGTTTTCCAATCTGCCGGGACCTTTGCTGAGTCCAGGGAATTTTGGAAAATTATTACCAAAGCATCCACAATCCCTACTGCCACTTCACTCAAGACCCTAGGATGTAAGCCATCAGATTCAGATTTGCCTACATATCTGTTCCTCTGTCTCCCCCTGACTGTTTGGGGGCCTACAGTACACTCCCAGCAAAGTGCTTGCCCCCTTTTTGTTTTTAAGTTCTACCCTATAGCTTCATTAGAGGAACCTGCTAAGATATCATCCCTCCTTACAGCAGTAATTGACTCCTTGATTAATATTGCGACACCCCCTCCCCTTTTACACCTCCCTCTCTCGCCTGAAGATTCTATACCCCGGAATATTGAGCTGCCAGTCCTGCCCCTCCCTCAACCATGTCTCTGTGACAGCACAATATCATACTCCCATGTGTTCATCAACACCTTCAGTTCATCTGCCTTACTCGCAAGACTCCATGCATTAAAATAAATGACATCCAGCCTTGCCATACTCCTTTGTGCCGTTACATATTTGCTCTGCTTTCCAGGCTGACTTGTTTTTTCCTCTATATTTGGCTGTGCATCACCCCCTACTATAGCTCCACTCCGTATCCCATCCCCCTGCCAAGTTAGTTTAAACCCCTCCCCAACAGTACTAGCAAAACTCCCCGCAAGGATGTTGGTCCCGTTCCGGTTCAGGTGCAACCCGTCCGACTTGTACAGGTCCCACCTTCCCCAGAAGCAGACCCAGTGATCCAGGAAACTAAAGCCCTCCCTCCTGCACCAACTCTTTAGCCACACACTCATCTGCTCTATCTTCCTATTCCTATACTCACTAGCACGTGGCACCGGGAGTAATTCAGAGATTACAACCTTTGAGGTCCTGCTTTTTAATCTGCTACCGAGCTCCCTAAATTCTTGTTGCAGGACCTCATCCCTCTTTCTACCCATGTCGTTGGTACCAATGTGAACCACGACCTCTGACTGTTCGCCCTCCCGCGTCAGAATGCCCTGCAGCCGTTCAGTGACATCCTTGACCCTGGCACCAGGGAGGCAACATACCATCCTGGAGTCACGTCTGCGGCCACAGAAACGTCTATCTGTTCCCCTTACGATAGTGATGGTGATGACATACGGAGTGAGAAGAGATTCCTCTACATGCCACCTGATTGTGCCTTCCTGACCTCCTGCCCCTCCAAGTTCCTGACCTCCTGCCCCTCCAAGGTCCTGACCTCCTGCCCCCCCAAGTTCCTGACCTCCTGCCCCCGAAGTTCCTGACCACCTGCCCCCCAATTTCTGACCTCCTGCCCCCCAAGTTTCTGACCTCCCCCCCCAAGTTTGTGACCTCCCTCCAAGTTTCTGACCTCCCAAGTTTCTGACCTCCTGCCCCCCCCAAGTTTCTGACATCCTCCCCCCCACCAAGTTTCTGACCTCCCCCCCCAAGTTTCTGACCTCCTCCCCCAAGTTTCTGACATCCTGCCCCCCCAAGTCTCTGACATACTCCCCCCCCCCACCAAGTTTCTGACATCCTGCCCCTCCAAGTTTCTGACATCCTGCCCCCCCAAGTCTCTGACCTCCTGCCCCCCCAAGTCTCTGACCTCCTGCCCCCCCCAAGTCTCTGACATCCTGCCCCTCCAAGTTCCTGACCTCCTGCCCCCCCAATTCTCTGACCTCCTGCCCCACCCCCAAGTCTCTGACCTCCTGCCCCACCCCCAAGTTTCTGACCTCCTGCCCCCCAAGTCTCTGACCTCCTGCCCCACCCCCAAGTTTCTGACCTCCTGCCCCTCCAAGTTTCTGACATCCTGCCCCCCCAAGTCTCTGACCTCCTGCCCCACCCCCAAGTCTCTGACATCCTCCCCCCCCAAGTTTCTGACCTCCTCCCCCAAGTTTCTGACATCCTGCCCCCCCCAAGTCTCTGACATACTCCCCCCCCCCACCAAGTTTCTGACATCCTGCCCCTCCAAGTTTCTGACCTCCTGCCCCCCCAATTCTCTGACCTCCTGCCCCACCCCCAAGTTTCTGACCTCCTGCCCCCCAAGTCTCTGACCTCCTGCCCCACCCCCAAGTTTCTGACCTCCTGCCCCTCCAAGTTTCTGACATCCTGCCCCCCCAAGTCTCTGACCTCCTGCCCCACCCCCAAGTCTCTGACATCCTCCCCCCCCAAGTTTCTGACCTCCTCCCCCAAGTTTCTGACATCCTGCCCCCCCCAAGTCTCTGACATACTCCCCCCCCCACCAAGTTTCTGACATCCTGCCCCTCCAAGTTTCTGACATCCTGCCCCCCCAAGTTTCTGACATCCTGCCCCCCCCAAGTCTCTGACCTCCTGCCCCCCCAAGTCTCTGACCTCCTGCCCCCCCCAAGTCTCTGACATCCTGCCCCTCCAAGTTCCTGACCTCCTGCCCCCCCAATTCTCTGACCTCCTGCCCCACCCCCAAGTCTCTGACCTCCTGCCCCACCCCCAAGTTTCTGACCTCCTGCCCCCCCAATTCTCTGACCTCCTGCCCCACCCCCAAGTTTCTGACCTCCTGCCCCCCAAGTCTCTGACCTCCTGCCCCACCCCCAAGTTTCTGACCTCCTGCCCCCCAAGTCTCTGACCTCCTGCCCCACCCCCAAGTTTCTGACCTCCTGCCCCTCCAAGTTTCTGACATCCTGCCCCCCCAAGTCTCTGACCTCCTGCCCCACCCCCAAGTCTCTGACATCCTGCCCCTCCAAGTTCCTGACCTCCCCCCCAATTCTCTGACCTCCTGCCCCACCCCCAAGTCTCTGACCTCCTGCCCCACCCCCAAGTCTCTGACCTCCTGCCCCCCCAAGTCTCTGACCTCCTGCCCCCCCAAGTCTCTGACCTCCTGCCCCACCCCCAAGTCTCTGACCTCCTGCCCCCCCAAGTCTCTGACCTCCTGCCCCCCCAAGTCTCTGACCTCCTGCCCCCCCCAAGTCTCTGACCTCCTGCCCCCCCAAGTCTCTGACCTCCTGCCCCCCCCAAGTCTCTGACCTCCTGCCCCCCCAAGTCTCTGACCTCCTGCCCCCCCCAAGTCTCTGACCTCCTGCCCCCCCAAGTCTCTGACCTCCTGCCCCCCCCAAGTCTCTGACCTCCTGCCCCCCCAAGTCTCTGACATCCTGCCCCCCCCAAGTCTCTGACCTCCTGCCCCCCCAAGTCTCTGACCTCCTGCCCCCCCCAAGTCTCTGACCTCCTGCCCCCCCAAGTCTCTGACCTCCTGCCCCCCCCAAGTCTCTGACCTCCTGCCCCCCCAAGTCTCTGACCTCCTGCCCCCCCCAAGTCTCTGACCTCCTGCCCCCCCAAGTTTCTGACATCCTGCCCCCCCCAAGTTTCTGACATCCTGCCCCCCCAAGTCTCTGACCTCCTGCCCCACCCCCAAGTCTCTGACATCCTGCCCCTCCAAGTTTCTGACATCCTGCCCCCCCAAGTTTCTGACATCCTGCCCCCCCAAGTCTCTGACCTCCTGCCCCCCCATGTTTCTGACATCCTGCCTCCCAAATTTCTGACCTCCTCCCAAGTATGTGACCTCCCCCTCAAGTTTCTGAAGACCTCCCCAAAGAGTTCCTGACCTCCCCCCCCGCCCCCCACCACCAAGTTTCTGACCTCCTCTCGCCTCCCACCCCCCCCCCCCACAAATTCCTGACTTTCTCCCCCTGCCCAAGGCCCTCCCCCCCCACCCCAGGTTCCTGACCTCCCCCTGCCCAAGTTCCTTCTCCCCCAACAAGTTCCTGACCTCCCCTCCCCAACCCCACCATAGATGGAGAATCGTGTGTGGGTCACGGATTGTTAACAGGTTTATTGGGTATGAAGTGAATAGGGACAGTGTCATGACTTCTGGATTTTGTCCAGTCCAATGATGTCACTTGCCACACATGTACTGAGCTTTCCGAGAAATCAACCAGGTCTAGGGAGAAGAGAGGGAGAACAAGGTGCATGTGTAAAGGGGATGGGGCTGGAAGAATGTGATCCGTCTTACCATCTGGATCACGTTCTCGCTCTCATTCCCCCTGCCCTTTAGACCTGAATCATGTTCTTCCCCCATCCCCACTGTGCTCTCCGTGGTCATTACCCTCCCCGCCACCCTCTGCCCCCCACCCCCACTTCCTGACCTTCTCTCCCCCTGGAGTTCCTGACCTCCTCTCTGCTCAGATCCTCTTTCCCACCTCCTCTCTCTCTCCCCCTCCTCTCTCTCTCCCCCTCCTCTCTCTCTCCCCCTCCTCTCTCTCCCCTCCTCTCTCTCCCCCTCCCCTCTCTCCCCTTCCTCTCTCTCCCTCCTCTCTCTCCCCCTCCTCTCTCTCTACCCCTCCTCTCTCTCCCCCTCCTCTCTCTCTCCCCTCCTCTCTCTCCCCCTCCTCTCTCTCCCCCTCCTCTCTCTCCCCCTCCTCTCTCTCCCCCTCCCCTCTCTCCCCTTCCTCTCTCTCCCTCCTCTCTCTCCCCTTCCTCTCTCTCCCTCCTCTCTCTCCCCCCTCCGATCCACTCTCTCTCTCCCTTCCAATCCACTCTCTCTTCCCCCTCCAATCTCCTCTCCGACTCCGATTCCCTCTCTCCCCCTCCGATCCCCTCTCTCTCTCCCCGCTCTGATCCCCTCTCTCTCCCTGCTCCGATCCATCTGTCTCCCCCTTCCGATCTCCTCTCCCCCTCTGATTCTCTCTCTCCCCCTCCGATTTCCCCTCTCTCCCCCTCCGATTTCCCCTCTCTCCCCGTCCGATTTCCCCTCTGTCTCCCCCTCCGATTCCTCTGTCTCCCCCTCCGATTCCCTCTCTCCCCCGCTCCGATGCCCTTTCTCTCCCCCTCCGATTCCCCCTCTCCCTTTCCCCCTCCGATCCTCTCCTCCCTCCAGCCAGCACGGATCCAGCGACCTTCTTCCACGGAGCCGAGGAAAGCGTGGCCTACTGTGGGCCGCAGCTGTGGGGTACTGCGCATGTACGGCCTCGGAAACAGTGCGCATGCGCAGAAGGGGGTCTCTTTGGACAACCACTGTTATTAGCTTTTTACCATTTTGAAGGTAGCCTATTCTATCCTTTTTAGGTCCAAAATAGATGACCTCACATTTGCTTACATTGAAATCCACAGTTTTGCCCATTCACTTAATCTATCAATATCCCTTTGTAATTTTATGCTTTCATCGACACTGCCTACAATGCCGCCTATCTTTGTGTCATCGGCAAATTTGGATACATGACTTTCGATGCCATCATCTAAGTCGTTAATAAATATTGTGAATAGTTGAGGCCCCAACACAGATCCCTGCAGGACACCATTAATCACATCCTGCCAATTTGAGTACCTACCCATTATCCCTACTCTGTCTCCTGCTGCTCAGCAAATTTCTGAACCAGGTCAATAATTTGCCCTCAATTCTGTGGGCTTCTACCTTAGTTAACAGTCTCTTATGAGGGACTTTATCAAATGCCTTCTGGAAGTCCATATAAATAACATCCATAGACATCCCCCTGTCCACTACTGTAGTCACCTCTTCAAAAAATTCAATCAGGTTCATGAGGCATTACCTACCTTTCACAGATCCATGCTGGGTCTCTCAGATCAACTGAAAATTTTCAAAGTGTTCAGACACCCTATCCTTAATTGGAGACTCTCGCAATTTCCTGACAACAGATGTTAGGCTAACTGGTCTATAAATCCCTGGGTTTCCTCTCTCGCCATTCTTAAAAAGCGGAGTGACGTACGCAATTTTCCAATGTAAAGGTATGGTTCCTGAATCGAGAGAACTTTGGAAGACTATAGTTTGGGCATCTGCAATGTGCTCACCTACTTCCTTTAAAACCGTGGGATGGAAACCATCTGGTCCTGGGGATTTGCCACTCTTTAGTGCCATTATTTTCTTCATTACTGTTAATTTACTTGCGTTAATTTCATTGAGTCCCTGTCCCCGATTCAGTATCAGTTTCTTTGGGATTTCCGGCATGCTATCCTCTTCCTCTACTGTAAATACTGACGCAAAGTAATTTTTCAACACGTCTGCCATTTCCCCATTGTCATTGACAATATCACCACTTTCAGTTTTTAAGGGGCGAACATTGCTCCTGACCATCCTCTTTTTCCTAATATAACTGTAAAAACTCTTCGTATTGATTTTGATATCCCTTGCAAGTTTCTTTTCATACTCCCTTTTTGTAGCTCTTATTATCTGTTTGCTGTTCTTTGTATCTTTCCCATTCGCCAGGATCTGTGCTATTTTTGTATGCCCTTTCCTTAAGTTTTATGCTGACCCTTACCTCTTTAGTTGTCCATGGCTGGTTTTTTGCCAAGTAGAGCTCTTGCCCCTCAAGGGTATAATTTTTTTTTAATTCATTCATGGGATGTGGGCGTCGCTGGCCAGGCCAGCATAGTTCATTGCCCATCCCTAATTGCCCTTGAGAAGGTGGTGGTGAGCCGCCTTCTTGAACCGCTGCAGTCCGTGTGGTGAAGGTGCTCCCACAGTGCTGTCAGGGAGGGAGTTCCAGGATTTTGACCCAGTGACGATGAAGGATTGGCGATAGACTTCAAAGTCAGGATTGTGTGTGACTTGGAGGGGAACTTGGAGGTGGTGGTGTTCCCATGCGCCTGCTGCCCTTGTCTTTCTAGGTGGTAGAGGTCGCGGGTTTGGGAGGTGTTGCCGAAGAAGCCTTGGCGAATTGCTGCAGTGCATCTTGCAGATGGTGCACACTGCAGCCACGGTACGCCGGTGGTGGAGGGACTGAATGTTTAATGTGGTGGATGGGGTACCAATCAAGTGGGCTGCTTTGTCTTGGATGGAGTCGAGCTTCTTGAGTGTTGTTGGAGCTGCACTCATCCAGGCAAGTGGAGAGTATTCCATCACATTCCTGGCTCACATAAGAACATAAGAAATAGGAGCAGGAGTAGGCCATTTGGCCCTTCGAGCCTGCTCCGCCATTCAATAAGATCATGGCTGATCTTCTACCTCATCTCCACTTTCCTGCACTATCCCCATATCCCTTGATTCCCTTATATTCAAAAATCTGTTGATCTCTGTCTTGAATATACTCAACGACTGAGCCTCCACAGCCCTCTGGGGTAGTGAATTCCAAAGATTCACCACCCTCTGAGTGAAGAAATTCCTTCTCATCTCAGTCCTAAATGGCCGACCCCTTATTCTGAGACTGTGATCCCTGGTTCTAGACACCCCCGCCAGGGGAAACATCCTCCCTGCATCTACCCTGTCAAGCCCTGTAAGAATTTTGCATGTTTCAATGAGATCACCTCTCATTCTTTTAAACTCTAGAGAATATAGGCCTAGTCTACTCAATCTCTCCTCATAGCACAATCCCCACATCCCAGGGACCAGTCTGGTAAACCTTCGTTGCACTCGCTCTATGGCAAGTATATCCTTCCTTAGGTAAGGAGACCAAAACTGTACACAATACTCTAGGTGTGGTCTCACCAGGGCCTTATATAATTGCAGTAGGACGTCTTTACACTTATACTCAAATCCTCTTGGAATAAAGGCCAACATACCATTTGCTTTCCTAATTGCTTGCTGTACCTGCATGTTAACTTTCAGTGATTTGTGTACAAGGACACCCAGGACCCTCTGAACACCAACATTTCCCAATCTCTCACCATTTAAAAAATACTCTGCTTTTCTATTTTTCCTAGCAAAGTGGATAACTTCACATTTCTCCACATTATATTCCATTTGCCATGTTCTTGCCCACTCACTCAGTGCCTTATAAATGGTGGAAAGACTTTGGGGAGTTAGGAGGTGAGACACTCGCCGCAGAATACCCAGCCTCTGTCCTGCTTTTGTTGCCACAGTATTTATGTAGCTGGTCCAGTTAAGTTTCGGGACAATGGTGACCCCCATGATATTGATGGTGGGGGATTCGGCGATGGTAATGCCGTTGCATGCGAAGGGGCGGTGGTTAGATGCTTGCTTGTTGGAGATAGTCATTGCCTGGCACTTGTGTAGAATCATAGAAAGTTACAGCACAGAAGGAGGCCATTTCGGCCCATCGTGTCCGCGCCGGCCAACAAAGAGCTATCCAGCCTAATCCCACTTCCCAGCTCTTGGTCCGTAGCACTGCAGGTTAGAGCATCCCAAGTGCACATCCAAGTACTTTTTAAATGTGGTTAGGGTTCCTGCCTCTACCACCCTTTCAGACAGTGAGTTCCAGACCCCCACAACCTTCTGGGTGAAGACATTTCCCCTCAAATCCCCCCTAAACCTTCCCCCAATTACTTTAAATCTGTGCACCTGGTTTTTGACCCCTCTGCTAAGGGAAATAGGTCCTTTCTATCCACTTTATCTATGCCGCTCATAATTTTATACACCTCAATAAAGTCACCCCTCAGCCTCCTCTGTTCCAAAGAAAACAGACCCAGCCTATCCAGTCATTCCTCATAGCTAAGATTCTCTACTCCCGGCAACATCCTTGTAAATCTTCTCTGTACCCTCTCTAGTGCAATCACATCTTTCCTGTAATGTGGTGACCAGAACTGCACGCAGTACTCTAGCTGAGGCTTAACTAGTGTTTTATACAGTTGAAGCATAACCCCCCTGCTCTTGTATTCTATGATGCGGAGATGCCGGTGTTGGACTGGGGTGGACAAAATTGAGAGGTCGCACAACACCAGGTTATAGTCCAACAGTTTTATTTGAAATCACAAGCTTTCGGAGCTATCGCTCCTTCCTCAGGTGAAGTAAATTGGATACAGAATCGCCAGAGCATATATAGATGGAAAAAAAAGCATGTGTACTTTACAATTGCAGACCAATAAATTAAATCATCCTGACTATCTGCCGAGGTGTGATAAAGTTAATTAAGTCAGCCAGGAAGGTACCACATCAAAAGACATAGCAAGATACAACTGAGACAATGAGGTGTAGTCGCAGGGGTTCTAACGTGTCAAAAGCTGCCGTCTGTATGTAAAACGAAAAGCTTTAAAAAAAATTTACTTTTTTACTGGGAAAATTTTTACTTTTTTACTGGGAATCACATCTGTGAACAAGCTAACGACGACTCGAGTCCGGATCACGTCATGTATCGTGACATAAACCCAAGATCCCGATTGAGACCGTCTTCATGAGTGCGGAACTTGGCTATCAGTTTCTGCCATGGCATGGCAAATAAAGGCAAGCATTCCGTATGCCTTCTTAACCACCTTATCTACCTGGCCTGCTACCTTCAGGGATCTGTGGACATGTACTCCAAGGTCTCTTTGTTCCTCTACACTACTCAGTGTCCTACTATTTAATGTGTATTCCCTTTCCTTGTTGGCCCTCCCCAAATGCATTACCTCACACTTCTCCGGATTGAATTCCATTTGCCACTGTTCTGCCCACCTGACCAATTTATTGATATCTTCCTGCAGTCGACAGCTTCCTTCTTCAGTATCAACCACACAGCTGATTTTAGTATCATCTGCAAACTTCTTGATCATCCCCCCCATATTCAAGTCTAAATCATTGATATATACCACAAAGCAAGGGACCCAGTACTGAGCCCTGCGGAACCCCACTGGAAACAGCCTTCCAGTCACAAAAACACCCATCAATCATTACCCTCTGCTTCCTGTCTCCGAGCCAGTTTTGAATCCAACTTGACACTTTGCCCTGGATCCCATGGGCTTTTAACTTCGTGATCAGTCTGCCATGTGGAACCTTATCAAAAGCCTTGCTAAAGTCCATATAAACTACATCAAACGTTACCTCCTCAAAAAATTCAATCAAGTTTGTCAGACACGACCTTCCCTTAACAAATCTGTGCTGACTATCCTTGATTAATCCGTGTCTTTCTAAATGAAGATTTATCCTGTCCTTCAGAATTCTTCCAATAATTTTCCCATCACCGAGGTTAGGCTGACTGGCCTATAATTACTCGATCTATCCTTTTCTCCCTTTTTAAACAAGGGCACCGCATTAGCAGTCCTCCAGTCCTCCAGCACCACACCTGAAGCCAGAGAGGATTGAAAAATGATGGTCAGGGCCTCTGCTATATCCTCTTTTGCTTCGCTTAAAAGCTTGGGATACATTTCATCCGGGCCTGGGGATTTATCCACTTGTAAAACTGCTGAACCCCTTAATACTTCCTCTCTCACTATGTGTATTTCATCTAATATTTCACAGTCCTCCCCCCTGATAGCAATGTCTGCTTCGCCCCTCTCCTTTGTGGAAACAGACGCAAAGTATTCATTAAGAATCCTACTGACATCTCCCGCCTCCACACACAGATTACCCTCATGATCCCTAATCGGCCCCACCCTTTCTTTAGTTATCCTCTTACTCTTAATATATTTATAAAACATCTTTGGGTTTTCCTTGATTTTATTTCCCAAGAATTTTTCATGCTCTCTCTTTGCTTTCCGAATATCCTTTTTAATTGCCCCCCTGCACTTTCTGTAATCCTCTAAAGATTCTGGAGTATTTAGCCCTCGGTATCTGTCATACGCCTCCCTTTTTTTCTTTATCCTACCCTGTATGTCCCTAGACATCCAGGGGGCTCTAGATTTGTTAGTCCCACCTTTTTTCTTTAAGGGCACATATTTGGTCTGAACCCTCCGGATCTCCTCCTTGAATGCCTCCCACTGCTCTGACACTGATTTACCTTCAAGTAGCTGTTTCCAGTCCACTATGGCTAAATCCCCTCTGAGCTTAGCAAAATTTGATTTTCCCAAATTAGAATTTTTATTCCTGGTCTATCCTTTTCCATAACTACCTTAAATCTAACAGAATTATGGTCACGAGCACTAAAATGCTCCCCCACTAATACACCTTCTACCTGCCCAGCTTCATTTCCTGAAACTAAGTCCAGAACCGCCCCCTCCCTTGTTGGGCTTGCTACATACTGCCTAAAAAAGTTCTCCTGGATGCATTTTAGGAATTCCGCACCCTCTAAACCCTTCACACTAATTTTATCCCAGTTAATATTGGGGTAGTTGAAATCCCCTACTATTACTGCCCTATAGTTTTTGCACTTCTCAGAAATTTGTCTACATATTTGTTCTTCTATCTCCCTCTCACTGTTTGGGGGTCTGTAGTACACTCCCAGCAGTGTGATCACCCCTTTTTTGTTTTTCAATTCGACCCATATGGCCTCATTTGATGATCCCTCCAACATATCATCCCTCCTCACAGCTGTAATAGTTTCTTTAATCAATACCGCGACCCCCCCTCCCTTTTTACCTCCCTCTCTATCCTGTCTGAAAATCCTATAACCAGGAATGTTGAGCTGCCATACCTGCCCCTCTTTCAGCCACGTCTCTGTAATAGCTATAATATCATAGTCCCAAGTATCTACCTGTGCCCTCAGCTCATCTGCCTAGTTCGCTATACTCCTTGCATTGAAGTATATACCATTTAGTACAGGCAAACCTCCTTGTTGACTACTATCTATCCCTTGATTCCTCTGTCCTTCCAATTTGCTTTCTACATTTTTTTCCAATTCCAGTTTTTCTTCTCTCCCTATTGACTCTATACTTAGGTTCCCATCCCCCTGCCAAGCTAGTTTAAACCCTCCCCAACAGCACTAGCAAACCCTCCTGCGAGGATATTGGTCTCGTTCCCGTTGAGGTGCAACCCGTCTGGCTTGTTGACGTCCCACCTCCCCCAGAAACGGTTCCAATTCCTCAGGAATCTAAAGCCCTCCCTCCTACACCATCTCTCCAGCCACGCATTCATCTGCTCTATTTTCCTATTTCTGTACTCACTAGCACGTGGCACTGGTTTGAGGTCCTGCTTTTTAACCTCTTTCCTAGCTCCCTAAACTCTGCCTGCAGGACCTCATCCCTCTTCCTACCTATGTCATTGGTACCGATATGGACCACGACCTCTGACTGTTCACCCTCCCCCCTCAGAATGCCCTGCAGCCGTTCAGTGACATCCTTGACCCTGGAACCAGGGAAGCAACATACCATCCTGGAGTCATTTCTGCAGCCGCAGAAACGCCTGTCTGCTCCCCTAACTATTGAATCCCCTATCACTATTGCTCTCCCTCTCCTCTTCCCCACCGCCTGTGCAGCTGAGCCTTCCATGGTGCTGGGGACTTGGCTCTGGCTGCAGTCCCCAGAGGAACCATCCTCCTCACCAGTACTCAGCACCGAATACTGGTTGGTGAGCAAGATGGGCTCACGGGACTCCTGCACTACCTGCCTGGTCCTCCTCTTCTGTCTGACGGTCACCCATTCCCTCTCTGCCTGCACACTCTTAAGCTGCGGGGTGACCACCTCCCGAAACATGCTACCCACGTAGCTCTCAGCCTCGCGGATGCACAGCACTGACTGCAGCCGCTGCTCAAGCTCCGTAACCCGGTGCTCGAGCTGCTGTAGCTGGTGACACTTCCCGCACATGTGGTCGTCCAGACCACGGGAGGTGTTCAGGACTTCCCACATGGCACAGGATGTGCATTCCACAGGTGTGAGCTGCCCTGCCATACCTCTAATTAACAGACTATTTACTAACCTAGCTGGAATAAACTTAGAAACTTTAAGAAAGCCAAGTAAAAACACTTACCAGATACTCACCAATCAGCTCCCTCTTTTTGAACGTTTAGTTTTTAATCCCGGCTCTTAATTTAAACCAATGCCCAAGATAACGAGAGAAATACTGACCAACCAATCACTTACCTGCTTTCCTGTGACGTCACTCCTTGTTTTTGTTGTCAGGTCCGCTGCCTCCGCTCTCGGGCCTCGCTCTGCCGCGCTCTTTATATCCTCAGGCTCCGCTCTCGCTCCCTCTCAGGTCCGCTGCCTCCGTGTGGCGCGAATGTTACCTGCCACTTATCAGCCCAAGCCTGAATGTCGTCCAGGTCTTGCTGCATGCGAGCATGGACTGCTTCATTATCTGAGGAGTTGCGAATGGCACTGAACACTGTGCAGTCATCAGCAAACATCCCCACTTCTGACCTTATGATGGAGGGAAGGTCATTGATGAAACAGCTGAAGATGGTTGGGCCGAGGACACTTCCCTGAGGAACTCCTGCAGCGATGTCCTGGAGCTGTGATGATTGACCTCCAACCACCACAACCATCTTCCTTTGTGCTAGGTATGACTCCAGCCAGTGGAGAGTTTTCCCCCCCGATTCCCATTGACTTCAGTTTTTCTGGGGCTCCTTGATGCCACACTCGGTCAAATGCTGCCTTGATGTCGAAGGCAGTCATTCTCACCTCACCTCTGGAATTCAGCTCTTTTGTCCATGTTTGGACCAAGGCTGTAATGAGGTCTGGAGCCGAGTGGTCCTGGCAGAACTCAAACTGGGCATCAGTGAGCAGGTTTTTGGTGAGTAAGTTCTGCTTGATAGCACTGTCGACGACACCTTCCATCACTTTGCTGATGATTGAGAGTAGACTGATGGGTCGTAATTGGCCGGATTGGATTTGTCCTGCTTTTTGTGGACAGGACATACCTGGGCAGTTTTCCACATTGTCGGGTAGATGCCAGTGTTATAGCTGTACTGGAAAGCTTGGCTTGAGGCACGGCTAGTTCTGGAACACACATCCTCAGCACGATAGCCGGGATGTTGTCGGGGCGCACAGCCTTTGCTGTATCCAGTGCGCTCAGCTATTTCTTGATATCACATGGAGTGATTCGAATTGGCTGAAGACTGGCTTCTGTGAAGGTGGGGACCTCAGGCGGAGGCCGATATGGATCATCTACTCGGCACTTCTGGCTGAAGATGGTTGCAACCGCTTCAGCCTTGTCTTTTGCACTCATGTACTGGGCTCCACCATCATTGAGGATGGGGATATTCATGGAGCCTCCTCCTCCCGTTAGTTGTTTAATGGTCCACCACCATTCGCAACTGGATGTGACAGGACTGCAGAGCTTTGATCTGAAACTGGTTCTGCATCACTTTAAATTCTTTTTTAAACATCTCTCACTGATCTTCTGTCGTTTTCCCCATTAACAGTTTACTGTGGACAGTCTCTGCCTCATGCTGTTGAAGTCGGCCTTTCCTAAATGTAGAATCTTAGTATCTTTTTAACGTTTCTCCCTTTCAAATGCTACATTGAACTCGATCATGTTATGATCGCTTTGGATAAATGTTCACGCACAGTTCAGCTGTTATCTAAATCTGGCTTATTACTCATTACTAAATCTAATATGGCTTGCCTCCTTGTTGCCTCCAGGACATATTGTTGTAGAAAACTATCCCGTACACGCTCAAGAAATTCACTACCTTTCTGACAGCTGCTAATCCCAATCTATATGAAAGTTAAAATCCCCCATTAAAACCACTCTGCCTTTACTACATGCTTGTCTAATCTCTGCATTTATACGATCTAGCACTTCAGTGCTGCTACCTGGAGGCCTATACACAACTCCCACTACAGGTTTTGATCCTTTCGTATTTCTTAACTCAATGCTTAAGGATCTCCACTGTCTGCTTACCTCTTTTAAATCGTCTCTTATCATTGCAGTGACTTCATCCTTAATCACTGAGGCTTCTCCTCCCCCTCTGCCATTTTCCCTATCTGTCCTGTAGACCTTATAACCTGGAATATTTAGTTCCCAGTCCTGACCTGTCTTGCAGCCATGTCTCAGTAATGGCTACCATGTCGTACCCTCCAATTTGAATTCATGCCTGCAGTTTATTCAATTTATTCCTTATACTCCGTGCATTTGTATAAAGAACGCTTATTTTTGCCACATCCCCTAGCCTGTCCTTCAGCTCTAATGTTTTACTCACATGTTTCTTATTTCCCTCTCCTGGTTTAATCACTTTACATCTTTTAATTTTCCCTTTACCTGTAGTACCGAAAGCACAATTTCTGACTGCTCTGCTAGTCTCTCCCCTTTTGTTTGTTTTTGAACTAGTATTTGTACTATTTGTACTGCAGTTTCCCCCGGAGCACCCCCCCACACCCCCCCCAATCCCTCATTTACTAGTTTAAAGTCCTTGTGACCACCCTATTTATCCTCTCCGCTAGGACCCTGGTCCCAGATCGGTTCAGGTGGAGCCCGTCCCAACGGTACAGTTCCTTCCTGTCCCAATACTGGTGCCAGTGCCCCATGAAATGGAACCCCTCTTTCCCACACCACTCCCTTAGCCACGTGTTGACTTCCCTAATCAGCTTATCTCTATGCCAATTTGCACGTGGCTGAGGTAATAATTCAGAGATTATAACCCTTGAAGTCCTGTTCTTTAATTTAGCTCCTCGTTCCTGGCACTCCCCAAACAGAACCTCTTGCCTACTCTTCCCTATGTTGTTGGTCCCAACATGGACCACAACGCCTGGGTCCTCCCCCCTCCCTCTCCAATATCCTTTCAAGCTGGTTCGAGATGTCTCTTACCCTGGCACCAGGTAGGCAACATACCATGTGGGACTCTTGATCCTGCTCACAAAGGATGCTATCTGTCCCCCTAATTATAGAATCCCCTACAAGTACCACATTACACTTCCTCTCCTCCTCCTGTCCTCCTCCCCCCTTAGGACAGCCTCCTGCTCCAAAGTGCCATGGTCTGCATTCTGGCTGTCCTTCCGACAGTCTTTATCCTTATCCTCACAGGTAGCAAGTACATTGTACCTTTTGGACAGGATCAGTCTCTGTGGATCCTCGTTCCCTTTCTTACCTGGGTTCCCCTTACTCTGCACATTATCGGTCACACCAACCCCATTCTGATCCTGCACCTCTCTACGAGGTGTGACCGAAGTCTGGAGCAAACTGTCCAGATACTCCTCCCCCTCCCTTATGTGTCGGAGTGTCTCCAACTCGCACTCCAGCTCAATGACTCTGAGCCGGAGAGATTCGAGACGGAGACATCTCCTGCTGATGTGTTCACTTGGGACAGTCTCGCTGTCCACAAACTCCCACAGACTGCAGTCTAGACACACAGCCTGCTCTGCCATGTCGTGGCCTAACCTTATTTTATTTCATTAGTTAACGTCTTTATTCAACGACTCTTTATAGTTATATTAATTAGTTTAACTAGTTAAGTTATAAATTTATTAAAGTACGTTATAGTTTTCCGCTCCGAGTTTAAACCACTGTCCTAGTTAGAGAAAAAAAACGTTAATACTCACCAACCAATCACCCTTCGTCACAGACCTGAAACGTTAACTCTGTTTCTCTCTCCATGGATGCTGCCTGGCCTGCTGAGTGGTTTCAGCATTTTCTGTTGTTATATCACTCCGATTAAGTTTGGCCAAGGCTCTCTGCACTACTTAAAAGGCAGGTGTTTTGTTGCAGAAGCACCTCATTGTCATTGTGGGGAAAGCCATGGCCCAACGGCCAAAAGAGAGAGCGAGGAGATTTTCCGATGCAGCATTGGAGGCCTTGGGCCTGTGTTTCAAAGACACCATCAGGCCCTCTACCCACAGGGTGGCAGGAGTCCTTCCAGGTAGAAAAGCAGAACGCTGTGGGAGGAGATAGCTGAGGCTGTCGGTGCGACGAGTGTTGTCCCCAGCACCTGGATCCAGTAGCGCAAGAAGTTTGATGACCTCACACGAGTGGTCATGGTGAGTGAATGCATCTTCAAATGCAATATCGCACCATCTGCACCACTAGCCTCACACACTGCTCAATGTACCATGCCCCATCACTCACCTACCAACAATCTCTAGCAATCACCACTCATATCTCACAATCGTAGCTTCACCTCACCCTCACACACTTACCACTGTTGCAAACCTCACACCCACATCTCACACCTTGCACACACTGCCAGCTAGTCAACCATGGCAGGCACATCACCCAAACACATTGCACCACACTCACTGACACACTTCCCTTTCTCTTGCAGGCGAAGGGGGCTCATAACCGCCAGGAAAAGCAGCAGACGGATGGAGGGGAAGCCCGTCTGCAGAACCTGACAGAGCTGGAGGAAGCAGTGCTGGAGATCTTTGGAGGGGCTGTCACTGAGTCTGTGGCGAGTGGCAAAGTTGAAAGCATTGCTGATGATGATGGTATGCTCATACCTAACCCATGTTCTCACATCGCACTTTCCCCATATCCCACAATCTCTTCTCACTTACAAGCTGCTGACGGTGTATGCATGGACATCTTGATTCCGCCCCCCCACCTCACCACAACCTGACCCTTGTGCCTTTCTCCTTTCAGAGACCCAAGAAGTTCCATCAGCAGACAGTCCCCGAAGTCATGGAGGAGGAGAGTGAAGGAGAAGAAGAGGCACTGTCACTGCATCTGACACTGGCAGACACCAGCTCAGAAAATAGCACTGTGTGCACTTTAGAGGGTGGTATAGAGGTGGGATCTGCACGTGGTGAGTCACCGGGCACGAGTGTGCTGCAGCCAGGCCAGGGGGAAAGGGTAGCTCGGGTGTCAGCTCCCGGAGGGCGAGTTCGCGCATGAGTTCTACTGCACAGGACTCGGATGATGACCTCAATGGGGCGGCCTTCAAAAGAAGGATGATGGGCATGCAGACAGAAATGCTTAATGCAATGGCAAGCCTGCCAGAGAGCCTCTTGTCAGTGTGAAGGAGCGTGGAGAAGTCCAGCTCCAACATTGCACGGAGCTTTGGGCGGAGCTTGGAGCCTGTGATTTCCAGGATGGAAATGATGGGCAACTCCATTAGAGCACTTGTGGACCGAACCATGATGCTGGGTGTGATGGGTGATGTCGCAGCTTCCACTGCAGCAGAGGCGGAAGCGACCCAACGTCCCTGTGCTGCAGTGGAAGCTCAGACTGCTGCCATCATGGCTGGGTTTACGAGTGTGGAAACGGGCTTGCAGGGTGTCACAGCAGTCCAGCAATCTGCTCCAACAGTTGGCTAGGAATGCTGAGGCGCCGCCCTGGGGGAGTGGCAGTGGCTCTGTGGAGCAAGAACCTTCTGTCCTCCCTCAGGATGACAACATTCCCACTCCCACTGTTGCCACTCCACCATTGCCCTTGCTGCTGCCTGTCATCCAGCCAGCCCAGACTCCTGCAGCCCATGTTGAGGTGGTGAGTCTACAGCCGGGCCTTCTAGGCCCAGAGCTGCTCGAGGTCATCCTGCAAGGCCATCTGCAGTTTCCACTACTAAAAGTCAGCAGCCTTCCACCAGCCATGTTGCAGCCACTGGGGGAGCACAGTGTAGAAACACTAGAATAGGCAAAGGAACACGGAAGACAGACACTAAAGGAATGCACAAGTGTGACTATTGATTTTGATTGGGTAAATTTATAAATTATGTTTGGAATGTTTGTTTTGTGGTGGCTCTCATTTCAGCTTTGTGCCCAGGAGGATGCTGTGATGTTCTGTGACAGAGGGATGGTAATATGGGGAAGTGGTGAACAACAGGGATTTGGGGTTTCACTCATTGGAACCGGAGTCTGCACGGACAGCCCGTCCAGAATGGTGATCTGCTGCCTGCCTCCTCCCTCCTTCTCATCCTCTTCTTTCTCTTCCTCCTCCTCCTCCTCCTAAGGTGGTCCCGGAACCCGTGGCGACAAGGACTACGCCGTCATGATGGCCAAGTTGTGGAGGGTGCAGCAGACCACCACGAAATGGGACACCCGCCCAGCCGAGTACTGGAGGGTGCCTCCCGAGCAGTCAAGGCAGTGGAACCATTGCTTGAGCACCCTGTTGGTCTGCTTGATGAGGTTCCTCGTGGCAGCATGGCTCTTATGATATGATTACTGGCCATGAGTGGTGGGGTTGCGGAGGAGAGTCATCAGCCAGGTGCAGAGCGGATAGCCCTTGTCTCTGAGCAGCCACGCTCGGGTTTGATGAGGTGGCTCGAAGATTACTGGCACACGGGACTGGCGCAGGATGAAGGCATCATGACTGCTGCCAGGACAGCGGGCATTCACCATCATGAGGTGCTGGGTGTGGTCGCACACCAACTGCACATTAAGCGAGTGGTAGCCTTTGTGGTTACGGTACATCTCAGGATTGGTATGCGGCGCCCGCAAAGCCACGTGTGTGCAGTCGATGGCGGCCTGCACCATGTGGAAGCCCGATATCCTGACAAAGCCACATGCGCACTCCCCCTGCTTCTCTCTCTTCAGAGAGAAAACAATGAAATGCCTTCTCTTGATGTAGAGAGCCTCTGTGACATCCCGGATGCAGTGATGGATGGCGAACTGGAAGATGTTAGCTATGTCTCCTGTTCTAGTCTGGAAGGATCCGCTGGCAAAAAAAATTGAGGGCCACGGTCTCCTGCCACTGCAGTACCGCCGTCGTCCTCTCTGAGGCTGCAGTTCTGGTTGCAGGAGGTGCCAGAGTTTTGTAATTACTTGCTTGGTGAAGTGGAGCCTCTTAATACACAGCTCCAGGCTTAAGTGCAGGTAGGAGAAGTGCTCTCGGAAGACCCTAGGTGGTTAAGTCCTCCTGCTCCTCCTTGTCCTCCCTCTGCGAGCATCTTGTCCTCCTCTTCTCTGCCTCCACTCCATCTCCCTGTCATACTCGAGTGCAAGGGGGACTGCAAGTAGTGCCCCCATGACTGGGAGCAAGTGGTGTGAGCAGAAGCCTTTAAATGAGAATTAAGGCGTTCTCCACTTGCAGGAACACTCACTGTCACCTCACTGACTTGAAATAACTGTAGAAAGCTCCAAACTGTTGCACAAACGTACACAGAGCCAGTAAAAATGAAAAAGTAAGTCAGCTGCAAGTTGTTGATGACCCTTTTAAATAGCGTTGGTGGGGGGTCCTTCCTGCTGCTTAATGCATGTTCAGCTAGTCGTGATTTGAGAGGGTGTTAAAAGGAACGGCGATGTCCAAAATGGCAGTTGCACACTCATTGACATCACGATCTGCCTCATTTCCACATCTACGACGAGCACAGGCAACAGCAGCACTGGTGACCTGCCCAAAATGGCGGCTGCCGCGGGACCCACCAAAAGTGGCTGGAAGCGAGGCCGCCATCATTTTTTCAGCAAAAATATGGAGGAGTAAATTTGCAGAGAAATTACAGAGAGATGCAAGAACTATGGAGTAGTGATAATGGGGGACTTCAACTATCCTAATATAGACTGGGATAGTAATACAGGAAACTCTTGTTTAAACGGCACCTAAATATCCGGAATTCTCTATTAACCGGCAAAATTCATACTCCGAAAACAACACCTCAATAACCGTTTTGTTTTACTGTTAAGTAATTAAAGAGTTATGGATTACCCTCAACTGGCAGTACTGTATTTAATCAAGCATCTTCCACCATCCATTTAACACAACATTCTGTAGGTGAGTACCCAATTACTGTATACTGCACATTTCTTGATTTTTAAATTTTTGTTTGTTAAAAATAGCCTCGGTAGATAACCCTCTCCATCATCCGGAATGTTTAATCAACTGGCACCATCCCGGTCCCGTCGGTGCTGGATACCAAAGATTTTCCTGTAGTGTAAAGGGCAGAGAGGGGGAAGAATTTCTGAAGTGTGTTCAGGAGAACTTTCTTGATCAGTATGTTTCTGGACCAACGAGGAAGGTTCTGGGGAATGAGGTAGGTCAAGTGGAGCAAGTGTCAGTCGGTGAACATTTAGGGAACAGTGATCATAGTATCATAAGGTTTAGATTAGCTATGGAAAAGGACAAGGAGCAATCTAGAGTAAAAATACTTTAATTGGAGGAAGGCTAATTTCAGTGGGATGAGAACGGATCTGGCACAGGGTAAATTGGAATCAAGGATTGGCAGGCAAAACTGTAGTGGAACAATGGGCTGCCTTTAAAGAGGAAATAGTTCGGGTAAAGTCGAGGTACATTCCCACTTGGGGGAAAGGCAGGGCAACTAAAGTCAGAGCTCCCTAGATGATGAAAGAGATAGAGGGTTGGATTTTGTCAATGGGGAGCTTATGGAGGCGGGACTCCTACTTGTCGGGTTTTAGTCCCGCCTCCATCGACTTGTGGCCAACCCACGCTATTTTCCCTTGATTGACCTTGTTAAGCCCGCCCAGCAGGCATAGCAGCCAATTAAGGGAAAGCTGGTTACAGGTGACATCAGCGAGTGACGTTTCATCTGTCAAGAGCTTTTGACAGATGAAATGTCATCATTTGACAACTCTGTGAAGCTGTCAAACACTGACAATCAGTCTTCTAAGTTGAGTCTTTACTCAAGACTCAATTAGAAAGCCTTCCTGAGCAGAAAGCAGAAGGCTGCAGCTTTTGAGAGTTCAGCGGCCATTCTGCATTCTGTGCCGGTGAGCTGAGGGACTCCCGAGACCTGAAGGGAGGAAGCCTGCAGGAAGAAGTAAAGGTAAGTAAAACTTATTAAAACACTTTACACACACCTCACACACTTACCTCTGCACACATGCACCCATCACTCACCCACACACCGGACATCTCGGCCCCTCCGACCCCCGCAGACCAACGGCCTGCCTCGCTGATCCTGGCGAGGTTCGGAGCCGTCGGGAAGCCCACACTTCAGGGCTCAAAATAGGGTTTAGCCAAAAAACTGCCTGTTAACTACCTGTTAACAGGCAGTTAATTGGCACTAATCCCCTTCCCGCCTTGAGGAGATGGGACCCGGCGCGGGTTGGGTACTCGCCTCCTGGGAAGATGGTATGGAGGTGGGTTGGGGGCGGGGTGGGTACCCGCCCCCAGATTCTGCCATTTTCCCGGCAGTCCCGCCTCCAAACCCGCCTCCCCAGGGCTGGCAAAATCGCCCCCAGAGAGTAAGATGAATCAGAAAAAGGGGGCGTATGACAGCTGTCAGGTATATCTGAGAATACATCTGAGAATCGGGCTACATATAGAAAGTTCAGAGGAGAAGTGAAAAAGAAAATAAGAGGGGCAAAGAGAGGGTATGAGAATGAAATGGCAGCTAACATAAAAGGTAATCCAAAAGTCTTCTATAGGCATATAAATAGTAAACGGGTAGTAAGAGGAGGGGTGGGGACTGGGGACCAAAAAGGAGACCTACGCACGGAGTCAGCGGGTATGGCTGAGGTACTGAAGGAAGAAGATGCTGCCATAGACATAGTGAAGGAGGAGGTAGAGGAGATACTGGATGGGATAAAAATTGATAAAGACGAGGTACTAGAAAGGCTGGCTGTACTTAAAGTAGATAAGTCACCAGGACCGGATGGAATGCATCCTAGGACACTGAGGGAAGTGAAGGAAGAAATCGCGGCAGTACTGGCCATAATCTTCCAATCCTCTTTCGAAACGGGAGGGGGGTTGGTGGGGGGGTGGTGCCAGAGGACTGGAGAATTGTAAATGTTACATCCTTGTTCAAGTAAGGGTGTAAAGATAAACCCATCAACTACAGGCCAGTCAATTTAACCTCGGTAAAGGGGAAGATTTTAGAAACAATAATCAGGGACAAAATTAACAGTCACGTGGTGTGGATTAATTAAGGAAAGCCAGCATGGATTTGTTAAAGACAAATCATGTTTAACCAACTTGATCGAGTTTTTTGATAAGGTAACAGAGAGTGTTGATGAGGGTAATGCGCTTGACGTGGTGTACATGAATTTCCAAAAGGCATTTAATAAAGTGCCACATAATAGGGTTGCCAGCAAAGTTGAAACCCATGGAATAAAAGGGACAGTGGCAGCATGGATACGAAATTGGCTAAGTGACAGGAAACAGAGAGTAGTGGTGAATGGTTGTTTTTCAGACTGGCGGAAGGTATACAGTGGTGTTCCCCAGGGGTCGGTACTGGGACCACTGCTTTTCTTGATATATATTGATAACTTGGATGTGGGTGTACAGGGCACAATTTCAAAATTTGCAGATGACACAAAACTTGGAAGTAAGTGAACAGTGAGGAGGCTAGTGATAGACTTCAAGAGGACATAGACAGGCTGGTGGAATGGGCGGACACGTGGCAGATGAAATTTAATGCAGAAAAATGCGAAGTGATACATTTTGGTAGAAAAAATGAGGAGAGGAAATATAAACTAAAGGGTACAATCCTAAAGGGGGTGAATGTACAGAGAGACCGAGGGGTACATGTGCACAAATCATTGAAGGTAGCAGGGCAGGTTGAGAGAGCAGTTAAAAAAGCTTATGGGATCCTCAGCTTCATGAATAGAGGAACGGAGTACAAAAGCAAGGAAGTTATGATGAACCTGTATAAAACACTGGTTCGGCCTCTATTGGAGTATTGTGTCCAATTCTGGGCACCGCGCTTTAGGAAGGATGTGAAGGCCTTAGAGAGGGTGCAGAAAAGATTTACGAGAATTATTCCAGGAATGAGGGACTTCAGTTACATGGATAGACTGGAGAAGCTGGGGTTGTTCTCCTTAGAGCAGAGAAGATTGAGAGGAGATTTGATAGAAGGTGTTCAAAATCATGAGGGTTCTGACAGAGTAGATAGAGAGAAATTGTTCCCATTGGCAGAGAGGTCGAGAACCAGAGGACACAGATAAGGTGATTGGCAAAAGAACCAACTTTTTTACGCAGCGAGTGTTTAAGATCTGGAATGCACTGCTTGAAAGGGTGGTGGAGGCAGACTCAATCACAGCTTTCAAAAGGGAGTTGAATAAGTACCTGAAAGAAAAAAAATTGCAGGGCTACGGGGAAAGGGCGGGGGAGTGGGACGAGCTGAGGTGCTCTTGCAGAGAGCTGGTGCGGGCTCGACGGGCTGAATGGCCTCCTTCTGTGCTGTAACCATACTATGGGGGAGAAATTCGGTTGGTTAGCACCTCCCTCTGGGGGGGCGCTAACGACTTACTGTCCGGGCGCGGCGATGTTAGCGCCGCCGGCGAAATTCACCTGGCAGTTTGTGGTGATGCTAACCACTACCACCACGATCAGCCGCACATCGCCCTGGTAGCGCCCCCAACCAGAAATTGATTCTCTCCCCCTGCCGCAGCGCCTGGCGCTAGGAACGACAGGTAGAGGAGGCGGTTTGCAGTCGGCTGGGAGCTGGTGGAGCGCTATTTAAAGGCGCGCACTTCCTGCTTTTTCTTGTCAGCAAACGATGCTGCCTTGTCACTTTGACCGAAGCAGACAGGCGTTTTGACCCATTTGAGGTTTTCCTACTTGAAGGAGTTTTGCTCCTGACAAAAATTTATCAGGTTCATTTGTCTTACTTTTGATACTTCAACATTTCCAACACTTAATGGAGGCTGTACTGGCACGGGACCTCGCCCTCCAGCTTCACCGTCGGAGGCAGAGAGAAAGATTGGAAAACGTGGCCAGAGGGAGGAGGGCCAACAGGGCTCTCAACAGAAGACCTTCCCCTCCCAGAGTATTCCGGGAGCGGTTCTCCTACATTCATCTGTCAGAGGAGCAGTGTTTGCGCAGGCTCCGTTTCAGCAAGGAGGTGTCACAGAGCTCTGCCACCTCCTGCAGCCAGAGCTCCAGCCTCAGCTCAGGACCAGGACATCTCTCTCAGTGGCAGTGAAGGTCACAGTCGCTCTCAATTTCTACGCCAGCGGCTCCTTCCAAGCTTCAACAGGGGATATTGCAAACATTTCACAGTTTGCTGTCTGTTGCTGCATCCGGGAGGTGACAGATGCTCTGTACAGAAGGAGAAGGGAGTACATCTCATTCCCCATGACCCGAGACAAACGGCATGAAAGCTCATGTGGCTTTGCAAGGATAGCGGGCTTCCCCATGGTTTAAGGCACCAATGACTGCACCTACGTGGCATTGCGGGCACCTCATCCCAATGCAGAGGTGTTCCGCAACCGCAAAGGCTACCACTCTCTGCATGTGCAGTTGGTGTGCGACCACAGACAGCGCATCCTCCTCGTCATTGCCCGCTATCCTGGCAGCAGCCACGATGCATTCATCCTGCGACAGACTGGTGTCCCAGCACTGTTCTACCCACCACATGAAGCTCGCGACTGGCTGCTCGGAGACAAGGGTTATCCACTCGCCACCTGGCTGATGACACCCCTCCGCAACCCCAACACTCCTGCTCAGCACGCATACAATGAGAGCCATAGCGCCACCAGGAACCTGATCGAACAGACTATTGGCATGCTAATGCAACGGTTCCACTGCCTTGTCCGCTCTGGAGGAGCCCTGCAGTACTCCCCTGATCAAGTCTCCATTTTCATTGTTGTGTGCTGCATGCTGCACAACCTGGCCATTCTGAGGGCCCAGCCATTGCCACCAGGGATTGGTGGACCACCTCAGGAGGAGGGAGAGGGACAGGAGGAGGAGGAGGAGGAGCAGCACCAACGTAGGAGGGAGCCACTCAATGTCGCTTCTGCAAGGGCCGTTCGTGAGCGCCTCATTACACAGCGCTTCCAATAAATGAGATAGCACATGGCATTTGCACAGAACAACCACATCATTCCAGCCAGCTCGCAGCCCCGATCACCAGGCAAACTCAAATGAGAAACATCTCAAAATTTGCTACGTCGAAATAAACATTTATTATTCTGCACAACTCTCTCTTATCAAACACAACCAATAATAAACAAACAACAATTTATCAACAAACACAACTTGTTCTTCGCAAACGGAACTATTTCTTACCAAATTGAACCATATATTTACAAACACATCAACATTTATACACACACACCCCCCATTTGCTATTTACATTTTATTTACTGGGCCTTCCTCCCTCCTCTTTGCAATTCCCCCCTTCCAACCCTACTGCTCCTTTGTAATTTGGCCCCAGTGGCTGCAGCAAGGCTGGCGGAAGGCTGCTGAGTCTGGGAGCCAGAGACTGCAGATAGCCTTGCAGGATGCCCTCGACCAGCTCTGGCCGAGATTCAAGGCTGCAATGAGTAGAGTGTGGCTGGCCAGCAAGATGGCCCCTCCCCTTTAAGAACTGGATGGTGCCAGTCTGTCTGGCTTCCATGGTAACTGACATTGCCTGAGCTTCGGTAGCGTTCTGAGGTAGCACCTCGCTCCCTGACGTTTGTGCCTTAAGAGAGGTGTGTAGTGCCTGATTTAGCACTCAAATCACCTCCAGGATCGATAGAGGCGAATTTTGCAGTAGGAGGCGATAATTAGCACTGGGCGCTAAACTTTGCGCCCGGCCGATATTAGCGTCCATAAATGGGCGATACCCAATTTTTCCCCCTTGGTGGTTTATACTGTCTGTGCACAGAGTGAGGTTGAGATGGAGGGATGTAGAGGTTGTTGAAGCATGTACTCACCCTGCCCACCCGAGTGAGGTCGTTGAACTCTTTGTGGGACTGGGTGTGAGTCCTGTGGACCACGCTTCTGGCCGAGATGTACTGGGCCACCTCCCTCCACATCCTTGTGAACTCCCGGGGCAATGGCCTCCTGCCAGTGTCTCGCAACAGCTCTGACAATATCAGACACTAAGCACATGGCGAATCTTTAGCAGGAATAGCCCATTGGGAGACTAGGCCATCTTATGTCTACAATATTTCTAAACTAAGTATACTATACTCATTAGGCACTTTATAGCCTTCCGGACTCAACATTGAGTTCAACAATTTCACATCATAACTAGAGATCCCATTTTTTTGGACAGTAGCTGTTGGTAATGATTCTGCTATTGTTTACACCTCCTCTAGACCCATCTTTTGTTTCTTTACTTGTCCTATTACCATCATCCCTTTTGTCATTTAATCTCTCCTGCCTTCCACCATATCACAGACCTTAATACGATAGCAAAATACTGCAGATGCTGGAAATCCGAAATAACAACAGAAAACGCTGGAAAAACTCAGCAGGCCAGGCAGCATCCGTGGAGAGAGAAACAGAGTTAACGTTTCAGGTCGAAGACGAAAGGTCTTCGACTTGAAACGTTAACTCTGTTTCTCTCTCCACGGATGCTGCCTGGCCTGCTGAGTTTTTCCAGCGTTTTCTGTTGTTATATCACAGACCTTCCCTTTTGTTCTTTCCTCCCCTCCCCCCTTCCCCTGCCTCTGTACTTGCTTAAAACCAGTTACATCTCTAACTTTTTTCAGTTCTGACGAAAGTTCATAGACCTGAAACGTTAACTCTGTTTCTCGATCCACAGATGCTGCCTGACCTGCTGAGTATTTCCAGCATTTTTTTTTTCTACTTATTTTTTTTATTTTTAAACTGACGTAAACATTCCTATTACCGTCTCTGCTGTCCCTCTTCATTATTTAGGTCTCCTGCGTACCCTGGATATGCAAAGCACTGGCTTTACTCGGAATAAGGTGCTGCTTTGTCATTGAAATTGCAGATAGTGAAAAGTTTCATTTTTTAATATGATCTTTGATACTAAGTAATTTAACAGTATATTGTTTGTAAAATAAATTTAAAATTAAACGTGAATGAGCTTGACCTAGCTTTATGCTAACAGGCAGTTAAGATGAAATTAATTCTACTGAGTTGTGTGATTCTAAATGTTATCCAGAGAGAGATCGCTACACCATATCAGTGTTTCTCAGTCATCTCTTTTTATTACATTTTATGATATGAATCTGCTGGTTAGAGGCAGCCTGAAACAGATTTTGTGCAATGGAACACCACTGATGCGAGTTCAGGAAGATCAGCTCTAGTGCTACTACAATGCAACATTATTTTTATTCCTTATAATGTATTAAGAATCTAAATATTTGTTAGAGGAATAATTTTGAAGTGCACAAAATAATGGGACTCAGCAAAAGCAGATTGGAATTGTGCATGTGCCATGCAGCTCCATTTAAAGTGTTATGAGACTCAGTTTCCACACTAGCACTTGGGAAATATCATGTGTTGTATAGTATATGGTATAAAATGTTTAATTCGTTTATTTTGAATTGACTTACTAAAGGCATGTAATGTTTCTGATTAGTTTTAAATTTGTATCTTTACTTACAATTACAGACCTCATTGACTGACTGGCTAATCATCATTTTAGGACTTTGTGCACTCCTACTCATTAACTATTCTAAATACAGTACTGATGCTAATAATGATTATTACAATAGAAAATTACTAGGAAGACTGAGGAGTGGTGATACTGCTCAAAATTATGCACAGCACTATAGTATAAAACATTCTTTAATCTAACATTGCATTGTTATAAGATTAAATGCCACATGATATCACTAGTTTCCAATAGTACATACCTTATTTTAACTGTTAATTGTTTGCAAATCACTAAGTTTATAGTTTCAACTGCAAACATGGCTAACAGATTTTGTTTCTTTTTCAGTAACCGTTTAGTTACATAATCCTATTTCATGACACGATTTGAGATTGTGATCGATCAGCTCTAATGTATAATTCTGGTGATATTGAATACATTTTCTTCTGTCTTAATGATAGGACGACAGCTGAATGGAGATGTGCTAACATGGTACCTAAAAACGTCAAAGTTAGCACTGGCTTTAGCTGTAATTGGCAGCACCCCTCCAGGGAAGAGCAGCAGAGAGTATGCAGAGCACTTGGCCAAAACCTTATGTCAGAAGGAGGTAGAATGGAAGCTAAAGGCTGAAGCTTGGAAAGCTGAAGTGTTGCACCTACGCCAAGAGTTGTTTCTAAGTCGAATGCAATCTGTAGCAAGGTCAAATGATAGTATTGGTAAGCATGTCACAGTACTCCATGTAATTAGCATCTTAGTTAATTTAGTTCTGTTACATTTATCTTCATTATATAAATTCATTTCAGTTTGGAAGAACAAAACATTTTTGTTAGAAATTTGAAATGATTTAATATTGAAGATTCACGCACCTTTTTGTAGCTTTATGATGTGTACATTTTTATTACATCTGGCAGTCTAAAAATGAGGGCAGTGCACATAACAAATTTCATACAAAAGGCATTGCCCTACAGGATTGTACAAACCATTCAAAGAATAGTCAATTTGTTAAGAACAGGAAATACACCAAAAGCACTAAAATTAAAGCGCCCTGTTTTCAAAAATACAGTATTATGTTTATAATCCAATATAAGTTTATGTTCTTTTTAAATTGTGTAAATGTTTAATTGAGAGATGTATGCTTACATTAAACTGTTGAAAAAGACATAGGGAATTTTTCACTGCAAAGAAAAAAATAATTTGTCTTAGCATTGGGGTGAATTGCTTACTATCACATAGTAAGGATTTAGGACAAGAATGAGTTGCAGGGATTGGTAACTGATATCCCGATAACTGGTCTCACAAGTTGAACGCTGGGGACCAAAGCTGCAATGTTGACTGATACTAGATGACCTGCATGATGGGGGAACCAACAGTTTTAATCTTTGTATCATGTATATAGAATTATGGCTGATTGAGGGTGGGGGATGGTTAATGTGGGCATAGTTTTGTGATTTTTACTGCTCTATGAAGAATTGTCTTTGCCTGACTAATTTCAGAACAAAGCAATTAACCTGTCCCTACAAAACCTACTGGAGGGCTACATTCTAGACTGGGTTCAGTGTAGATTTAGTTTTCACCATACTCATCACAGTGGTCTATAGCAGAGAGGGGGTAATTTGGTGACGCTCCATTTCCAACATGTTAGCAGGGAGCATGGTAACTGAGATAAGGCTATAACATTATCGCCCTGATTTTCTCACCCAACCTCGCTGATAATGAGGCTCTGTGTGGGAACAGAGCCTCAAAATATTTACCACAGTGTATTTCTCCAATGTCTTTATACAGAAAAATGTAATATAAATTTCCATGACAATCATTTTCTGATCTGTACACATCCCTTCATAAAACATGATTCATTGATTTGTTTAACGAGCAATACATTTTACTGTAACTATCCCAATTATGTAAAAATCAAAAATGGATATAGCATCACTCTTCTAGTTTAATAGGTCATATTATGGTTTTATTGGTCTGCTGTTTCAAATGTAATAATGCATATCATGAACTTGGTGAGAAGAACGAGATTTGCCCTGCTGTATGATATTTTATTGCTGTATGATAGCGGAGAGAAAGGTTCATCAGAACAGCACTTGTGGCAACAATATGTGCAGTAGCACAAGTCAGCTCTCAAGTGAAGTTTGTATTTATTGAAATGTTCCTCTTCTAATTTAACTTGGGCATCGCAAAGTATTGGCCCAAATTTTGCGGTCAGTGGCGAAGTGACGGCATTCGCCGCTGATCTCGAAGAAAGTTGCCCACAAAGATCTAGCGATCTCTGTGGCATCGATTTCACCTTTCCCAACGTTAATTTGATTCTGACGCCAAGGCTAGGGGATCTCCAGTGTCCAGCAACAGTGATAACATCAAGCAGGCTAAGCAGTCAATCACATTGAAGAATTCTCACAGACAGCAAACCAGGAAGTAAAATGCACTGATTTTCCTTCACTTTTTATAAATTTTACAGAGAGCGAAATGAAGATTGGGACATACACATGGGATTAGGGTAGAAGCTGAAATATCATAAAATAAACTTAAAAAATTATTGTATTAAAAAATATGGATTTTTTTTTTATCATAATGGAAACATTTGACATTCCATAAATAGAAAATTAGTTTTTCTGGGCCAGAGCAGTTGTTCAGCAGTAATTATGACTTAGTATGCCGTTAAAAACCCAGTTACACCTCACTGAACAAGGCTTAACTTTTTAGGTGATTTTTAACAGTGATATTACAGCGTAAAAGGAGAAGTTCTTGTTAGTTCAGTGATTTTTCAAAGATTGCCTTATGTGGGGACTTCAGCAGCGCGTCCTGTGGAGGAGCAGGGAATCACTTACAGCAACCTCTGGATTTCTGTGTTTAATTGCCTATGTGCGGACGCCAGAAGTTGCTGTCAGTTTCACAGGGTAATGACGGCGAATGCTGACAGTTTTGCCGTCATTACAACCGCAAAATCAGGGCCATTTTAAATATTGGAGTTGGAGAGCCATAATACATAAAAAATACCATTTTTACAAATGTTTGACTTTTAATAATTTTTTTTCCAGGAGCTGACGCTGCTTTCTGTCGAGAATTTCCAACTCAAGATCTTATGGGATCCAGGAATGAGTCTACTCATCTAGAAGATTCTGGTTGTGATATATCTAATGGGCAAGGATCGAATACTCAGGACCTATTAGCTAATCATAGCCTGGGATACCTTGATTCTTATTCACTGACTAGTGAAAAAAATACTGCATTAGTGAATTCCACATTGCTGCCTGCTGAATCAAACATTGCCAGAGGAGTGGAATTACACGAGAAAGAGAAAATGCTCAATTTTCACACTCAGTTTCTACAGAGTTTAATAAGAATTAGAAAGGTCGCAACTAACAGAACTCCAACAGCAGAAATACTGGCTGTAGGCAGTGACTACTCAGTAGTGACAGATTCAGTCTCACATCTTGCAGAGAGTTTGCTAGTTTTCCGTACGAAGCCTAGATCTCTACCCTCAGCTTCTTTGCTGATGGAAGCAACACAGACTCTCGTCTGCTTAATACATGATGGTAAATTGCCAAAGCTGGTCCTTGCGCAGTGTGTCACGAGGGTGGAGGAGCTTGTGAAGGAGTTGGTGAAAATCATTTTGGACAACACAGAAGTAAATAGGGTAAGCACATTCTGCATACTGTTGTGTTCCTCTTGAAAGTATCTGCATTTAACCAACAGAAAGCTTCAGCTTAACCAACATTGTCTGTATGAGGATTTTCCCTTGTTATTATTTGCTCCAAGTACCAGTACATATTGAAGGGGCATTTACCTTAAGGGACTTGGGGGGGAAAAATTCGGTTGATTAGCGCCTCCCGTTTGTGCCCTAAGAGGGCGCTAACGGGGTGCAAAGCAACTAGCGCCCGGGTGCGGCGATGTTTGCGCCACTCGTGAAATTGACCAGACATTTTGCAGCGGTACTAAACACTACCGCCATGATATCCTGCGCCCGCAGATCGTGACGTCAGTCGAGCGTGCAATGCCCCGGTAGCGCCCCGGACCGGATATCGAGTGGCGCCCCCTTCCTTTCCGCCTGCCACTAGCAACGATAGGTAGAGGGGAACGTTTTGCAGTCGGGAAGGGGCTGGGGGAGCGCTATTTAAAGGCGGCCTCTTCCTGCCTTTTTTTGTCGGGGACATTTTTGCACCACGCATTCTGAGAGAGAGAGAGAGATTCTGAGAGAGGGAGAGAGACTTCTGGGGAGATTCAACGCAGTGTGAAGGAGTTTTGGGTACTGAGCAGCACTTTGCAGGTTCATTTTGATTTGACCTTCCTTGATTTAGAAGAGAGTATGGGGGCTGCACTGATTCAGGGCGTCGTCCTGCACCTGCAGAATTGGAGGCATCAGAGACGCAGAGAGAGAGTGGCAAACATGGCCAGAGGGAGGAGGACCAACAGGCCTCTACACAGGAGACCTTACCCTCCCAGGGTATTCTGGGAACAATTCTCCTACATTCATTTGTCTGAGTAGCAGTGTTTGTGAAGGCTGAGCTTCAGTAAGGAGGTGGTCACTGAGCTCTGCCACCTGCTGCAGCCAGATCTGCAGCCTCAACTGAGGACCAGGACGTCTCTGTTGGTGGCAGTGAAGGTCACAGTGGCTCTGAATTTTTATGCCAACGGCTCCTTTCAAGCAGCTACTGGGGACATCGCCAATATCTGCCAGTTCGCTGTCCATTGCTGTATCCGGGAGGTGACAAATGCCCTCTATAAAAGGAGACGCCAGTACATCTCTTTCCCGATGACCCAGGCCAAACAGCATGAACACGCATGTGGCTTTGCTACGATAGCGGGCTTCCCCATGGTGCAGGGCGCCATTGACTGCACGCATGTGGCATTGCGGGCACCGAATGAAAATGCAGAGGTTTTCCGAAACTGCAAGGGCTACCACTCCTTAAATGTGCAGTTGATCTGTGACCACAGACAACTGATACTCGCCGTCAATGCCTGCTATCCTGGCAGCAGCCACGATGCTTTCATCCTGCGCCAGACTGGTGTGTCAGACCTTTTCCAGGCACCGCATCAGCCAAGTGGCTGGCTCCTCGGGGACAAGGGTTATCCACTCTGCACCTGGCTGATGACTCCGCTCCGTAACCCCAACACCCCTGCCGAGCTGCGGTATAATGAGAGCCATATCGCCACCAGGAACATCATTGAGCAGACGATCGGCATGCTCAAGCAATGGTTCCGCTGTCTGGACCACTCAGGAGGAGCCCTGCAGTACTCGCCTGAGCGAGTCTCCCTCTTCATAGTTGTGTGCTGCATGCTTCACAACCTGGCAATCCTCAGGACCCAGTCAATGCCACCAGGGATTGGTGCACCACCGGAGGAGGAGGAGGAAGAAGAGGAGGAGGATGAGGAGGATGATCAGCAGCAGCACCAAGGTGGGAGGGAGGCCCACAATATTGCCACTGCAAGGGCCGTCCGTCAACAGCTTCGAGGCCCCTACTCAGAAGATGGCTCCTGGCATGGAGAACAACATCATGGAAAGCAACCCGCAACCCCTATAGCCGGCCAAAGCTGCAATGATTCCAAAGGCCAAACACGTAAATTTTGAATACAACAACTTTTTTATTTAATAAACTCTGTGTGTGTCATTTATTCAGGATAAACAAATAGAAACAAACACAACAAATCATGAATTTACAAAACTGGTTCTCACAAGCTGGAGAAAAACGCCGAAACAGTAAACAAATGTTATCGGACGAACCTTGACCTTCACTACAAACATTCCCACCATTTATTTAGACCTCCTACCTTTTGCCCTTCGAGGGTGATCTCCATCCCCTGCGCACTTCCCCCCTTCCCACCCTACTGCTCCCCCGTAATGGGGCCCCAGTGGCTGCAGCAAGGCTGGTGGAAGGCTGCTGAATGTCAGATGCTGAGACTACAGATGGCCTTGAAGGATGCCCTCGACCAGCTCTGGGCCTGGAGGCCCCGGCTGCAGACTGCACCAACTCTGCATGGGCGGCAGCAGTCTGGGCTGGCTGTGTTGCAGGCGGTGGCAAGTGCAATGGGGAAGTGCCAGTGATGGGAGCAGGAATGCTGTCATCCTGAGAGAGGACAGCACCTTCCTGCTCGACCGACACACTGGCACTCCCACGGGGCAGCACCTCAGCATCCAGAGCAATCTGCTCGAGCACAGATTGCTGTCTTGCTGCGGCACCGTGAGAGCCCCGGGGCAATGTGGTCGACCCAGTGACAATGGCAGTAGTCAGTGCTTGCGTGGCCTCAACCTGAGTCTGCATGAGAGCAGTCTGAGATTGGATCGCAGCAGCCAGTGACTGAATTGCAGCACTAAGCTGTTGCGTTGCGTCAGCCTGTGCTGCAGTGGAGTGCTCCACACTCCTTGACTGTCCATCAATGCTTTCGGGCACCCTTCCCATTGCACCCATGAGCTGAGTGTGCATGTTCAAGGCCTAGGTATTCATTTCCGCGTTGAGGCGCTCCTCCTCTGCGTCCAGTGCAGCAGGACTCGCTTGCCTACTCTCCCTCCGGGGAGATGGCCCCCGAGCTTCCCCACCCCATGGAGTTGCTGCAGCCTGCTGGGTCCCGAAGCTTCGTCCTCATCAGACCCTACCCCCCTGCTCCCCTCCAGGGAAGGCGTGATCCCAGTGTGGCCATGGGCTCCCTTGGGAGATGCAGGCGCTGAGGCTCCGGCTTCCTCTTCCTCCTCGCCTGGGCCGTCGCTCCCACTGCTTGGTTGAGGGACAGGCTGGTCAGCTGGTGGTTCACTATCTGAAAGCAGGGAGGTACAAGAGCGGCTTTAGCATCAGGACAGGGGGGCAGTAAGGGAGCAAGGACTGGAGACATTTAGTAAGTTGGATTGAATGTGTAAAAGGCTGGTGTTGTGAGGGGCAAGTGGAATGAGAGAGGAGAGAAAGCTGATGAACTTATCATTGCTGTCCCCAAGGGGGTCGACCTCTCCAGTGGCCACGGCACCGATCACCTGGCTGGCAACGATCCTGTGGACGCGCGCCTCCAAATCGCTGAGGGTCTGCAGCTCAGCCGGCCCTCCACCCGTCCATTGCTGCTGGCACCTGTTGTGAGAGAGCTTGGCCTGCAAGAAAAAGGACGGCGTCTGAGTAAATGTGTAGCCATGTGCTTGCCTGATGTGCCTCCCATAGTTGAATAGTCCTTAATGTATGCAGCCGTGTGCTTGCCTGATGTGCCTCCCATAGTTGAATAGCCCTTAATGTATGCAAGGTGTGGAATGTGTGTTTTATGAGATGGCCATAGGTCTTGGATGAGTGTTGGGCATTTGGGGTTTTTAAACCCTCTGGGCACAGAGTGAGGTTGAGATGGAGGGATGTAGAGGTATTGAAAAGCAGCCACTCACCCTGACCACCCGAGTGAGGTCGTTGAACTTCTTCCGACATTGAGTATGGGTCCTGGGCACCATGCTCCTGGAGGAGACGTGCTGAGCCACCTCCCTCCACACTCTTCTATAATCGCGTGGCAATGGCCTCCTGCCACTCTGTGGGTAGAGAACTGACCTTCGGCGCTCCACAGCGCCAACCAGAGCCATCAAGGCCCAGTCACTGAAGCGCTGAGCTCGTTCCCTGGGCCTTTCCATTTTTCTTTGCAGCAGAATTCAAGTTCAGGTCTGTCCAGTCCGAGATTCAAGGCTGCAATGAGCAGGGTGTGGCTGGAGAGCAAGATCGACCCTCCCCTTTAAGAACTGGCTGGCGCCAGTGTGTCTGTGTTCCATTGCTAACTGACATCACCTGAGCTTCGCCAGCGCTCTGAGTTAGCGCCTCGCTCCTCAGGTGTGTAGCGCCTGATTTAGCGCTCCAATCACCTCCAGGGACGATCGAAGCCAAGTTTGCAGTCGGAGGCGATAATTAGCGCCAGGCGCTAAACTTTGCTCTCGGCCGATAATTGCCGAATTTCTCCGCCTTGATGTTATAAAGAGCAACCTATATCCAGAGAAGGACAATATTGATTGTAAAAATGTTTGCATAGTATTAAAATTGTAATATTTTGATTGGTGTTCTTGAAATTGAATAGCGACAGGTTGAATACAGAAACTAGAACAGTAAGGCACTGAAAGTTTACTATTAGGTACTAGCATTGTCTGTCTGAAATTCTTCGGTCTGCTATTGAGTGTTAGCCCACTTAATTTAAATGTGTCATTGTTTCCATTAAATTAACAGAGCGACAGATTCCAGCTGAATATGGTAAACATCTGCACACTATATCCAATGTGTAATTTCATGATTTAAGGGAACTATTTTAAGATGGGTGGCTTACGGCCTTACTGCCCACCAAAACAAGTCAGAATCTCTGCTGCAGCCCCTTTCCTATTGAGGTGACAAGACCGTTACGTACATTTTTAATTCATAGAATATGTCTGACCCAACAGTAGAGTTTTGGCCGGGTTTATTTCTTTTGCAAAATATATATTGTCCTACAATATAGCGAACATATGCAATTAGAGTCCTTTTCATGTTGAGGAATAGAGCCTAGCCATTAGTCAGTTTTTTCCTTTTGTTACTTTAAGTATCAATGTGGTGTTAGGGTTTTGAGTTGCCATGAACACTAGTCTCTCTGTGCTGAAACATTGGGAGCGGGTGACAATTAATGCTCATCCACACCAGGTTTACATAAAATTCCCAAGAGAACATTTAAGCCATTACCATTTCTAGGGGCACACGTTGAGAAATGGTTACAAGAATGGAGGCCCAGTGCAGTTATTTGAAGATGGAACAATGATCAAAGATAGGTATCTAAGATTTCCAGAAAGAAGTATGGCTACTTGTTAATTTAATGATACGATTTATTTCTGGTATAGCTTATTAGCAATAGGTTGATTCTGGATGATTGTGTTGCACAAGACTTTATAACACTCTCCCTTAGTGCTGCTCTCACTGATTCTGGGTGGTCGTTTTGGATAGAGCCGTATAAAAATGTGATGTGTATATAGAAAATAATCTTATGCTCTAGATTGCTAATATATTTAATTTTATTCAGATAGGAAAAGGATTCAATAAATGTTAAGTCCTTCAGGTATATGTATACAGAAATAATTGTCAAAAAGATGAATGGTGTGAAATCGTGCTGTATTCTATTATATGAATGTATTAATATACTTGTATGAAATTCCTTTCCCCATTTTTAACAGAGGTTATTTAGCACATCTGTATGCAAGTATCACACAGTGCGATATTATCCTTCAAGTATAGGAGGCAACATGTTTTGTTTTTAAAATGGAACATGCTTGTCTTGTGGCACAGGTATGGCTACAGAATAGAGATTAATGTAGAATGAGCATATTTCAGTAATTAATAATAAAGAGCAGTATTTTAGACAATGTCTGATTTAGACAATTGCTGATTAGCAGATAGCAGTTTCAAGTTTCCTGGTCAACTATGAAAAAATGTCAATCATGTATTTTGAGTCGTCTCCAGCGGTTCTCCAGCTGGTTAGGTTGCTTAACACCTGGTGCAAATGTCAGGAGTTTGCGCAGCGCAGTCGCCACCTATTTGTACCTGAAAATTGCATATTTAAGCAATCTCCTGCCTGTTTCAAGTGGGCGGGCTGCTCGTCCATTTACAGGCCTGTCTAAAAATTACATCAGGTGGGCTTTGGCTGTTAAAGGAGCAGCCGAGGTGTTGCCCGCTGCTCCGATTTTCAGTTGTTGGCCGCTTGTTTCTCAGACAAGAAATGGGCAGCTGGCAGTTGAAAATTGCTCACCCCAAAAATCACCAAATCTTCAATTGTGTCGCTCCTTTTCCATGCTTCCTAAGTACCGCAGCAGCTGTCTATGTGATGAATACGTAACTTGTAACTTGCACCGACAGTTGTCTGCAGTGTTCATTAGAGGACAATTAAGTTACAATTGCAGTTATTCTGACAAAGTATTTTGCTGCAAAATAACACTACAAAATGGTGACTTCTTGTACATTGATCGCGATACAGTAGATGGAGTTGACATTCCCTTACGAATGTCATTTGAAAACCCGCATTTGAAAATGTTCTTTTGTTTCACCATAACCTCTCTATTTTCCACTGCCTTGCTTGTTGAACTGGAATTAGTAAATTAGGTGCTGGAAGCATGAAGACTTTGTTCTGTATATCACTGGGCATTACACTGAAATTGCCCCAACAGATTTAGTCCACATGGACTTTAAATGCTTTAGAAGGAGCTGATCCATGGTGATCTTTCTGTGCCCTGGATTCCAGCTTCACTTTGTAGAGTTTACTTGAAGTGAGTAATGTATCCCCCCTCCCCGCAGCTGACTGAAATTTTAAATGATGAACAACTTGAGTCTTCACAACATTTATATGGCTGTAGCTTTCTGAGTCATTACGTAGAATTACAACAATAACAACTTGTATTTATAAAGCGCCTTTAATGTAGTAAAACGTCCCAAGGCGCTGCACAGGAGTATTTTAAGACAAAAAATTTGACACCGAGCCACATAAGGAGAAATTAGGGCAGGTGACCAAAAGCTTGGTCAAAGAGGTAGGTTTTAAGGAGCGTCTTAAAGGAGGAAAGAGAGGTAGCGAGGTGGAGAGGTTTAGGGAGGGAATTCCAGAGCTTAGGGCCTAGGCAACAGAAGGCACGGCCACCAATGGTGGAGCGATTATAATCAGGGATGCTCAGGAGGGCAGAAATAGAGGAGCACAGATATTGCAGGGGGTTGTGGGGCTGAAGGAGATTAGAGATAGGGAGGAGCGAGGCCATGGATGGATTTGAAAATAAGGATGAGAATTTTGAAATTGAGGTGTTGCTTAACCGGGAGCCAATGTAAGTCAGCGAGTACAGTGGTAATGGGTAAACGGGACTTGGTGCGAGTTAGGACACGGGCAGCTGAGTTTTGGATGACCTCAGGTTTACGTAGGGTAGAATGTGGGAGGCCAGCCAGGAATGCATTGGAATATTCAAGTCTAGAGGTAACAAAGGCATGGATGAGGGTTTCAGCAGCGGATGAGCTGAGGCAAGGGCGGAGACGGGCGATGTTACGGAGGTGGAAGTAGGCGGTCTTTGTTATGCTGCGGATATGTGGTCGGAAGCTCATTTCAGGGTCAAATATGACACCAAGCTTCCGAACAGTGTGGTTCAGCCTTAGACAGATGTTAGGGAGAGGGATGGAGTCAGTGGCTAGGGAATGGAGTTCATGGCGGGGACCGAAAACAATGGCTTCGGTCTTATCAATATATAATTGAAAATTTTTTTTGCTCATCCAGAACTGTATGTCGGACAAGCAGTCTGACAATTTAGAGACTGTGGAGGGGTCGAGAGAAGAGGTAGTGAGGCAGAACTGGGTGTCGTCAGCATACATGTGGAAACTGACGCTGTGTTTTCGGATGATGTCGCCAAGGGGCAACATGTAGATGAGAAATAGGAGGGGGCCACCAGAGGTAATGATGCGGGAGCAGGAAGACAAGCCGCTGCAGGTGATTTTCTGGCTACAATTAGATAGATAAGAATGGAACCAGGCGAGTGCAGTCCCACCCAGCTGGACGACGGTGGAGAGGCGTTGGAGAAGTATGGAGTGGTCAACCGTGTCAAAGGCTGCAGACAAGTCAAGAAGGACGAGGAGGGATAGTTTACCTTTGTCACAATCACAAAGGATGTCAGTTGTGACTTTGATGAGAGCCGTTTCGGTACTGTGGCAAGGGCGGAAACCTGATTGGAGGGATTCAAACATGGAATTGGGAAAGATGGGCACGGATTTGGGAGGCGACAATACGTTCAAGTACTTTGGAGAGGAAAGGGAGGTTGGAGATGGGGTGGTAGTTTGCAAGGACGGAGGGGTCAAGGGTTTGTTTTTTGAGGAGAGGGGTGATGATGGTAGATTTGAGAGAGAGGGGGACAGTACCTGAGGAGAGAGAACCGTTAACAATGTCAGCTAACATGGGATATTACACAGAATATACAGCACAGAAACAGGCCATTCGGCCCAACTAGTCTGTGCTGGTGTTTATACTCCACATGAGTCTCCTTCCATTCGATCTCCCTCATCTCAGTCTTTCAGCATATCTCTCGATTCCCTTTTCTCTCATGTACTCGTCTAGTTTCTTTTTGAAAGCATCTATGCGATTTGCCTCAACCACTTCCTGTGGTAGCGAGTTCCACATTCTAACCACTCTCTGAGTAAAGAAATTTCTCCTTATTTCCCGATTGGATTTATTAATAACTCTCTTATAATTATGGCCCCTAGTTTTGGATCCTCCCACAAGTGGAAACATTCTCTCCACAACTACCCTGTCCAACCCATTCATAATTTTAAAGACCTCTATCTGGTCACCTCTAAGTCTTCCCTTTTCTATAGAAAAAAACCCCAACCTGTTCAATCTTTCCCAACAGCTGTAATCGCTCAGTTGTGGTACCATCCATGTAAACCTTTTTTGCACTTTCTGCAGTGCTGCTATGTCCTTTTATAGATGGAGACCAGAACCATGTTGCTATAATCTTAACAAAAACCTCTATGCATAGGAGTATTTATTTATTAATATCTAATTAATGCAGATAAACCATCAAATGATCATCAAGCAAATTGAAATTACATTTGATGGTAATATCAGTTGTAAAATGGAAATTAGAGATTTACTCCTACACGTTACTGGATTACCACTGAGTGACAATGTTTAATTTTAACTAGGAAGGATGGCACGCTGAAAGTTCATTAACATTTAAATTTATATTTCCCTTCACTTTTTAGTGAGTTAATGTATATGCTAGTTTGTCCATCTACTAGTTACAGTTAATGTACATTATTATTGAAGGGTGCATTTCTAATGCGATGGTTGCTTTGGCCTGAAGTGGTTTTGCTTCACGCCAGTGCATTAGTTTTGTATTATAAATCAGGAGATGTGACACAATTTGTCTGCAAAGTAAAGTGCAGTGAGACTGCCCTTCCACTGATGCTTCCATTGCAGTGGGAATGCAGCCTATATTATTAATTTCATTATTCATTTTGTACTTTTTTCAAATTTTGTTTTGTCTGTTGTAAATATATAATTTGCTAGACAGCAAGGAAGGTAAAGATGCAACTGCAAACTGAAAAAAATCATTCACAATTATTTTCATTGCTTGAGTTTTATGATGAGAATTTGCAACTGTGTATTTGAATAAGTGGTAACATGTAGAATTGTGTTTCCCTTTTAATATTGTTAAAATTTATTCTGCTGTACCAAGCTAGGTGGTTTGGTCAGTTTTAGTTAATATTGTGCTTTTCAGAAAACATATCTTAAGCAAATAATTGTATTACGTTGTATGACGGTACCTGGGAGACACAGAAAGAAAGATAACATTAGGCGCATAGTTAGAAATAAAGGCCGGGATTTTGCTCACCTCAGCGGGTCCGTGGGGGGCGACGTCGGTGGTGGGTCCCAACCCCACTGCTGGTTCCATCCCGCTCTGTAAAATGAATTTCCGTTAATAGGGCTTGTTAAGCCCGCCCAGCGAGCTTCCCAGCCAATTAGAGGAAGCAGGTTTCCTTAAAGGGACCAAGTCCACATTTATTTTGACATTTGTGCTGTCAATATTCTACATTGAGGTGCTGCAAACACTGACAATCACTGTACAAAGGCACAGGGCTGCACCCAGGCTCTCCCATGACTTCCTCCATATGCTTATGGAGGGAGTCACAGCACGCAGGGAGGTCCTCTTCCCTTCCCCTGGGCAGAAGAGACCTCCCCAGGAGATCAACACAGCCTGGTTGCACATTGCACAGGAGGGCACAAGCAGGGATGTGGTCAGGAGGATCTGGGTGCAGTGGCGCAAACCTTTCAATGATCTCAGTAGATCACGAAACGTTAGTACAAAGCCACACTCAACCTTATCCTGCTGTGCCTCTCATCACATCCTCATCACTCTGCCTTCCCTACCCTACTCCTGCACATCCTTACTCACACCAACTTACCTTGCACCTCCACCCATCCCTCTTTATCTATATTATCACATGCCCATCTCACTAGCCACACCTCACACTCACCTTTATCCGAGTCCAATCACAGAATCACAGAATCCCCACAGTGCAGATAGAGGCCATTTCGGCCCATCGAGCCTGCACCGACACATATCCCACCCTATCCCCGTAACCCCACGTATTTAATCCCCCTAACACTAAGGGTCAATTTATCATAGCCAAATCAACCTAACCCGCACATCTTTGGACTGTGGGAGGAAACCGGAGCACCCGGAGGAAACCCACGCAGACACGGGGAGAATGTGCAAACTCCACACAGACAGTCGCCCGGGGCCGGATTCAAACCCGGGTCCCTGGCGCTGTGAGGCAACAGTGCTAACCACTATGCCACCGTGTTGCCCAATCATACCAACTAACAACACACAAGGGTAGGCACTTGCGTGTTTTAGCCAATGTTTATGTAAAGTTTCTGTTAATGTGGTGTCACACATTGAAAGTTTTATTTTGAACACTTTACGTTCTTGGACAGATTTGTGTGCACCTTTGGAAGTGGCTTAGTGAGTTGCAGTGAATGGTGAGAAATAATGGTACCCCCGCAATGGTGATGAGTGTGAAAGGAATTGGTTGGTCATTGTAGGGATGCTTAATGGTGTTGGTGTGGGGTGGTGCCAACCTGGCGCATCATGTGGCAGCCAGGGTGTGCAGCATCAAGTGAAGTAAATGTGGCCATGGTGAGGCCATCCCTGGCGTCCCGGGCAGCAATGTGGTCAGGTGCTGATGCCCTCTGTCCTGTGCAGCATCAGTTGATTGCAGAGAAGGTTGGTGCTGTTGTTGGTGCTGCTGGTGTACCTGGTGCTGCTGGTGTTGGGGCTGATCGTGGTGGAATTCTGAGGACCAAGGTGAGAGAGTTTCAAGGGCACCCATGTTGATGAAATAGATGGCAGGTGAAGTAGAGATGACAGAAGCGATCTGTCAATGGTGAGAGAGGTAATGAAGTCAGACTGGATGGAGACTTGTGTAAAGACTTGCAGCATGGGGAATCTGTTGTGGAAATGCAGTGAGGAAGAGCTTGTGGCTGAGGGAAGATATCTCTGTAAGGTGGGAGCTTTTACTTTACATTTGAAGCTTTTAACTCATCAGCTGATTCAAAGGCCACTGTACTCCTGCCTCAGCTTGACAGACGTGGTCCACGACCAGCGTGGACCCCGTTAACTGTAAAAGGTAAGCTGAAAATCATTCTTAAGTGGCTCTAAGCAAGCCACTAATGACCTGAATTGGGTCACCCGCTGCTGCCTATCGGGGTCTACTCAGCGCTGACGGACCCGACATTGGGAAAGGCGCGTGGGAGTGACTTGACAGCGAGTTCCTGACCCGCTGTCAAAAATATCAAATTTCCCACCCAACCCGCCGCCAATCCTGCCCGCTGGAAAATACCAGCCAAAGTGACAATAGTAATTGAATTGCAAGTGGATGGGGAAGAAGAGAAAAGGGGAAGAAATGATGAAGCTAGAATTATTTTATTTTTATATGTAAAAGAGTTCAACTGTTTTGGTTTTCGAAGGTTAATATTATAGTAAGAAAGTAAGTGCTCACATTTGAGTAGGTCTTTCTGAATACAGTGAAACCTGTATAAATGGACACTCCCAAGAAACAGACACCTACAAAAAACTTATTGACAGTCCCAATTACCTTACATTGTAAAATATACAAGAGGTTCGCTGAAACCAAAGACACTCGCAAATTATGAACTATAGACAGGCTTCAATGCACCAAGCCCTTTTACAACTTTAAACACGGGACACCACCTGACGTCACACTTTAAAATGTTCAAAGTACGTACTGTATCTGAGTCTGAAGATCGCGATGACCGATGGATTGTTACTGGATTCCTTTTAGTCCATGCCGGTATCGGGATTTGAATCACCCTTGCAGCCGCTGTCCCTGCTTCCAAAAGCAACCTTGTTGATAATGCATGCACGGCAGAAGATGCGCAGGCACCGACCCCACGAGGTACAGTTTTCTGTCGTCTGAGAGTGTTGTTAGGAGCAGGTTCCACTGTGCAGATACTATACTTGGCACATCAGTTTTGTTGTTGTATCTGCTTTTGAAACTCGGCGGGGAGTGGGTGGGATTTTTCAGGGGGTCAGTGGACGCGTTTGGTGGTGGGTCGGGTGGGAAAAAATTGTTTTTGACAGCGGGTAGGGAACCCGCTATCAACCCGCTGCCATGCTAGTTTCCCAGGTGTCGGGTCTGTCATCGCTGAACGGACCCGACACCAAGCGGCGGGGGAAGCAATTTAGGTGATTAGAGCTTGTTAACAGCCACTTAAAAACTATTTTGATCTCACCTTTAAATTTTACGAGGTTGCCCACGGGTTCCACGCTGTTTGGGGATCACCTCAGCTCAGCAGGTCGGGAGTTGTGTCACCATGAAATCATCTCATTACTTGACAGCTGCAAATGTGCTATAAATCGCCCATCTCACAGCTGTTCACTTTCCAAGGTCAGAAGCTGTTGCTTACTGCATTTGGAAGACAGATTGAGCTTTATGCAGGTTGCAAGTGTTTGGAGTAAACTCTGTATCCAGTATCACCTCAGTGGAACAACCTCTCTCACCATTGACAGATCACTTCTGTCATCTCAACTTCACCTGCCATCTATTACATCAGCATCGGTGCCCTTGAAACTATCTCAACTTGGTCCTCAGAATCCCACCACGATCAGCCCCAACACCAGCAGCACCAGGCACACAGCATCACCAACAACAACACCAACCTTCTCCGCAATCAACTGATGCTGCACAGGACAGAGGGCATCAGCACCCGAGCACATTGCTGCCCGGGACGCAAGGGATGGCCTCACCATAGCCAGATTTACTTCACTTGACGCTGTACACCCTGGCTGCCACATGATGCACCAGGTTGGCACCACCCCACACCAACACCATTAAGCATCCCTACAATGACCAAGCCATTCCTTTCACACTCATTGCCATTGCGGGGGGTACCGTTATGTCTCACCATTCACTGCAACTCACTAAGCCACTTCCAAAGGTGCACACAAATCTGTCCAAGAATGCAAAGTGTTGAACATAAAGATTTCAATGTTTGACAGCACATTAATAGAAACTTCACATGAACATTGGCTAAAACACACAAGTGCCTACCCTTGTATGTTGTTACTTGGTATGATTGGGCTAGGATGAGGGTGAGTGTGAGGGGTGGCTAGTGAGATGGGGAAGTGATAATGTAGATACAGAGGGATGGGTGGAGGTGCAAGGTAAGTTAGTGTGAGTAAGGATGTGCAGGAGTAGGGTAGGGAAGGCAGAGTGATAGGGTTGTGATGAGTGGCACAGCAGGATGAGGTTGAGTGTGGCTTTGTACTAACATTTCGTGATCTACTGAGATCATTGAAAGGTTTACTCTACTGAAGCCTGGTCCTCCTGACGACATCCCTGCTTGTGTCCTCCTGTGCAATGTGCAACCAGGCTGTGTTGATCTCCTGGGGAGGTCTCTTTCGCCCTTGTGAAACCAAGAGATCCTCCCTGCGTGCTGTGACTCCCTCCAGAAAGTACAACTAAAACTAGTGCGATTTGGTTAGTTTAAAAAGGAATAAGAGGAGTACAGTATACATTGGTCTAAGTAAGCTTCGGGAAAACAAAAGTCAATAAATAAACTAAAACTAGAAAATTAATAAGTAATATAAGGGTTAAGTCATGGCAGTAGAGCTCGGACCTGTGTCATGCTCCTCCTGTAACATGTGGGAAATCATGGACGCTTCCTGTGTCCCTGACAACCATGTGTGCGGGAAGTGTGTCCAGCTGCAGCTCATGTGGGACCGCATGACGGCCCTTGAGCTGCGGATGGACTCACTTTGGAGCATCCACGATTCTGAGAGGGTTGTGAATAGCACATTTAGTGAGTTGGTCACACCGCAGGTTAAGGCCAGAGTAGATAGTACATGGGTGACCAAAAGGCAGAGCAAGGGCAGGAAGGTAGTGCAGGAATCCCCTGGGGTTGTCTCCCTCAGCAACAGGTTCACCGCCTTAGGTGCTGTTGTCGGGGGGGATGACTCATCGGGGGAAGGCACCAGCAGCCAGGCTCATGGCACCATGACTGGCTCTGTTGCAAAGAAGGGAGGGAAAAAGAGTGGCAGGGCTATAGTAATAGGGGATTCGATTGTAAGGGGAATAGATAGGAGTTTCTGTGGTCGCGACCGAGACTCCAGGATGGTAATTTGCCTCCCTGGTGCAAGGGTCAAGGATGTCTCGGCGCGGGTGCAGAACATTCTGGAGGGGGAGGGGGAACAGCCAGTTGTCGTGATACATGTTGGTACCAACGACGTAGCTAAAAAAAGGGAAGAGGTCCTACAAGTAGAATTTAGGGAGTTAGGAGCCAAGCTAAAAAGTAGGACCTCGAAGGTAGTAATCTCTGGATTACTACCAGTGCCACGTGCTAGTAAGAGTACAGAGAACAGGATAGTTAGGCTAAATACGTGGCTTGAGCAGTGGTGTAAGAGGGAGGGTTTTAAATTTTTGAGGCATTGGGACCAGTTTTGTGGTAGGTGTGACCTATACAAAAGGGACGGTCTACACCTGTGCAAAGATGGAACTGAGGTTCTCGGGGTAAATTTTGATAAAGCAGTTCGGGAGCATTTAAACTAGTATGGCAGGGGGCTAGAAACCCATGTAGTGAAATAGAGGAAAGTGAAAGGCAGACAGAAATAAATGGTAAAAAGGAGAGGAACAAAAAACAAAGGGCCAAACTAATTCATAAAAAATGTGAGCATAAAAAAAGCCTGAGGGTTTTATACCTTAATGCGAGAAGCATCAGGAACAAGGTAGATGAATTAGCTGTGGAAATAGAGGTTAATAATTATGATCTAATTGGGATTACGGAAACATGGTTGCAGGGTGAGCAGGGCTGGGAGCTTAACATACAGGGGTATTCAGTATTTAGGAAGGATCGACAAAAAAGAAAGGGAGGAGGGGTAGCATTGCTGGTAAAAGAGGGGATAAATGCAATTGAAAGGAAGGATATTAACTCAGTTAATACAGAATCTATATGGGTGGAGCTAAGAAATAGCGAGGGGCGAAAAACATTAATAGGAGTGGTATATAGGCCTCCAAATAGTAAAATAGAGGTTGGGGAGGGCATCACGAGGGAAATTAGAGAAGCGTGCAATAAGAGCACAGCTGTCATCATAGGTGACTTTAACTTACATATAGATTGGACTAGCCTAATCAGTAAAAATAATGAGGAGGAGGAATTCCTTGAGTGTTTAAGGGATGGTTATCTGGATCAATATGTCGAGGAACCAACTCGGGAACAGGCTATATTGGACTGGGTACTGTGCAATGAGAAGGGACTAATTAGTAATCTTGTTGTACGGGGACCCTTGGGTCAGAGCGATCATAACATGATCGATTTCTCACTCGAAATGGAGAGCGAAGAAATTGACTCAGAGACTCAGGTCCTGAATTTAAACAAGGGGAATTATGATGCCATTAGACGGGAACTGAGTAGGTCTGATTGGACAACGTTCCTGGGAGGACTGGAGGTAGATAAACAATGGCAAGCATTTAAAGATAGAATGACAAAATTGCAAAAATTGTTTATACCAATCTGGCATAAAAGGAAATCTAAAAAGGTGACTCAACCGTGGATAACAGGGGAAATTAGAGACAGCATAAAATCCAAAGATAGGGCGTATAAAATAGCCAAAAAACGCGCCAGAGCGGAAGATTGGGAACAGTTTAAGATAGAGCAAAGGAGGGCAAAGGGCTTAATCAAGAAGGGCAAAATAGCTTACGAAAGCAAGCTGGCGGAAAATATAAAAACTAACTCCAAAAGCTTTTATAAGTATATCAAGAGGAAAAGACTGGTGAAAACCAAAGTTGGTCCATTGCAGTCAGATACGGGGGAATATATAATGGGAAATAAGGAAATGGCAGACCAACTAAATGCATACTTTGGGTCAGTCTTTACGAAGGAAGACACAAAAAACCTCCCTGGGATATCGGGAAAAATAGGGACATTGGCAAAGGAGGAACTGACGCAAATCAATATCTCTAAGGATATGGTGTTAAGGAAGCTAAAGGGATTGAAGGCGGACAAATCCCCAGGGCCTGATAACATGCATCCTAGGGTACTGAAGGAGGTGGCCCTAGAGATAGCGGATGCACTAAGCATGATTTTTCAGAATTCATTAGACTCGGGAACAGTGCCCATGGATTGGAGGGTAGCTAACGTTACCCCACTATTCAAAAAGGGGGGTAGGGAAAAAGCAGGTAATTACAGACCTGTAAGCCTTACATCAGTTGTGGGCAAAATGCTGGAGTCCATCATTAAGGATGAAATAGCCGAGCACTTAGCAAATGGGGACAGGATAGGACAGAGTCAACATGGATTTACAAAGGGTAAATCGTGCTTGACTAATCTATTGGAATTTTTTGAGGGAGTAACTGGTAAAATAGATGGGGGAGAGCCAGTAGATGTGGTGTACCTGGACTTCCAAAAGGCCTTCGATAAGGTCCCACATAAAAGATTAGCATGGAAAATTGAAGCTCATGGGATAAAGGGGAAAGTATTGACGTGGATAGAGAACTGGCTGTCAGATAGAAAACAGAGAGTTGGAATAAACGGCTCATTTTCTGAATGGCAGGCAGTAACAAGTGGGGTACCACAGGGATCTGTCCTGGGTCCCCAGCTGTTCACAATTTATATTAATGACCTGGATCAGGGAGTCGAATGCAGCATTTCCAAATTTGCAGACGACACTAAACTAGGAGGGGGGGTGGGCTCAGAGGAGGAGACCAGGAAGCTCCAGAGCGATTTGGACAGACTGGGTGATTGGGCGGATAAATGGCAGATGCACTATAATGTGGACAAGTGCGAAGTTATCCACCTTGGGTGCAGGAACGGGAGGGCAAATTATTATTTAAATGGCAATAAATTGGGAGAGGGGGAAGTACAGAGAGACCTGGGTGTTCTTGTACACCAGTCACTGAAGGCGAGCATGCAGGTGCAACAGGCGGTCAAGAAGGCAAACGGTATGCTGGCCTTCATAGCAAAAGGGTTGGAATACAGGAACAGGGATACCTTGCTGCAGCTGTACAGGGCACTGGTGAGACCACACCTCGAGTACTGTGTACAGTTTTGGTCGCCTCATCTGAGGAAAGATGTTCTTGCCATGGAGGGGGTGCAGCGGCGATTCACCAGGCTGATACCAGGAATGGCGGGATTGACCTATGAGGAGAGACTATGTAGTTTAGGGATGTACACACTGGAGTTTAGAAGATTGAGAGGGGACCTCATAGAAGTGTATAAAATTCTGACAGGTCTAGACAGATTAGATGCAGAAGGAATGTTTCCCTTGGCGGGTGAGAACAGAACTAGAGGACATAATTTAAGGATAAGGGCTAAACCATTTAGGACAGAAATGAGGGGGAATTTCTTCACTCAGAGAGTGGTGAACCTGTGGAACTCATTGCCACAGAGGGCAGTGTACGCCAGCTCATTAAATATATTTAAGAGGGAATTAGATATATTTCTACAGGCAAAAGGGGTTAAGGGTTACGGAGAGAAGGCGGGGACGGGATACTGAATTGAAGGATCAGCCATGATCTCATTAAATGGCGGAGCAGGCTCGAAGGGCCGGATGGCCTACTCCTGCTCCTATCTTCTATGTATCTATGTATAAGCATATGGAGGGTGTCATGGGAGAGCCTGGGTGCAGCCGTGCACCTCTGTGCAGTGCCTGTCAGTGTTTGCAGCACCTCAATGCTGTAGAACACTGACAGCACAACTGTCAAACTCAATTTGCGCATGGTCCCTTTAAGGAAACCGGCTGATGTCGCGTCATCAGACCCGCTTCCTTCAATTGTCCAGCAAACACGCTGGGCAGGCTTATCAAGCCCAATCAGGGTAAAATCACTTTGGACAGCGGGCTGGAGCCAGCAGCGGGGTCGCGACCCGCCACTGACCCCGGCCGCACCGGACCCGTCGAGTTTGGGGAAATCGCGGCCTTAAGTTCTGAGCATTGTTGCAGCTGATTAGATGCTGATCATAATCGCAGCTGGTTCTTCAAGATTGTTGGGAAAAATTTTACAGTACATACATTTTGAAAATAAGGACACTGCAAAAAAAGGATAGCTAATGCCAGTCCCCCAGGTGTCTGTAATTTACAGGTTTCACTGTACTTATTTTTTTTAAATGCAAATTGCATGTATTTTAACAGCTGTTGTACGGTATTGTTACCAAGTACTTACAAGAGAATACAGTGATACATTGAGGTTGTTGGTACATTTATACTCATGCTGGGAACTTCATGCTTTGGGGTGTCAAGATATTTTGATCATGTTCCTCAGATTCAGCTGAGTTAGGGAGTAGCTTTGTTACGGTAATATATTGTTTATTTCAGTGTCACAATGTGTAAACTGAAAACTTTAGAAATATAGGTGGTGCAGAAACCTTGAGATTTCTGAATCTACAAGTTAATTTACCACTGAGTAATTGTAAGCTACTCAGCGTAATGTAAGATGCTTATTGCAGAATGGTTGAGTTTGGTGGAAATACGTCTTTTAATGTAAACTAACGTGAAAACAGTAAATATTATAGGGTAGAATTTTTGTGGAGTTCTCCTGATCTCCTGTTGTAACTGGCAAAAGCCCTGGAGAAACGGCTTAAGCGATCATTTACATTGTTTCTCCAGGGCTTCTGCCATAGTTCGGCTGGGAGATTGGGAAAATCACACAGAATTTCCAGTCGAATGTCGTTTTAAATATGATTTTTTTTAAATCGATTTAGTCTCCTCCATATATGGTAATCTATAATTTGCTAAGTACTTTGTATCAGTAACTTTTGGGACAACTTCTGTGTGTCAGTCCTTGTATGAGTCCTTTCACTATGTTTGGATCAGGGAGGCATTGTCGCAGTTCAAGGAGGCTCAATTTGGGCCATTCCAGACCTCATTCGGGATTTGAAAATGGCAGACTTGGTCCAGACAGTGCACAAACCAGGTCAACCTTTACAATACCCGTGAGAAGATGCTTTGGAGGTCATTAGTTGAAATTCCAGGAATTATCTAGAATTGTCTCCTCATGTATGAGCTAGAATGTAAGTGAAAGGTACTCTTTTTACTTTCAAGAAGCTTTATCTAAGTTCCCTAGTATTGCCTAACTGGCTATCCAGCATTTCCTGGCAACTTTGACTCCTGGGAAACTTGATGAAGTCCCATTTGAAATCTTCCCAGACTTAAGAGTTTTGGACACTTCGCTTTTAGGTTGCCACAATGATTAGAATCATTTGCTAGGATAATGTTTTCAGAGATCTATACACAGTTGACCTATTTCCAAACTAGATTCTTAATAAGGTTTTACCGCATTGTAGTCATAAAATTATAAGGACTGACTTTAACCCCACCCCGCCCAGTGGTACAGGTTCAGGCAGGTCGGATCAGATGGCAGGGCTTTCATGGCACTTTCCCGCACCCTCACCATTTTAACTTGCCTGAATTCAGGCATGGGAAGGCCACTGCCTCAGAGAAGGGGGGCCTAATCTAAATGGCAATGTTGCGCCTGATGACGTAACCGGGATATACAAGCCAATTTACCCGCGGGATCGACCAGATCGGCACAGTTTCTGACCTACCAGCAAAAGCTGCCTGCAGCACGGATCCTGGCCACAGGATCTCACCTGCCTCAAGATTCCCCGCTCTCCTGATTGCGGGCTGACCTTGCTGGGGACCGTTTCCGTGGGTCCCTGGTGGCAGCCTGACACTCCCACCAATTTTGACTCCCATCGCCGGCATGATGTCAATCCCACCGACTTTGGGTGGGAGTCAGTGCCCGGGTGTTAAAATCTCCAGGGTCTCAAGCTCTAGCGGGGCCGGACGGTTTGCCACTCACATCTGCCCCTGCACCCCTGATACCCGGCCCGAATTACAATAGGCCGTATAGAATTTTACAGCACAGTAAGAGTCCATTCAACGCATTGTGCCTGTGCTGGCTCTCTGGAAGAGGTATCCAGATAGTCCCATTTCCTCTGCCCTTTTCCTATAGCCTGTAGTTTTCTTTTTCAAATATTTATCCACTTCCTCTTTACAAACTATTATGGATTCTGCTTCTTAGTTGTCCTAATAATCCTCTGCATTTAAAAAAGAAAAATTCTCCAGCCTCTCCTTTCATTCTTTTTGTGTTATCATCTAAAAATGTGTCTTCTAGTTACTGACTCACTGACCAGTGGAAATCGATTTTCCCTAATTACCTCCTTAAAACCCCTCATCATTTCAAACACCTCTGTCAGATCTACTTTTAACTTTTTTGTTGTAGTGTAAAGAGCTCCAGTTTCTCTGGTCTCTTCTCATAATTAAAGCCTTTTATCCCTGGTATCATATTCGTAAATCTCTTCTGCACTCACTCCATGGCCTTGATATCCTTAAAAAAGTAATGTACCCAAAAGAGGACACAAGGGCCAGAATTTTCTGGAGTCCGTGCGGGCTCGATTGCGAGTCGGGTGGGAAATTTGAAAAATCTTGCAGCAGGGTCAGGAACCCGCCATCATCGCACCCCCACGGGCCTTTCCCTCGGGCGTGTTTGCCGGCACGGCAGCGACCCAAACGGCAGAGGCGGGCAACCTAATTCAAATCATTTTTAGGTACTTGTCAGACCGTTAAGCTCCTTTTTCACCCCACCTTTCAAATTGCCCTGGATGAGCACAGGAAACATGCAGCTTGGGAACCACGTCTGTGAACCTGAGGCAGAAGTTAAGTGGCCATTGACCCACCTTATTAGTGCACAGCATGAAAAGTGCAATAAAAAGTCCAACCTCACAGCTGCTCACTTTCCTAAGGCAGATGCTGTTGCTGACTGCATCGCCAGCACAGATTTAGCTTTCTAGAGGCTGCAAGTGTTTCCAGCAATGTCGGCATCCAGTGTCACCTCATTGGTGGAACCTATCACACCATTGACAGATTGCTTCTGTCATCTCTACTTGACCTGCCATCTATTCCATCAGCATGGGTGCCATTTATACTGTCTCACCTTGGTCCTTAGAATCGGACCCCGTTGAGCCCCAACACCAGCAGCACCAGGCACTCCAGCAGCACCAATAACAACACCACCAACCTTCTCCTCATACACCTGATGCTGCACAGGACAGCGGGCATCAGCGCAGGGCTTCACCACGCCGGGGGCGATACCCCCAACACAGGGTATACAGGCAGAGGTTGAGCTTCCTCAACACGACGGATCAGCAGTGCCAAAGGAGGCTCAGGCTATCGCGCCAGGTCATCGCAGACATTTGCACATTGCTGGAAGAAGACCTGCAGTCCAGAGGAGCGGGTGGACACGCCTTACCAGTGGCTGTCAAAGTCACCAGCGCCCTCAACTTGTTCGCCTCAGGCTCCGTCCAGGGATCTGCAGCAGACATTTGCAGCATCTCGCAGTCGGCCGCCCACAGATGCATCACACAGGTCACCGATGCCCTGTTTGACAAGTCAGCCAATTATATCAACTTTGCCACTGATGAAGCCAGTGTTACTGAGTGGGCGCTCGGCTTTGCCACACTGGCTGACTTCCCACGGATGCAGGACATCATCGACTGCACACATGTGGCCATCAAAGGAAGATGGTTGTGGTGGTTGAAGGTCAATCATCCAGGACATCGCTGCAGGAGTTCCTCAGTGCAGTGTTCTAGGCCCAGCTATCTTCAGCTGCTTCATCAATGAACTTCCCTCCAACATAAGGTCAGAAATGGGGATGTTCGCTGATGACTGCACAGTGTTCAATGCCATTCACAACTCCTCAGATAATGAAGCAGTCCATGCCCGCATGCAGCAAGACCACGTTCAGGCTTGGGCTGATAAGTGGCAGGTAACATTCACGCCACAGAAGTGCCAGGCAATGATTATCTCCAACAAGCAAGAGTCTAACCACCACCCCTTGACATTCAACGGCATTACCATCTCAGGAGCGGCATGGGATGAAGTATAGGGTCGCGACCCGCTACGGTGACCGCCCGCACTCAACCTGCTCAGGTACAGAAAATCCCGACCAATGTTCTAACTGCGGCTTACCGCTGGTTTATATTGGGTGTAACATTACCTCTTTGTTTTTTCACTCTGCCTTTAATTATAAAACTTAGGATCCTATAAGATCTTTTTAAACAGCTTTATCAATTTGCCCTCCCACTTTCAAAGATCTGTGTATGTGAGCCCCGAAATCTTTTTGCTCCTCTAAACCTTTGAAAGTTTTACCATTTAATGTATGTGTCCTCATCTTATTCTTCCTCACAACATATGTCATCTCACATTTCTCAACATTCAAATTCATTTGACATCTATCTGCTCAGTCTACTAACCTGTCTATATCCTCCTGATATTGCTTACAGTCTTCTTCAAAGTTAACCATGTTCCTTATTTTTTTTTAAATTTTGATACTGTTCTCCATATATTGATATCCTGATCATTTATATCTAATATGAGCAGCCGACCTCTGGGGAATATCCCTGTTTACATTCCTCCAGTCTGAAAAGCATTTATGTTTTCTCTCGTTAAACAACTTCTTATCCATACTGCCATATTCCCTATGTATCTTATTTTTATTAACAACAACTTCATTTATGTAGATTCTTTAACATAGAAAAATGTCTCAAGGCGCTTCACAGAAGCGTAATCAGACAAAAATGGACACCGAGACAAAGAAAGTGCTATTAGGAGGGGTGGCGATTAGCCACAGCGATATCAATCTTTCCCTTCCCTGCTCCTATGGTTCTCCTCAACTCAGCACAGAACACTTCATCCCATCTGCTTTCTGCTTACACTCATACCCTCAAATCCTGATACTGTCCTCGCAAGTATTTCTCCCTCTTGGCCACATGTGCTACTTCTTGCTGTCATCAAGCAGACTGTGCTAAGATGCCTTGTGCATCTTGACAACCATTATACTGGGCACATATTAGCTCACATACACAACAGGTGGCGGAGTACCACAACAGGAGGAGGGCTGGCCACTTTAGTGACACTGAGACCAATGGAAGGGGCCATCATCAAAATTATTGGTATAGAAAGGGCATGCAACATTGAAGATGGCCAGACTGGAAGCCAAGCACAGCAGGGTGTTTGGGCATCTTCCCTTGTATTTCTCTTAACTCTCGCACTCTCTCACTCACAGTCACACACTCAGCATGACAATCTGACACTCACCCAATACTGCTTACAATTGCCACTACATGCTAACTTTCGTCCCTCTCTTTTTCTTCGTCTGTCATTGGTCCGAGATATCCTCACTGCTTTTCTCCCTCAGCCTCTGCACGATACTTCTGCAGCTACTGATCTGCTCAATCGCACCCTCACCTCCACGTTTGCTGCCGAATTTGAGCCCAATCTGCTGCACCCACCTAAAGAGATCACTGTCTTGCTAATGGGAAATTGGTCCGCCAGGCTAATTTGTATATTACTGGTGAGCTGTAGGCACCAGAGGCAGCGGCAGCTCAGTGGTCACGGGGGAGGGTGGGACCTAGAGGACTCCTGGCCGAGGACAGTACGCAAGTCCGGGAGGGGTGTATGGTGCAATCGGGACAGCAGACAGGTGGTCTGATAGTGGCCTGCAGTTTTAATGTGGAGCCAGGAGGATGCACTTCTGCTTCTTCTGGATTCATGTTCAGGTAGGTATAAAATTTTGCATTTAGCTTTTTGGTGGCAGCCGCCAGAGGTCCCTTTAAGGACCACTGGTTTAGATGCTACTCACCCGCAAAAACTGACTGCAGCATTCATGGCATGTCGCGATCCAATTTTGCAAAGAGGTCTGAAACAGGTGTTAGGTCCCTGATGTGCATCGGTAATGGGCCTAACGCCTGTTTCAAGTGGGCGTTCTGGTTGACTGCAGGAAGTCCTAACCAAGTGCCATGCAGTGCATTACCAGCGCAGACTGAGTGCGCGTACACCATATTGGACTCTTCAGCACCCATTTCTCACCTGAAAAACGGGCGCTGCACAATTGATTTTCTAGGCCTTGTTTTTATAAATCCTTTATGATTTCATTTTTAAAAAGTTGCAGTTGGTGTAAAACTTTTGTTTTGTTTGCACATAGTGGCCCAGAAATTCGCGTGTCCGGCTTGCCGCGGGGGTAAGGATCGCGCGCGCTCTTACCTACCGCGCCTGCCGTTGTGTTTTGGGCCCACGGGAACTTTGGGTCCTGGGCCTCTCCCAACTGCCAGCGTGCAGTGCTTGCGTGTCCCAGCGGCGCAGTTAGTGCGATGCGACCCCTGGGATCACGTGGGCCATGGAGAGCCAATGGCAGCAGACCATCTTTCATTCATAGATTTGACAGGAGACCTGTCAAATCTGTGAATTGAAATCGGCCCCAAAAGAGCAGCTAAACTTAAAATAAATTAAACAAAAAACCATCACATTTATAAAATAACTATAGTTAAATAAATTAACCACTTTAAACAAAAATTTAAATTTAAAAAAAAAATTAAAATACTTTTTAAAAGTTATAAAAATAAACTTACCTTTCTTTAAAGTATCTAAAAAAGATAAACCTGTTGAAAAAATTTTAAAATTATACTTAATTAACCACTTACCTTGTTCAAAAGGGGTCTTACGCCTCCTTTTTATTAGCGTAGTATCTTCAATACTTACCCTCGCGTAGAAACCTGAAAAAAAATCTAAGTGTGCTGCGTGCGCGCAGCCTCTAGCACGCACGCGGTTCACCTAGGAACCGCCCCCTTCACCATATCGGAAGTTCCTGTTTCCCGCGCGTGTGCAGTGCATGCAGGAAACCGGCACTTCGGGAAGCAATACGGGTGAGTACACTGTGGAAGGGCCGAATTTTTGGGCCAGTATTTCACTTGGAATGCACTTGCACCTCGGTTGCAAGAAAATGTTACTTTGAAACTTTTTTAATTCTAATTTTCTATTCTTCTGCTCTCCTGAATGAATTACTTTTTTGGTCTGCAGCCTTACAGGTGCCAGCAGAACCTCTGGTACCTTGCCCAAGTGGTCATTCATCATGAGTCAGTAGGGACATTGTAGCCCCAAAATTCCACAGGCAGATCTATAGGATGGACAGTTGTTTATATGGGTAGGCAGCTCCTGCACCACTTCAGGTGCATCTCTAGCACCTGCCTGCTGCATGCCAGCAGATGTTCCGCCAGCTGTCTGCCCATGGAGAGGTTGCACATGCCCCTCCCCTCGGAACTGTTACGATTGGCCACTCGAGGAAGTGTAAATTTAAAAAATTTCTTCTTTGTAGGGGGCGGCGGGGTCGGGCGGGGGGGCGTCCAGACTACTTTTGTAAGCCTGGACACCACCGCCGGGTCCTACATCCACCTTTGTGGAGGCCAGTATGCCTCATCTTACTTGGACGTATCGGCTGCCACCACTACACTGGGTCCCGACTGAGGCCCTGCCTCGGGCCCATCGTTTGCAAGGACAGATGTTCTGTCCTTACAAGGCAACCAGGAAACTCCCAGAAACAGCAGAGACCCAATGTAAATGCACCTTTCCCATTTCCGAAGGGGTTCTGTTGGTCTCCTGCTGAAGTTACGGCAGAACCGAAGAAGAATTTCTGGGCCTGAGCTTCAGCAGGCTATTTGACTATGGGTACATCACAGCTAAGTCTGTCCTCAATGTACATACGTGTGCTTTCCAGCAGGGGTCACTGGATTTTGATCAGGAGCAGAAACCATAGCTAATTTCTTGCTCCATAGTCCTACAATTGATCTGAGCATGCTGGAAAAATGAGTTCCTGCTCCTAATTGCTGCCCAGTGACCCCGGCTGGAAAGTGTGGATGTTGGGTTAGGATGGGATTGAGCTTGGGTCTGATGACTCCCCACCCCTGTGAATAGCCTGCCAACATTAACCATCCAGGCTCACACTTGAGGCATGGCTATTTAGGTGAGGATCTAGAGTTATTGAAAAAGATAATGTGAGATTGGCTGGTGCAGTATATAGCTTTACTTATTCATTGAAAGTAATTCAACTTTTACACACAAAACTCGCTCACAACCTGCCTCTTGTTTCTCCTTTTGATTTAATTGGAAATATAGCAACAGCTGTTTTATTATCTTTATATTTAAGTGCTCGTGTCACTTGGGGTCTCAATTTTACTTTCTGTGGGCAAAGAACAGTGGGTACTGTCCAGTACAGTACAGCACAGTGGCGTGATGCTTTTCAACAGACGTTGCCCAATGTGAATTTCCTCTGTTGGGTTGACTGTGTTATTATGTGGAAGTTTAACTTCCTTTAAGAAATTATGAAGTCTACACCTGCGCTAGATAATTTAGCATTGCATGAGCGCGGTACAGGAAACAATTAAAAATAAGTCAAGCATCTGGAAACCAATTAATCTCAGAACTGTAAAAAGATCAAATTGAATGATGTGTGTTAAACCTAGGCTTGGATCACTGGAAACAGACCATCCTTCTTTTAAATACTTGTGATTACTGGCTTCCATTGTCTTCACAAAGTGAATTAGGAACTTGCTGGTGTGTTCTCCATACTGAAAATAAATTAACTTGTTTTATTTTGAAAGTGTAGTCTTTAATCTGCCCTAACAATTGTAATACATCACACATCTTTCTTCGAGTTGGTTTCCTGATGTTTGATTCATTGTTTCTGCTCAGTGATTTGTAAGAAATGTTTTTCTTTCCCCACACATGCTGTGACTAAAAAACAAATTATACAGCTTCATCATCCTTTACAACCCTTGCACCAAACTCTGTACTGTAACACTCAGGAATGTACAGATCACTCTAACATCCTGTGCACCTACAGAAATGAAAGGGAGCATGAAATGAAAGTATTTTACTTATGACATTCATAAATAAGGTCATATCTCAAGATTATTTCATTTACATATAATTCTTTCATTTCGTACAGTTTTGGTCTCCTTATTTAAGGAAGGATATACTTGCATTGGAGGCAGTTCAGAGAAGGTTCACTAGGTTGATTCCTGAGTTGACGGGGTTGTCTTATGAGGAAAGGTTGAGCAGGTTGGGCCTATACTCATTGGAGTTTAGAAGAATGAAAGGTGACCTTATTGAAACATAAGATTCTGAGGGGGCTTGACAGGGTAGATGCTGAGAGGCTGTTTCCCCTAGTGGGGGAATCTAGAACTAGGGGACATAGTTTCAGAATAAGGGGTCACCCATTTAAAACGGAGATGAGGAGGAATTTCTTCTCTCAGAGGGTTGTGAATCTTTGGAATTATCTACCCAGAGAGCTGTGAAAGCTGAGTCATTGAATATATTCAAGGCGGAGATAGACAGATTTTTGAAAAACAGGGGAGTCAAGGGTTATGGAGAGCGGGCAGGAAAGTGGAGTTGAGGCCAAGATCAGATCAGCCATGATCTTATTGAATGGTGGGGCAAGCTCGAGGGGCCGAATGGCCTACACCTGCTCTTATTTCTTATGTTCTTATGTACTTATGTTCTCAAAAGTTTTTTCTCCAATTTTCTCTCTTGCTTGTGAAGATGCTGACTTGTGACATATGTAAACAGGCACGGCAACCCTCAAATGGACATGCTGCCTCCAGAGACGAGACAGAAAATATAGCCAGGCTATTAAACCGTGAAGAATATCTTAGCTAAACCTGACCTCCAAAAACATGCCCTTCCAGCAGGGGTCACTGGACAGTGAGGTGGCTGTGCTAGCCCAGGAGTATTGAAGTGAATTGTAGTGCTAAGCTGCTCCCTCGTTGAGATCAGCAAACTCAGCACAGACTGGAGATCAAACCTGGGGCCTTTCTAGTGTGTCTGGTTCTGTGTCCCGTACCACATTGAGCATTGCATTTATCCATTGATCCAAAGGAGAGCTCATTTCAGTCTTAATGTATTTTTATAACAACAGAAAACGCTGGAAAAACTCAGCAGGCCAGGCAACATCCGTGGAGAGAGAAACAGAGTTAACGTTTCAGGTCAAAGACCCTTCGTCAGAACTGAGAAAAAAGCAGGAAATGAAACAGATAAAAAAGCAAGAGGGAGGCTGGGGGAAGGAGTAAAAGAACAAAAGGGGAGGTCTGTGATAATTAGAGACATTAAGAGATGCTCAAGGCAAGACGAGATGGAAATAGGACAGGTTAAGAAAGAAAAGATGGCTCAGAAGTGCGAAGTGTGAAATGCTGGCAGAATGAGAGACAGCTGCCGTGGGGGAGAGAGACAAAAAAGGGAAAAGGCACAAATTTTGTTTTCCAGCATCCGCAGTATTTTGCTATTGTATTAATGTATTTTTATTTGGTTGAGGGAAAAACACTGCAAGATTTTTCTGTGTCGATGGTAAACAAACGATTACTATTGTAATAATGAAGATTATAAACTACACCATAACAAGCAAGTAAAAAGTTTAAGTTCATTTAAAAAAAATCTTTGCACTGTTTGGGAGTTCGGATAATTTCATGATAGTCCACATAAAGGCTTGACTAAAGTTTTTTGGGGACTGAATCACTGTTAACTACTTGAAACTTTTCAAAGTTTTCAAACTTTATGAAACAAGAACAGAAATGTTATTCCAAAAATCTTGCTTTGGAAAACAGGTTCTTCACTAAAGATTACCAAATAATTTGAAAAATAAAATATAACAGAAAGGGAAGAGATTAGAAAACTAAAACTCAGCATTCCACGGTCTTGCAGGCGAAGTCTTAAGAAGAAGCAATAAAAATGATTGAGTTAAATTTCTGAGGATGCTGTCAACAAGAGTGCTGGAATGTTCAGTTTTGCCTTGGTTTAATCTTTTGTCTTTTCACATTTTGGAATTAAAATTTTGCTGAACATCACGTTTAGCTCATTGGTTAATCTGGTTTCGTGAAATTGCTGTGTGTGCTATTTTTAAGAAGTTAATTGCATCAAAATGCTGAATGTAGGAATTTACACAGTCACGGTAACCAATGAGCAAAACATCTCAGCCCCTTTGTCTTTTTATTCTCACTTTTCCAAATTATTTTTTAACTGGTGATGTGTAACCTGTTTTTGACTTCTGTCTGAAAAATGGCCAAGAAATTCGATCGTGCCCAAAAACGGGCGCAGGGCCACACTGCACAAGCCTGTTCACATGATCCCAGGCAGCACATAAAATTTGTGCTGCGACCTCATTTCAGGCGTGCATCCAGCGCTACCCACATTCATTGATTGCACACCTATTGCAGGCGTCTCTGATGCCACTTAAAGGCAACCAGCATGTCTTAAAGGGCAGGTAAACTCTGGCTGCAGAAGGAAGAAAACTTTCTGAATAGTTCAGTGGCTACTAGACATGCAGATCGTGCCCCCAGGTTCTCGGATGCTGCTTTGGAGGCTGAGGTCCAGGCGATGAACAGGAGGAGGGAGATCCTGTTCCCCACAGACGGCAGAAAGCTCTCCAAGCAACAACTCAGTCACAAGTGGGAAGATATTCCAGAGGGAGTCAATGCCAGTAACGTGGCTCCCAGGACATGACTGCAATGCCGAAAGAAGTTCAATGACCTCACCAGAGTTGTCAAGGTAAGAATACTGCTCTCTTACTCTCTACTCACACCTCCAGTGCCTCAGGACTCACAGTACTCCTCTCCACCAGTTCCCTTCGCACTCCTACGATCACTGCACCATACTTTACTCCACCTCCTTCTCACCACTTTCGCAACCCTCACTTCCCCACACCTCACATCTGACACATTGCGTACCAGCTATTCTATCATGACAGGCACATTCTCTAAACACCTCAAGATTCTCACTAACACATTCGCGCACAACTCCAGACAGCAGGCTGCCAGTGGAGGAGGCTGAATCCTCCTGCACACCCTATTCCGCCCGCCCCCCCTCCTACCCCCGTAGAAAGCGTGCTCGCCATCAAGGGAAGCTGGAGAGTCATGTCATGGCCGTGGAGACTTGCAATGCTATAGGAGAAGTTTATAGCATTGCCAGTGCATGGATTCTTCACACCTTATTCTCATTTTCCCTTCTTACTTCTATCTCACCCCACACACTCTGCATGACAAACTGCAGCTGCTTTCACCAGCCACTCATCTCCCTGCTCAACCTTTCAGACTAAAAGCTAACCCTTGACCCTCTCTTTCATTTCAGGTGCCAAGGATGTGGACATACCTCTACCACTTGAGGAAGCAGAGACCAGCACTTGAGGAAGAGGAGACCAACCTCCCTGAAGATGCAGCGTCACTGGAACTGACGCTCGCAAGCACCATGTCAGATACTGGCACCACGTGTACTTTAGAGCCTAGTCTAGAGGCCAGGTCTTCACGTAGTGGATCACCGACTACAAGCGTGCAGGAGTTAGGGCAGGGGGATAGGATGTCATAGGTGCCAGCTCACCAGAGGGCAAGATCACATACTAGCTCTGCTGCAGAGGATTCTGATGCTGACTTTGAGGGCCCAGACTACCGAACAAGGCTGATGGGCTACACCGGAAAATGTTAGATGTGCTGGGCAGCTTGCCAGCGAGCCTGTGCACAATGTCGCAGAGCATGGAGGGGTCTAGCTCCAACTTGTGTTAAGGCTTCATGCAGAGAATGGAAAACATTCTGTCCAACGTGGACTGAGTGGTCATCTACATCAACACGACAGTGACGCCCACTGTCATGGAGCCTCTCCTGACAGCCTTCATAGCTGCCATGGAAGCTCAGATGACTGCTATCTTGGCTTTGAGGGGCAGGTGTTGACAGGGGCCTCCAGAGCATCACCTCATTCCTGCACTCTGTTCTCATGCTGATCAGTAGGGGCGCTAAGGTGCTGTCCCAGCAAACTACCCATGACTCCATGGGAGAGGCATCTGGTGTCCTCTCTCAGGATGATAGTATGCCTGATCCCCACCACCCACTCCACCTTGTTAATGCCATGCAGCCAGCTGGGCCAGATTGCCCCGGATCACGTCGAGTTGTTGCAGTCTGCAGCCGGACTCTCAAGGCCCAGAGCTGCTTGAGGCTGTCCACCACGACCATCTGAAGTGTCTTCAATGGAAGCTCAGCAGCCTTCCACCTCCCGAGCTGTAGCCACTGGAGAAACACTTTGTAGGAGCACTACGGTAAGTAAATGAGCACAGAAGAAAGGCACTAAGAGCTCGCATAGGGGTGGTTCATAATGATTTATGTTAACTGTTAAATACATATGGATATGAGTTGTTTGATAGATTTGTTTTTGTTCTAGATTTGGTGTTGGTGTTTAAATTTGCAGTGAAGTGAGCACAAGACCCATAAGGCTGGACTGAAGGAAGTCAGTGGGATGGTGGTTGTAAGGATGGTGGGGATAAGTATTGCGGGAATGATGGGAGAGATGGTTCAGGTGAAGTGCTTGAAAAATGGGCACGGTGCCATCAAATTTCTAGGCCAGTGTATTGTAGAAACTAGAGTGTTAAGAATAAACCTGCAGAGGAAATTTGTTATTCAGTGCAGTAATCCTAGTAGATCTGCTGAGTCTTTCATTTCAAACCAACAACCTATATGCCACAGCATTTAAATTATTTTCAGGTGAGACTAGACTAGACTAGTTTTCAAAAACTTTTTGTCTTCCTTTCCGATGTCAAGGATCGCAAGCTTCATCAACTCTTGAACACCAACGCCCCTCCGGAACCTTCTTCCCCTTCACTTTCCACTGACCCCCCTTCTCCCAATCTCACCCCCTGCCACGTTTTCACTATCCCCTCTGACCTTCCCCTCTCTGACCCCGAACATTCAGCTTCATCCCCTTACGCCCCCACCTCAATGAATTTCGAGCTCGGCACGATGCTGAGCTCTTTTTCCGCTGCCTTCGTCTCCGTGCCCACTTCTTTGGCCAGGAGTCTTCCCCCCCGCACGGCTGACCCTTTCTCCCGCTTTCAGAATTCTCGTTCCATCTGGACCCCTCCCTCTGGCCTCTTACCCTCTCTAGATCTTTTCATTGCTAACTGCCACCGTGACATCGGCCGTCTCCATTTCTCTGCTCCCCTCACTCACTCCAACCTACCTCCCTCTGAACTTGCAGCACTCCATTCTCTCAGCTCCAACCCCGACATTGTCATTAAACCTGCTGACAAGGGTGGTGTTGTTGTTGTTTGGCGAACCGACCTCTACCTAGCGGAAGCTGAACGCCAACTCTCCGACACCTCCTCCTACCTCCACCTGGACCATGAGCCCACTACCAAACATCAAGCCACCGTTTCCAAGACTGTCACTGACCTCATCTCCTCTGGAGATCTTCCCCCCACGGCCACCAACCTCATAGTTCCCCAACCCCACACAGCCCGCTTCTACCTCCATCCCAAGATCCACAAACAGGACTGCCCTGTTAGACCCATCGTTTCAGCCTGCTCTTGCCCCACGGAACTTATCTCTTCCTATCTCGACTCTTTTTTCTCCCCTTGTCCAGTCTCTTCCCACCTACATCCGCGACTCTTCTGACGCCCTCCGCCACTTTAACAGTTTCCAGTTTCCTGGCCCCAAACGCCTCCTTTTCACCATGGACGTACAATCCCTCTAGACCTCCATCCCCCACCAGGATGGCCTGAGGGCGCTCCGCTTCTTCCTTGCACAGAGGCCCAACCAGTCCCCATCCACCACCACCCTCCTCCGCCTGGCTGAACTTGTTCTCACATTGAACAACTTCTCCTTTGACTCCACTCATTTCCTCCAAATCAAAGGTGTTGCTATGGATACCCGCATGGGTCCTAGCTATGCCTGCCTTTTCGTGGGATATGTGGAACACTCTTTGTTCCAGTCCTACTCGGGTCCCCTCCCTCACCTCTTTTTCCGGTACATTGATGACTGTATCGGTGCCGTTTCCTGCTCTCGCCCTGAACTGGACAATTTCATTCACTTTGCCTCCAATTTCCACCCTTCCTTCACCTTCACATGGTCCATCTCTGACTCTTCCAGTCCCTTCCTCGACTTCTCCGTCTCCATCTCTGGGGATAGGTTATTGACCAACATTCACTACAAGCCCACTGACTCCCACGGCTACCTGGACGACACTTCCTCCCACCCCGCCTCCTGTAAGGACTCTATTCCATTCTCCCAGTTTCTCCGTCTCCGCCGCATCTACTCTGAGGATGCCACCTTCCATACCAGTGCTTCCGACATGTCTTCCTTTTTCCTCAACCGAGGATTCCCCTCTACCGTGGTTGACACGGCCCTCGACCGTGTCCGTTCTATATCCCGCACTTCTGCCCTCACCCCTGCCCCTCCCTCCCGGAACCACGATAGAGTTCCCCTTGTCCTCACCTTTCACCCCACCAGCCTCCACATTCAACGGATCATCCTCCGCCATTTCCGCCACCTTCAACGTGATCCCACCTCCAAACGCATCTTCCCCTCACCTCCCCTTTCAGCATTCTGTAGGGACCGCTCCCTCCGAGACACCCTAGTCCACTCCTCTATCACCCCCAGCACCCCTTCCCCTTCGCCCGGCACCTTCCCGTGCAAGCGCAGGAGATGTAACACATGCCCTTATACATCCCCTCTTCCCACTCTCCAGGGCCCCAAACACCCCTTCCAGGTGAAACAGTGATTTACTTGTACTTCTTGCAATCTAGTATATTGTATTCGCTGCTCACGATGTGGTCTCCTCTACATTGGGGAGACCAAACGCAGATTGGGTGACCGCTTTGCAGAACACCTCCGTTCAGTCCGTAAGGGTGACCCCGAGCTTCCCTGTCACTTTAATTCTCCGCTCCACGCCCACTCAGACCTCACCGTCCTCGGCCTCATGCATTGTTCCACGGAAGCTCAGCGTAAGCTCGAGGAACAGCACCTCATCTTTCGATTAGGCACTTTACAGCCTTCTGGACTCAATATAGCGTTCAACAATTTCAGATCATAACCTCGGCCCCTACCATATTTATATATTTTTTATCCACACTTTTGGTTTGTGCCTTTTCTTTTTTTCTCTCTCCCACATGGCAGCTGTCTCTCATTCTGCCAGCGCATTTCACACTTCATCTAGAGCCATCTTTTGTTTCTTAACCTGTCCTATTACCATCTCGTCTCGCCTTGAATATCGCTTAATGTCTCTTTACTTCTCACAGACCTTCCCTTTTGTTCTTTTATTCCCTCCCCCAGCCCCCAAACTTGCTTTTTCATCTGTTTCATTTCCTGCTTTTTTCTCAGTTCTGACGAAGGGTCTTCGACCTGAAACGTTAACTCTGTTTCTCTCTCCACGGATGTTGCCTGGCCTGCTGAGTTTTTCCAGCGCTTTCTGTTGTTATTCTAGTGTTCAATTAGTTGGAGCATCTTTTTGGTCTGTTAACCTTCTGACCAACAGCTTAAGAAATGGGAATTTTCTGAGAATACTTTTTGAATCAGGGGACTTTCACGTCACGATGGATTTGTGCTGGATACCGCTTTGCATGTTGCATATTATACCTTCAGCTAGATATTGCTGTCTGAGGTATTAAATTGACAGCAAAAAATAATTTTAGATTTGGTCTTATCATGAGAGTATTTAGGCCATTTTCAGGCAAGATATTTGTTGACTTTGTGAAGCAATTTTTCACGTAAAACTCTTTTTATGCTTCAGTCTACAGAATCTCTACATTTCCAGTTTCAGCACTCAGTACCTACTCTCAAAGGGGTAATTTTCCAAGAATCGGCTATTAGAGCTCTTAACAAAGGAGGCCTAGAATTTCCGCACAATTATTGGTGTAATTTCAGTGTATTGTCAAGGCAAGTCATTTTTTTTTGGCAGTAAAATAGGGTACAAGCTGGTTCCACCAGTTTTCTGCTCCAAAATTGAGCCCACCAATTTCCTAGTGCTCAGTTAAGTATATTATAATCAGAGCCCGTGACTCTGTAGCTCTGTGTTTCTGATCCTTTACTCACAAAGCACTCGGAGTAAGTAAGACAGAGGACTAGAAGGTGCATCTGCTACCAGGATGAGCCCAGACAGGCAGAGGTTAGCTTGAAGAGTGTGGAGTATTTCAGTAAGAATTTTTGCAGCTGGGAATGACTATTTGCAGTGATTTTTTTTTTGTTGCAATTCTGTCAACACAGACCTAGACTTCACTGCTTCCAGAAGCAGTGAGCCATTTCTTCATTGCAATATAAAACAGAATGCGGCAAACTACAATGATTCTTAAGGTCTTGTTCTGCTGTATTGTAGAGTTCCACCAGCTTTATCCAGGCTCCTAAAACAGAACTTGAGAACTGATATCTGCTCTGCGACTCTTCTTATCGTGGCATGGGCTTCATTATATCTGTTTACCCTCTCTGTCTGGGAAAGTATTAATGGAGTCATCAACTATAACTGCAGGTGATAGCTTTGATCACCAATCAACCATTCTGACACATGGCTCTGAGCCATGAGGGCTGGCGTTCTGGATTGTTGCATGATCAGGGGCGATCACCATGGACATAGGGTCAGGATCAAAAGCAGGAACTGCGGCCGAATTTAGACCAATACATCCCTAGCATGCAGATGTTGAATCCAATTGTAGAACAACCACCACAACCTGCCCAGCTGAGATGAGCAAACTCAGCATGCACGAGATATCAGATCTAGGAGCTACTTATATAGCTCACACTGAGGTAGGTTTTCATCTTCGCCACCTGGACAATAATCTGGCAAAGTGGATCATCCACCCTTTATAGAACCTGCCCGATTTTCATTCCATTGATTTCAATCCGCTCAATCAAATTACTGCCCAGGCGATGAAGACAAAAATCTACCCCAATGGCTCGGAATTTGTGGTTGTTTGCCAGCGTTCGCCGTCATTACTGTGTAAAACTGATAGCAACTTCTGACGTCTGCACATGTGCAGTTAAACGTGGAAATCTGGATGTTGCTGTCAGTGATACCCTGCTCCTTCACAGGGTGCGCTGTTGCAGTCTTCGCAGTGGCAATAAATTAGAAATCACTGATTTGACGTGAACTTCAACTTTTTACACACTATTCTCACTGAAAAAGTTGAGCCTTGTTGAATGAGGCATAATTGAGTTTTTAACAGTGTACTAAGTCATGATTACTGCTGAACAACCTCTCTGGCCCTGAAAAACTAATTTTATATTGTGGAGTGTCATTTCCTCAATTCCATGATAAAAATTCCAGATTTTTAAAATAATAAAAACTAATTTTTATTTTATTAAAGTTTGTTTATGATATTTCAGCTTCTACCTTAATCCCATGTGTATGACCCAATCTTTATTTCACTTTATGTAAAATTATTAAAAAGTGAATGATAAACCAACTTTTTACTTCCTGGTTTGCTGTCTGTGAGAATTCTTCAGTGTGATGGGCTGCTCAGCCTGCTTGATGACATCACTGTTGCTGGATGCCACAGATGGCGCCAGATGGAAAGTCACGTCAGAAAAGGAGAAATCGACAGAGCCCGCTAAAACTTTGTGGGCAGCTTTCTTCGAGGTCAGTGGCGAGCACTGTCACTTGGCGCTGACCGCAAAATCCAGGCCATTGTGTTTTCCCACTGAGAAGTCAGCAGAGACTTGCCATACTTTTTTGCAGTTGAAATTGCATAACATTTTAGTCCTTCAATAAAAATGCATCACCCCAATAACAAGGCTGCTCAAAATAATTCCCTTAGTATTTAGTAACCTGGGACATAGTGAACACTTGAGTTATTTCGGATGCAAATCACTTAAAGCTTGAGTGATTTATTTTGGCCAAAGGGTGAAAACAGGAGCTAAATGGGAGCAGTGCCAATAAGTCTTGAAAGTCTGGATTTAGCACAAAATATTGGTCCTAATTACTGATTACCATAATTTGAAGTTGCCTGGAGGTGCTAAACCAGAAACCTGCAGGTTTAGTACTCAAGCGCTGATTAGACGCAATTTTCGTGGAGCAGTATATGTGGGCTCCACGCACTCACTTCCACTGTAGGTGTGGAGTTTGCTGGCTGGCACATTGCAGGATGGCTAAGGGACCGAGAGAGAAGGTGCATAGGTTCTCGGATACGGCACTGGAGGTCCTGGTGGAGGAGGATCAGAGGAGGAGGGAGGTCCTGTACCCGCAGGAGTGAAGGACACCACCTCGCCCTCCTGTCCCTCTCTCCTGCAACAGCTGATGCTGCCCTGCCTGGCCTCATGTCCTTCTCGCATTCCTCATCCAGACCAAGGGGGACCCCTAGCAAGATGTCGATGACCAAGCACTCCCTTTCTCCTGGTGATTCCTGTAAGGTGTCCAGTGAAGGAGGGTAGCACAGCACTTACTCTTTAGAGGTGATGTCCTCAGAGAATTTCCAGAATAAATGTTGCTCGAATGTTGGTGAAGTTTTGATAAAGTGTCCCAGAAAGTTTTCGGATGTGTTTCAGAGGTCCTCTTCATAGCTCCAGCAGCAATGAACATGAAATGGTGAGTAGCCCTTCAAGTAGCGCTTGAAATTGACATCAATGCCGTATTTACTACCAAACAGCTGGTCACTGTTAGGAGAGGATGTTAGGACAAGCACTAGCCACCAAAATACTGTGCAGCCTCTTTAATGAGCGCTGCCGGGCATTTTAAGTGGCAATCAGCGATTTAACGAGCCTCTGAGCAGTGGTTCCTAGCTCTGGCTTCAACTCCTTTACCAAGATGGCGTCTTGCGCTAAACGCGGGCGTTTCAACTTAAGATCCCCCCTTGGCCATTTCGGAGGCACTTTAGCGCCTAAAGTATTCTGTGAAAATTGCCTCCTTAAAGCAGGAAGGCTTTGCAGTGATTTGTGTGGGGGATAGGACAGTATGTCATGTTTCACAATGCCACCTTCCATACCAGTGCTTCCGATATGTCTTCCTTTTCCCTCAACTGAGGATTTCCCTCTACCGTGGTTGACATGGCCCTCGACCATGTCCGTTCCATTTCCCGCACTTCTGCCCTCACCCCTTCCCTTCCCAACCAGAACTACAATAGGGTTCCCCTTGTCCTCACCTTTCACCCCACCAGTCATCGGATCATCCTCCACCATTTCCGCCACCTCCAGCGTGATCCCACCATCAAACACATCTTCCCCTCCCCCCCAGCCTTTCAGCATTCCGAAGGGACCACTCCCTCCGCGATACCCTGGTCCACTCCTCTATCACCCCCAACACCCCTTCCCTTTCCCACGGCACCTTCCCGTGCAAGTGCAGGAGATGCAACACCTGCCCTTTTACCTCCTCCCTTCCCACTGTCCAGGGCCCCAAACACTCCTTCGAGGTGGAACAGCGATTTACTTGTACTTATTACAATTTAGTATACTGTATTCGCTGCTTACGATGCGGTCTCCACATTGGGGAGACCAAACGCAGCTTTGCGGAACACCTCCATTCAGTCCGTAAGCGTAACCCCGAGCTTCCGGTCGCCTGTCACTTTAATGCTCTGCTCCACTCCCACTCTGATCTCTCCGTCCTCGGCCTCTTACACTGTTCCAGCAAAGCTCAACGTAAGCGCGAGGAACAGCATCTCATCTTTCGATTCGGCACTTTACAGCCTTCTGGACTCACATCGAGTTCAACAATTTCAGATCATAACCTCGGCCCCATTTGCTTTCTTTCTTCTCTCACGTGGCAGCTGTTGATGTTTCTGCCATTGTCATTTACACCTCATCCAGATTCATCTTTTGTTTCTTAACTTGTCCCGTCACCATCTCCTTTTTGCCTTGCACCATCATCCCTTTTGTCTTTTAATCTCTCCTGCGTTCCACCCTATCACAGACTTTCCCTTTTTTCTTTCCTCCCCTCCCCCCTTTCCCTGCCCCACACTTGCTTAAAAATCTGTTACTTCTCCAACTTTTTCCAGTTCTGATCGACCTGAAACGTTGACTCTGTTTCTCTCTCCACGATGCTGCCTGACCTGCTGAGTGTTTCCAGCATTTTCTCTTGTTGTGTCATGTTTCTGGATTGTTTTGATCATTTTTGCATCAAAAGGATTTGTTAATGAGTTATATTTTATTGGTTTGATTTAAATTAAATTTGATTTGCACAAATTTTAAATTCTCCTTGCAGCTACAGCCACTGAGTAAAAGGGGAGTTTATATGTTAATAATCCAGCCATTGGAGATGTTTTTACACAAAAATGAGAAGTCGCACAACACCAGGTTATAGTCCAACAGATTTAGTTAAAATTACAAGCTTTCGGAGCTATCGATCGCCCCTTCTTCAGGTAAAGTTACTATGAGTGAATCTACCAAAATTCACAGAATATAAACACAGAGAAAATGCAGAGATACAACCTTTCCTTACATCAAAGACACACCAAGAGCACAGCCAAGACAATGAGATGTGTCCCAGGGGGTCCAACGTGTCAAAACCTGCTGTCTGCATATCCTCTCCATTTAGGTTTGTTTTTTGTGTTTTTTTTAAAACTGGAAAGACAGACAACGATGTCAAGTCACGTTCTGTAGCGTGACATGAACCCAATATCCCTTTTGAGGCCATCCTCATGAGTGCGGAACTTGGCTATCAGTTTCTGCTCGATGATTTTGCGTTGTCGTGTATCTCGAAGGCCGCCTTGGAGAACGCTAACCCGCAGATCCGAGGCTGAATGCCCTTGACTGCTGAAGTGTTCCCCGACTGGGAGGCAACCATCCTGCCTGGCGATTGTTGCGCGATGTCCGTTCATACGTTGTCTCAGTGTCTGCATGGTCTCGCCGATGTACCATGCTCTGGGGCATCCTTTACTGCAACGTATCAGGTAGACAACGTTGGCCGAGTCACATGAGTATGTACCGTGTACCTGGTGGGTAGTGTCCTCACGTGTGATGACGGTATCTGTGTTCATGATCTGGCATGTCTTGCAGAGGTTGCCGTGGCAGGGTTGTGTGGTGTCGTGGTCGCTGTTCTCCTGACAGCTGGGTAATTTGCTGCGAACGATGGTACTTTTGAGGTTAGGCGGCTGCTTGAAGGCGAGTAGTGGAGGCGTGGGGATGGCCTTAGCAAGGTGTTCGTCGTCATCGATGACATGTTGAAGGCTGCGAAGAACATGGCGTAGTTTCTCCGCTCCGGGGAAGTACTGGACGACGTAGGGTACTCTGTTGGTTGTGTCCCGTGTTCGTCTTCTGAGGAGGTCTATGCGGTTTTTCGCTGTGGCCCGTCGGAACTGTCGATCGACGAGTCGAGCGTCATATCCCATTCTTACGAGGGCGTCTTTCAGTGTCCGTAGGTGTCCATTGCATTCCTCCTCGTCTGAGCAGATCCTGTGTATTCGCAGGGCTTGTCCATAGGGGATGGCTTCTTTAACGTGGTTGGGGTGGAAGCTGGAGAAGTGGAGCATCGTGAGGTTGTCCGTGGGCTTGCGGTAGAGTGAAGTGCTGAGGCGTCCGTCTTTGATGGAGATTCGTGTGTCCAAGAATGAAACCGATTCTGAGGAGTAGTCCATGGTGAGTTTGATGGTGGGATGGAACCTGTTGATGCTATCGTGTAGTCCTTTCAGTGATCCTTCGCCGTGGGTCCAAAGGAAGAAGATGTCGTCGATGTATCTGGTGTACAGCGTTGGTTTTTACACAAAGACCAGGGACAGTAATTCATTTGTTAAATTGCCTAAGGCTTCCTATGAAATCCACACCTATTATCGTTGGGATGATCTTTCCATGTGGGGGACCGACCTACTGGTCAATCACTAAACAGATAAGAGGTCAGAACAAAACGAGATCAACCCATTGTTAGAATGCTTTAAGATGATTTAGTTAGTCAAGCTATCCCAGCATCCTTCCGCTTAGGTTTGTATTATTATAGCAATATGGGAGAAAGGGAACTCTTCATCTTGTCTCCATGTATGAACAACAGACAATTCCAAGACAGCACATACTGCAGTAAGAGATAAGATTTAGTCTATGCACTTACTGTATTATAAACAAAACTTGTAACACTGAGGCAAAGACTGAAAGATATCAGCTGGGTAAATACTTAAAAATGTGACATTTGCACTTTTGTGTTGTGGGCAGATGTAGCTCAAGGTAGCCAAATAGTATAAGAATGGGGCATGTTTCTTTTATTAGTCAGATAAACATCTCATGGGCAGGCAGAAGCCCACAGCCATGCAGACGGCCTAGAGGGATCACTTTGGGCCTGGTAACCAGGTTGTATTATTTGTATGTCATCTTGTCACTTAATATAACACTGTAGAACAGTTATGTAAAGTCTAATACTGTTATTAGTCAATGTAATAAAGCTTGTTATTAGAAATACCACTCGTGCGTGAATCATGAGCAGAGTTATTGTCGCCGGACTAACAACCCTTTGTTGCGACAGTAACCACTAAGAAATCCGCGAACATCCATGTTCAAGGTCAGTTATTCCAGTTAGTTCTGGGCGGGAGCCTGCTCTAGCAAACTTGCTCATCTTAAGTTTAGAGTCTGTCAAAACCAGAAGGTTGCCCAGGAAAGGTTAAGTTCGGCACATTAACATGAGATAGTGTAACATAGTTTTTTTACTTTCAATATTTATGAGTAGTGAAGTAATTGGGGTGATTTTCAACAGCTGGCCGCCCAGTTTTCGCCTGAAAAATGTGTGGCTTGCAGTTGACAGTCGGAGGGGAAAAGGCGGTGGGGGATGGGGAGGGGGGGGGCCTTGCCCACCCCATTGATACCCAAGACCTGCCTGATGTGATTTTCAAGTAGGCCTGTAAATTGACGATTAGCATGTCTGTCTGAAACAGGCAGGCTGCTTAAATATGCAATTCAGGCACAAGTGGGCAGAGCATATGTGTTGCACACTCTGCCCATTTGTACCAGGCTTTTAACAGCCTAACTTGCGGTCCTTAAACGGACCGCGGAGACCACTCAGAAAATGGCCCAGGAAATTTGTAAATTGTGTTATTGTGCTGTGTGGAGGATGCATCCTATGTTTTATTGTCATATTTTCTGTTCTTAATTGCTACTTCCCCTCTGGATATGTCAGTAATTTCTGTATCTTTAATATGCAGTAGTCAATTATTTCTTTCCATTAAGCAGGCTAGCTCTAATATTGCTTGATTTTATTAAAAATTCCAAAAGGCAAAGACCTTTGTGTGTACAGAGTTGCTTGTGTGTTGCGAAGCAGAAAGTACAGTATAAAATTGTATTAAAATCTGTTTTATTTAGTTTCTCTTTATAAATGTGCTATTTTATGAAGCTTATATGAAAATTTGGCTGATATGAAGATTTTTTTGTTAGTATGGTTCAGTGGAAAGAACATGTTGTCACTTATTGCCATGGAAGGATTTGCAGGCTGATTAACAGTCTTGATAGGCCATGACATGAATGCTTCCTTCCATGGCCAGAACCATCTTTATACCAGCTGATAGGATGAGTTGTCTATGGGCTTCCACTTTTTTTTGGGCCGCCTGCCAGCACCTGTCCCCTTTTGCCTCCTCATGTGGGTGCCTGCTACGATCGGTCAGCCCGGCACTCCTTTTGAGTGCCGGGCTCTTTTCCCGGCAACCCGCTCCCCGGTGGTCCAGCAGGGCCCCGGTGCGTGCTGCGCTAGGCCCCTCCCCTTTAATCAGGAGAGGGAGGCCTGTAATACCACGGCGCTACAGGCTGATGTGCGTGGGGCTGTTGCACGTAGCGCCGCGATATTGAATGGTAGCGCCCCAAGAGGGAGGGGGAGCGCTTCTAGTAGCGCCCCGCCTCCTGCTTGGGGTGCTACCACTCAATTTACGGTGCGGGGGTGCTAACTTTTTCGGGGTGCTAAAAGTAGCGCCCCAAAGGGGGCGCGACCCAATTTTTCCCCTTATGTCTTTTATTCTAGATAGGTGAGATAAGGACTTCTCCCATTTATGTCTGTCTTGTGATCTTGCAATTCAATTGGCTACCATGCTGCAGACTTGGCGGTGCTGTCTGTGTGTCAAAAATGGCCTGTCCTATCTCAGCTGCTGGCAACTACTTGCTTTCAGGTGCTTCTCCTGTTACTTGTCCAGAGGTGGGTGTAGGCAAGGGATTGTGACAACTTGAGAGCTGTCTGCCTCTTCTTGTGCTTCTGGTTCTAGATTGCTGCCGGAAGCTAGCCACTGATTCTGCTTAAGCACAGTATTATTGGCAAGACATGTCGGAAAATCTACCCTCACATCTTCCTCTTCTGCTGTCATTTATTGTTCAGTGTTGAGGAAGCTTTTACCATTGAAGTCATAATCATTGGTATATTTTGCTTTGTGTGGAAAGTTATAAAAAATCTTCTGCTAAAAATTGTACTTATAAGCCAGCAGCAGTCTGGCTGCCACGTGATACAAAAATAATATTTTTTTTCTTGAATATTATAGAGAATAACAAATGGCTAGCTCTTAAATGCTGTAATACACCGTAGGAGTGAAACTTTATAGTGTGAACCTAAGATTATGTTATTGTCTTGTGCTACCATTGCAAGCATTATTTGGAGTTTTGCTATTTCTGAACTTTTGTTCAACTTTTGATGTCAGATATTTTATATTCTGCTAATGTTTCTGGTTATAGGTACTTATGTTTGTCGTGTAATTTCACATCATGTCACAGAAAGAGAGGCTGTCTTACACACAAAATAACAGATGGGCTGATAATGTATTGTGACGTTGTGCCGAAATATACTCCAGAGGTTAGACTAAAATGATTGCTGGTGAAGCTTTTTCATTTACATTATCCAAGCTCTAAGAGACTCTTGAACATTTCTTTAGAATAGATTTTTATTTTTATTTATGAGCTTTCCAATTCAATTATGCCTTGTAGCTTTGCACTGCTGCTTCTAGTCACTTGCGATAGTGGGGTTACAAACATTTAACAGGCCTGGGGGGAAAAATTCAGTTGGTTTCCCCCTCCCGTTAGCGCCTTACGAGGGCGCTAATGGGACGCAAAGCAACTAGCGCCCAGGCACGGCGATGTTTGCGCCGCTCGGGAAATTGACCAGACATTTTGCAGCGGCGCTAAACACTACCGCCACGATCTCCTACGCCCGCAGATCGTGATGTCAGTCGAGTGTGCAACGCCCCGGTAGCACCCCGGACCGGATATTGAGTGGCGCCCCCTGCCTTACCGCCTGCCGCTAGCAACGACAGGTTGAGGGGAGCGTTTTGCAGTCGGGAAGGGACTGGGGGAGCGCTATTTAAAGGCGACCGCTTCCTGCCTTTTTTTGTTGGCGACATTTTTGCACCACGCATTCTGAGAGAGAGAGACTTCTGGAGATATTCAATGCTGTGTTGAGGAGTTTTGGGTACTGAGCAGCACTTTGCAGGTTCATTTTGATTTGATCTTCCTTGCATCGATTTAGAAGAGACTCTGGGGGCTGCACTCTGAGCTCTTTCCCTGGCTCTCTCCATTGTTCTTTCCAGCAGATTTGATGTACAGGTCTCTCCAGGCCTAGATTCAAGGCTGCAATGAGCAAGGTGTGGATGGAGAGCAAGATCGAGCCTCCCCTTTAAGTCAGTGTGTCTGTGTTACATTGCTACCTGACATCACATGAGCTTCGCCAGCGCTCTGAGGTAGCGCCTCACTCCTCGGCGTTAGCGCTGTTGGTGAAAAATTAATTCACTCGAGTCTGTCGTAAAGCAAAAGATCACAGTTTATTATTCAGAGCGCTCCGGGAGAAGATCATAGCCTATGGTCTCACGACCAGCTTCTCAACTTAACAATGGCAGCCAAGCTTCTTTATACACTTCCAAAAGCCAGAAAAATACAAACCTCAGCACAGTTAGGGTTAGGGTTACATCATAAGTGACCCTTAGGTTGTCTAAAAACAACTTGATCAGAATTTTACAATGTTAGCGAAACTTATTCTTCTACTTTTGCTTTTTGTTTAATAGTGGTCAGCCACCTGTAGTGCAAGTTTCATTCTTAGCCTTTTCGAGGTTAGTTTATTATAGAAAGACAATGATTCACATTTTTGTTCTGCATTATCTATACTGCAGCCTAAGCAAGTTGGTCTTTTATCTAATTATACCCCTGTCTCCATGTCTTCGGGAGATACTTTGACCTTTACTATAGTCCTTTAAGCAGTTCAACTAATCTTAAACATTACAACTGATTTGCCCTTACATTATTACAATTACATTTTTTACTCTTACAGCGCCTTAAGAGAGGTGTGCAGCGCCTGATTTAGCGCTCCAATCATCTCCAGGGGCGATAGAAGCCAAGTTTGCAGTCGGAGGCGATAATTAGCGCCAGGCGCTAAACTTTGCGCCCGGCCGATAATTGCGCCCCAAATGGGGCGATACCAAATTTCTCCCCCCTGGAGTGTAACACTGTAGTTGTGTCATCTATAGGGGGTGGTGTTTTGTGTCAGCTTCACCTCTGACTTCTGAGCGGTTCGAATCGCGTCCAACTCCCTTGGTTCTAGACCTTGGACTTTTTTGGGGGTTGTGATAAAAAGGTGCAGCAGACAACTGGTTTTGATGCAAGAACTTTGATCTTTATTTAAGAAAGTAAAACACAACACAAACAATCTTAACACTCTAAAGGTGGGGAACACTTAGGTACAAGCGAGGGAAATAACATTAGAAGAATACTTCACCCCTCCCAATCCCACTTCACTAGCTAGGTTGGACTCTGGCGAACCAGGGATAATGCTCACCAAACGAATCCTTGACAGTTGAGAGTTAGGGTTTAGTGTCTTTTGAGTAAAAAGTTTCGTAAGGCCCTTGTTGCCGCGAGGTGTCCGATGGTCACTGAGGTGGTTGCTCTGGTCTCTTCTTGTGTGTCGGCCTACTTCTGGAGCTGTTGGCCTTCTTTGTTGAACTTCTTTCTGTTGAACTCTGCCTCTGTTTAAACTGTCTTCTTCCGAGCTGTGGAACTGCCTTCTTGCAGAACTGTGGAAACTGCCTTCTGCCTGCTTGTTGAACTCCTTGCTGCTGTGTAACTCTACTGGTGAACTCGAACTGTAACTGTTGTGCTGGAGAACTCCCTTCTTTCTGAACTGTCTTCTTTAACTGCCCAACTTGCTTCTCCTGAACTCTGTAACTCCAGCACTGACTTCTGCTGAAAACAGGCTTTCAATTGAACTCGAAACTGCAGAACTGCCTTCTGTTGAACTTGAACTGTTGTACCTGCTGAACTGACTTCTTGAGAAAATAGCCTTTCAATTATACTAATTGAAGCTTCCTTTTCTGTGAATTGTAAGATTTTGGAGGCCTCGTCAACAGTAACGACTTTACTAGCGTGTTAACTGGTTTTTGGGATGGCTTGCGTCCTGTCGATCTCCTTGGTTGATTACAGTTGATTGGTTTGTAAATGTGTGAAGTGGTTTTCGTGATGGTTTTGTCGATTTGTTTGCTTAATCGGGTTTGAATTGTCCTCATGTTTTGGGTTTCTTGACTGGGTCTAGGACTTCTGTAGAGTATCTGTTTTATGCATGTCTTTAATGGGTTCTGTAAATTGGGGTGGAGACTGCTCTTCCGTGGGTCTATAGTTAAAATGTTAATGTCTGCTGGGGCTTTGAGTGAGGTCCTCCCGGTTCCCCAGACACTGTAATTAACTCCAATATCCAAAACTGTATTTACAGAGGTCGAGTCCACCTCCTTGTCCCTTTACAGGCCCAGACATATTTTTTAAATGCCAAAACTTGGTTTTTGGTCTTAAATCCCTTATGTTAGGCCCAAATGCATTTTTATCACTCTGAGGTAGTTCCAAAGTCCTTTGTCTTTAGGTTTTGGGGATCTGTAAATTTTGGAAACCTTACACATCTGATAGGAAGATGTGGTTCTACCAGAAAATATGCAATTTTACCGGATTGCAACACATCTGTGTATGACGAATAAACAAGGCAGTAATTCAGTAGTTGGATGTCATCAAAAGCTACTTATATTGTAATTAAAACAGCTTTGGACATACTTCCAGTCATTTAATTTAATATACACACATGAACTAGAGACTAGGCATGGGGAGATGATGGGATCGGGAGAGGAGACACATCTGTGATAAGATGTATATAGATGAATATTAGAAGCATTAGAAATAAGATGCTGTAACGAGAGGCTTTATGGCAGTAGGGATCTACGATGTGGTGGGAATATCAGAAACATGGCTAAATCCAGAAGTTGGAAATGAATACAACATTCAGGGGCACAGAGTGATTTTTTTAAAAAGGAGACTATCTGTCAGGGATATCTGTGAGGTAAAAGGAGTTAATCCTGTGGGGGGTGGGAAGCTACAAAATGGACTGCTGTGGTTAGATACTTCAAACAAAAAAAATCAGGGTATGCTAGGGATAAGAAAGTTATTTTAATGGGAGACTTCAAACAAGCTAATAACGGCAGTGTTGGTAGATGTAGTGCATGACTGCTTGTTGATCCAGTGCGTCAGGAGAGGCAGCACTAATCCTGATCTGGTATTCATTAGTGAGATGGAAGTTGTAGAACACCTGGGGACACAGAGTGATAAACTTTTACATGATCTTGGAGTCATAAATATTTAAAATTAGGAGTCAGGTGCATAACTATAAATGGATAAATTCCATGAAATGACAAAACAGCCAAAGCAATTGGGCGAGTTGTTCAACCGCACATCAGTAGAAGACAAGTAGACATACCTTTAAAAGTATAATGCTGTGCATGCAGGATAAATTCCTGTGTTGCGTCCCTTTGTCCCCACGAGCCAAAATCCCAAGAAACGCTTGTCCTCTTTCTGTCCTGACATTCAAAAGAGGTGGCGCTGCTGAGAAGACATCCGTGCCAGAAATCCTGCTAGTTCCACCATTTTTGTGGCCAGAGGAAAATACACCAGTCATACTAACTACAAAAAGGAAGTGGGGACATAATGCAGAGCGATCGATTGCCGTTAGGAAACATAAGAACAAAAGAAATAGGAGCAGGAGTGGGCCATTCGGCCCCTCGAGCCTGCCCCGCCATTCAATAAGATCATGGCTGATCTGATCTTGGCCTCAACTCCACTTTCCCGCCCGCTCCCCATAACCCTTGACTCCCCTGTAGTTCAAAAATCTGTCTATCTCCACCTTGAATATATTCAATGACTCAGCCTCCACAGCTCTCTGGGGCAGAGAATTCCAAAGATTCACGACCCTCTGAGAGAAGAAATTCCTCCTCATCTCCGATTTAAATGGGCGACCCCTTATCCTGAAACTGTGCCCCCTAGTTCTAGATTCCCCCACGAGGGGAAAGATCCTCCCTGCATCTACCCTGTCAAGCCCCCTCAGAATCTTACATGTTTCAAACCGGCAACATTGCCAGCATATTTTTTATTTAAATTGCTTCTTTGGCTGGAATGGGCAGTCAGCTTCCTTGACAGAATGGCAAGTTGCTGCTCTAATATTCCTGGTACTCCATGGGGTGGACACCCAGAGAGTGCCATCCCATTATACAAATGACCCTGCCGCTAGGATTTGGGATTGGCTCAGGCCAGAGTGGTGGCCCTTGGAGTTTCTAGGCCAAAAATACTGGAGTTATTCAAGAGGTAGTTGGGGCTGTGATGGAAGGATGAGCTGGACGGACCAAATGGCCTCCCCGAGCTGTACTTATTTTTGTGGTCTATCAAGGCTGCCCTGAACTAGCTACCATGGAAGAGTGATGCAGGAACAACTTTCCCATCCATTAATTTCCCTCTTTGTGAGAAGATGCATGACCTCTATCTGGCATTTCTCTATGGTAAGATGCCTGAGATTATGAACCCGTTGGAGTAGATGATTGAACCTGCGCCACTGTGTAGCACCATGCATAATGTTTCTCCTTGCTACATTGTAATGGCCCAGAAATTAAACAGTGAGTGTTCACGCTGGGGTAAGGCTTCCCCGCGATATCTCACTCCGCGCCTACCTTTTTCCTCCGGGCCCACACGAACTTTAGTTTCAAGGCCAGTCCCACATGCAGCTGTGCAGTGCTTGCGTGACCCAGAGACGCAATTAGTTCGTGCGAGCTCTTGGATCACGTGATTCAGTTAGAGCCAATGGCAGCACACCATCTTTCATTCATAGTTTTCACAGCAAGAGCTGTCAAAGCTATGAATCCTACACACCCCCAAAAGAACAGCTAAACCTCAATTAAATTTAAAAAAAAGGCCATCACATTAATAAAATAAGTATAGTTAAATAAATTAACCACTTTAAACAAAAAATTTAATTTTTGAAAAGATTTAAAATCTTTTTAAAAGTTATAAAAATAAACTTACCTTTCTTTAAAGTCTCTAAAAAAGATAAACCTGTTGAATTTTTTTTTTAAATAATACTTAATTAACTACTTACCTTGTTAAAAGAGGGTCTTAGGCCTCCTTTCTTTGTGTGTAAAATCTTCCATGCTTACCTGCGCGTTCAAAGCTGCAAAAATAACTAAGTGCACTGCGTGCGCGCAGCCTGTAGCGCGCACGCGGTTCACTTAGGAACCGCCCCCTTTTGAATTCACGAAGTGCCGGTTTCCCGCGCATGCGCAGTGCATGCAGGAAACCGGCAATTGGAGACCTAAAACGCGAGAGTACACAGTGCGTACTCTCGCTTATTAGGTCTAATTTTCGGGCCAATATGTTTAGTGTTTGATTGATTAACCCAGGGATGCCCTATCTGTGACCTGCTGTCTGTATGTGGATGGCAAGCCCTCGTTGCCACTATTACAAATTTATAAATTTATATGGTATTTGGTACCTATCGTAGATGGTGCTTTGTATGTAATATAGTTTCATGGTTGCAATAGACAGAGTTTGTGGTACACATATAGACTGCAGGTATTAGTTTGGATACTCCTGAATTAACCAATGCTAAACTTTCCTGGTAGAGTTTTATTAATGAGAGTTCATACATTTGGGAAAGATTTGAGGATTGGGTGGCTGGTGGGCATTGGCGGACAAGAGTGGCAGGTCGGTGTGAGACAAGAGCTGGGTGAACGGGAGGCACAGAAAGAGTTGGGTAGGCTTGGTAGGAGAAAGAATCAGGCGGGTTGTGGCTGGCAGAAAGAGTTAGTGGGGTTAGCTGTGTTCAGAGTGCATTAGTCAAAAGTAGGAGAGTGACAAGTGTATAAAATCACTGTACCTTTTCAGATACCTGGTGGTCAGGAGCTGATGCTGGAGTTGAAGGTAAGTTGAATAATCAATTAGAAATTAAGAGGGTAACAGTGAAACATTACTTATGAAAAGATAAAGGTAAAAGATAGTTAGGACAGCTGGTTGGTACTGGGGTTAAAATGAAGACAGTTGAATACCTGTATGTACAAAACAGGAGCGAGAAATTCAGTTAACTTGGAAGAAATTTGTTATATGCAAGTGAATGTAAGTAGTGTGACAGAAAATTGTGAAGAAAATGCATGTTAGGCATGCCTCCTGTATGTAAGTATAAAAGAGCATCTAAAGTGCACAAAGTCAGGACATTTTTAAAAATTATTCAATCAGCCAAAGATTTGCCTCTTAGGCTGATGTACAGCTAAGAAATTCATTGAATTAATTCTTGTCTGATTGGGTTGCAAAAATGAATCTTTATGTCTTTTGGGACTTCAGGTGTTGTTGAGCAGTTAAGCTTCTAGCTTCAGCTGCCACTGTGGACAACTGCTGGGGAATCAGGACTGTGCCAGGCAAGGGTCAGACAGTTAATAACTTTAGTTGCTTCCAGTAATTGATTCTAAGGGGAAAAAAATCAGCAGACGCCGTCTGAATTGTAAAATCAGGAAAACCACTGCATAACTCAAATAAAATAACTGTAGACCTTTCCAACAAGACAGTAGCATGATAATTAAAGAGGCTTTCTCACAATCAAGCTTCCATTTAAACAAATACACAAGTCATTAAATAGAATTGGCACTAACTTTGACACTACTTTGATTTTTGAAGTATTTTGGTTCAAGCATAGTGAGCGCTGCTGGAAACTTCAGGCAAATAGCTTATAGGAGTTACTGAGGTATGAGGGAATGGAATTAATATATGCATGACTGAACCTTAAGCACCTTAGGTTAATGGTGTTTTTAAGCAATATTAATTCAGATCCCTTACACTGTCAGAATGAACAGATTCTCCAAAGCAGTAATTTCCATGCGGCCACCAGACATGCGGCCACCAGAGCTCATTCTCTGAACAATAATTTAAGAAATAAATAAAGAGTGGATCTCTGGTGGCGTTGCTTACAGCAAGCTGGAGGAAATGCAGTTTTACAACAGGGACGTTATAACATGTAACGCACAATATATTTAAAATGTTAAAAGGATTCGATTGGGTAGATACAGATAAACTATTTCCTCTGCTGGGGGGAATCAAGAAAGAAGGGGCATAAGCTTAACATTAGAGCTAGGCCATTTAGGAGGGAAATCAGGAAGCACTTTTCCACACAAAGGTTAGTAGAAATCTGTAATTCACCCCCACCCCACCCCAAAGGCTGTGGATGCTGGGACAATTGCAGCTTTCAAGACTTGAGATCAATAGATTTTTGTTGTTTAAAGGATATGGAGCTAAGGTGGGTAAATGGAGTTGAGGTACAGATCAACCATGATCTAATTGAATGGCGGAGCAGGCTTGAGGGGCTGAATGGTCTACTCCTGCTCCCATCTACCTAATTATATACTTAGAAGATTGTTTACGTCTCGATAATAGGTATAAAGAGGCTGCCTTGAGGAAAGCTGTCTGCTGCTCAGACGGACCTGTGCTTAACCTGACCTGTTCATTTATGGCCGCAAAATCTAAATGTTCAGAACAGAAAGCTGAGGGTAAATTTTATGACATAGCACTCCTGGCACAGAGCTTTGCATGGCAGGAGTGCATACTGGGAAGTCGGGCATAAAGGTCAGTGCATCCTGCACTGATTTCTAAAATTAATGGGTGAAAAATCGCGCAAGGTGCACTGACCTCTACACTCAGATTCACATACGTGCTCTTGTTGCACGACAGGTTCAGTGCTGGGATTACTAAATTGTAATATTCACATTCCCCCCTCCCCCCCCCCCAGCCCCCGATCTATCTGATCAGCTACTCCATGTAGTTATTGCGATGTTCCTGTTTTCATCACTTATCAATTGGAGGCTAATTGTTGATGCTCAGTGAAATTTGTCTTGTTGTGATGTTGTTTGTTCATTGGTAGGCTCCCTCGGCATTGGATGCTGGTAAATGGATGTTTCCTAATCTATTTCAAATTCTATTCAAATAGATGTTTCCTAGGTTTTCCCTGATCATTCCACAAAGGACATATATCTAGAGATAAGGAAATTAATTATTGGTATCAATAATTCATTGAGAAGATAGATAATGAGTTAAAATGCTAATGAGTTAAACTTTGCTATTTCCCCATAGACTATAAACAATAAGCAGTTGTTAGCCTGTCCTGGGCAGTCAGCAGGAGGTGATCCACCAGACCACCAAACTCCTCTGACCTGAAGGAGAAGGTGCCAGAGGAGTAGGGGGAGATACCAAGGTGAGTATTAGTGATAAGAGCCACACCACCATTGCAGGGGGTGGAATGTATCGCCAGGCTGGGAGGCTTCAGTAAGAGGCAAAAACTGTAAGCTTCATTTGAGCATCTCAGTGGTTTTCTCAATTCTTATCCTTGTCTTCATGTGTGCTTCATTGTAGCAATCCTCTGCACTGCTGGTGGTCCGATTAGTAGGTAGCATGAGTAGCTTCCCTTTCTTTTTCTTTTTAATTAGTGGAGGAGCACATTGAGTTTTACGGAAACACTGGATGATATGTCTGAGGGAAGGATAGGCTTACAGAAAGTACGGTCCCCACCGCATGTAGCGGGTCTGTTCGTGCTAACGCTGCCCGAGGTCTCCACTTTCCGACTGCCTCAGCCTGTTAACAGTGCGAGCAGCTGAGTGAAGTTGCCTGCCATCTCCATCAGCTCTTAACTCTTAACAACTACAGGCGGCAGTCAGAAAGTGGATATTTCGTGCAGCACTGAGATTAACGTGAGATCAGGCCAACCTCTCCTACAATATCTTGGTTCTATTTATGTCTGTGGTTCTAACATCTGCCTGCTTATGTTGCCGAGCGAGACGTTGATTGGACGCAGCCATAACAACAATCAGCTTTTAAATTGGTAAGTACTGAACTGCATGAAATACCTGGCGCGCTTAATACAGTTTAAGCGGTGCCTTTGTAATTTGCACCTAGTTAGCGCCATTTGCCTGATATAGGTGGCTGCCTGTGATAAGCGAGTATTTTGTAAGTGGTGGAGACTGTACTAATAGCAGTGACACAAGGAGTAGAAGAGAAACAGGGAAATACGCAGATGATGAGGGAGTGTGTGAGAACCATACAGAGTGAGCATGACGAGAAAAATTGCATAAAAGAAGGATAGTGAGGTGCATTTATAGTAAAAGAGGCACATGTTTATTGTCTGTGAGCAATGCCACATGAGATCAGCTGGTGAGACATTATTTTCAGGATGTCTCTTGGCTGTGCCTGCTGTGGTTTCTGTTTGGATGTCATCAGTATGTCTCAAGAGAAGATTCTGTAATTTTTTGCACATCATTTTCTAGGATAGGATGGTGCTTCCAGTCCAATGAACTTCAATTATTTCACAATTTATCCAGAGTAGTGCATCTGTCAGAAGGCATAACCTTCTATTGTCAGAAAGAGCCGCATGCTGCCACTTGTGTCATTGCAGTTTCAGAGACTCAAATATTTGTCTTCTTTCAGATCTACGAGTGAATCTCATGTGGAATTGCTGATGAGTAGTACAGGATCTGGAGTGTTGTTTCTGATTTTTAGCACAGTCCTGCTCCCAAGCCCGAAGTCCTGCTGCTGTCCTGAAGCAACACCCCTGCTGTATCTCTGACTCAGATGTACCAGCACTCCCTCCAAGTGGTTCCTGGAATCTTAACTAACAACGAATTAATAAAGGCACTTAACTATTGAAAAAAAATGATGGATGTTCACAATAGACAGCACAGTCATGGTCTGCTGTTATACTTCACCTGGTGCAATGCACAAAAGGCTACTGGAGGAGCTGTTATATTTCTTGGCCTCAGTGCAGTCTGGAATTGGGTCGGGACCTGGCTCTGGAGTTATACTAGTATTTTCGGGTTGATGTGCACCTCTTTGCATCATTGCAAAAGTCTTTATGTACATTTTCTCAATCCACTGCTCACTATTCATACTGTTCTCTAATGCTTTGCTTTCCTAATTTACTGATTTCTTATTCTTGTTGCTGCATTTCTCACTTCTTTTTCCTGTCATTACTTTTTGCATTAATTCTTTTTGAATTTTTGACATTCTCTGAATTCCACCAAACTCAAAACTTCTAATTACACAGATTCAGTAAAAAATCATTGCAAATGCTCACATTTATTGTTTGTGGAGGGAGCTAATCTGACAATCATTGCAGTTTCGTTCTTTCTGTGTCATGCTTTTTCCTTTGCAACTTTTTAAACTTAAAATTCTCTCCTTTCTCACTTGCTCTCTTTATGATTGTTTTTCATAACTTCCCAATTTATCTCTTCCTTTTTTGTATTCTCCTTTTCCATTGATTTTCCAAGATTAATTATGTTTTACCTGCTCGGCATGGTTTTGTACCCTTCGATCTTGCATTTTCTGTTGTTCTTCTCATTTATTTTCATTATTTTTTATCCTATTTCTCTGTATTTCCATGGAATTTAATTTATTTTTTCCAATTTACTCTTTTGGATTCTCTTGCATCACCACCAGTTGCTGGATTGAAGGCACACAGGTGGTCTGCTTGGAGGCTTCTGCCAATAGTGATTTGCAAGTGGCCCCTATAGGGTATTGAAAACCATCAGATATGCTGCCTCCCACTCGATTTTTATAGCATCTTTGTCTATTTTGCATGTGTCAGACTTTGCTTGGTGATTCTCACTACAGACTAGAGTGGGATAGGTAGCTCATTATGTCGGGAAGCCCAGGTGGGACCCAGCTTTCAGCAATGTGCTTGTGCAGCACGCTGGTACACCAGCGCACTGCAACTGCATCACCTTGTCACCTCTCTTTGTGAATATCTGAGAAAAGGAAATACAAAACATGATTAGAGACTGAAGAAACAAGCAGCTTCTCCACATTGTCGAATTATTAAACGAGCTCCCATGAAGGATGTGATTGCTGATTTAGACAAGGTATTCAAAAATGTTGACTCCCACTCGTTTTTTTTTAGCCTGGATTAATAGATTATTTTAGGAAGGATATCAAGGCCTTAGAGAGGGTGCTACTAGATTAGTACCAGGGATGAGTGCTTCAGTTATGTGGAAAGACTAGAGAAGCTGTGATTTTTTTGTATTCTGCTCTGGAAACAGTCTCTATTCTCTCCACTGAGAGCAGAGAAGGTTAAGGGGAGATTTAATAGAGGTGTTCAAAATTATGAAGGGCTTTGATAGAATAGATAGGGTGAAACTGTTTCCACCAGCAGGAAGGTTGATAACCAGAGGACACACATTTAAGATAACTGGCAAAAGAACCGGGGGGAGATGAGGAGAATTTATTTTATGCAATGAGTTGTTATGATCTGGAATGCACTGCCAGAAATGATGATGGAAGCAGGTTTAATAGTAACTTTCAGTGCCCACCCCCAAGTACCACATCAAGTTTCTCACTGGGATATCTTCACAATTTTTTTCCCTCAGCCTTTGAGTGAGTTCTTATCCTTGGAGATTTCAACCTCCATCTCTCCTCTGATTTCACTGTCCTTCTATCCTTCCTTAACCTCTCCCTCCATATAAACTCCTCTAGCCATATACATGGCCACCCCCTTGAACTCGCCATCTTACGAGGCCTCTCTACTGCCATCGTGTCTATCTCAGACAAGGCCATCTCTGATCACTTCTTTGTATTGCTCTCCACTCACATCCCTCTTCCTCCTCCCAACCCTACTTCCTGATATGTCTGCTCCTGGAACAAACTCTCCCCCCAGCACTTTCAAATTTCCAACTATCTAGCGTTTGGCCATCCATTCGCCACGACATTTCAACAACTACCGATCTGCTCAATCACATCCTCACCTCCACCTTTGATGCCCTTGGTCCCAGTAAAACACTGTAAATTGGATAACCCCCGAAAACGGGCGTGGGGATTATGGTATGCGGTTAATCCGCATTGCGTTGCGTAGCAGGCAGCACATTAAATTTGTGCTGCCCACTGTTTTACATGACTGCTGTGTGCAGCCAGTGCTACCCATGCTGTTCATTGGCTGGACGCAGCAGCAGGGGACCCGATATCGCAGGTGACTCGCACTACATAAAAGCAGCCTATATCTCTTAAAGGGGAGGTGCATTGTGGCTGCAAGAAGTGGTAGGAGTTATTTGTGAACTGAATCTGGAAAGAGGAAATCAGATGAATATGTTTCTCATTGTACGGAGAGCTACAGTGACTTCCCTTATACAGCAGTGCATGTGAGTGTGACAGTGGTGAACAATCCCTTCTCGACCTGTCAGCAGCCTTTGGCACGGTTGACCACCCCATACTCCTCCAACGCCTCTCCTTTGTTGCCCAGCTGGATGTGACTGCCCTCGCCTGGTTCCATTCCAACTATCCAGTCATAGCTTTGGGACGTTTTTACTATGTTACAGGCGCTATATGAATGCAAGTTGTTGTTGTTCAAAAGGAATTTGGATATATACTTGAAAAGGAAAAAATTACATGGCTATGGGGAAACTGTGGGGTGTGGCACTAATTAGATAGCTCTTTCAGAGCCAGCACAGACACGATGGGCTGGATTTTGAAACTCAGGTCGTGTTGGGGTCGTGAATCCCACATTTTGGCTTGTAAACCCGCCTCCATCGAGATGTGGCCAACCCACTGTATTTTCCCTTGATTGACCTTGTTGAGCCCGCCCAGTGGGCTCAGCAGGCCAATTAAGGGCCACCCGGCAACAGGTGATGTCACAGATTGACATTTCATCTGTCAAGAGCTTTTGACAGATGAAATATCAGCGTTTGCCAGCTCTGTGAAGCTGTCAAACACTCACAATATGATTTCTAACTTGAGTCCTTCCTCTCAGGCTGAGTTAGAAATCATTCCACCACAGAAAACAGAAGGCTGCAGTTTTTGACAGCACCACGGCTTTTCTGCTTTCTGTGCCAGTGAGATTTCTGACTCCCGAGAACTGAAGGGCTGACACCTGCAGGAGGAAGTGAAGGTAAGTAAAACTTTTTCCCACACTTAGCACTTACCTTACACACTTACCTCTGCACACATGCACCCAGCACTCACCTGCCCACCGGACATATCGAGCCCTCCAACCCCTGCAGACCCACGGTCCGCCCCGATAACTTGGCGTGGTTGCCACCTGTCGGGAAGCCCACATTTCACCCTTTAAAATAGGGATTATCCAAAAAACTGCCTGTTAACTACCTGTTAACTGGCAGTTAATTGTCACTAATCCCTTCCTGCCTCGGGGAGTCGGGTCTCAGCACAGGTTGGGTACCCGCCGCCAGCGAAACTGGCATGGAGGCGGGATGGGGTCGGGATGGGGTCGGGACCCCCGAATCTACAACTTTAACCCCCCACACGCCTCCAAACCCGACTCCACGGGTCATTGAAAATCCAGCCCGATAGGTTGAATAGCCTTCTGTGTTGTAAGATTCTATGGCCACCATTTCCCCTACCTGGGTGGGTCATTGGTGGACGAGGTCGGTGGCGGGTCGTGGCCTCGCTGCTGGATCCATCGCAGCCTCCGACGTGACGTTCCCTTGATTGGGCTTGTTAAGCCCGCCCAGCAAGTTTCCTTAAAGGGACCATGCGCAAATTTACTTTGACCTTTGTGCTGTCAGTGTTCTACAGCATTGAGGTGCTGCAAACACTGACAAGCACTGCACAGAGGCACAGGGCTGCACCCAGGCTCTCCCATGACTCCCTCCATAGGCTTATGGAGGGAGTTACACCACACAGGGAGGTTCTCTTCCCTTCCAATGGGCGGACGCCACCTCCCCAGGAGACCAACGCAGCCTGGTTGCACATTACACAGGAAGACACAAGCAGGGATGTCGTCTGGAGGACCAAGGTGCAAACCTTTCAATGATCTCAGTAGATCACGAAACGTTACTGCAAAGTCACACTCAACCTCATCCTGCTGTGGCACTCATCCCTATCACTCTGCCTTCCTACCTGCACATCCTTACTCACACCAACTTACCTTGCATCTCTCTCTCTCTATCTACATCATCACATCCCCATCTCACTAGCCACTCACCTTCATTCTAGTCCAATCATACCAACTAACAACACACAAGGGTAGGCACGTGTGTGTTTTATGCAATGTTCATTTAAAGTTTCTGTTAATGTGGTGTGAAACATTAAAACCTTTATTTTCAACACTTGGACAGATTTATGTGCACCTTTGGAAGTGGCTTAGTGAGTTGCAGTGAAAGGTGAGACATAACGGTACCCCCCGCCCCCTCGCAATGCTGATGAGTGTGAAAGGAATGGCTTGGGCATTGTAGGGATGCTTTATTGTGTTGGTGTTGGTGTGGGGTGGTGCCAACCTGGCGTATCATGTGGCAGCCAGGATGTGCAGTGTAAAGTGAAGTAAATCTGGCCATGGTGAGGCCATCACTGGCATCCCAGGCAGCAATGTGGTCGGGTGCTGATGCCCTCTGTCCTGTGCAGCATCAGGTGATTGCGGAGAAGGTTAGTGTGGTTGTTGGTGCTGCTGGTGTGCCTGGTAATGCTGGTGTTGGGGCTGATCGTGATCAGATTCTGAGGACCAAGGTGAGAGAGTATAAACCGTACCCATGCTGATGGAATAGATGGCAGATGAACTTGAGATGACAGAAGCAATCTGTCAATGGTGAGAGAGGTTGTTCCAATGAGGTGACACTGGATAGAGAGTTTGCTCCAAACACTTGTAACCTGCATAAAGCTCAATCTGTCTTCCAAATGCAGTAAGCAACAGCTTCTGAGCTTGGAAAGTGAACAGCTGTGAGATGGGAGCTTTTATAGCACATTTCAAGCTGTCAAATAATTAGATGATTTCATGGACATTCAACTCCCACCCAGCTTAACAGACGTGATCCCCGAGCAGCGTGGACCCCGTTGGCGAGCTGGTAAATTCTAAAGGTGAGCTCAAAATTGTTGTTAATCCTCTGTTAATAAGGTCATAATGACCTGAATTGCCTCTCCTGCCGCTGTGTGTCAGGTCTGCTCAGCGCTGACAGACCCGAGATTTGGTAAGGGCGCGTGGCGGCGGATTGACAGCGGGGTCCCGACCCACTGTCAAAAAAAAACACTTCCCCACCCGACCTGCCACCGATCCCGCCCACTGACCCCAGAAAGTTCCCCCCTTAGATTCAATTCTGTGGTTAAATAATTTGGGCGGTGAGAGTAGAAATGGGGGGAAGGATGGGGTCTGGAGGATGTTCTGTCATGAGCTGGAGGGGCTTAATTGATATTTTCTTTTCATAACCTTATGTTCTATGCAGATTTTTTCCTCAATTCTCAAAGGTGTATTTTCTGGAGATGACAAGAGAATTTATTGATGCAGTACTGCACCCTTGACAATAGCAATTCATGTTTTGGCACGTAGCAAATCTGTACAATCAACAGCCTCTTCATTACGGGAAATATACTGACACAGTCACATTGAAAATAGAAAGACGAATTTAACTCTGACAGCAAAAATATTTTGAAATGGTCATTCCATACTAACCTGAGATTTCTTTGTTTCCTGCATTGTGCAGCTATAACAGTTTCTGAACTTGTTTTGAGTTTGGCTGGTTTCAGCACACTTTAGTGAGCAGACTAATACTTGTATGACTGAATTTATTTGACTCTTGGGGGGGCGATTTTCCCACTGGTGGTGGGTTGGAGGCGGGTTTCGGTTTGGGTGGGTTCCAAATCCGCCTCCACTGATAGGTTTCAAAAAATTGTGATTTTCCCCTGATTGGCCAGTTGATTTCAGAGGTGTGGGTTCCCCTGGGCCAATTAGTGTTTTGGGACTGAAACTCGCCTCTGCTGACATCACTTTTCCAGCCTCATTTAAGGGCTGCTTGCTGCCTTGGATCATTCCACTGGATTTCTGCCTATGCTGCACCACCTGCAACATCTTTTGAGAAACCACTATGTCCAATTCCAAGGCAAGGGACTCCCCGAGGTTCTCAGATGAAGCGCTGCAAATGTTGGTTGAGGGGGCGCGAGCTAGCAGGGAGGTGCTCTTCCCCTCATCTGGGAGGAAGAAGCCTCCCAAAGAAACCAAGGCTGTGTGGGTGCAGCTGGCAAGGGATATAAGCTCCAGATCTGTGTGCAGATTGGGAGAATGTTTCTGTGTATTGATGAAATGCCATCCCTGTTGGAAAGCATTAAAATGATTTGATGGCAAAATGTTGGCGTGATGGCATCTGTTTTTTTGCCTTAGGCAGCTCCACATTGCGGGCTCCGCGACACTTGCGTTGTGGGGTTGGTGGCCAGAGTGAAAGGAGGCCAGAGAGTCATGTCCATTGTCTATGATGTCTTAAGATGGAGCCAAGGACATGTGCCAACATGGGCAACCTATGCAAATCTGGCCAGGATAAGTGCATCTCTTGTATCTCGGGCAGCCATGTGTTCGCATGCTGCCGCTGCTGCTGGTCGATAGACCGGCGCTCGGTCCTCCTCCTGCTCCTCCTCCTCCTCAGCCTCCTCATCATCCTCCTCCTCCTCATCCTCATCTGATGAGGCCTGGAACTGAGCCACTTGCTCATCAGGAAGCTGCAAGCCACGACGCTGTGCCATGTTGTGCATTGCACAGCAGACCACGACCATTCTGGATTGGTCAAGGCAACGGAAGCGCATCTTCAACAACCCAATGGTTTGCTCTATGATGGACCTGGTCGAAGTGTGGCTGGCATTGTAGCGCTCTTCAGCCTCGTTAGCTGGCCTCCTGATCGGCGTCATTAGCCACTTCTTCAGGGGGTAGCCTTTGACACCAAGGAGCCATCTGGTAAGTTGGTTTGCCGGATTGAAAAGCGGAGGAACACTAGAGTGCCACAGGATGAAAGAGTCATGGCAACTACCACAGAACTTGGCGCAAACATGCAAAAACTCCTTCTTGTGGTTACACACCAGCTGTACGTTGAGGGAGTGGAAGCCCTTTCGGTTGACAAAGATAGCTGGGTTGTGATGGGGTGCCCTAAGGGCCACATGTGTGCAATCTATGACGCCCTGCACCATTGGCATGCCTGCCATATTTGCAAAGCCAACCAAACGTGTGGTTATATTTGCTTGATCCCTTGAGAACTGGATGTAATTGTGCGCCTTTGCGAAAAGGGCATCGGTAACCTGCGTGATGCAACTGTGGGCGGCCGACTGGGAGATGCCGCTGATGTCTGCTGATGATCCCTGGAAGGAGCCTGAGGCAAAAAAGTTGAGTGCGGTGGTGACTGACAGCCACTGGTGAGGGATGTCCACCCGTTCCTCTGGGCACCAGGTCTTGCTGCAGCAGGCCGCAGATCTCTCAGACAACCTCTCGCGAAAGTCTCAGCCTCCTTTGGCACTGCTGCTCACTCATGTTGAGGTAGCTCATCCTCTGTCTGTAAACCCTCTGTTGGGGGTATCTCCTGCGGCGAGGTGCCTCGATGCGCTGGTGCCTTCTGCCCTGTGCAGCATCAGGTGGGTGAGCAGGAGGTTGGGGCTCCTGCTGCTGTTGCTGCTGAGCTGCCTGGTTCTGCTGCTGCCGTGGCTACTCCTCATCCGAATCTGAGGTCCATGGTGAAAGGAAATAACTGGTTCCCATACTGCTGGCAAATACCTCCATTGGGGAAGCGCTCAGTCCAAGCGGGGAGAGGGTCTTCCAAGAAGATCCCACAGTTGAGAGATAGAAGCTGCAGCACCTCCGACTTTGGTAGGCCTGCTAAAAGTGCTGAAAGACCCGTGGAACAAAAGTTCTGCCACCTGCAACTAATCCCTGATGGAAGCTACGTTTTAATGGTGGAGCTGCAGCTGTGAGGAGGCCACCCACTTGTCAACCCGCCAGGTTTAGCTGGCGTGGTTTAGGAGGGTTGTGAAACACGCTAAAAATGTCGAAAAATAACGAGGGCCTCTCAAAATAGGATTAGAGAGACCCTTAACGACCATTTAAGGCTCTTAACAACCTCTCTGGCCTGCTGGAGGCGGGACCGTTTCCCACCCTGCAAAATCGGCACCGGCAAAATTGCGCGGAGGCGGGTTCCGAACCCGCACTCATCTTTTCAGATTTTCCCGCCTTTCCCGCCTCCTCGGGGCTGAGAAAATCGCCCCCTTGGTAATACAGCAACAACCTAAATCTGTTAACTAGTTTTCTATATCACAGTTCTTTATTGATTTATGTAGTGGTAAAGTTTTACCAATACCTGGTGTCTCCAGAAATGCATCTTATTGCCCCTTCAGGCCATTTATATTGTCGACTTCAATATTCTTTTCTGGTGTCAGCCGTGGCTCAGTGGGTTGTGGATTCTAGTCCCACTCCCACTGCAGTTCTGAGGGCGTGCTGCACTGGCAGAGGTGCCATTTTTCAGATGAGACTATAAACCAGAGTCTGTCCTCTCAGGTGGACGTAAAAGATTCCTCGGTACTATTCAAAGAAGAGCAGGGGAGTTCTCCCAGCGGCCTGGCCAATATTTATCCCTCAACCAACGTCACTAAAACAGATTATCTGGTCATTATCACATTGCTGTTTGTGTGACCTTGATATGCGCAAATTGTCTGTCGCGTTTCCTACATTACAACAGTGATGACAGATCAGAAAAAGTACATTGGTTGTAAAGCTCTTTGGGATGTCCTGATGTCATGAAAGGCGCTATATAATGCAAGTCTTTCAAAAAATGTATTCCACAACTTTATTACCCTATGAGTAAAACAAAGTTCTGCCTGACCTCTCTTGCTCCTGACTTTGTGGCCCCGATATTAACGTGGAGACGGGATCTGAGCTGGGGGGGTCGGAGGGCTGATAGTGGGCAACAAACACGCAAGATTGTGGGATGCATGGGAATATATGGTTTCAACAGGGATGCCTCATTATCATTTTACTTCTGGGTTTCGTGTCTCCACTGTGTGTGAGCGGGTGTGATGCGGACCCGCACAATGCGATTTCACCGTGATTATTTAAAGGCTCACTTCACCGATGTAATTTGGAGGAGTTATGTGGATTATATTAAGTGAAGTTGAAGTTGTGAGTTGGAATCAGGGAGAGCAAAGGCTGAACACAATTTAATGAGGCGTTCCTAAAAGTACTGCTGGGTGCAGTAAGAGCTAGGATGGACGTGCTCTTCCCTAGCAAAGGCAAACAAAAACTGCTGCCACAACAAAGAGGCGTGGCTGGGGAGGTGGTCCAATAGGTGAGCAGCAGGAATGTTGTCATGAGGACGTTGATCCAGTGTAGGAAGCATTTCAATTACCTAACCAGATCCGGAAAGGTGAGCAAAGTTGCAGATGCACCTACATCCTGTAGTGTATTTCCCACTCACTCTGTCTTGTCAATCGTACTCCATTCACTTCACTCCTCACACCCACTGATGTTTCAGCAGCACCCATCGTTGCGTTTCAATGCACTTCCTCAACTCCCCCTTCCTCCATCCACCATTGCCATTCACCCCAATCTGTTTGTAGTGTGATCCCACCTCACTCAGCTCCCCCAATTCTCAATACACGTACTCAAATGCATGCCAGTGCCACGCGTGATTCACCTGCCTGATAGTCACCCTCACTGAATGTACTACATCCATTGGACACTCATAAGGCTGCCGTGCCTTTTTCCGGAGTATAGAGTGCAAAATACAAGGGAGAGCGAGAGGTAGACTCCCACAGATTGTGGAGCTCACAAATGTTGAGCAGGAGGCTTTGGAGATAAGCGCATGTCAGTCTCCTTGAGCATCGGAGATGGCGAGACTTGTACTTCACTGCAGTAGGGTGACAGAATTAATCTCTCCGACACACATCTCATACAAGAATAAGACACCTTGATGAATTCAGCATCTAATTAAATATGATCACTGTAATAATATCCCATGACTAAATCATATCAGTCTCTACTCTCCAGCAGGGTCATCACACGAAGAACAGCAGCCCCTGTCCTTTGCAGATGAGGATTCCTCTGAGGAGCTGATTCCTTCTGAGGGTGCACCGTCACAGGACACACGCGAACCAGGCACCAGCGCAGATATGAGTACTTCAGTGGGTCCTGTTAGACAATTACGTGCGATGTCACCTGCTGAATTGCACTTCACAAGTGAGCATGGAGGGTGTAGTCCTCTCCAAGCTCTGCTCAGCTGGACAGAGATACTGAACCCCGGGGTCCATCAATAAAAAGGAGAACGATAGAGGATCAGCAACAAATGTGCGAGGTACTGGCAACCCTGCCAGACACACTTTCCACAATGTCACAGATGGAGGAATCCAGCTCAAACATTTCTGGATTGATGTGGCAAGCCATTGCGAGGATGTCTTCCATTGAGAGAGTGGCCTCCTCGGTGGAACTTGAATTGCAATGCACTAATCAGCCCCTGCAGGCCCCGATGGTGGCCATGCAAGCTATAGATGCCAACATTTCTACCGCCTTAAACAGGATGACAGGTACATTAGCCATGGGCTTACAAGGTGTCTCTGATCTGCTCCAAGCTGTTCTCCCGCAGTGAGGCAGGAGTGATGCGGCGCTGGTTCAGCAGAAGTACGATGGCGATAGGGGAGATGAAAGTGGAAACTTCTCTCAAAGCATTTCCACGTCTCACCTGTTGTTCCCCCCTCAATGGATTACTTTGTACCACTTTTCTGTGTTCCCCATTCATGCAGGGTGAGTGCTAATTTTGTTTTTCAGTGGTTTGATGTTGAATGTGAAGACATGAATTGACTGAGACCAATTTGGTGCATGTGCAACAAGTGGATGGTTGGTTACAGCACTGCTTATGTAAGTTGGCGGGGGGGAGCGGGGGATGTGATAGTTGCGTTGGTCCAGTGTGAGTGAACCTTTGAGCTGTAGAGGCATCCTGAGCAACAATGTGATCGGCTGGTCTGGGATTGGGCTCCCCATCTTCCTCTTCCTCCTTCTCATCCTCTTCCTCTCCATTGGAATCCTCGTCAGATGGTGAGTGCTGAGCGGCTTGTTCCTCCTGCACCTCTAGTCCTCGATGCTGCGTTCTGTGTTGCAGAACATAGCGCCCACGATTATCCTAGAGACCCTCGCTGGCAAGACTGAAGGGTGCCTCCAGATCTGTCCAGGCACCTGAAGCGTATCTTGAGAATGCCGATGACTTGCTCGACAACACATCTGATTGTCATATGGCTCGCGTTGTAGTGCTCTTGGGGTTCATTGTTGCGGTTCCTCAGAGGTGTCATCAGCCAGGTTTGAATTGGGTATCCTTTGTCGCCCAGCAGCCTCCATTTAAGGCTGGTTCCAGGTATGAACAGGTCATTGATATTGGTCTGCCGCATTATGAAAGCATCATGGCAGCTCCCAGGCAGATCTGCATAAACCTTTTCTTGTGGTTGCACACCAGCTGAACATTGATGGAATGAAATCCCTTGTGGTTGAAGAATGCTCCTTGTTGATCTGGGGTGCTTGGATCGCTAAGTGTGTGCAGCCGATGGTACCCTGCACCTGTGGGTAAACCAGCCAGAGCCGCAAATCCGAGTGCCCGCTTGTTCTGGCTATTGTCATCATGGGAATTTTACGTATCTCCCAGCCCTGGCAAACAATCCTGTCTTATGCATTTATGTGCAGCCGACTACGACACTCTTGCTATGTCTCCGGTAGCGGCCAGGAAGGAGCCGGAGGCAAAGCAATTGAGGGCGACGGTGACTTTCACAGCCACTGGCACTGCATGGCCACCAGGTCCAGCAGGCAGCAGGTCTTCTTCTAGGAAGCTGTAAATGTCTGCGACCACCTGATATGACTATCTCAGCCTTCAGAAACATAGCTCTTCTGAGAGGTCAAGGAAGCTGAGTCTCTATCTGTAGACTCTGTTAGGTGGGTATTGCCTCCTGCGAACTCAACCCCTCTGTTGCTCCCTTCTCTGCTGGCCACCCGCATTTCCCTCCACAGTACGCCGTTGCTGCTGATGATGCTGATTGTCTTCCTCATCTGAAGTCCAATCTAAAGCAGCCATGATGCCACCCATCCTGATGTTCTCTGTGTGAGCACCTCCAAACACTACGAATAAGTCTCTGACAACAAGTGCTCTCACCAAACCCTTTCCCAGAAGGAACTGAGAAAGCAGCTGTGAGCACTGAAGGCTAAAAATCGAGTAGCTCCCCCTTTGGGGCGCTACTGGTTACCGCCACCGCTAACCTCTCGCTGAATTTCGCGGGAGGCGTTGGCGGCGCCGCGCCCGGGCGCTAGTTGCTTTGCCCCCTTTAGCGCCCTCTTAGGGCGTTAACGGGAGGTGCAAAGCAACCAAATTTTTCCCCCTGAGCCTTTATTCAGATTAGGTTTCCTGACCTTTAATCATCCCCATGAAGTGCCGTTCAATCTTGCCACAGTTTCGCTGGCCACCTGTGCAGGAAGTGTTAATTCAAAATCGCTGGCAAAATTGTATGATAACCTCATTTAAATATTATAAATACAGACCCGCCTCTTCAGTGTGGGTTACTCAGACGCGCCAATATTCACGGCGGTAAAAATGGAAACGGGTGCAGCGGTTTAGTTTTGCATTTTAAGAATTTGACTATTTAACCCCCCCCCCATTCGACCCTCTCCCACCTGTGTTTTTAATTTGTGTCTCCTGTTATTTGACTGTAGTAAGTAGTTTGTTAATATACGCTTTTGTTAATTTTCTTTATAAGGTTGAATACTTAATTCAGTCGCATAAAATTGTTTTTTGCAACTAAAGGAAATTCTAGCTCTTCAACATTTTTCACAACAGAGGTTCCAGATGCCTACAGTAACAATAATTTGCATTTATATAGCACCTTCAATGTAGTAAAACATCCCAAGGCACTTCACAGAAGTGTTGTTGAACAGAAATTTGACACAGAGCCGCACAAGGGGATATTAGGACAGATGACTAAAAGCTTGGACAAAGTGGTAGGTTTTAAGGAGAGTCTTAAAGGGGAGAGAGGTGGAGAGGTTTAGGGAGGGAATTCGGGCCTAGGCAACTGAAGGCATAGCTGCCAATGATGGAGCGATTAAAATCGGGGATGCGCAAGAGGTCAGAATTGGAGGAGTGCAGAGATCTTGAAGGCTTGTAGGGCTGCAGAAGGCTACAGAGATAGGGAAGTGTGAGCTCATGGAGGAATTTGTAAACAAGGATGAGAATTTTAAATTAGAGGTGTTGCTGGACCGGAAGCCAGTGTAGGTCAGCGAGCACAGGGGTGATGGTTGAATGGGACTTGGTGCAAGTTAGGATGCATGCAGCAAAGTTTTGGATGAGCACAAGTTTATGTAGGGTGGATGATGGGAGGCCGGCCAGGAGAGCATTGGAATAGTCAAGTCTAGAGATAAAAAAAGGCATGGATGAGGGTTTCATCAGCAGATGAGCTGAGGTAGGGGTGGAGTCGGGTGATGTTACGGAGGTGGAAGTAGGTGGTCTTGGTGATGGAGCGGATATTGCGGTGAGAAACTTGGCGTGGTTCTTAGGTGGGCAGTAGAGAAGGCGGATTTTAAATGAGGAATTCCCTGCCTAAACCTCTCTGCCTCTCGACCTCTCTCTCCTCCTTTAAGACACTCCTTAAAACCTACCTCTTTGACCAAGCTCTTGGGCAGCTGCCCTCATTTCTCCTTATGTGGCTTGGTGTCAAATTTTTTGTCTTATAATGCTCCTGTGAAGCACCTTGGGACGTTTTACTACGTTAAAGGTGCTATAAAAATACAAGTTGTTGTTGTTGTTATGAGAGGTGAGAGGGGTGTAACGAGGTGAGATGCTCAAAGGAGGAGAAGGTGCCAGAGGAGTAGGGGGACAGATCAAGGTGTGATTTGGTGATAAGAGCTATACTGCCACCATGGCAGTTTGGGCAAGGCAAGTGTTGGACTGTATAGCTAGGCAGTGAAGCTTCATTAAGTGGTAAGGTGTCATCACTGCCACCCCCCCAAGCCATGTTTCCGTCAAGGACGTGCTGGCGATGCAATCATCCACATTAAGCTCATGGATGGCAAGTACCTTGTTCACAAGTGAACGGACATTCTGGAGGGAGATGCGGAGAGTGGCGGTGATAGGTGATCCACTGTCAGAGTCCACAGGGTCAGCGCTGGGAGGGGTGAGTGGGACAGGAAGGAGGTTGGCAAGATTCGCCCCCAGCGGGCACACTGGGAGTGATGGTCAGCTGTTGGGGTTGCTGCTCGTAAGGAGGCAGCCATGAGTGCCTTGATGGGTTCTTCAGATGATGCCAAGAGAGGCACAGAGGGAAGCAGCAGGCCTATCTAAGGGAATCACGGGACGGCGGCAGGAGAGTAGGAAGGTGAAGGAGTGCTGAAGGGTTGAGGTCGGGATTTGGGAGGGCAGAGTACCCGAGAGGGGAGAAGTGAAAGGATGCATGGTGACAGGAGAGAGGGGCCTAGGAGGGGTAAAGAGAAAAGGGGTAATAGAAGTGAAGGGCTTGGATCCGGAGCAGCAGCCAAAACATGTATGTGAATGGACACAGGGAAACTCAAGTTACATAGGCCTGGTTACATGCAAGATTAGGATAGAAATGTCCTGGTAATCAACAGGGAATAAGGAATTGGAGGCAGATGTGGAGGGCGTGTGAGTCCAAAAGCTAATCGAAGGGCAGAGCACCGGACGAACCACTGCTGGAGGTATTTCCAAGGGAAAGAAGAGCCAGGAGGTGTGCAGAATCGATCGCTGGGAAGATAATCAGCCACTGTTTCTGCTGTTGATCTGAGTAAATCAAAGAGCACAGTACCAGCACTCAACTCCACTTAGTAACTAAAGTTGATAAGGTGGTCAAAAAGGCATATTGGTTACTTGGGTTTATAAATAGAGGGATAGAATATAAAAGCAAAGAGATCATGCTAAAACTTTATAAATCACTGGTTAGGCCTCAGCTGGAGTATTGTGGACAATTCTGCGCACCACACTTCAGGAAAGATGTAAAGCCCTTAGAAAGGGTGCAGAGGTGGTTTACCAGGATGTTACCAGGGATGAGGGACTTCCGTTATGAGGAGAGGTTGGAAAAGTTAGGACTGTTCTCCTTAGAACAGAGAAGGTTAAGAGGTGACCGAATAGACATTTTTCAAGATGATGAGAGGTTTTGATGGAGTAAATAGGGAATAAATATTCCCTCTGGCGAGTGGGTTAATAAACAGAGGTCAGAGATTCAAAATCGTTGGAAAAAGATCTGGAGGGGAGTTGAGGAGAAATTTTTTCACTCAGAGTTGTCAGGATCTGGAACGCTCTTCCTGAAAAGGTGGTGGAAGATGATTCCATAAATAATTTTAAAAGGGAGTTGGACAGATACTTGATGATGAGGAACTTACAGGGTTACTGACTAAAAGAGGGGGTAGGAACATAGGAACAGGAGTAGGCCATTCAGCCCCTTTGTCGGCCGGTACAGACAAGATGGGCCGAATGGCCTCCTTCTGTGCTGTAAATTTCTATGATTCTATGATGAATCAGGCATAGGAGCGATACAATGAATGCCATATGACCATCATAGGAACATAAGAACATAGGAACAGGAGGAGGCCATTCAGCCCCTCGAGCCTGCTCCGCCATTCAATGAGATCATGGCTGATCTGCGACCTAACTCCATATACCTGCTTTTGCCCCATATCCTTTAATACCTTTGGTTAACAGATAGCTATCAATCTCCAATTTAAAATTAACAATTGATCTAGCATCAATTGCCGGTTGAGGAAGAGAGATCGAAACTTCTACCACCCTTTGTGTGTAGAAGTGTTTCCTAATTTCACTCCTGAAAGGTCTGGCTCTGATTTTTAGACTCTGTCCCCAATCCTAGACTCCCCAACCAGCAGAAATAGTTTCTCTCTCTCTACCCTATCTGTTCCCCTTAATATCCTGAAAACTTCGATCAAATCACCCCTTAACCTTCTAAATTCTAGGGAATACAACCCTAATTTGTGTAATCTCACCTCGTAACTTAACCCTTGGAGTCCAGGTATCATTCTAGTAAACTTACGCTGCACTCCCTCCAACGCCAATATATCCTTCCTAAAGTGTGGTTACTCAGAACTGCTCACAGTACTCCAGGTGTGGTCTAATCAGGATTTTGCATAACTTCTACCCCCTTGAACTCTAGTTCTCTAGATATAAATCCCAACATCCCATTAACCTTCTTGATTATTTTCTGTACCTGTTCATGACATTTTAATGATCTGTGTACCTGGACCCCCAAGTCTCCTTGGACCTCCACTGTTTTTAATCTTTCACCATTTAGAAAGTACCCTCTTCTATCCTTTTTAGGTCCATAGTGGATGACCTCACATTTGCCTGCATTGAAATCCATTTGCTACAGTTTTGCCCATTCACTTAGTCTGTTGATATCCCTTTATAATTTTATGCTTCCATCTACACTGCCTACAATTCTAACTATTATTGTGTCATCGGCAAATTTGGATGTATGACTTTCTATGCCATCATCTAATTCATTAATAAATACTGTAAATAGTTGAGGCCCCAACACAGATCCCTGCGGGACACCACTAGTCACCTCCTGCCAATTTGAGTACCTCCCCATTATCCCTACTGACTGTGGGACTAAGCACGAATTCTCTTTCAAAGATCCAGCTCAGGCATGATGAGCCAAATGGCCTCCTGTGCTTCAAGTTTCTATTTTATGAATCTAAACTGTTTTATCCTTGGATCAGAAAGGGGATTAGTTAGGTTGGTTAGGTTGCTTAACACTCCACCCTTTGGTACTTCAAAATTGCATTGGGGCCCTATTGGCGCCCGAGGACCCCGATTTGTATGGGTGAATAAGGCTGTTTCTGGTGGCTACCTGGACTGTCCATTTCAAGGCCCCAACCAAAATGGCGGCGACCATTATGTACGGGGTGGTAAGTGTTGCGCTGCTGTTTTAATCACGCTCTGGCCCATTCTGGCCCGGTGGAGGGAAGCAAATTAGGCCCTACCTCTTTTTAAAAAAAGAAGAAATTTTCAACTTCACCGTTTGAGCAGAAATCTGGCTGAGCGCAGCGCCCTCTTTGTAGAAGCTGCCTGATTTTCCTTCCATTAAAATCAACAGACTGAAAATTGGGCAGCTCTATAAAGAGGACGATCCACTCTGCCAGATTACCACCCAGGTGGCTAGGACAAAAATAAACCCCTTGATGGGGTACGGTAGCATAGTGGTTAAGTAACTGGACTAGTAATCCAGAGGCCTGGACTAATGATTGGGAGACATGAGTTCAAATGCCCACCACAGCAGCTGGGGAATTTAAATTCAATGAATTAAATAACTCTGGAATGAAAAGCTAGTATCAGTATGAAACTACCGGATTGTCGTAAAAACCCATCTGGTTCACTAATGTCCTTCAGGGAAGGAAATCAGCCGTCCTTACCCGGTCTGGCCTTTATGTGACTCCAGACCCACAGCAATGTGGTTGACTCTTAACTGCCCTCTGAAATGGCCCAGCAAGCCACTCAGTTGTACCAAAGCGTCACAAAGAAGTATACGAAGAATAAAACCGGACGGACTACCTGGCATCGACCAGGCACCGGACACGACCAAGGCACACCCAGCCCAGTCCTGCTCACTAACATTTGGGGACTTGTGCTAAAATTGGGAGAGATGTCCCACAGACTAGACAAGCAACAAGAATCATACCTTTCAGTCAATGTCCCAAACTTCTCCATCACCATCCCTGGGTTTGTCCTGTCCCACCAGCAGGACAGACCCACCAGGGGTGGCGGCACAGTGATATTCAGTCAGGAGGGAGTGACCCTGGGAGTCCTCAACATTGACTCCGGACCCCATGAAGTTTCATGGCATCTCATGGACAAGGAAACCTCCTGCTAATTACCACCTACTGCCCTCCCTCAGCTGATGAATCAGTACTCCTCCATGTTGAACACCACTTGGAAGAAGCATTAAGGGTAGCAAGGGCACAGAATGTACTCTGGGTGGGGAACTTCAATGTCCATCACCAAGTGTGGCTCGGTACTACCACTACTGACCGAGCTGGCCAAGTCCTGTAGGGCATAGCTGCTGGACTGGGCCTGCGGCAGGTGCTAAGAGAACCAACACGAAGGCAAAACCTACTTGAACTTGTTCTCACCAATCTACCTGTCGCAGATGCATCTGTCTATGACAGCTTTGGTAGCGGTGACCACCGCACAGTACTTGTGGAGACGAAAACCCGTCTTCCCACTGAGGACACCCTCCATCGTGTTGTGTGACACTAAAAGCTAAATGGTACAGATTCAGAACAGATCTAGCAGCTCAAAACTGGGTATCCATGAGGTGCTGTGGGCCATCAGCAGCAGCAGAATTATATTGCACCACAATCTGTAACCTCATGGACCGGCATATCCCTCACTCTACCAGTGTACCAACCCTGGTTCAATGAGTACAGAAGAACATGCGAGGAGCAGCACCAGGTGTACCTAAAAATGAGGTGCCAACTTGGTGAAGCTAAAGCACAGGAATCCATACAATCCAAACAGCGGAAACAGCATGCTATAGACAAAGTTAAGCAGTCTCACAACCAATGGATCAGATCAAAGCTCTGCAGTCCTGCCACATCCAATCATTAATGGTGGTGGACAATTAAACAGGAGAAGGAGGCTCCATGAACATCCTCATGCTCAATGATGGTGGAGCCCAGCACATGAGTGCAAAAGGCAAGGCTGAAGTGTTTGCAACCATCTTCAGCCAGAAGTGCTGAGCGGATGTTCCATCTCGGCCTCCTCTTAAGGTCCGCACATCTTCAGCCAATTCGATTCACTCCACGTGATATCAAGAATCATCTGAGCGCATTGGATACAGTGGCAAGTAACATTCACGCCACACAAGTTCCAGGCAGTGAGTGTCTCCAACAAGAGAGTGTCTAACCACCGTCCCTTGACATTCAACGGCATTACCATTGCCGAATCCCCCACCATCAACATCCTGGGGGTCACCATTGACCAGAAACTTAACTGGACCAACCACGTAAAAACTGTGGCTACAAGAGCAGGTCAGAGGCTGGGTATTCTGTGGCGAGTGTCTCACCTCCTGACTCCCCAAAGCCTTTCCACCATCTACAAGGCACAAGTAAGGAGTGTGATGGTATACTCTCCACTTGCCTGGATGAGTGCAGCTCCAACAACAATCAAGAAGCTCAATACCATCCAGGACAAAGCAGTCCGCTTGATTGGCACCCCATCCACCACCTTAAACATTCACTCCCTCCACCACCGGCATACCGTGGCTGCAGTGTGCACCATCTACAAGATGCACTGCAGCAACTCACCAAGGCTTCTTCGGCAGCACCTCCCAAATCCACGACCTCTACCACCTAGAAGGACAAGGGCAGCAGGCGCGTGAGAACATCATCACCTGTAAGTTCCCCTCCAAGTCACACACCTTCCTGACTTGGAAATATATTGCCGATCCTTCATCGTCGCTGGGTTAAAATCCTGGAACTCCTTCCCTAACAGCACTGTGGGAGTACCTTCACCACATGGATGGCAGCGGATCAAGAAGGTGGCTCACCACCACCTTCTCAAGGGCAATTGGGGATGGGCAATAAATGCTGGCCTTGCCAGTGACGCCCACATCCCATGAACGAATAAAGAAAAAAATGTCCTTCTGCTGTAGACTGCAAGGATCAGGATCAAAGAGTAGATAGTTAAAATAGTGAAGCTGCAATTATTTTATGAATGGATCAATACTATCCTTGTGGGCAGGTTAACTAGTGCTGTGGATGTAGTACTGAAAAGTAGAAACAGGGTACACAGAGGACTGGGAGAGACAGTTAGAGTTGGAAATAATACAGAATTCGGTGGGATCATGGAAAATACAAAGAGGTCGAAGTTAGGTTTGGGGTGCATATGTGTAAATGCATGAAGTGTGATTTCTAAGGTTGGTGAGCTACAGGAGCAAATAGCCACATCGTAAGGGGAACAGACAGACGTTTCTGTGGCCGCAGACGTGACTCCAGGATGGTATGTTGCCTCCCTGGTGCCAGGGTCAAGGATGTCACTGAACGGCTGCAGGGCATTCTGAAGGGGGAGGGCGAACAGTCAGAGGTCGTGGTTGCCATTGGTACCAACGACATGGGTAGAAAGAGGGATGAGGTCCTGCAACAAGAATTTAGGGAGCTCGGTAGCAGATTAAAAAGCAGGACCTCAAAGGTTGTAATCTCTGGATTACTCCACGTGCTAGTGAGTATAGGAATAGGAGGATAGAGCAGATGAATGCGTGGCTAAAGAGTTGGTGCAGGAGGGAGGGCTTTAGTTTCCTGGATCACTGGGTCTGCTTCTGGGGAAGGTGGGACCTGTACAAGTCGGACGGGTTGCATCTGAACCGGAACGGGACCAACATCCCTGCGGGGAGGTTTGCTAGTACTGTTGGGGGGGGGGGTTTAAACAAACTTGGCAGGGGGATGGGATACGGAGTGGAGCTATAGTAGGGGGTGATGCACAGCCAAATATAGAGGAAAAAACAAGTCAGCCTGGAAGGCAGAGCAAATATGTAACGGCACAAGGGAGTATGGCAAGGCTGGATGTCATTTATTTTAATGCAAGGAGTCTTGCGAGTAAGGCTAATGAATTGAAGGTGTTGATGAACACATGGGAGTATGATATTGTTGCTATCACAGAGACATGGTTGAGGGAAGGACAGGACTGGCAGCTCAATATTCCGGGGTATAGAATCTTTAGGCAAGACAGAGGGGGGTGTAAAAGAGGAGGGGGTGTCGCAATATTAATCAGGGAGTCAATTACTGCTGTAAGGAGGGATGATATCTTAGCAGCTTCCTCTAATGAGGCCATATGGATAGAACTTCAAAACAAAAACGGGGCAAACACTTTGCTGGAAGTGTACTATATGCCCCCAAACAGTCAGGGGGAGATAGAGGAACAGATATGTAGGCAAATCTCAGAGAAGCGTAGAAGTAATAGGGTAATAATAGTAGGGGATTTCAACTTCCCCAATATTAACTGGGATAGTCAGAATGTGAAAGGCTTGGAGGGTGCGGAATTCTTAAAGTGCATCCAGGAGAGCTTTTTGAGCCAGCATGTAGAAAGTCCTACAAGAGAGGGGGCGGTACTGGACCTACTTCTAGGGAATGTAGCCGGGCAAGTGGTAGAAGTGTCAGTAGGAGAGCATTTTGGTGACAGTGACCATAATTCGGTGAGATTTAAGGTAGTCATGGAAAAGGATAAAGATGAACCAGAAATAAAGGTTGTAAATTGGGGAAGGCCGATTTTAATATGATAAGGCAGGATCTGGCCAAAGTGGACTGGGATCAGCTACTTGTAGGAAAATCCACATCAGAGCAGTGGGAGTCTTTCAGAAAGGAAATAGAGAGAGTACAACGGCAACATGTTCCCGTAAAGGTCAAGGGTGGGACCAACAAGCCCAGGGAACCCTGGATGTCAAGGGATATACGAGAATGGATTAGGAAAAAAAGGGAAGCTTTTGGCAGATACAAACGACTAAAAACAGTGGAAGCCCGAGAGGAGTATAGAAAGTGCAGGGGGGTACTTAAAAAAGAAATTAGGAGAGTGAAGAGTGGGCATGAAAAAACACTGGCTTGCAAAATAAAGGAAAATACCAAGGTGTTTTATAAGTATATTAAGGGAAAGAGGATAACCAGGGAAAGAGTAGGGCCCATTAGGGACCAAAGTAGCAATCTGTGTGTAGAGCCGGAAGATGTGGGTGAGGTTTTAAATGAATATTTTGCATCTGTGTTCACTATGGAGAAGGACGATGTAGGCATAGAAATCAGGCAGGGGGATTGTGATATACTTGAACAAATTAGTATTGAGAGGGAGGAGGTGCTAACGGTTTTAGTGGGCTTAAAAGTGGATAAATCCCCAGGCCCAGATGAGATGAATCCCAGGCTGCTGTGTGAGGCAAGGGAGGAGATTGCAGGGGCTCTGACACAAATTTTCAGATCCTCTCTGGCCACAGGGGACTTGCCAGAGGACTGGACGACAGCTGACATAGTACCATTATTCAAGAAGGGTAGTAGGGATACGCCAGGGAAATACAGGCCAGTGAGCCTAACATCAGTGGTTGGGAAATTATTGGAAAAAATTCTGAGGGACAGAATGAGTCTCCACTTGGAGAGGCAAGGATTAATCAAGGATAGTCAGCATGGCTTTGTCAGGGGGAGATCATGTCTAACCAATTAGATTGAATTTTTGGAGGGGTTGACTAGGTGCGTGGATGCGGGTAGTGCAGTTGATGTAGTCTACATGGACTTCAATAAGGCTTTTGACAAAGTCCCGCATGGGAGACTGGTCAAGAAGGTAAGAGCCCATGGGATCCAGGGGAACTTGGCACATTGGATCCAAAATAGGCTTAGTGGCAGGAGGCAGAGGGTGATGGTCGAAGGTTGTTTTTGTGACTGGAAGCCTGTGTCCAGTGGTGTACCGCAGGGATCGGTGCTGGGTCCTTTGCTGTTTGTAGTGTACATTAATGATTTAGATATGAATGTAGGAGATATGATCAGTAAGTTCGCAGATGACACGAAAATTGGTGGAGTGGTAAATAGCGAGGAGGGAAGCCTCAGGCTACAGGACTATATAGACGGGTTGGTCAGATGGGTAGAACAGTGGCAAATGGTATTTAACCCTGAAAAGTGTGAGGTGATGCATTTTGGGAGGACTAACAAGGCAAGGGAATACACAATGAATGGTAGGACCCTAGGAAGGACAGAGGATCAGAGGGACTTTGGTGTGCATGTACATAGATCCCTGAAGGCAGCAGGACAGGTAGATAAGGTGGTTAAAAAGGCATATGGGATACTTGCCTTCATTAGCCAAGGCATAGAATATAAGAGCAGGGAGGTTATGATGGAGCTGTACAAAACGCTAGTTAGGCCACAGCTGGAATACTGTGTGCAGTTCTGGTCGCCACACTATAGGAAGCATGTGATTGCATTGGAGAGGGTGCAGAGGAGATTCACCAGGATGTTACCTGGGCTGGAGCGCTTCAGCTATGAAGAGAGATTGTACAGGCTGGGGTTGTTTTCCTTAGAGCAGAGAAGGCTGAGGGGGGTGATTGAGGTGTACAAAATTATGAGGGGCATAGATAGGGTAGATAGAAAGGCACTTTTCCCCTTAGTGGAGGGGTCAATAACCAGGGGGCATAGTTTCAAGGTAAGGGGCAGGAGGTTTAGAGGGGATTTGAGGAAAAACTTTTTCACCCAGAAACATAGAAACATAGAAAATAGGTACAGGAGTAGACCATTCGGTCCTTCGAGCCTGCACCGCCATTCAATGCGTTCATGCCTGAACATGCTACCTCAGTACCCCATTCCTGCTTTCTCGCCATACCCCTTGATCCCCCTAGTTGTGAGTGTTATATCTAATTCCCTTTTGAATATATTTAGCGAACTGGCCTCAACAACCTTCTGTGGAAGAGAATTCCATAGATTCACCACTCTCTGGGTGAAGAAGTTCCTCCTCAGCTCAGTCTTAAATGGCTTCCCCTTAATCCTTAGACTGTGACCCCTGGTTCTAGTTTTCCCCAACATTGGGAACATTCTGCCCGCATCTAATTTGTCTAAACCAGTCAGGATTTTAAATGTCTCTATAAGATCCCCCCTCATTCTTCTGAACTCCAGAGGATACAAGTTCAGTTGACCCAATCTTTCTTGATATGTCAGTCCGGCCATCCCAGGAATCAATCTAGTGAACCTTCGCTGCACTCCCTCAATAGCAAGAATGTCCTTCCTTAAGTTAGGAGACCAAAACTGCGCACAATACCCCAGGTGTGGCCTCACCAAGGCCCTGTACAACTGCAGCATCACCTCCCTACTCCTGTACTCAAATCCCCTTACTATGAAGGCCATCATTCCGTTTGCTTTCTTGACTGCCTGCTGCACTTGCATTCCCACCTTCAGTGACTGATGTACCATGACGCCCAGGTCTCGTTGCACCTCCCCTTTCCCTAATCTGCCACCATTCAGGTAATAGTCCGCCTCTCTATTTTTACCACCAAAGTGGATAACCTCACATTTATCCACATTGTACTTCATCTGCCATACATTTGCCCATTCACCCAACCTGTCCAAGTCACGCTGTAGGCTCCTAGCATCCTCCTCATTGTTCACACTGCCTCCCAATTTAGTGTCATCCGCAAATTTGGAGATATTACATTTAATCCCTTCGTCCAAATCATTAATATATAATGTAAACAGCTGGGGTCCCAGCACCGAACCCTGTGGTACCCCGCTGGTCACTGCCTGCCATTCTGAAAAGTACCCATTTACTCCTACTCTTTGTTTCCTGTGTGCCAACCAGTTCTCAATCCACGTCAACACATTACCCCCAATCCCATGTGCTTTAACTTTGCTCACCAATCTCTTGTGTGGGACCTTGTCGAAGGCCTTCTGAAAGTCCAAATACACCACATCTACTGGTTCCCCCCTGTCCACCCTATTGGAAACATCCTCAAAAAATTCCAGAAGATTTGTCAAGCATGATTTCCCTTTCACAAATCCATGCTGACTTGGACCTATCATGTCGCCACTTTCCAAATGGTCTGTTATGACATCTTTAATAATTGCTTCCATCATTTTACCCACGACCGATGTCAGGCTGACCGGTCTATAATTCCCTGCTTTCTCCCTCCCTCCTTTTTTAAAAAGAGGGGTTACATTGGCCACCCTCCACTCCATCAGAACTGATCCAGAGTCTAAGGAATGTTGGAAAATGATCGTCAATGCATCCACTATTTCCAAGGCCACCTCCTTAAGTACTCTGGGATGCAGACCATCAGGCCCCGGGGATTTTTCAGCCTTCAGTCCCATCAATTTCCCCAATACCTTTTCCCGACTAATAAGGATTTCCCTCAGCTCCTCCCTCTTACCAGATCCTCTGACCCCTTTTATTTCCGGCAGGTTGTGTGTGTCCTCCACAGTAAACACCGAACCAAAGTACTTGTTCAATTGATCTGCCATTTCCTTGTTCCCCATTACGACTTGCCCTGTTTCCGACTGCAGGGGACCTACGTTTGTTTTTACTAACCTCTTTCTTTTTACATATTTATAGAAGCTTTTGCAGTCCATTTTAATGTTCTCTGCAAGCTTCCTTTCATATTTTATTTTCCCTGCCCTAATCAAACCCTTCGTCCTCCTTTGCTGAGTTTTGAAGTTCTCCCAGTCCCCGGGTTTGCTGCTACTTCTGGCCAATTTGTATGCAACTTCCTTGGTTTTAATACTATCCCTGATTTCCCTTGTTAGCCATGGTTGAGCCACCTTCCCTTTTTTATTTTTACGCCAGACCGGGATGTACAATTGTTGTAGTTCATCCATGCGATCTCTAAATGTCTGCCATTGCCCTTCCACTGATAGCCCCTTAAATATCGCTTGCCAATTTAACCTCGCCAATTCACGCCTCATACCATCAAAGTTGCCCTTATTTAAGTTCTGGACCATGGTCTCTGACTTAACTGTTTCCTTCTCCATCCTAATGTAGAACTCCACCATACTATGGTCACTCTTCCCCAGGGGGCCTCGTACCACAAGATTGCTGATTAGTCCTTCCTTATTACACAACACCCAGTCCAGGATGGCCTCCCCTCGAGTTGGTTCCTCAACATATTGGTTTAGGAAACCATCCCTTAAACACTCCAGGAAATCCTCCTCCACCGTATTGCTTCCAGTTTGAGTAGCCCAATCTATATGCATATTAAAGTCACCCATGATAACTGCCGTGCCTTTTTTGCACGCACCTCTGATTTCCTGTTTCATACCCTCCCCCACCTCACCACTGCTGTTTGGAGGTCTGTACACAACTCCCACTAACGTTTTCTGCCCTTTGGTGTTCTGCAGCTCAACCCATATTGATTCCACATCCTCCAAGCTGATGTCCTTCCTAGCTATTGCATTAATCTCCTCTTTAACCAGCAATGCTACTCCACCCCCTTTTCCTTTTATTCTATCCTTTCTGAATGTTGAATACCCCTGGATGTTCAGTTCCCAGCCTTGATTGTTCTGGAGCCACGTCTCTGGTTGGTTGGAATCTGGAACTCACTGCCTGAAAGGGTGGTAGAGGCAGGAATCCTCACAACATTCAAGAAGCATTTATATGAGCACTTGAAACACCATAGCATACAAGGCTACGGACCAAGTGCCGGAAAATGGGATTAGAATAGACAGGACTTGATGGCCGGTGCGGACACGATGGGCCGAAGTGCCTCTTTCTGTGCTGTATAACTCTATGACTCTATCTATGGAAATATAATGTAGTGGCGATAACTGAGATAGTGGCTCAAATAAGGGCAGGATTGGATGCTTAATATTCCTGGGTACAAGGTATTCAGGAAAGATGGGGAAGGAAAAAAAGGAGGACGGGTAGCAGTTTTGATTAAGGAAAATATTACTTTGCTAGAAAGAATGTCCTTGAGTGGACAAAGACAGAATCTATTTGGTTAGAGTTAAAGAAACAATAAAGGAGCTGTTATGCTACTTGCTATTGTATAGACCACCAAATACTGGAAAGGAAATAGAGGAGCAGATTTGCAAAGAAATTACTGAGAGGTGCAAGACTTATAGAGTTGTGATAATTGGAGACTTTAACTACCCCAAGGCCTTGAGTGCTACGTCCGAAACTCTGGGTGTCCTTTCCCTGGCATGTTGAGCCATTTTGGATTGTGCTGAAGCAGTTTTAACATTTTTGATCACCAGAAGGCAGCTCACTTTTAAGAGGCGCAGGCTAGCTTTAAGTAAAGCTAACCTTGTGCAAACATCGTGAACTTTGGCCCCCTGCTTTGGGCACAGCCAGTCAACAGCGTATTTAGCGCTGGGCTGTGCACTGCAATCATTATATTTAGCAGGCAGCATGAGTTTTACATGCTGCCTGCACTCCTTTCAACGGGCGCGAGCCGATCGCGTATCGCGATCCCCACGCACGTTTTTGGACCTAATCCAATTTCACCCCCACGATCATTTCTCACATTTATCCTTATGGACTCTCTGTGTGAACATGACAATTGGACAGTAGTTAGTGGCGTATAATTAGTATCTCTCTGCAGTGGACTTGCAACCACTCACTGGGAGTTGGACAAAGGCAGCGCAGATTCATTTCACTTTGGGCCATTTGCAGCGGCGACTTTCATCCCATTTATCGATCTGGACTGAATTCCAAATTGAGACCCAAATGTAAAAGAACGTTGATTTTGCCTGAGGCTAAACCAGACTGTTCGCAACCTTGGTATCATATTTGATCCCGAGATGAGCTTCCGACCACATATCCGCGCCGTTACTAAGACCGCCTATTTTCACTTCCGGAACATCGCCTGACTCCGCCCTCCCTCAGCTCATCTGCTGCTGAAACCCTCATCCATGCCTTTGTTACCTAATAATAATCATACTTGACTATTCCAATGCACTCCTGGCTGGCCTCTCACGTTCTACCCTCTCTAAACTTGAGCTCATCCAAAACTCTGCTGCTCGTGTCCTAACTTGCACCAAGTCTCATTCACCCATCACCCCTGTGCTCACTGACCTATGTTGGCTTCTGGTTAAGCAACGCCTCGATTTTAAAATTCTCATCCTTGTTTTCAAATCCCTCCATGGCTTTGCCCCTCCCTATCTCTGTAATCTCCTCTAGCCCCACAACTCTCCGAGATATCTGCGTTCTTCTAATTCTGGCCTCTTGAGTATCCCCGATTTTAATTGCTCCACCCTTGGTGGCCGTACTTTCAGCTGCCAAGGCTTTAAGCTCTGGAATTCCTTTTCTAAACCTCTGCGCGTCTCTACCTCTCTTTCCTCCTTGAAGACGCTCCTTAAAACCTACCTCTTTCATCTGCCCTAATACCTCCTTATGTGGCTCGGTGTCTAATTTTGTTTTATAATGCAACTGTGAAGCACCTTGGGACGTTTTACTGTGTTAAAGGCGCTATATAAATACAAATTGTTGTTGTTAAACTCAGCCTACCCAGTCCAATCCAGATTTTAAAATAATCATGGAACAGCTGCACAAATGGTTCGCAGAAAGTTGCAACATTAAATAATCTAATGCAGAATAGAGAGAAAAACTCAAACACAGATCTTCACAGTATGCTGTTAACAATAAACGAAAAGGCGCTTATAGAGTTTGGATGAGGCACCTATTTTTTTATGCCTAAGGCATGTGGTAATAAATGTTATCTGCCAAAATGCCAGTCAAAGTAATTTGTCTATTCTTAGATGGATTTGTCTACTTTCCTCTGGATATCAGTGCCGAAAGATCATCGATTTAAAACTGTCACTAAGAGAGAAAGGTTAGAAGAAATGTCTTTACTCAGAGTTGTAGTGCAGAATACTGTTGCATCTTTTAAAAGAAAGAACTTGCTTTTATATAGCGCATTTCATGACCTCAGGACGTCTCAAAGAGCTTTACAGCCAGTGAAGTACTTTTGAAGTGCAGTCACTGTTGTAATATAGGTAACGCAGCAGCCAATTTGCGCACAGCAAGGGCCCACAAACAGCAATGAGATACATGACCAGATAATCTGTTTTAGTGTTGTTGGTTGAAGGATAAATATTGCCCAGGACACTGGGGACAACTCCCTTGCTCTTTTTTGAATAGTGCCATGGGATCGTTTACATCCACCTGAGAGAACAGACGGGGCTTCAGTTTAACGTCTCATCCGACAGTGCCGCACTCCCTCAGCACTGCACTGAAGTGTCAGTCTAGATTATGTGCTCATGTCTCTGGAGTGGGACTTGAACCCACAACCTTCTGACTCAGAGGCAAGAATGCTAACAACAGAGCCAAGACTAACAGCTTTGGAGTGTGGGGCAAGAATGTGTTTGGAGTGCTAGGGGTGGGGGGCGGAATTAAGTGTTGTGACCAGGTGTACTGCAGAGAAATAGAGATAGGAAGACATCATTCTCACCCTTGCTGTCCAGGTCAGGTTAATGAAGCGCTTGTGGCATTGAACCCACGTCCTGGGGATGATGCTGCGGGTGTTGACATTGTCTGCCACCCCCCTCCAGCTCGGCTGCAGTGTCTGCTTGGGTATCTATCACTAAAAGATAGTGGACAGATACAAAAAAATAATTATAAAGGCTAGTGGAATGTTGGTCTTTATCTAAAGGGGTCTGGAATACAAAGTGGTAGTAGTTATGTTACAGTTTTATGAAGCTCTGGTTAGACCCCATTTAAAGTACTGCATTGAGTTCTGGGCATCGCTCCTCAGGTAGGATATATTGCTCTTGGAGGGGGTGCAGTGCAGATTCACCAGAATAATACTGGGGTGAAAAGTGTTAAAATATGAGGACACGTTGCATAGACGAGGCTTGTATTCCCTTGAGTATAGAAGATTAAAATAGAAGATCTAATTGAGGTTTTTAAGATGATTAAAGGATTTGTTAAGGTAGATAGAGAGAAATAATTTCCTCTGGTGGGGGAGTCCAGAACAAGGGGCATAACCTTAAAATTAGAGCTAGGCCGTTCAGGGCTGATGTCAGGAAACATTTCTTCACACACAGTGGAAATCTGGAACTCTCCCCCCCAAAAAAGCTGTTGAGACTGGGGGTCAATTGAAAATTTCAAAACTGAAATTGATAGTTTTTTGTTAGGCAAGGGTATTAAGGGTTACGGAACCAAGGCGGGTAGATGGAGTTAAGATACCATTCAGCCATGATCTAACTGAATGGTGGAACAGGTGCGAGGGGCTGAATGGCCTACTCCTGTTCCTAGGTTCCTAACTTCCTGTCATCAGAAGGGAACAGGACCTGCCTGCTTGCCCTCACCTGCTGCACGAGCAGCTGTACCTGAGAAGCAAGGCCCTCTTGCTTGCAACTTGTTGCTCTCCAGTAGCAGCACAGATTTCCATAGAGTTGAATGACACCTCGCTTTAAGAGGTACATTCACTCTTTAATTGGATGGTGGGCCTGCTGGAAATCATGCTTTCCAATTGGGTGGGCTGCCCGTCACCATGGGAAATGCATAGCCATCCTGCCAATGAAATGCAGATGAGGCCCAACCATCAACATGGTGCGGGTTTCAGACTGATGATATCAGGCAGCTCAATTGCCCCACCTACCGCCTACCCGAAACTGCCTGCAGTAATCATCGACCCTGGTTGGTTTCTGCTGGTTTTGCCCTTCCCCGGTAGTTACGTGTTTTTTTTTCATCAGCAGAGAATACCATGTGCAGAAAATAGCTCGTGTTGTAATGTATTTCAGGAAAATTGATAGACAGCTGATTGAATACAGCTTGAGGGTGAAAGGAACAGACAGAAATGCTGGAAATCTGAAATCAACCACTAGCCATGCAGCATCTGAAAAGTGGTCATGATGCGGAGATGCCGGTGTTGGACTGGGGTGGACAAAATTGAGAGGTCGCACAACACCAGGTTATAGTCCAACAGTTTTATTTGAAATCACAAGCTGACAGATAAATCAATGTTTCTGGTAGGAGCCTTCATCAGAGCACAGGGAGAGTCCTGCTTCCCACCGTTCAACCCATCTTTCCCCTTTAGATGCAGACTGGCCTGTCATTCATTTCCTGATTTTAAAAAAAAAATTAATGCTTAAAGACTGCATGGAGTAGATTTTTGTCTTTATTGCCTGGATATTGAGCATTACCTGGGTAGAGTGCAGAGAATAGAATCTGGTCAGAAGAATTGCATATCGGTAACAGAATAAACTTTATTTTCACTGCATTTAAATTAATGGAAGAAAAATCGGGTGGGTTCTGTCACAGCCATGTGATCCTCTCCTCCCAATTTTCCTCTCTGTGCTCCACTCACACAATGCTTAATGTCCAAATGGTGATGTTGAAAACCTACCCCATGTATTGAATTACCAGAAAAAGTTACAGAATTACCTAGAATGTACAGCACAGAAACAGGCCATATGCTCCACACGAGCCTCCTACCTCCCTACTTCATCCCACCCGATCAACATATCCATCTATTCCTTTCTCCCGCATGTGTTTATCTAGCTTCCTGTGAAATGCATACACTTAAGTTTCATTTTCAGTGTTAAAGCTTACTATGTTGCTAAAGATTGCAATTGAAAACATTTCTTTGAAAACAAAACAAAAATCCTAAGGTTAAACAAAATCAGTATTCGTTTTGAAACCAGAAACGATATCTGTTACGGATTTAAGACACCTGGATCTTTTCGGAACAGAAAATGCTGGAAGCACTCAGCAGGCCAGGCAGCATCCGTGGAGAGAGAAACAGAGTTAATGTTTCAGGTCTGTAACCCTTCATCAGAACTCCGACGAAGGGTCCCAGACCTGAAACGTTAACTCTGTTTCTCTCTCCATGGATGCTGCCTGGCCTGCTGAGTGCTTCCAGCATTTTCTGTTATTATTTCAGATTTCCAGCATCCGCAGTATTTTGCTATTGGATCTTTTAGTACCTTTCAGTTTCAACTTTTCCCATTATGTGAAATTCTGAGAATTTAATTGCTTTCTCAGTGCTTCTGTGGTTTATATCAATTATCTTAGGATTATCTCAGCCCATGATTTCTCACTTCCAGTCTCAGATCAATTATATCTGGCTGGGATCCGAGATATCAGCCTTGGACCAAGAGCAAGAACTGTGGGCTGGGAGTCACGTGTGTGACATCATTAGCGATAAAGCATGAGATGAGAACCATCAATGTGGGACTAGTTTGAAACCACAGGATGAGATCAGGATGTTGTAGGAAGCTGTTACTTCGTAAAATACATGAAATAAAAATTTGTTATTTAGTCATATATTTTCAGCATTTAATTCAAATGGGAAAAGGCAACATCTTTTGGCTGAGTGAGAGCATATTAACACTGAAAGACTGCACTGTGTTTCAGCACTTTGGGGAACACTGTGAGTGATTAAGACATCTTTAATCCTTTTGATCATTTGAGAAGTTCCACAGGCTATGGAAGCTGGAAAAATTCCCTCTTTTAGTTATAGAGAGGTCCATGGGGCAAATGGTCCCTTATGACAATGTATCTATTTAGCTTAACTAATTTGATTTGTACTTGGTTCAAAATCCTATTTGCATTTTAGCATCATACATTTTCATTCTGTTCCATCAATTTTCTGCAGCTCTTCTCTTGCTGTTCTTTGTAAAAGGTGGAGTAGAGACTAACTTAAGGTAGTGACCAAGTGGCAAGAAAGCTGTTTTATTTTGTTAAAGTTAGTACACTTGCTGAGGCATGTAGCCAAATGTAATGTATCCAAGTTTGCTGACGATACACAGCTAGGTGGGAAAGTAAGCTATGAGGAGGACGCAGATGTTGCAAAGGGATATAGACAGGTTAAGTGATTGGGCAAGAATATAAGAACATAAGAAATAGGAGCAGTAGGCCATACGGCCCCTCAAGCCTGTTCCGCCATTCAATAAGATCATGGCTGATCCTCAACCTTAACTCCACTTTCCTGCCCAATCCCCATATTGCTTGATTCCCTTAGAGTCCAAAAATCTATCTAAGCCTTGAATATTCTCAACGACTGAGCATCCACAGCCCTCTGGGGTAGAGAATTCCAAAGATTCACAACCCTCTGAGTGAAGAAATTTCTCCTCATCTCAGTCGCTAAGCTCTAAATCCCAAGGCCCTGAGCTTTGGAATTCCCTCCCTAAACCACTTCGATTCTCTACCTCTCTCTCCTCCTTTAAAATGCTCCTTAAAAATCTGCCTTTTTGACCAAGCTGTATGTGGCTCAGAATGAAATTTTGTTTGATAATGTTCCTGTGCAGCGCCTTGGAATGTTTTACTACGTTAAAGGCGCTATATAAATACAAGTTGTTGTTGTTGCTGTCCACACTGGTGGTATTGAGCTATTAGGGATCAAGAAAGGAAGAATTTGCATTTATATAGCACCTTTCATGACCTCATGACGCCCTCAAGTGTTTCACAGCCAATCAAGTATTTTTGAAGTGTAGTCACTGTTGTAATGTTGGTAAACAAGCCAGCCAATTGGCGCACAGCAAGATCCCACAATCCGGTTAGGCGTGGAATAGAGAGTACACACTGACTGTATAGCTTAATATTCCATTCCCCAGGTCCCTAAGCTTAACTGTTTTTTCTCTCAACACTGCACCATTTTTATTTAAGTTCTTGTCCTTTTCCAGACTGATAGGACTGTCCTCAGCAGGTCATGACTTTAACTGTCTGTCTAAATAATATTCAGGGTGGATTGCAAAGAGGCTTTTTCATTCCTTACAATCTGCTGCACACAAACCCTCTGGGTTGGATTTTCCACGAGCACACTCTGTTATCCTGTCATATTCACCACCGGATACCATTAGATTTTTACACCACTGATTATGTTAGATTCTTGCACTACCAGATACTGATATATTTTTGTACCATCAGATATGTTAGATTTTACGGCACCAAATAGTGTTAGATTTTTACAATTTATGACCAGCAGATGAAAATACAGTATACAGTAATTTAAAGAAGTTCGTGCTAGGTTGGTCACCATTTGTCATTCTGCTGCAAGTAAAGTCATGTTCTGGGGCTCATCCTTAGTACTTTTTCTCCCACTGTTGATCTCCTATACCAGACCAAGATCCCCTGACTAGCTTAGTTTTCAAATCTTCCCCTTAAGTGAATTTTCCTCCAGAATAATAGAAATTTCCCCTCAAATCCCCTTTAAACCTTCCTGCAATTACTTTAAATCTGTGCCCCCTGGTTTTTGACCCCTCTGCTAAGGGAAATAGGTCCTTTCTATCCACTTTATCTATGCCCCTCATAATTTTATACACCTCAGTAATGTCTCCCCTCAGCCTCCTCTGTTCCAAGGAAAACAGACCCAGCCTATCCAGTCTTTCCTCATAGCTAAAATTCTCTACTCCCGGTAACATCCTTGTAAATCTCCTCTGTACCCTCTCAAGTGCAATCACATCTTTCCTGTAACTGTGACCAGAACTGCACGCAGTACTCTAGCTGAGGCCTAACTAGTGTTTTACACAGTTGAAGCATAACCCCCCTGCTCTTGTATTCTAGCTTGTTCCTGGCTTGTTCACAGATGTGATTCCCAGTAAAAAAGTAAAAATTTTCCCAGTAAAAAAGTAAAAATTTTAAAGCTTTTCGTTTTACATACAGACGGCAGCTTTTGACACGTCAGAACCCCTGCGACTACACCTCATTGTCTCAGTTGTATCTTGCTATGTCTTTGATGTGGTACCTTCCTGGCTGACTTAATTAACTTTATCACACCTCGGCAGATAGTCAGGATGATTTAATTTAGTGGTCTGCAATTGTAAGGTACACATGCTTTGTTCTCTATCTATATATGCTTTGGCGATTCTGTATCTAATTTACTTCACCTGAGGAAGGAGCAATCGATAGCTCCGAAAGCTTGTGATTTCAAATAAAACTGTTGGACTATAACCTGGTGTTGTGCGACCTCTCAATCTTGTATTCTATGCCATGGCTAATAAAGGCAAGCATTCCGTATGCCTTCTTAACCACCTTATCTACCTGGCCTGCTACCTTCAGGGATCTGTGGACGTGTACTCCAAGGTCCCTTTGTTCCTCTACACTACTCAGTGTCCTACCATTTAATGTGTATTCCCTTTCCTTGTTAGCCCTCCCCAAATGCATTACCTCACACTTCAGATTGAATTCCATTTGCCACTGTTCTGCCCACCTGCTTCCAGGTGGGGATCTTGTTGAAAAAAATCCAGGCACGCTGTGGACTTTTAACTCCACAGCGTTCAGGGAAACCCAGACTTCTGGGCCACAACTCCTCTCCCCCACTTGAAAATACAGTTTCAAGATCAGGGTAAGTGTTTCAAGCAATTTTACACTTAGCCTGCACAATCAAACAATTTTGCCTCGCACCTTCTTATCAGACCATCGACAATGGCCAAGAACCTGCGGATTCCTATCACTCTGACCACCATACTGACAATTGCAAGTCGCCCTAAGCCCTCAATGTGGAAGTCCCATTAGCAAAATGACACACGCCACAACTACAACAGTTTGCCATCAGAATTTTTTATGGCAATAAGCAACTGATGGCTTTTCAAAATTAAACACAACATTACACCCAAGTGACTACGGTAGCCAGCCTTACCATGGAGGTAGACAGCCATACCATGGAGGTAGCCATCATTTCCAAGGAGGTTGCCATCCTTTCCGTGGTGATGCTTTCATGTGCCAACGCCTCCACAAAGGCTCTGCTCATGTTAGCGATGGACTCCTCCATTCGCTCCACACTCGCAGCGACCCTGGAGACAAAACCTGACAGAGACTCCTGCACCTGTTCCTGGAGTTCCAGCACCGCTCTTCTTCTGGATGGACCCGGAGGCACAGGGTCAACATGCAGCGGAGCCGAGCTGGGAGCATCCTCTCCACTGCGATGAGGACTCTCCACTGCTGTCCCTGTCTCCACCATCTGCTGATGCTCACTTGTGAGCTGTGATACACGAGGTGACAACTCTACTCTATGTCCCGAAGGTCCCACCGAGATGTGAGTGTCTGCGCTGGTGCAGGGTGCGCTGAATTCTGCTGACGCTGCGCCCTCAGAGGTTGCAGCTTCCTCTGAGGAGTCTGGAAGCTCAGGCTGTTCCTCCTGGACAGTGGGGACGGGGGCTTTCGATGGTCCTGTGGGGGAGTAAAGGAAAGAGTTAGAGCTGTGAGGTAAAGGTTGCATGCACATTGAATTGTGCAGATGATCATAAGTCAATCTGTTAGAGCATCAGAATCATTATCAGTCACTCATGCAATGTCAATGAGAGAGATGCAAAACTATTCTGTCACCAGCTTGCTATGATGCGCCCGCCTGTCCGTCCCCCACTTGGGAATCCTCCTCGATCCCGGCAATTTCCAGGGCCAACTCCTCCGAGGTGGTGAGCTGGGCTACTGAGGGTGGCCCTCCTCCTGTCCTCGCTCTTTCCCTCTTATTGTGGGCTCTCTTTTCCTGCAATGAGGGACACAAGTGGAGTTTGAGTGAGAATGAAGGAGTGAGTGTAGAGAATCCATAGCATAGATGCTTAGAAGGAGACAAAGGGCCCTCCCTGTGTATTGTAAGTTGTTGTCATTGCGTCACAGTGATAGGGAGTGTGAGGGCTGCATAGTCGAATAGTTAAGTGAATGTGACCATAGAGAGAGAGGGAATGGGTAAGGGTGCAGGGATGTCAATGTCAAGTGGGATGTGGAGGCAGAGGTTGGCAAAGCTGAGTGCTAATGAGGAGAGGCGATGAGGATGAGATTGAGCGTGATGAGAAAGTCATACTCACTTTTCCTGTGCGGAGAAGGCCATGAAACCTCTTCCTGCACTGCAGCCAGGTTCTGCGGCACATAGAGATGGCATTGACCACCTGGGCCATTTGCAGCCACACAGCTTTAGTCTGTTGTGGTGGCTTTTTTCTCCCTGAGGAAGGGAAGAGCACCTCCTTATTAGATCTTGCTCCCTGCACCAGAGCTTGGAGGGAGGGCTCATCAAAGCGAGGTGCACACCTTTGCTTGCTGGTGGACATGGTCGGTAAATGAGATCCTTCATACAATGTCCAAAGCGTTTCCAGTCTCCAGAAGAAGCTAGGCTGCTTACAAGCCTTAAATGCAGCAGCACTGATGACGTCATCGGAGGCGACTTTCAGGATGGAAAGACTAATTGGGCCAGGGGTACCCACACGCTGGAAAATAAGTGCCCAATTAGGGGAAAATCGCACTTTTTTCCCACTTCACATCGGAGTCGGGGTCCTGACACAAAAACCACCTGACACGCCCCAGCCCGACACCAATGGCAAAATCGAGCCCCAAGTGTCTGTGGGAGAACACTTGGGTATGAGTTATCATCGTATCATAAGATTTAGATTAGCAATGGAGAGGAGCAAGGAATAAGGCTAACTTCAATGGGATGCGAAAGGATCTAGCCAGGGTAAAATGGAACCAAAGACTGACAGGAAAATCTGTGATGGAACAATGGGTGATCTTTAAGGAGGAGATGTTCCAAGTACACGCTAGGTACATTCCAACAAGAGGGAAGGGGTAAGGGAACCAAAGCAAGGGCTCCTTGAATGACAAGGGAGATGGAGAAGATGATGATACAAAAAAAGAGGGTGTATGATGCTTGTCAGGTGAATTCTTCAAGGGAGAACCAGATCAAATGCAATAAGTTGAGAGGGGAAGTGAAGATGAAAATAAGATTGGCAAAGAGAGAATATGAGAGTAGAATGGCGGTTAACATAAAAGGGAACCCAAAAATCTTCTACCGGCATGTAAACAGTAAGCGGGTAGTAAGAGGTGGGGTGGGGCTTATTAGCGACAAAGAAGGTGTTTATGCTTAGAGGCGCAAGGCAATGCTAGAATACTCAATGAGTACTTTGTATCGGTGTTTGCTAAGGAGGTGGATGCTGACAAAATATCGGTAGAAGTGGAAAAGGTAGAAGCAATGGAAGGGGTAAAAATTTATAAGACAGGATGTACTAGAAAGGCTGGGTATGCTTAGAGTGGATAAGCTGCATTGTCCAGATGGCTTGCATCCCAGATTGCTAAAGGAATTGGGGGAGGAGATAGTGGAAGGGCTTGCCATAATTTTCCAATCTTCCCTAGATGCAGGGGATGTGCCTGAGGATTGGAAAGTGGTAAATGTGACACCATTGTTCAAGAAAGGGTGTAAGGACAATCCAAGTAACTACAGGCCGGTCAGTTTAACATCAGTGGTGGGTGACATAAATCGCAAGTAACAACTCAGGAAGTACTACTGGGCGGCCAGCTGGGGCGCCGTCCAGGGAGTATAAATACTCAGGCATGGGCCCACCTTGGGCAGAGACAATCTGGAAACAGGAAGCTAGTGACTGCTAACTAGACCTCCATGTTTTGTTACAAGTTGATTAAAGCCTTGCTTTATGTTCAAGTGCGTAGTGAGTCTTTATTACATCAATTTAATCAACTTGATATCGTCTCCACGCTTTGGGTGATTCGGAACAACCAGCTGCAACTCGAACCACAGAAGGGAGCTAGGGCAAGAAACTGATCCATCATGGAAAAACTCCTGAGACCCGCTCGTCTCGACCTGGACCTGAATGCACCTGCGGCAGCGAAGGTATGGAAGCATTGGTTTCGTACCTTTAGCAACTTTCTTGAAGAATGTGGGGCGGATGTCCCTAATAAGTTACGAATGCTTATCAACTACGTGTCTCCTCATGTGTATGATTATATTGAGGACTGTATAGTCTATGACACTGCTATCGAAATCTTACAGCAGCTATATGTCAAGTCCCCAAATGAAATATTTGCTCGACACCTACTGGCCACAACTCGGCAGCAGCCTGGGGAATCACTCGATGAATTTCTCCAGAAACTTCGCAGGCTCAGCAAGGATTGTAACCTTAAAGCAGTTACAGCTGAACAGTATCAAGAGGAACTAATCCGCGATTCCTTTATCAATGGAATCGCGTCCCCTTTTATACGTCAGCGCCTGCTGGAAAATAAAACCCTCAATTTACGGGCTGCTTATGACCAGGCGTGTTCCTTGGACTTGGCCAAGAAAAATGCAGACACTTATCTCCCACCACGTGCACGGGCGGCGGCTATCTCCTTTAATGAGTCTTTCGGTAGGTCTCGGGCGGATGCCCCCACTGATGTTGACTCTACTCTAACGGACGACGACCCTACCCTAGAGGCCTTCGCTGATGACGACCCCGCCCTAGCAGCATCCTGGCAATCAGGAAGAAAGTGTTTCTTTTGTGGAGGGGCGTGCCATCACAGAAAATTTTGCCCGGCGCGTAATGTGACCTGCAATCATTGCAGCAAGAAAGGACACTTTTCCAAGGTATGCCAGTCACGGGCCTTTGCTAACAAGAAAGGCCGCTCCTCTAAAGTATACCGGTCGAGAGCTCCTGTTAGCTTCACAGCTGCTATCTATGGAGCTGCTCCTCCCCCAAGAACTACTGTTAAGGCTACAGTTGCCGAAGGGAAAATTGCCCCTCCTCCCATCACGGCTGTTTTTCCTCAAAGTTTGTCCCATGCAGCCACGAAGGTTTCAGTAAATGGGCACACTCTAAGCGCGCTAATCGACTCCTGCAGCTCTGACAGCTTCATTAGTAAGCGGGCTGTCAACAGGTTAAAACTGCACATTTATCCCTCGGACAGGGAGATTGCAATGGCTCTGACGACTCTGACCACCAATTCTTCTGGCTTCTGTCTGGTCAACCTCATCCTCAACGGCCGCACGTATCTCTCCACCCGGCTCGGAGTACTCGCAAACTTATGCAGCGATGTGCTTCTGGGACAGGACTTCCAGAAGCAGCACAAGAAGATCACTTTTGAGTTTGGAGGGTCAAGGCCGGAGCTTACCATTTCTAAGGTGCCGTTTTGTGCACTCTCGGCGGCCTTACTCGGTGAACCCTCCCTGTTTGCCAATCTTCCCCCCCGCTGTAAACCCATAGCCACCAAATCGCGGCGCTTTAGCCAAGACGATCGAGCGTTTATTGAGGCGGAAATCTCTCGCCTTTTAGTCGACAGTATTATCGAGCCATGTTCATCTCCCTGGCGGGCTCAGGTCGTCATCGTGAGGAATCCCTTAAAACAACATAAAAAACGTCTGTGTATCGATTATTCGCAGACTATTAATCTATATACCGATCTGGATGTCTACCCGCTGCCACGCATAGATGACATGGTCAACAACCTTGCCAAATACAAGGTATTCTCGACCTTCGATTTAAAAAGCGCGTACCATCAGGTGCCACTGCAAGACTCCGACAAGAAGTATACGGCCTTTGAGGCCAATGGTCGGCTTTTCCAGTTTCGCCGCCTTCCATTCGGGGTCACCAATGGGGTGGCCGTCTTCCAACTGGCCATGGATGGCCTAGTCCGGCAAGAGAACTTGACGGATACTTTTCCGTATTTAGACAATATCACTGTTGCCGGCCATGATCAAAAGGAGCATGACGCCAATCTTCAGAGATTTTTTGACGTACTCCGCCGTCGCCACTTAACGTTAAACGAATCCAAATCGGTGAAGTCGGTGCCATCGGTGAACATTCTTGGCTACTGGGTGGGCAACGGTGTTATTAAACCGGACCCAGAGCGACTTCGTCCACTTCAGGAGCTCCCTCCCCCGACGAACCTCGGCTCTCTTCGTCGGGCACTTGGCATGTTTGCTTATTACGCAAAATGGATACCACACTTCTCCGATAAAATACAGCCCCTGCTCCATGCGAAGTCTTTTCCATTGGAAGCTACGGCTATTTCTGCCTTCAACCTCCTCAAACGACAGCTGGAGAAAGCCACGCTTCGCTCCATTGACGAAAATCTTCCTTTTGTGGTCGAATGCGATGCATCGGAGGTGGCGATCTCCGCTACCTTGAATCAAGGTGGCCGACCCGTGGCATTCCTATCCAGAACCTTGCAGGGTAGCGAGCTCCATTACCCCCCCGTCGAGAAGGAGGCTACGGCCATCATCGAGGCTGTACGCCAATGGGGTCATTTTCTTGCTCGGCGTCATTTTAGGCTTATAACTGACCAGCGCTCTGTGGCCTTCATGTTGGATAACCGGAGGCGCACGAAAATCAAAAATAATAAAATTCAACTCTGGAGTTTGGAGCTGGCTGCCTTTGGATATACTATCTGTTACCGACCCGGCAAACAGAACGTGGCCCCAGATACCTTCACACGGGCATTTTGCTCCTCAATGTCAACGTCGACTCTGGCGGATTTGCATATGGACTTATGCCATCCTGGTGTGACCCGCATGTTGCACTTTGTGCGCTCCAAAAATCTACCATTTTCAACCGAGGACGTAAAGAAAACATGCTCCTCCTGTAGGATTTGTGCAGAATTGAAACCACAATTCTTTCGCCCATCAGATGGCTTACTCATACATGCAATGCAGCCTATGCAGAGGCTCAGCATAGACTTTAAAGGGCCATTGCCTTCGTCGACAAGGAACACCTACCTACTTACGATGGTGGACGAGTATTCACGCTTCCCCTTCGCCTTCCCCTGCCCTAATATGCTTACCTCTACGGTAATTAAATGCCTCAATCAGGTCTTTTCCCTTTGCGGGACGGCCAATTTTATCCACACTGATCGGGGTCCCTCCTTTATGTCGAGTGAACTTAAAAGTTATCTCTCCCAACGGGGAATCGCCTCAAGTAGGACGACACCATATCACCCAATCGGTAACGGACAGGTTGAACGATACAATGCCATCATCTGGAACGCTGTCCGTCTGGCACTAAGGTCACGCAACCTACCGGACCAGCAGTGGGAAACGGTGCTCCCCGACGTGTTACACTCTATCAGGTCTCTTCTCTCCACGTCTACTAATGTCACGCCTCATGAGCGATTCTTCAAATTCCGGCGTCGCTCTACACATGGGACGTCTCTACCGTCATGGTTGGTGGCTCCAGGCCCGGTGCTACTCCGGAGGTTCGTCCGGTCTGCCAAAAACGACCCTCTCGTTGACGAGGTGGAGTTAACGGAGGTAAACCCCATGTATGCGCACGTACGGTACCCTGATGGCCGGGAGACCACCGTCTCGCTCCGAGATCTGGCTCCCTGCCCAACCGGTCACACGGGCCCGAATGATGAAGGATCCCCCGACAATGATATCAACACTCCGCACCCCTATGAAAATGACGCCCCGCTTGGGACATCGGGGGATCTGCCGGCAACGCTACCGGATCAACTCAGGGAGCTGGACGCTCCCCGTAGGATGGCCACCCGAAACCAGGACGCCGGACAATCTCCAGCCACGACCCGGGATGAGGCCAGCTCAGCACCTGTGGGGACCCGCACCCGGAGTCATGATATTCCCAGTCCTCCACAGGATGATCAAGATGACGCGGACTCTACTGACTTACCGGTACGGGCCAAGCGACCCAGGGACCAGGACACGGTCCGGGGAGACGTGCCTTCCGGTCACAAGCAGAGGGCTAAACGTCTACGGCTATTTCTGGTCCGCCTAGTCCGTTAAAGGAAGACTGGACTTCCAAACCTTTTAGGGAGGAAGAATGTCATAAATCGCAAGTAACAACTCAGGAAGTACTACTGGGCGGCCAGCTGGGGCGCTGTCCAGGGAGTATAAATACTCAGGCATGGGCCCACCTTGGGCAGAGACAATCTGGAAACAGGAAGCTAGTGACTGCTAACTAGACCTCCATGTTTTGTTACAAGTTGATTAAAGCCTTGCTTTATGTTCAAGTGCGTAGTGAGTCTTTATTACGTCAGTGGGTAAAGTTTTTAGAAACAATAATCAAGGAAAAAATTAACGGACACTTGGAGAGGTTTAAGCTAGTTAAGGAGAGCCAACACGGATTTTCAAAGGTAGATCATGTTTGACTAATCTAATTGAATTTTTTGATGAAGTAACAGAGAGTATTGATGAAGGGAATGCAATGGACGTTGTCTACATGGATTTTCGGAAGGCGTTTGACAAAGTACCACAAAGAAGGCTGGTTAACAAAATTGAGGCTCATGGAATAGGTGGGTTAGTGGCAGCTTGGATAAGGAATTGGCAGAAGGACAGAAAACAGTGAGTTGTGGTAAATGGCTGATTTTCAGACTGGAGGATGGTAGACAGTGGTGTTCCCCAAGGGTCAGTGCTGTGACCACTGCTTTTTTTGATACATATAAATGACCTGGATATTGGAATACAAAGTAGAATTTCTAAATTTGTCGAAGACACCAAACTTGGGGGTGTGGCAAACAGTGATGATGATACCAATCGACTGCAACAGGACATAGAAAGGCTAGCAGAATGGGCAGAGAAGTAGCAGATGGAATTTAATACAGAGAAGTGTGAGGTGATGCATTTTGGCAGAAGGAACAGGGAGAGGCAATATACACTTAATGGCACAGTTTTAAAGAGTGTGCAGGGACAGAGGGACCTGGGAGTCAATGTTCATAGGTCCCTGAAGGTGGCAGGACATATTGAGAGAGTGGTTAACAAAGCATATGGGATCTTGGGCTTCATAAATAGAGGTATTGAATACAAAAGTAGAGAAGTTATGCTGAACCTTTATAAAGCGCTGGTTAGGCCACAACTGGAGTATTGTGTCTCGTTCTGGTCACCACACTTTAGGAAGGATGTGAAGGCCCTTGAGAGGGTGCAGAGGAGATTTACCAGAATGGCTTCGGGGATGGGGGATCTTCTCTAAAAGGACAGGTTGGAGAAGCTGGATTTGTTTTCATTAGAGCAAAGGAGGTTGAGGGGTGATTTGATAGAGGTGTACAAGATTATGACGGGTTTGGATAGGCTAGACGGGGAAAGGCTGTTCCCACTAGCTGATGGTACAAGGACTAGGGGACACAGATTTAAGGTTTTGGGCAGGGGATACAGGGGGGATGTGAGGAAAATCTTTTTTACGCAGCGAGTGGTGATGACCTGGATCTCGCTGCCGATGAAAGTGGTGGAAGCGGAGACACTCAATGTTTTCAAGGGGAGACTGGATAGGCACTTGAGGGAAATAAACTTGAAGGGCTACGGGGATAGAGCGGGGGAATGGGACTGACTGGATTGCTCTACAGAGAGCCGGCACGGACTCAATGGTCCGAATGGCCTCCTCCTGGCAAAAGGGCCATGGAGGCGGGATGGGGGCGGATTTGCCACCCGCCCCCACTTTCTGCAACATTACCAGCTGTCCCACCTGCAAAGCCGCCTCCTCGGGTCTGACAAAATGCAGCTCTCAGTTTCCAATTCGTTCCATTCCAATTCAATCGAATACTCAGTTTCCAATTCGTTCAAGTCCACTTTAACCCAGTACTCCGTTTTCAAGGGGAGACTGGATAGGCACTTGAGGAAATTAAACTTGCAGGGCTACAGTGATAGAGCGTGGGAATGGGACTGACTGGATTGCTCTACAGAGAGCTGGCACGGACTCGATGGGCCGAATGGCCTCCTTCTGTGCCGTTATGACTCTATGGGTTCGATTTTACCAGGCCCGAGGAGGCGGGTTTCGAGGCATGTGAGTTGTCAAAATCGCAAAAAATGGTGGCCGGGTCCAATCCCGCCTCCATGCAATTTTCCCACATTCGTGTTTTCAGTCACCGTTTCCATCCCGCCTCCAAGAGGCGGGATAGGCCCTTAACAACCACTTAAGTGCCTCTATAATCCCATTTTGAGAGGCCTTTCTGATTTTTAGACATTTCCCCCATCCTACATGCCTCCTCTGGAACACGCCAGTTAATCCTGGCGGTCTCACAAGTGGACTGCTTACTAACAGCTGCAGCTCCACCATTAAAAAGGAGTTTCCACCAATGATCATTTGCAGGTGGCAGAACTTTGTTGTCTCAGGTCTGGGGGAACTTTTAGCAGGCCTACTCATTGTTGTGGAAGTTTGGAGCCTGACACCCATCTCCAGTGTGACCTGCTGGGAAACTCCTCCCCCCACCTTGACTGAGCGCTTCCTCAACTGAGGCATATACCATGAGCATGGCGAACATTTATTTCCTTTCCTCCTGGACATCAGATTCGGACGAAGACCAGCCATGGCAGCAGTAGACCAACAGCAGCACCAACAGCAGCAGCAACAACAGGAACGCCAAGCTGCTGCTCACCCACCTGAAGCTGCACAGGCCAGAAGGTGCCAGCGCCCGACCACATTGCTGGCCGGGATGCAAGGGACGCACTCATGTTGGCCAGATTTGCTTAGCCTGCACAATCAAACACTTTTGCCTCGCACCTTCTTACCAGACCATCAACAATGGACAAGAACCTGCGGATTCCTATCACTCTGACCAGCATACTGACAATTGCAAGTCGCCCTAAGCCCTCAATGTGGAAGTCCCATTTGCAAAATGACACAGGCCACAACTTCAACAGTTTGCCATCAAATCTGTTTATGATACCATGACAAGGATGGCTGGTTAAAAAACAATACATCACAACACCCAAGTGACTACCCTTGTGACTACTTGTGCTTTATCTTCCTCTTACGCATGCTCCTACGTGGTGCTCCCCCTGTTGCTTCAGCAGATGTGGTGGCCCCTTGCTACCTTTCTTGCTGCTCCTGTCTCGACACCTTTGGCGGGCGTCCTCTGGGGTTGCGAACCTGTGAGGGCTCGGCATCAGTCTGCTGCTCTTGCGGCTGTGCAGGGGCTGAGACGCCCATCTCAGTTGGGTGAGGACTCTGGTGGGGCTCTGACCAAGGGCTTTACAGTGGCATAGTCGTGTGAGCGCTTGGAGAGGAGCCCCCAGTTCCTTGTTGTCAGCCCCACTTCAGAGCTAGCAAGTGGCTTGACAGCACCATGCTGCACTGCAGAGGGGCTGTGAGGACCCGTTTCTGCACTGGAAATCCAACTCCAGAGGACTTCCATGAAGGTCTGGTTTGTATGCTCAATAGCTGACCTTCGCTCCTCGATTCTGAACAATGACCATGTTTTCAACACCCTGGTGACTAAGCTCCTCCATGGCCATAGCCATCCTCTCCCCTACCGTAGCCATCCTCTCCTTTATGGTAGCCAGCCTTACCACGGAGGTATCCATCCTTTCCACGGAGGTTGCCATCCTTTCCGTGGTGATGCGTTCATGTGCCAATGCCTCCACAAAAGCTCTGCTCATGTTCGCGATGGACTCCTCCATTTGCTCCACACTCGCAGCGACCCTGGAGACAAAACCTGCCAGAGACTCCTGCACCTGTTCCTGGAGTTCCAGCACCGCTCTCCTTCTGAATGGACCCGGAGGCACAGGGTCGACATGCAGCTGAGCCAAGCTGGCAGAGTCCTGCGCCCGTCTGACGAGGACTCTCCACTGCTGTCCCTGTCTCCACCATCTGCTGATGCTCACTTGTGAGCTGTGATACACCAGGTGACAACACTACTCTATCTCGCGAAGGTGCAAAGCAACTAGCGCCCGGGCGCGGCGCTGCTAACGCCTCCCACTAAATTTAGCAGGAGGTTAGTGGCGGCAATAACCGTTAGCGCCCTGAGGCGCTGTGCCTCCAACGATGACATCATCGCCGTGCGCAGCACCCCGTTCGTGCCCCGGCTGCTATCTTCGGTAGTGCCCCCTGACTTACTGCCGGACGCTATGTCCGACAGGGTCAAGGGGGCCTACCTGCGGCCAGGGTGGCGCAAATTAAAGGGGAGGAGCCGGGCGGCCATTTTTGTTGCTGGCCGGCCTGCCCCCGTTGCTGTCCCCGGCCTCCTGTGAAGCCCCCCCCCCCCCCGCGGGGTGCCGGCTGCGCTCCATGAGCCGGCACTCCGATCCCTGGTGGCCCAGCTGGGCCCCAGGTCGCGCTGAGCTAGGCCACTCCCCTTTAATAAGGGGAGGAAGGCCTGCAGTACCGCGGCGCGACGTACCGCATAGCGTGGCATTGTGGCACGTAGCACCGCGATATTCACTCGCAGTGCCCCAAGAGGGAGGCGGGGCGCTTCCAGTAGCGCCCTGCCTCCCTCTTGGGGCGCTACAAGTGAATTTCGGGCACGGAGGCGCTAATTTTTTCGGGGCGCTAAAGGTCCCTAGAGTCCAAAAATCTATCTATCTCAGCCTTGAATATACTCAAAGACTCAGCATTTACAACCCTCTGGGACAGAGAATTCCAAAGATTCACAACCCTCTGAGTGAAGAAATTCTTCCTCATCTCAGCCTACCCCTTCTCCTGAGACTATGCCCCCTAGTTCTAGACACTCCAGCCAGGGGAAACAACCTCTCCGCATTTACCCTATCAATCCCCTTTAGAATCTTGTATGTTTCAATGATATCACCTCTCATTCTTCTAAACTCCAGAGAGTAGCGGCTCATTCTACACAATCTCTCATCATAGGACAGCCCTCTCATCCCAGGAATCAATCTAGTGAACCTCCAAGGCAAGTATATCCTTCTTTAGATAAGGAGACCAAAACTGTGCACAGTACTCCAGGTGTGGTCTCACCAAGGCCCTGTACAATTGTAGCAAGACTTCCTTAATCTTATACTCCAACCCCTTACAATAAAGGCCAACATGCCATTTGCCTTCCTTATTGCTTGCTGTACCTGCATGCTAGCTTTCTGTGTTTCTTGCACGAGGACACCCACTTCCTATCCACTCTGTCTAGGCCACCCATAATTTTATACACCTCAATTAAGTCTCCCCTCAGCCTCCTCTGTTCCAAAAAAAACAACCCCAGCCGATCCAATCTTTCTTCATAGCTAAGATTCTCTACTCCTGGCAACATCCTCGTAAATCTCCCCTGTACCCTCTCTAGTGCAATCACATCTTTCCTGTAATGTGGTGACCAGAACTGCACGCAGTACTCTAGCTGAGGCCTAACTAGTGTTTTATACAGTTCTAGCATAACCTCTCTGCTCTTATATTCTATGCCTCGGCTAATAAAGGAAAGTATCCCAGATGCCTTCTTAACCACCTTATCTACCTGTCCTGCTACCTTCAGATATCTGTGGACTTGTACTCCAAGGTCCCTCTGTTCCTCTACACTTCTCAGTGTCCTACCATTTATTGTGTATTCCCTTGCCTTGTTGTCCCTCCCAAAATGCATTACCTCACACTTCTCCAGATTGAATTCCATTTGCCACTTTTCTGCCCACCTGACCAGCCCATTGATATCTTCCTGCAGTCTACAGCTTTCTTCCTCACTATCAACCACATGGCCAATTTTTGTATCATCTGCAAACTTCTTAATTATGCCCCTTACGTTGAAGTCTAAATCATTGATATATACCATAAAAAGCAGAGGACCTAGTACTGAGCCCTGTGGAACCCCACTGAAAACTGCTTCCAGCCCCAAAAACACCCGTTGACCATTACCCTTTGCTTCCTGCCACTGAGCCAATTTCCGACTGGCACTGCTGGATGGAAGCAGGGTGGGTAGTGCTCTTAAAATGTGGGGAAAAGCTTACCGTCCCATTGCCGTTCCTGATCCTTCCGACGGCAACATTCTGAAGGGCCTTCCGCTGGACGACCAGAGTGGCTGCCTGAATCAACTGGTAGGCCTTTTAATATGCAAATCAGGGTCCTATGAAGTACATAGGACCCCGATTGCTATTTTCGGACAATATTGGGAGGATTGTGCACCGTGCATGCTCTGCCCAGGTTCAGCTGGCAGCCCAGCAAAGAGCAGTCCACCAGCTAAGTTTTAATTCATTTTTGTGGGGTCGGGAGGAGCAGGAGTGTCCCTTCGGGCTCCACTAAAACAATCAAGGCTGTTCCGGGTCTACCCATCTTGAGATTGCCCCCCTCCCCCTCCCCCTCATGAACCTATATTGCTGCAGCCCGGGGTTGATGGACAGCCCGCCCGGTGAGCCCTCAAAATGGACCGGGCATCCCGCCAGGACGATCGGGCAGCAGGCTGGCACTCTCCGTTGGCCGGCCACCTGAAGTCCACTCGGGGTGAATATATACCCCTTGGCATTGGACCTCAACCACGACCCCCCTCTAGTTTTCCTTCCTTGACTGCCCAGGTACGCTTGAAAACGAGTGGCCAAGCATAGGAAAATCTAGCCTCTCACATTCCATCGTGAGCTGCATGCCCTCTGCGATTGTCTCCTTTGTTCAACAGCTTGATTCTGCAAAACATGGATTAGACTAGCAGTTAGCATCAAAAATGTCAGATCGATGGCCATTCCATGGGAGAACTACATACAAAGTTAGTGGATCTAGATATTTTTATACTTCTCAGTGAATATTTTAACATTAAATCTTCGTCCTAGATGTTCCATACCCTTCTTGAGCTCTAATCTTTTTATTTGGGCAGGTACAACAGTGTAGGATGATAGTTAATTTTCTGACCCGCAGAGTAAAGTAATCTAGACTCTTATTATATTGCACTGTGTTGTCGAGAATACTACAGAGAACAATTAATGTAGCAGCATTTCTATAAGTTGAAGTGACCTTTGAAATTATTGAAACAATCTTCTTTACTGCTGTCTGCTACAGTTATCGCTGCCAAAGTTATGTAGCACCAAGCAATCAATATTATTTGTTCCATAACTTTTACAGTTACTCCTGAGATTGCATTTAGGCTGACTGTTGCACAAAGTTGCATTAATATATAAGTTCTAACACTGTGATTATTTCTTCCTTGTATCTGCTGGACAGTTCCAGTGAAACAGCAGCAAATTATATTGCCAGGGGTGCTATGTATGTCCATATAAATAGCATAGTACTGCAAGGTATGGTTATTGGACAAGAGTGGACAGGCCTGTTGCCAGCAGGCATATTGGTGTTGGATCTTGATCGTAAGCAGGAGTTCGACGATGTAAACAAGTTTCTTTCTTTGTTACGCAGGCTTTGTTCAAGAAGGCTGCACAACTATTGAGTTCGGGAGCAAGGAATTTAAGATAACAGCAATTTAGAATCATAGAATGATACAGCACAGAAGGAGGTCATTCGGCACATCCTGCCTGTGCCGGCTCCTTGAAAGAGCTATCCAATTAGTCCCACTCCCCCTGCTATTTCTCCATAGACCTGCAAATTTTTCCCTTGAGGTTTTATCCAATTCCCCTTTGAAAATTATTGTTGATCTGCTACCACCACTCTTTCAGGCAGTGCATTCCAGATCATATCAGCTCATTGCGTAAAAAATGAGGCGTCACTTGATGTATTTCTGGGTTCAGGAAGGAGGTCCTATTCCCCAGCAATGGCAAGAAGAAACCTGCTGCTGTGTCGAAGAAGGCATGGCTAGAGGTGGCTGATGAGGTCAGCAGCAGGAATGTAGTGCTCCATACCTGGATCCAGTGCAGGAAGCGGGTAAATGACTTAACCAGGTCAGGAAAGGTGAGCACATTTCCAGATTCACCTACATCCTGTAGTACATCCCCCGACTCTGTCTTGACAAGCGTACTCCAGCACATCACTCCTCACACCCACTTAAGTTTCAGCAGCACCCACAGTTCCATTTTAATGCATTTTCTCAACTCCCCTTTCTCCATCCACCACTGTCACTTACCCTAATCCTTATTTAATGTGTTACCACCTCAGTCAGCTCATCTGATTCTCAGCACACATCCTCAAATGGCACTGTCAACATGTCCTCAAATGCATGCCAGTTCCATTCGTGATGCATCTGCCGGATAGTCACCCTCAGCGAATACACTTTTCATTGATGGCCCCCGGGGTTCAGCATCTCTGTCCAGCTGAGCAGAGCTTGGAGAGGAGTTTGCACATGAATTGGATGCACACATGCCTTACAGACACCTATAAGTCTGTCGTGACCCGCTGTAGGAGAAGAGAGCGCAAAATACAAGGGAGAGGGAGAGGACCGGAGGTGGTCCACCACAGATCATACTGTTGACACCTGCAGTGCAGGAGATCATGGAGATAAGCGGGCTATCAGCATTCCCGCGCATCGGAGATGGGGAGACTTGGACTTCACCACTGCATGGTGACAGCGTAAAATATCTCCCACCCACATCAGTCATATTGATTTGTTTTTAGCACCGAATGAAATATGATCACCTTAATGATGCTGAATTTTTAAAAATTTTACATTCCCATGACTAAATCTTATCCATCTCTTCTCTCCTCCAGGGCCATCACGCGAAAGACAGCAGCCCCTGCCCCTTTCTGGACAATGTTTCCTCAGAGGAGCTGATTCCTTCTAAGGGTGCACTGTCACAGGACACATGCTTACCAGGCACCAGCGCAAATACGAGCACTGTGGTGGGTCTTGTTAGGTGGGATCTCACCTGGTGACTCACTGTTCACAGTGAGCACAGGCAGAGAGTGGTGGTAGTGGCAGCTGTGCAGAGTCCACGTCAGAGGGCAAACTCCTCTCCAAGCTCTGCTCAGCTGGACATAGATGCTGAACTCCGGGGCCCATCAAAGAAAAGGAGAATGATAGAGGGTCAGCAACAAATGTGCGAGGTACTGGCTGTCGTGCCAGGCATGCTGTCCACAATAGCAGAGAGAATGGAGGAGAACAGCACAAGCATTTATGGATTGATGTTGCAGGTCATTGCGAGGTTGTCTTCTATGGCTAGAGTGGCCTCCTGTGTGGCGCTAATCAGTCCTAGTAGGCCCTGACCATGGCCGTGTAAACAATGAATGCTAGCATTTCTGCCGCCTTAATCAGGATGACAGGCACATTAGCCATGACCTTACAAGGTGTCACTGATTTGGTCCAAGCTGCTCTCCAGCAGAGTGGTTGGAGTGATGTGCTGCTGGCCCAGGAGAGGAATGATGGTGAAAGGGGACATGGAGGTGGGAACTCCACTCAAAGCATTTCCACGTCTCCCCCCCGCCCCAGCAGTGCCCGACAAGTCTGCCCCTGTACAGGTGCGGGTGGAGCAGTCTTTGGCGGGGCCCCGAGGGTGTCGGCCGCGAGCATCTCAGCAGCCAGAGCAGCGATCAGCGCAACCTGTCTCTACCTCTGCTAAAGCCACAGGAGTTGCACCATGTAGGAGCAGTAGGGAAAGAAAGAGAAAAGCTTTGTAGTTTACTGAAGGTATGCGCATGGGTGTTTCTGAAAATGTTATGTTAGTAAGTTTCATTTAATTATTTATTCACATAAAATGTATTAATTTGCACCACTTTCCCATGTTGCCCATTCCTACCCGCCGAATGCTAATTTGGGTTTTCAATTGCTTGATGATGAATGTGAAGACATGAATTGACTGAGACCAATTGGTGCATGTGCAATAGGTGGATGGTTATTTACAGGACTGCTTTGTGTCAGTGGGGGTGTGGGGGGAGGGGCAAGGGTTGTGATAGTTGGTCCAGTGTGAGTGATTTAATTGAACCTTTGAGCTGTTAGGGCATCCCTGGCATCCCAAGCAGCAATATGATTGGTTGGCCTGGCACTGGGAGCCCATCTTCATCTTCCTTTTCTACCTCCTCCACGTCCTCGTCCTCCTCTCCATTGGAATCCACCTCAAATGAAGAGTGCTGAACAGCTTGTTCCACCTGCACCTTTAGTCCTTGATGCTGCACTATGTTGTGCAGAATGCAGCATACAAGGATTATCCTAGAATCCCTCGTTGGCAAGTACTGAAGGGTGCCTCCAGACCTGTCCAAGCACCTGCAGCGCATCTTGAGCATGCCGATGGCTTGCTTGTTGACACATCTGGTTGTCATATGGCCCATGTTGTAGTGCTCTTGCCGTTCATTGGTGGGGTTCCTCAAAGGTGTGATCAGCCAGGTTAGAATCAGGTATCCTTTGTCACCCAGCAGCCACCCTTTAAGGTCGTTTCCAGGTATAAACAGGCCGATGATGTTGGACTGCCCCAGTATGAAAAGATCATGGCAGCTCCCAGGGAATGTGGCACAGACCTGTATGAACATTTCCTTATGGTTGCACACCAGCTGCACATTGCTGGAAAGAAACCCTTGCGGTTGACGAATGCTCCTGGTTGCTGTGGTGGTGCTCGGATTGCCATGTATGTGCAATTCTTAGCACCCAGTACCTGTGGGAAGCCAGACAGAGACGTGAATCCGAGTGCCCGCTCATTCTGGCTATTCTCATCACGGAAAGTTTACATAACTCCCAGCTCTGACAAACAATCCATCTGTGTGTTAGGTGGGCAGTGCCTCCGGCAAACTCAACCCCTCTGTTGCTCCCCTCTCTTGTCCACCTGCAGCTCCCTCCACAGTACACCCTTGTTGCTGTTGATTGTCTTCCTCATCTGAAGTCCAATCTAAAGCAGCCATGGCGCCACACATCCTGATGTTCTCTGTGTGAACACCTCCAAACACTACAAATATGTCTCTCAGAAAAAGTAATCTCACCAAACCATTTCCCAGAGGGAACTGAGAAAGCAGCTGTGAGCACTGAGCCTTTATTCATATTGGGACTCCTGACCTTTAACCAGCCCATGATAGCTGCTCAATCTTGCTTCCGTTTCACTGGCGAGTTTCCCAAACCCTGGAAAAGCTGTGCAGGAGGCGTTAATTTTAAATCGCTGCCAAAATCTCATGAAGGGAGCATCATTTAAATGTTGTAATTACGTACCTGCCTCTCCAGAGTGGGTTACTCGGACGCTCTGAAACCCGTCGCAGGTAAAAAAAAAAAACAGGCGCATGCGCGGCGGGATTCCCGAATTTGACGATTTAACCTCCGACCCGACCCCCTCCCATCCGTCGTGGGGAGTTTAAATTTCCCTGGGATGCTTCTGTTTAGAAAGCCAAGCTTCCCGTATGCTTCTTCAACAGCCTTCTCAACTTGTCCTGCCACCTTCAAAGATTTGTGTACATACGCCCCGGGTCTCTGTGTTTCTGCACCCCCTTTAAAATTGTCCCATTTAGTTTATATTGCCTCTCCTCATTCTTTCTACCAAAATACATAATTTCACCCTTCTCTGCGTTAAATTGCATCTGCCATTTCACTAGTCTGTCTATGGCCTCCTGAAGTCTGTTACTATCCTCCTCACTGTTTACTACATTTCCGAGTTTCATATCATCTGCAAAATTTGAAATTATGCAGTGTATACCCAAGTTGAGGTCATTAATAGACATCAAAAAGAGCAGTGGTCCTAATACTGACCCCTGAGGACCACTTCTGTTTACTTCTCTCCAGTCTGCAAAAATAATCACTCACCACTACTCTCTGCTGTCTGTCTCTAAGACAATTTTGTGTCCACTGCCTCTTTAATCCTATGGGCTTCAATTTTGCTAACAGCCTCATTACAGCCTTGGTCCAAACATGGACAAAGGAGCTGAATTCCAGAGGTGAGGTGAGAGTGACTGCGCTTGACATCAAGGCAGCATTTCACCGAGTGTGGCATCAAGGAGCCCCAGTAAAACTGAAGTCAATGGGAATCAATGGGAAAATTCTCCACTGGCTGGAGTCATACCTAGCACAAAGGTGATGGTTGTGGTTGTTGGAGGTCTATCATCTCAGTCTGAGGACATCACTGCAGGAGTTCCTCAGGGCAGTGTACTAGGCCTAACCATCTTCAGCTGTTTCATCAGTGACCTGCCCTCCAGAAGTGAGGATGTTCGCTGATGATTGCACAGTGTTCAGTTCCATTTGCAACACCTCAGATAATGAAGCAATCTGTGCCTGCATGCAGCAAGACCTGGACGACATTCAGGCTTGGGCTGATAAGTGGCAAGTAACATTCGCGCCACACAAGTGCCAGGCAATGATTATCTCCAACAAGAGAGAGTCTAACCACCGCCCCTTGACATTCAACGGCATTACCATTGCCGAATCCCCCACCATTAACATCCTGGGGGTCACCATTGACCAGAAACTTAACTGGACCAGCCACATAAATATTGTGGTTACAAGACCAGGTCAGAGGCTGGGTATTCTGCAGCGAGTGTCTCACCTCCTGACTCCCCAAAGCCTTTCCACCATCTACAAGGCACAAGTCAGGAGTATAATGGAATGCTCTCCACTTGCCTGGATGAGTGCAGCTCCAACAACACTCAAGAAGCTCGACACCATCCAGGACAAAGCAGTCCGCTTGATTGGCACCATATCCACCACCGTGGCTGCAGTGTGTACCATCTACAAGATGCACTGCAGCATCTCACCAAGGCTTCTTCGACAGCACCACCCAAACCCGCGACCGCTACCATCTAGAAGGACAAGCGCAGCAGGCACATGGGAACACCATCACCTCCAAGTTCATCTCCAAGTCACACAACATTCTGACTTGGAAATATATCGCCATTCCATCACCGTCACTGGGTCAAAATCCTGGAACTCCCTACCTAACAGCACTGTGAGAGTACCTTCACCACCCGGACTGCAGCAGTTCAAGAAGGCAGCTTACCACCACCTTCTCCAGGGCAATTAGGGATGGGAAATAAATGCTGGTCTTGCCAGCAACATCGACATCCCATGAACCAACAAAAAAAATTAAGTGATACTTTATTAAACAGCTTTTGAAAGTCTATATACACAGCATCAGCTGCACTACCTTCATCAACCCTCCCCGTTACTTCATCAAAGAATTCAATCAGGTTAGTCCAACATGATTTGCCTTTAACAAATCTATGCTGGTTGTCATTTATTAACCCATATTTTTCCAAGTGACAATTAATTTTGTCTCTGATTATTGTCTATAAAAGTTTCCCCACCATTGGCGTTAGGCTAACTGGCCTGTATAGCCCTAACCTTAACCCCAACCCTCCCCTGTTTTGAACAGGGGTGTAACATTTGCAGTCCTCCAGTTTTCTGGCACCACTCCCATATCTAAGGAGGATTGGAAGATTGTGACCAAAGTCCCTGCTATCTCCACCCTTCCCTCTGTAACCTAGGATGCATCCCATCTGGACTGGGTGACGTTTCTACTTTGAGTGCTGCCAATCTTTTAAGTACCTCCTCTTTATCTATTTTTATCCTATCCAGTTGCTCTACTGTCTCCTCTTTTACTGTGACATTGGCAGCATCCTCTTCCCTTTTACTGTTTCTAAGTTTACAAAAGACCTTGGTGTTCCCTTTTATGTTACCTGCTAATCTATTCTCTTACACTCTCTTTGCCCCTCCTATTTCCTTTTTCAGTTCACTTTTGTGCTTCCTGTATTCAGCTTGATTCCCTACCGTATTATGAGCCTGGCATTTATCATAAGCCTCCTTTTTTGTTTCATTTTAATCTCTATTTCTTTAGTCATCCAGGGAGCTTTAGTTTGGATGCCCTTCCTATCCCCCTCATGAAAATGTGTCGAGTTTGTACCCGAACTATCTCCTCTTTGAAGACCTGCCATTGCTCATTTACTGTTTCACCTGCCAATCTTTGATTCCAATCCACCTGGGCCAGATCCCCTCTCAACTCACGAAAATTAGCCCTCCTCCAGTTGAGTATTTTCACGTTTGATTATTCATTGTCCTTTTCCATAACTGTGGTGTATGCTGAAATAGCACCCCAGAAACAGCAAATTGCAGTTTTCTTGGGAGAAAAGGTCCAAGAAGAGTAGGGCCAGAAATAAAGCATTTCCACTTCCCAACTTCCCCACCATTATTTCCACAATCCTGCATTCCCTGGATAAACCCACGTGCCTACATTTTAATTAAACACAACCCCATTGCACATCATTCTTCACCCTTCCTTTAATGAGCATCATTTCCATTACCCACTCCCCTCTCCACTGAGCAGTATTTTCAACACCTTGTCCCCTTTCCATTGAGCAACTTTCTCACTACTCTGGCTGATACTGCACCAGAAACAGCATGCCCACCACACAGCACCCCCCTCACCCCACACTGACCAACATCCATGCTATCCCAGGTTACCTCCCCACCTGTTGAGCAACATGTTGACCCATCAGACCCACTAAATAGCATTTTCAGCACCCTGTACCTTGTGAGCAACTTGTTCCCCCCCCTCTCTGAATCAACTCCATCATCCATCTGCCTCCCATTGAGCAAGTTCTCCACGCTCAGCAAGCCCATCCTCATTGTGCCGAATGCACCCCCCCCCACCCCCACCCGCCAATGAGCAAGGTTTCCTATATGTTACCCACTGCAGTCGCCCTGGAACCACCCCCCCCACCCACCTCCCAACCTCAAGTATTCCTGATGCAGCCCATTAACACCCTCCTCCTCCCCTTTGTTGAACAAGTTATCCTGGCATATGTTCCCTCTCCTCCCAGAAACAAAGCAGGGAGAAGAGGGAGGTAAAGGAAGAGAGGAGTTGGCAGATGGGGAGGAGAACGAAGGGGGGAAGGAAGAGAAAGATGGGAGGGATCACTCAAGGATTGGGACCCGGGGCCACTAGAGGTCTGGAATGTGGTAGCACTGGTGTCTGAGAGTGCTGAAGGCGATTGGGGATCTGATGGGAACAGTTGGGTTTTATTGAGTTGATTCATGTAGTTTGAAATAGACAGCTAATCTTTCCACATCTTTGCTGAAAAAATAATAATGGCAATAGTTGAAAAATAAGACTTTTAACAACTATAGCATTTAAAATAACATGAAATTGATTTTGCAGTTTGGCTGTTCTCCAGTTTCCCTGAGCTGTTCCATTTTGTGAAAATATCAATTGCTTGAATGGGCAGTCATTATAGCTAGAGGAGTGAATGTTGTCTGGAGTTGCATTCGAACTGTGGCTGTCTTCTATTATATTATTTATGTCTCTGTTTGTGTCTTTTGCAATCTTGTTTCAAGTGATTCATACATTAATAAGAGTTGTCATGCTCCACTTAGGATTTCCTCAGAATACAATATTACATTCTATCTATTTTCTGACACTATTGGCTGTTTTCATGCAAGATGCAGTATATGCTTTTGACATTAAAAATGTTAACTTTGATCAGTTAACAGAGCACTTTACAGCATTGGTTTAATATACTGATATTACAAAATCAAGCATGGACGAACATCACTTTGAAGTAATGAATGATCCCTAACAACAGTACAAAAATACGGTACAAAAAGTTCAAATTTGTTTTAGATTAGGTCTAAAAAAACAATAGTGTTTATGCTACACATTTTAAAGTATTATAAATTATGTATAAACATTGGGCCAGAAATTGCTGCCAAAATAACAATGAGTTTACTGCATATGCCATTATTAGTGTGTAAATCTTCCAGAAATTTGTGGCGAGGAAGCAATACGCAGTGAATTGCGAATCACCACAAGTTGCTGGATGATTTGCCGTTAGCCTTGCAGAAACAGCAGCTCACCGTCAACCTCCCCGTGAGTTTCAAGAAATTCCTGCATTAGCTCATTCATTACCAATTAACCTTGCTGCAGAAAGTTAGGGCTGGTACTTAACAGTGTAAGGACCCTTTTAATGAAGAGATTTATGTTCCTGCATTACCAGTCAACCTCTCTGGTCCAGAAAGGGAACAATTGAAACTGCGGTGTCTCATTCCTGCAGGTAGTAAATTGCTTTAGAGATTTATAAAATTAAATTTTTTTTTATTTTTAAAGTATTTTTCATACTTTTCCTTTCTGTCTTCATTTCCTCTCTCTCCATCCAATCTTTCTTTCCCTCTCTTTATTTCTCTTTCTGTAACTGTGACTCTAATTCACTTTATTTCCTTTGCTGTCGTTCCTCTGTTTCTTTCTCAACCTTAAGTCTCATTGGTTAAGGAGATAGACTGTTGGACCCATTGTTCATTAAGGTCCCCGCTGCCCCGTTGCCTTGCATGCACCTCCAGGGCAAATGTCTTTTGAACTGAAGTATGAGGGGGAAAGTCTTAACCAATGGGGCATGCCACAAGATGCCCTGCTCCAGCAAATTCTGGGCTATTGTTTTGGGATGAATTTTCACTCAACTGTTTATTGCATTAAAATGGAATCTTTCTTTCAAGTGAAAGTAAAGTGTTCAAAAGGTGTGTGCTTGATTTTTTTGTGTAGACTTCAATACAATGCACATGTCTAGCTGTTGCGTTCTAACATCAACACACTTGCTTAGTACAACCATTTGTTGTCATCTAATACAGTAATAAAAACATTCAAGAGATGTGTTCAGAGTTGATCTTAATATACATTATTAAAGGGCAATATCCCTCTTCAACCTGCTTGGATCAAAATATGAATGTCAACCAGCATAGCAGTAAGTTAAAATATCCATGTTAGTCCATAGTACAAGTTTTTTTTAAGTAGCAATTGATGGATTCGAACAGCGCAATTAATTGTGATGATGAGTGATCAGACCAAAGGTGCTTCCCAGGAGCGCAGTGCAGGCTTTGGCTGGGAATGGATCTGAACCTGTGTGAATCTGTGCCAGGCCCTGGAACTGCTGCTGAGAGAGAGGGTTGGTAGCATGGCCTCAGAGCTTGTCAAGTCAAACCTGACAGTGTGCACACACAGTGAGACAGCACATGTGCTGTCTCCAAAGAGGAAAGACTATGCACAGGGGTAACTGAGGAGATTAGATCCAGAACAGAGTTGCTTGCAAGGCCCAGGCTTCTGAGAGAGGGGCAGGCCTCATGTGAGAAAAATAGAAACATAGAAACATAGAAGATAGGAGCAGGAGTAGGCCATTCGGCCCCTCGAGCCGGTTACGCCATTTAATGAGATCATGGCTGATCATCCAAATTCAGTACCCTATCCCTGCTTCCTCCCCATATCCCTTGATCCCTTTAGCCTTAAGAAATATATCCAACTCCTTCTTGAATATATTTAATGATTTGGCCTCAACTGCCTTCTGTGGTAGAGAATTCCATAGGTTCACCACTCTCTGGGTGAAGAAATTCCTCCTCATCTCAGTCGTAAATGGCTTACCCCTTATCCTTAGACTGTGACCCCTGGTTCTGGACTCCCCCGCCATCGGGAACATCCTTCCTGCATCTAGTCTGTCTAGTCCTGTTAGAATTTTATAAGTTTCAATGAGATCCCCTCTCATTCTTCTAAACTCTAGCGAATATAAGCCTAATCGACCCAATCTCTCTTCATACGTCATTCCTGCCATCCCAGGTATCAGTCTGCTGAATCTTCACTGCACTCCCTCCATGGCAAGAGAATCCTTCCTCAGATAAGGCGACCAAAACTGCACATAATACTCAAGGTGTGGTCTCACCAAGGCCCTGTCCAACTGCAGCAAGACATCCTTGCTCCTGTACTCGAATCCTCTCGCTATGAAGGCCAACATACCATTTGCCTTCTTAACCGCATGCTGCACCTGCATGCTTACCTTCAGCAACTGGTGCACAAGGACACCCAGGTCTCGTTGCACTTCCCCTTTTCCCAATCTATTGCCGTTCAGATAATAATCTGTCTTCTTGTTTTTGCCACCAAATTGGATAACCTCGCATTTATCCACATTATACTGCATCTGCCATGCATCTGCCTACTCACATAACCTGTCCAAATTATACTGGAGTTTCTCTGCATCCTCCTCATAACACACACGCCCACCCAGCTTTGTGTTGTCTGCAAACTTGGAGCTATTACATCTAGTTCCCTCGTCTAGATCATTAATATATATTGGCCCAAAAATTCGTGAGGAAGCCTTCGTGCGAGGGTAAGGCTTCCCCGCGATCTCTCACTGCGCGTTGGCTTTTTCAGTTCCAGCTCGCACGAACTTGATGTTCTGGACAGCTGCTGTGCTGGGCTTGCGTATCCCACAGGCGTAGTTAATTCGTGCGAGCTGTGGGATCACGTGACTCAGTTAGAGCCAATGGCACCACACCATCTTCCATTCATAACTTTCACATAAGTGCTGTGAAAGCTATGAATACTATAGCCCCCCAAAAGAACAGCTAAACCTCAATTAAATTTTAAAAAAACCATCACATTAATAAAATAAGTATAGTTAAATAAATTAACCATTTTAAATAAAAAATTAAATTTCTGAAATTTTTTTAAATCTTTTAAAAAGTTATAAAAGTAAACTTACCTGTCTTTAAAGTCTCTAAAAAAGATATACCTGTTAAAAAAAATTCAAAATAACACTTAATTCACTACTTACCTTGTTAAAAGTGGGTCTTACTCCTTTTTTTATGTGTAAAATCTTCCATACTTACCTGCGCGTTGAAAACACTAAGTGCACTGCATGCGCGCAGCCTGCAGCGCGCACACGGTTCAGTTAGGAACCGCCCCCTTTTCCATTCACCAAGTGCCGGTTTTCAGCGCATGCGCAGTGCATGCAGAAAACCGGCAATTGGAGACAGAATACGCGAGAGTACGCAGTGCGTACTCTCGCGTATCAACACAAATTTTTGGGCCAATGGCTGGGGTCCTAGGACCGATCCGTGCGGTACCCCACTAGTCACTGCCTGCCATTCAGAAAAAGACCCATTTATTCCAACACTTTGCTTCCTGTCTGCCAACCAGTTCTCTATCCAAGTCAGTACCTTACCCCCAATCCCATGAGCTTTAACTTTGCACGCTAATCTCTTACGCGGGACCTTATCGAAAGCCTTCTGAAAGTCCAAATACACAACATCCACTTGTTCTCCCTTATCTATTCTACCAGTTGCATCCTCAAATAATTCCAGTGGATTAGTCAAGCATGATTTACCTTTTGTAAATCCATGTTGACTTTGTCCGATCCTGTCACTGTTTTCCAAATGCACTGCTATTACATCTTTTATAATGGAATCTAGCATATTCCCCACTACCGATGTCAGGCTTACCGGTCAATAATACCCCGTTTTCTCTCTCCCACCTTTTTTAAATAGTGGGGTTACATTAGCTACCCTCCAATCCATGGGAACTGTTCCAGAGTCCATAGAATTTTGGAAGATGACCAGCAATGCATCTACTATTTCTAGGGCCACTTCCTTAAGTACCCTAGGATGTAGATTATCAAACCCTGGGGATTTATCAGCATTCAATCCTGTCAATTTCCCGAATACCATTTCCCTACAAATACTGATTTCATTCAATTCCTCCCTCTCATTAGACCCTATGTTCCCCAACATATCTGGGAGGATATTTGTGTCCTCCTTTGTGAAGACAGAACCAAAGTATGTATTTAAGTGGTCTGCCATTTCTATGTTCCCCATTATAAATTCCCCTGATACTGACGGCAAGGGACCTACGCTTGACTTCACCAATCTTTTTCTCTTCACATATCTGTAGAAGCTTTTACAGTCAGTTTTTATGTTCCCTGCAAGCTTACTCTCATATTCTATTTTCCCCCACTTAATTAATCCCTTTGTCCTCCTTTGCTGAATCCTAAACTGCTCCCAATCCTCAGGTTTGCTGCTTTTTCTGGCCAATTTATATGTCCTCTCCTTGGATCTTATGCTATCCCTAATTTCCCTTGTTAGCTACGGTTGAGTCACCTTTGTTGTTTTATTTTTATGCCAAACAGGGATGAACAAATTCTGTAGTTCATCCATGCGATCTTTAAATGTTTGCCATTGCCTATCCACCGTCAACCCTTTAAATAACGCTCCCCAACCCATCCTAGACAACTCGTGCCTCATACCATCGTAGTTTCCTTTATTTAAATTCAGGACCCTAGTCTCTGAGTCAACTACTTCACTCTCCATCTTAATGAAGAATTCTATCATATTATGATCGCTCCTCCCCAAGGGGCCTCGCATAACAAGATTGCTAATTAATCCTTTCTCATTACATAATACCCAGTCTAAGATGGCCTGATCTCTATTTGGTTCCTCGACATATTGGTCCAGGAAACCATCCCGTATACACTCTAGGAATTTCTCCTCCACAGTATTGTTACTAATTTGGTTAGCCCAATCGATATGTAGATTAAAGTCACCCATGATAACTGCTGTGCCCTTATTGCACGCATCTGTAATTTTTCGTTTAATGCCATCCCCAACCTCAGCATTACTGTTTGGGGGTCTGTATACAACTCCCACTAATGTTTTCTGCCCCTTGGTATTTCTCAGCTCTACCCACACAGATTCCACATCATCAGAGCTAATATCCTTCCTTACTCTTGTGTTGACCTCCTCTTTAACCAGCAATGCTACCCCACCTCCTTTTCCTTTATGCCTGTCCTTCCTGAATATTGAATACCCCTGGATGTTGAATTCCCAGCCTTGGTCACACTGGAGCCATGTCTCAGTAATCCCAATTATATCATATCCGTTTACATCTATTTGCGCAGCTAATTCATCCACCTTATTACAAATGCTCCTCGCATTAAGACACAAAGCCTTCTGGCTTGTTTTTTTTAACTCTCTTAATCCTTTTAGAATTATTATTTACTGTAGCCCTGTTTGATTTACACCCTTGATTTCTCTGCCTTCCACTTTTGCTTTTCTCCTTCCTGTCTTTTGTTTCTATCCTTGCTTCCCTTTCCTCTGTCTCCCTGCACAGGTTCCCAACCCCCTGCCATTTTAGTTTAAACCCTCCCCAACAGCACTAGCAAACACTCCCCCTAGGACATCGGTCCCGGTCCCACCCAGGTGCCAACCGTCCAGTTTGTACTGGTCCCACCTCCCCCAGAACCGGTTCCAATGTCCCAGGAATTTGAATCCCTCCCCCTTGCACTGTTCCTCTAGCGACGTTTTCAGCTGAAATATCCTTCTATTTCTACTCTGACTAGTATGTGGCACTGGTAGCAATCCTGAGATTACTACATTTTAGGTCCTATTTTTTAATTTACCTCCTAACTCCCTATATTCAGCTTTTAGGACCTCATCCCGTTTTTTACCTATATCGTTGGTACCTATATGGACCACGACAACTGGCTGTTCACCCTACCCCTCCAGAATGCCCTGCAGCCGCTCTGAGACATCCTTGACCCTTGCACCAGGGAGGCAACATACCATCCTGGAGTCTCGTTTGCGGCCGCAGAAACGCCTATCTAGTCCCTTTGCAATAGAAACCCCTATCACTATAGCTCTCCCGCGCTTTTTCCTCCCGTCCTGTGCAGCAGAACCACCCATGGTGCCAGGAAGTTGGCTGCTGCTGCCTCCCCCCGATAAGCCATCTCCCTCAACAATATCTAAAGTGGTATATCTGTTTGAGAGAGGAATGGCCACAGGGGACCCTTGCACTACCTGACTGCGCCTACTACTCTGCCTGGCGGTCCCCCATTCCCTTCCTGCCTGTGCAGCCTTTACCTGCGGTGTGACCAACTCATTAAGCGTGCTATCCACGATGTCCTCAGCATCGCGAATGCTGCAGTATGTATCCATTCGCAGCTCCAGCACCGCAATGCGGTCTGCCAGTAGCTGCAGCTGGATACACTTACAGCACACATGGTCGTTAGGGACACAGGAAGTGTCCCTGATTTCCCACATCGTGCAGGAGGAGCATGCTACAGGGCCGAGCTATGCTGCCATGACTTACCCTTTAATTAATTTAAATTAAATTAAATCAAATCAATACGACTAATTACACTACAATTAAATGATATACTCAATGGCCCTTTTTTACTAGCACTCCCCGCTACACAACAGTGACCTTAGAAACTATAACCACAAAAATTAAGACCTTCTAAACTTTATAAACTATTAACCTGTTGGGGGTGGAGGATTGTGTCAGCTTCACATCTGACTTCTGAGCGGTTCAAATCACTCCCACTCCCTTGGTTCTAGACCCTGGACTTATTTGGGGGTTGTGATGAAAAGTGCAGCAGAGAACTGGGTTTGATGCAAGAACTTTGATCTTTATTTCAGAAAGTAAAACACAACACAAACACTCTTAACACTCTAAGGGCTGGATTTTCATAGGGCCGTGGAGGCGGGTTTGGAGGCGTGTGGGGGTTTAAAATTGCGAAAAGTGGCGGGTGCACCTGATCCTGCCTCCATCCCGCCTCCACGCAATTTTGATAAAATCGTGTGTGGTGTTCCCGACTCCGTCCCGCCTCCAAGAGGCGGGAGAGGCCATTAAAGCCCTTAACAAGCCCTAAATTGGCTCTGTAATGCCATTTTGAAACGTTTTAGCTAGTTTAACCCTTTTCCTACCTGAAGCACGCCTGATGTGAAACACGCCAGTGAAACCTGGCGGGAGCACAAGTGGATAGCTGACTATCAGCTGCAGGTCCACTATTACAACGGAGATGTGATGAAGGTAGTAGTAGTATTAGATCTGAAAGTCGCCTCTGATGCTGCAGAAACTGCCTGGCCTTTGACCTGGATGGAAAAAAAATTCTCTCTCTCTCTCTCTCTCTCTGATGCTGCTCATTTTGCATCCAGGTCCTCTCACAGCAAAGGCCAGGCAGTCTCTGAGACCAGGCAGTCTCTGACCTGCAATGCAGCAGCAATGATGACATCATCAGAGGCGACTTTCAGACTGAAACCACTAATTGGGTCATGGGTTCCCACATGCTGGAACTCAATTGCCCAATTAGGTGAAAATTGTATCAATCTCCCACATCCAATTGCAGTCAGGTGGATAACACGAAATGCGGATGACACGACCCCATCCCGCCCCAGCATCAAAATCCAGCCCTAAAGGTGGGGAACACTTCGGTACAAGCGAGGGAAATAACATTAGGAGAATACTTCACCCCTCCCAATCCCACTTCACTAGCTAGGTTGGACTTCAGAGAACCAGGGATAATGCTCACCAAACGAATCCTTGACAGTTGAGAGTCAGGGTTTGGAGTCTTTTGAGTAAAATGTTTCATAAGGCCCTTGTTGCTGCGAGGTGTCTGATGGTCACTGAGGCGGTCGCTCTGGTTTCTTCTTGCGTGTCGGCCTACTTCTGGAGCTGTTGGCCTTCTTTGTTGAACTTCTTTCTGTTGTGGAACTGCTTTCTTGCAGAACTGTAACTGTCTTCTGCCAGACTGCTTGCTGAAATCCTTGCTGCTGTGTAACTCTACTGGAGAACTCGAACTTGAACTGTTGTAACTGCTGAACTGACTTTTTGAAAAAACAGCCTTTCAGTTATACTAATTGAAGCTTCCTTATCAAAACCAAATCAAATCCCGGTCATTGTAAGATTTTGGAGGCCTCGTTAACAGTAACGACTTTACTAGCATGTAAACTGGTTTTTGGGATGGCTTGCGTCCTGTTGATCTCCTTGGTTGATTACAGTTGATTGGTTTTGTGTTTGGTTTTCTAGGCTGGACTCGGTCTTTCTATAGAAATGGGTCTGAGTGATTTGTATTATGCATGTTTCTGATGGGCCCTGTAATTGGTTTTGATGGGGCCTGTTATTTTGGGTGGGACTGTCTTCTCCCAGGGTCTATTGTTCAAATGTTAATGTCTGCTGGGGCTTGAGTGAGGTCATCCCGGTTCCCCAGACAGTGTAATTAACTGCAGTAGCCAAACATGCTTTTACAGAGGTCGAACCCTTGTCAGGCCCAGACATGGTTTTAAAAATGCCAAAACTTGGTTTTTGGTCTTAAATTCCTTAGGTTAGGCCCAAATGCATTTTTATCACTCAGGTAGTTCCAAAGTCCTTTTTCCTTAGGTTTATGGGGATCTGCAAATTTTGGAAACCTTACAACCTTAACTGTCAAACTATAGACTAGTATAAATACTCACCTGGCCAGTACTCACCCAATCAGCTGCTTCCTCTTTCCCGCGTCACTTTTTGAATCGTGACGTGGCTCTGAAACGCCGCCGCCGGTCTGTGAGATTGGTAAGCCTCTGAAAAAAGCCCGCAAAAGTGAGTTTAAATACTCACTGTTCTCTCCTGTTGCTCCTGACACTGGCTTCTGTAAAAAAGCCCGCAAAAGTGAGTTTAAATATTCACTGTTCTCTCCTATTGCTCCCGACACCGGCATCTGAAAAAAGCCCGTGAAAGTGAGTTTAAATACTCAATGTTCTCTCCTGTTGCTCCCGACACCGGCCTCCTAGTGTATTATCCTTGATGGCACAAAGGACAGGAGGAAACAGATGGATATATGAAAGTGACATGTTGCAAATTATCCAATATGGAAGATTAGTAGATGTAGAAATTGTGAACTGTCCTGGTGGTGACAAACGACCATAGTTTTTTTTAAGGACTCATTTGGCTGTTCTGTCCTGCCTGGATTTTCTGGTAGGATAAATGGTCACACCTGCTAGTGACGCTAAATGGGAATCGGCCATTGAAGAAGCACCGAGCTGTGCTACGCAGGTTCAACCAAGGTGGACCGATCGGTGTGCAACTTGTGACGGCTGATGTGATTCGCATGTACTGGTCATTGGAGTATATGATGAAGGCTTGAATGGCTGATTCTGTAATTGTTTTCATCAATACAACGGGTTATAGGACCCCTAAACCCATCCACCGTATATGGCCAACCACCCAATCAGTGGTACAAATGGTTACGGAAGCTTTTTTAAAAATTCGTTTTTTTTGGGATGTGGGTGTCGCTGGCAAGGCCAGCATTTATTACCCATCTCTAATTGCTCTTGAGAAGGTGGTGGTGAGCTGCCTTCTTGAACCGCTGCAGTCCGTATGGTGAAGGTACTCCCACAGTGCTGTTAGGGAGGGAGTTCCAGGATTTTGACCCAGCGACGATGAAGGATCGGCTATATACTTCCAAGTCAGGATGGTGCGTGACTTGGAGGGGAACTTGGAGGTGTTGGTGTTCTCACGCACCTGCTGCCCTTGTCCTTCTAGGTGGAAGAGGTTGTGGGTTTGGGAGGTGCTGCTGAAGAAGCCTTGGCGAGTTGCTGCAGTGCATCTTGTAGATGGTACACACTGCATCTTGTAGATGGTACACACTGCATCTTGTAGATGGTACACACTGCATCTTGTAGATGGTACACACTGCATCTTGTAGATGGTACACACTGCATCTTGTAGATGGTACACACTGCATCTTGTAGATGGTACACACGGCATCTTGTAGATGGTACACACTGCATCTTGTAGATGGTACACACTGCATCTTGTAGATGGTACACACGGCATCTTGTAGATGGTACACACTGCATCTTGTAGATGGTACACACTGCATCTTGTAGATGGTACACACTGCATCTTGTAGATGGTACACACGGCATCTTGTAGATGGTACACACTGCATCTTGTAGATGGTACACACGGCATCTTGTAGATGGTACACACGGCATCTTGTAGATGGTACACACTGCATCTTGTAGATGGTACACACGGCATCTTGTAGATGGTACACACGGCATCTTGTAGATGGTACACACTGCATCTTGTAGATGGTACACACTGCATCTTGTAGATGGTACACACTGCATCTTGTAGATGGTACACACTGCATCTTGTAGATGGTACACACTGCATCTTGTAGATGGTACACACTGCATCTTGTAGATGGTACACACTGCATCTTGTAGATGGTACACACTGCATCTTGTAGATGGTACACACGGCATCTTGTAGATGGTACACACGGCATCTTGTAGATGGTACACACTGCATCTTGTAGATGGTACACCCTGCATCTTGTAGATGGTACACACTGCATCTTGTAGATGGTACACACTGCATCTTGTAGATGGTACACCCTGCATCTTGTAGATGGTACACACTGCATCTTGTAGATGGTACACACTGCATCTTGTAGATGGTACACCCTGCATCTTGTAGATGGTACACACTGCATCTTGTAGATGGTACACGCTGCATCTTGTAGATGGTACACACGGCATCTTGTAGATGGTACACACGGCATCTTGTAGATGGTACACACGGCATCTTGTAGATGGTACACCCTGCATCTTGTAGATGGTACACACTGCATCTTGTAGATGGTACACACTGCATCTTGTAGATGGTACACACTGCATCTTGTAGATGGTACACACGGCATCTTGTAGATGGTACACACGGCATCTTGTAGATGGTACACACGGCATCTTGTAGATGGTACACACGGCATCTTGTAGATGGTACACACTGCATCTTGTAGATGGTACACACTGCATCTTGTAGATGGTACACACTGCATCTTGTAGATGGTCCACACTGCATCTTGTAGATGGTACACACTGCATCTTGTAGATGGTACACACTGCATCTTGTAGATGGTACACACGGCATCTTGTAGATGGTACACACTGCATCTTGTAGATGGTACACACTGCATCTTGTAGATGGTACACACGGCATCTTGTAGATGGTACACACTGCATCTTGTAGATGGTACACACTGCATCTTGTAGATGGTACACACTGCATCTTGTAGATGGTACACACGGCATCTTGTAGATGGTACACACTGCATCTTGTAGATGGTACACACGGCATCTTGTAGATGGTACACACGGCATCTTGTAGATGGTACACACGGCATCTTGTAGATGGTACACACGGCATCTTGTAGATGGTACACACGGCATCTTGTAGATGGTACACACGGCATCTTGTAGATGGTACACACGGCATCTTGTAGATGGTACACACGGCATCTTGTAGATGGTACACACTGCATCTTGTAGATGGTACACACGGCATCTTGTAGATGGTACACACGGCATCTTGTAGATGGTACACACGGCATCTTGTAGATGGTACACACTGCATCTTGTAGATGGTACACACGGCATCTTGTAGATGGTACACACGGCATCTTGTAGATGGTACACACGGCATCTTGTAGATGGTACACACGGCATCTTGTAGATGGTACACCCTGCATCTTGTAGATGGTACACACTGCATCTTGTAGATGGTACACCCTGCATCTTGTAGATGGTACACCCTGCATCTTGTAGATGGTACACACGGCATCTTGTAGATGGTACACACTGCATCTTGTAGATGGTACACACGGCATCTTGTAGATGGTACACACGGCATCTTGTAGATGGTACACACGGCATCTTGTAGATGGTACACACGGCATCTTGTAGATGGTACACACGGCATCTTGTAGATGGTACACACTGCATCTTGTAGATGGTACACACTGCATCTTGTAGATGGTACACACTGCATCTTGTAGATGGTACACACGGCATCTTGTAGATGGTACACACGGCATCTTGTAGATGGTACACACTGCATCTTGTAGATGGTACACACTGCATCTTGTAGATGGTACACACTGCATCTTGTAGATGGTACACACTGCATCTTGTAGATGGTACACACTGCATCTTGTAGATGGTACACACGGCATCTTGTAGATGGTACACCCTGCATCTTGTAGATGGTACACACTGCATCTTGTAGATGGTACACCCTGCATCTTGTAGATGGTACACACTGCATCTTGTAGATGGTACACCCTGCATCTTGTAGATGGTACACACTGCATCTTGTAGATGGTACACCCTGCATCTTGTAGATGGTACACACTGCATCTTGTAGATGGTACACACTGCATCTTGTAGATGGTACACACGGCATCTTGTAGATGGTACACACGGCATCTTGTAGATGGTACACACGGCATCTTGTAGATGGTACACACTGCATCTTGTAGATGGTACACACTGCATCTTGTAGATGGTACACACTGCATCTTGTAGATGGTACACACTGCATCTTGTAGATGGTACACACTGCATCTTGTAGATGGTACACACTGCATCTTGTAGATGGTACACACGGCATCTTGTAGATGGTACACACTGCATCTTGTAGATGGTACACACTGCATCTTGTAGATGGTACACACTGCATCTTGTAGATGGTACACACTGCATCTTGTAGATGGTACACACTGCATCTTGTAGATGGTACACACTGCATCTTGTAGATGGTACACACTGCATCTTGTAGATGGTACACACTGCATCTTGTAGATGGTACACACTGCATCTTGTAGATGGTACACACTGCATCTTGTAGATGGTACACACTGCATCTTGTAGATGGTACACACTGCATCTTGTAGATGGTAGACACTGCATCTTGTAGATGGTACACACTGCATCTTGTAGATGGTAGACACTGCATCTTGTAGATGGTACACACTGCATCTTGTAGATGGTACACACTGCATCTTGTAGATGGTACACACTGCATCTTGTAGATGGTACACACTGCATCTTGTAGATGGTACACACTGCATCTTGTAGATGGTACACACTGCATCTTGTAGATGGTACACACGGCAGCCACGGTTGCGAACCCACCTCCATGTGACTTACCAAGGTGTGGGGTCTGCGACTCCTGATCAGACCCGACACCAAGCGGGGGGAGAGGCAGTTAAGGTATTTAACATTTAATCCTATTTTGAGAGGGCTTTTGAATTTTGCAACATTTTCAGCGTGTTCCACGGCGTTCCAGGAACACGCCAGCTGATTGTGTCGGGTGTTCCAACAAGCAAGTGCAACATTAAAGCTCTCCTGCCACATTAGTTGAATTTCAAAAGGTTTGAGGTTGTAAGTGTGTTGTAAAGCCTCTCCAGCCCCCTCCCCCCCAGATCGTGGACTCTCTACCACCCCTCCCGATCGCTGCCTCTCTCCCCCCTCCCGATCGCGGCCTCGCTCCCCCCTCCCGATCGCTGCCTCTCTCCCCCCTCCCGATCGCGGCCTCGCTCCCCCCTCCCGATCGCTGCCTCTCTCCCCCCTCCCGATCGCTGCCTCTCTCCCCCCCTCCCGATCGCTGCCTCTCTCCCCCCTCCCGATCGCTGCCTCTCTCCCCCCTCCCGATCGCTGCCTCTCTCCCCCGTCCCGATCGCTGCCTCTCTCCCCCCTCCCGATCGCTGCCTCTCTCCCCCCCTCCCGATCGCTGCCTCTCTCCCCCCTCCCGATCGCTGCCTCTCTCCCCCCTCCCGATCGCTGCCTCTCTCCCCCCTCCCGATCGCTGCCTCTCTCCCCCCTCCCGATCGCTGCCTCTCTCCCCCCTCCCGATCGCTGCCTCTCTCCCCCCTCCCGATCGCGGCCTCGCTCCCCCCTCCCGATCGCTGCCTCTCTCCCCCCTCCCGATCGCTGCCTCTCTCCCCCCTCCCGATCGCTGCCTCTCTCCCCCCTCCCAATCGCGGCCTCTCTCCCCCCTCCCGATCGCTGCCTCGCTCCCCCCTCCCGATCGCTGCCTCTCTCCCCCCTCCCGATCGCTGCCTCTCTCCCCCCTCCCGATCGCTGCCTCTCTCCCCCCCTCCCGATCGCGGCTTCGCTCCCCCCCTCCCGATCGCTGCCTCTCTCCCCCCTCCCGATCGCGGCCTCGCTCCCCCCTCCCGATCGCGGCTTCGCTCCCCCCTCCCGATTGCTGCCTCTCTCCCCCCTCCCGATTGCTGCCTCGCTCCCCCCTCCCGATCGCTGCCTCTCTCCCCCCTCCCGATCGCTGCCTCTCTCCCCCCTCCCGATTGCTGCCTCTCTCCCCCCCCCTCCCGATTGCGGCCTCGCTCCCCCCTCCCGATTGCGGCCTCGCTCCCCCACCAGATCCCCGCCTCTCTCCCCCCTCCTGATCATGGCCTCTCTCCCCTCCTGATTGTGGGCTCTCTCCCCTCCACCCGATTGCTGGGGATCGACCCCAAGGGTTCCTGGCTGTGGCCGCCTGCCGCTGGCATTCCCTCCTGCCTGCCGGACAGGCTGTCCATTTGGCCGGTTTCAGGCGGGAAACGGAGGCAGAAATTATTGATATGGTCCTGCCATTATGTCCTCGGCCTTGTGGGTCCTTCAGTCGTTTTCGGCCTCACCACACCCTCCCCGCCTCCCCGTAAATATCAGGGCCACTATTGCCCAATTTTAGTGGGCCCGCCTCATTCCACACAACTAAGCAGATCTTCAAATCATGGTCCCATTTTCCAGTCTTTTCTTCCTTCCAGCACTGCTAGTGTTATTGGCCTCTCTTCTACCAGTTTATGCCTAGTCTTGTTCCAAATAGCCTGTCCAGGAATGAGTTAACCATGCTGCAGAAAGAAGTACTGTTTCTACAACTGATTAATGCTTTGTTACCATCTGCACTTTAACGAGGAACAATCCAAGATAAATGCTTCACAGCAATTCAAGTTAGCATCTGCTTATGTGAATAGCTATATCATTATCTTTTGCTTATTGTTTTAAAGTCATTGGCCTAATTTTTTTTGTCTGTCGTTTTCCAATATTGAATAGCCAGAGGGGAGCTCTGTGCTATTCTGTGTGTGTGCATGTGTGTTAGAACTCTAACTTCATGCCTCCTTTCCAGGATATCTCAAGTTCCGTCCTCGGTGGGCTACAATGCCACAACATGGCCAGGTGGACATTTGCATTTTTGTAATCTACTGGGAAAGGAGAAGCCACACCGTGACATTTTTTTTCTAATTCACTTTCAGATGCTAAAAATAACAGACTCATAGCCCAGCGTTGCATATGGTTTGGAAATGGAAATAGCATTGATTTTATATGTTGTGCTAAGTTGCAGATTCTGAGATTGATGCAGAAAGAGAAATTTAAAGATATATATGTAAGGTAACAAATATTTAAGGATTATTTTACAAAACAGTAACAGAAAAACTTCAGATAATGTCACAAACTTCAAACAGTTTATGAGTCTGAATCTTTTAATCTATTACTGCCCTGAAGCATATATATTTGTTGAATTTGGATGTGGAGGAATGACTGAGGTTGAATTAATGGATCAGTAGAAACTATGGGACTGACACTGCAGTTCAGGTGCTGCGGCACTTGCTCTCTTCTGAGCCGAGAAGTCAGCTGACTTCAACAGCTACTTGCCTTTATATAACTCCTTTAATGTAATAAAACTTCCCAAGAAGCTTCACAGGAGCCTAATCAGACAAAAATTGGCACCAAGCCAAGGAAGGATACAATAGGACAGGTGACCAAAAGCTTGGCCAAAGAGTTATTTTTTAAGGAGTGTCTTAAAGGAGGAGAGAGCAGTGGAGAGTTGGAGAGGTTTAGGGAAGGAATTCTAGAGCACAGGGCCTTAGGCAACTGAAGGCACGGCCGCCAATAGTGGAGCGAAGGAATTTACCACAATAGCTTTTCAGTGTCCCCCGCGTATTGGGGTCACAGGGTGTGTTATCTTGCGCCAGAAGCTCTTAAACGGCTGTTGGTTGCCCTTATAGTAAAGAAATGGCAGGAGCAAGGTATGGCAGAAACAGCACTATTCCAACATACTTCTCTGGAGATGCTTTTGCTGGAGGTGTTACAGAGCAAGGTACATATATTTGGAGCTGAGAGGCAGCCAAAAGTACCACAAGAGCAACCTAATCAGACTCAATGAGACACCAATGAGGAGGAGCAAGTGCAGGTGGAATTGCAGGAGCAGCAACCTGTTGGCCCGAGGGTTAGGTCAAGGGCTCCTGCTGCTGCTGAGCCCAGGGAGTTGGACTTCACAGGCCTTGCCTATAAACATACTCTGCCCAACAGGTTACAGCTCCTGCAGTTCCACCTGCACTTGCCCCTCTGCATTCGTGCTTCGTCACCAGTAGGAGGTCATGCAATCATTTGAGACTGTGACAAGCAGGAGGTATAGGTTGCAGGTGTCTGCAACGTGCATCCATGCAGTTCTATGTGGCTGCTCGACCGAGCTGCAGACCACCTTGGAGAAGGTGGCCATTCCAGCATGCTGTGAAATGGATCCTTTGGCTGAGATCATAAGCTCAACCATTGTTTCTTTAGCAATGTTATGAATTTTGCTCTCGATCCGGGTTTCCAATCTATAGCAATCTGTTCACTATGTTGGGGAAATAGATTGGCTGGAATTTACTGGATTCTGTATGGGCGTGATTGGAGGCGGGTTGGGTGGGAAATTTGAAATATCTTGCAGCGGGTCAGGAACCCACCATCATTCCGCCCCCACACGCCTTTCCCTCAGGTACGTTTGCTGGCACAGCAGCAACCCGAACGACAGAGGCGGGCGAGCTAATTTAAATCTTTATGAGGTACTTGTCAGACCCTTAAGTGCCTTTTTCACCCTACCTTTCAAATTTCCTTGGATGAGCACAGGAATCACGCAGCTCAGGAACCACGTCTGTGAATCTGAGGCGGAAGTTTAGCGGCCATTGATCCAGCTTATTAATTCACAGCATGAAAAGTACAATAAAAACTCCAACCTCACAGCTGATCACTTTCATAAAGCATTGTCAGCACAGATTTAGCTTTCTGGAGGTTGCAAGTGTTTCCAGCAACGTCGGCATCCAGTGTCACCTCATTGGTGGAACCTATCACACCATTGACAGATTGCTTCTGTCATCTCTACTTGATCTGCCATCACTTCCATCAGCAAGGGTGCCGTTTATACTGTCTCACCATGGTCCTTAGAATCGGACCACGTTGAGCCCCAACACCAGCAGCACCAGGCACACCAGCAGCACCAATAACAACACCACCAACCTTCTCCTCATACACCTGATGCTGCACAGGACAGAGGGGATCAGCACAGGGCTGCATCACGCCGGAGGTGATACCCCCAGCACAGGGTATACAGGCAAAGGATGAGCTTCCTCAACACGACGGATCAGCAGTGCCAAAGGAGGCTCAGGCTATCGTGCCAGGTCGTCATAGACATTTGCACATTGCTGAAGGAAGACCTGCAGCCCAGGGGAGTGGGTGCACACGCCTTACCAGTGGCTGTCAAAGTCACGAGCGCCCTAAACTTGTTCGCCTCAGGCTCCTTCCAGGGATCTACAGCAGACATTTGCGGCATCTCGCAGTCGGCCGCCCACAGATGCATCACACAGGTCACCAATGCCATGTCTGACATGTCAGCCAATTATATCAACTTTGCCACTGAAGAAGCCAGTGTTACTGAGCGGGCGCTTGGCTTTGTCACTCTGGCTGGCTTCCCACGGGTGCAGGGCATCATCGACTGCACACATGGCCATCAGGACACCCCATTATCACCCAGGAGTCTTTGTCAATCGCAAGGGCTTCCACGCCCTCAATGTGCAGCTCATCTGCAACCAAAGGAAGATCATTATGTATGTCTGCGTCAGTCCACCCTCCCTCAGCTCTTCGCTCCCCCAAACAGACTTTCTGGCTGGCTGCTTGGAGACAAGGGCTATCCACTGAAGACGTGGCTCATGATACCCTTGAGGAGGCCAAGTACTGAGGCCCAGGAGAGATATAATGAAAGCCACATTTCCACCAGATGTGTCATAGAGCAGACAATAGGCATGCTGAAAATGCGCTTCAGATGCCTTGACAGACCTGGAGGAGCCCTTCAGTATGCACCAGCCAGGGTCTCTAGAATCAGAGTGGTCTGCTGCACCCTGCACAATATAGTGCAGCAGCGAGGATTAGTGCTGCATGAGGAGCAAGGCACTGAGTGCACAGCCTCTTCAGAGGAGGAGCAAGAGGAGCATCAGCTGGAAGACGAGGAGGAGGAGGAGGAGCAGGAGGAACCTGCGGTCCAGATCCCACCAGCACCTGAGCACATTGCTGCCCTGGAGGTCATGGATGGCCAGATTTACTTAACTTTACACCCATATGGCTGCCACATGCTGTGCCAGGTTGGCACCACCCCACAGCAACATCATAAAGCATCCCTACAATGGCCAAGCCATTCCTTTCACACTGACCACCATTGCTGGAGGTAATGTTATGTCTCACCATTCACTCCAACTCACTAAGCCACTTCCAAAGGTACACACAAATTTGGTGAAAATAAAGATTTTTATCTGTGACATCAGAGTAACGGAAACTTTACAGAAACATTTAATAAAACACCCAAGTGGCTACCCTTGTAAATCTACTTGCGTTTCATCTTTCTCTTACACATGCTTCTACGAGTTGTTACCCCTGTGGCTTCAGCAGAGGTAGAAGAAGCCTGCTCACTTCCTGCTGTGACTGCACAGACCCTTTTGGCGGACATCCTCTGGGTATTGGAGCCTGTGATGGCCCCACCAAAGTCTGATCCTCCTGCAACTGTGCAGGTGCAGACTCAGCCATCACGATCCGAGGAGGCATGTGGGACTCCGACTGCGGGGGGGGGGGGGGGGGGGGGGGGAGGGGGGGCGGGGGGGAGGGGGGGAGTCAACGGCGGAGAAGTGTGAGCACTTTGAGAGGAGCCCCCACTTGCAAGTCCCCTCTCACCATCATCCCTTTAATGGGCCACCCGCACTTCACTGCTAGCAAGGAGCTGGAGAACACCTGGCTGCACAGCAGTGGGGCTATGAGGACCCACTTCTACATTGACATCCCTCCTAGAGTGGACGTCTATCAGCCTCTGCCATCTATTCTCCATAGATAGCCAACTATTCTCCATAGAGACCATGTGCTCCTGTGAGTGGCGCATTAGCTGCTTCATGCAGGTGGCCATCCTATCCATGGAAGAGCCTACGGTCGCCATCGCCTGTGACACGATGGTGCTCATGTTGGAGATGGACTCGTCCATTCTATGAACATTTGCAGACATCGCGGTCGCAAAACCTGTCAGAGCCTCCTGCATTTCTTGCTGCACCTCCAGGCTCGCCCTCTTTCTCTATGGCCCCCGAGGCTCAGCGTCTGCATGCAGCTGAGCAGAGCTGGGAGCGTCCTGCACCTTCCGGCAAGGAGTCTCCACTGCTTTCCCTGTCTCCACCATCTGCTCTTGCTCGGTTGTGACTTGTGACAGACCCGATGACAACACTACTCTGTCTCGTGTGGGACCCACCGAAGTGTGCGTCTCTGCGCTGGTGCTGGGTGCGCTTATGTCTGGTAACACTGCACCCTCAGAGGCCGGAGGCTCCTCTGAGGAGTCGTCTTCCTCTTCCTCCTAGACAGTGGAGGGTCCTCTTGATGGACCTGTGGGAGAGTAAAGAGATGAGTTAGATATGCCATATGAAGAATGGGTACAGATAACATTATGCACATGATGACCATTCACTGGCTGCTGACATCAGTCCCCATATGAGTGACTGATGTATGCTATGTAGCTGTATGATATGTAATTCTGTCACCAGGTTGCTGAGCTGTCCCCCTCTCTTCGTCTTCCACCTCCAGCTGCTCGGCGACTCCAGAGACTTCCAAAGCAGCCTCCTCTGCTGCTGTTAGGGTGGCCAATGATGGAGGGCCACCTCCGGTTCTCTCCCTCTCCCTCTTATTGTTAGCTCTCTTTTCCTGCAAGGAGGGAAAGAAGGGAAGGTTGATTGAGAGTGATGGAATGAGTATAAGGAATAGATGGGTTACATCTGTAAAGGGTTACTGTGATGGAGTGGGGTGGCAATGCCAAGTGGCCTCCTTGTGTGTTGATATGATTACATTAGGATGAGGGTGACTGTGAGGGGTGGCTAGTCAGATAGGGATTTGATAATGTAGATAGAGAGAAAGGGATGGGTGGGCGTGCAAGTTATGTTGGTGTGGGTAAGGATGTGCCGGAGCAGGGTTGGGAAGACAGAGTGATGGGGATGTGGTGACAGGCACCGCAGGATGAGGTTGAGTGTGGCTTTGCACTCACTTTTCCTGATCTAATGAGATAATTGAAACGTTTGCGACACTGCACCCAGGTCTTCCTCACCACATCCCTGCTGTTGATCTCCTCTGCTATTTGGAGCCGGCTCCTTTTGTCTCCTGGGGGGTCTCTTCTGCCCATTAGAAGGGAAGAGGACCTCCCTGCGTGCTCTCACTCCCTCCACAAGCATATGGAGGGAGTCATCGTAGAACCTGGGTGCAGCCCTTTGTCTCAGTGCAGTCATGTTTGGCACTCTTTGTAGCAGTCCAGTTGTGCAGTGTGCTGCCTGCTCTATCCTAGATGAACCTTCAAATGCAATGTGGCCATGGCTCCTTTAAATATCCCGGCTGAAAACGCGTCATCGCTGACGTCATCAGACCCGCACCATTTAATAGGGCCGAGTAATGCGCAGGGCGGCCTTAATAGGCTCCATTAATGGAAAGTCGATCTCAGGAGTGGCATGGTATGAAGAACGGGGTCTCGACCCGCCACGGCGACCACCCACACCCGGCCCGCCCGGGTATAGAAAATTCCATCCATTGAAACAGGAATTACACATTAGTCTAAACATCCTCTACTGCCGTACCATGGCTGTGTGTGTACTACCTACAGGATGCACTGCAGCAATTCACCAAGTCTTTTTCGGCAGCAGCTCCCAAACCCGCGACCTCCACCACCTAGAAGGACAAAGCAGCAGGTGCATGGGAACACCATCACTTCCAAGTTCCCATCTAAGTCACACACAATCCTGACTTGGACATATATTGCCGTTGCATCACCGTCGCTGGGTCAAATTCCTGGCACACCCTACCTAGCAGCATTGTGGGATTTCTTTCACCACACAGACTACAGCGGTTCAAGAAGAAGGCTCACCACCACCTTCTCAAGGTCAACTAGGGATGGATAATAAATTCTGGACTTGCCAGCAACGCCCACATCCATCCAGCCTATCCGATACAACTGCAATGGCTGGTGCATCACAATATATACACACTCCACCCCACTCATAAGCCATGTAATATCCTGGGAGAGGCGAGGAAACAGATAAAAACTAACACCAATTAGGGAAAAAAAATCTGGAAAATTCCTCTCTGATTCCAGTAAGTGATCAAAACACATCCAGGAGACCACTCTGGTCCTAATTAATGTTATACAGTACCTACCTTTTGTACGAGGTGATCTCCGCCCCAGTCAGAAACTGGCCCAGCTCTCGCTTAAAGGAATTTAGTGAATTGGCATTCACTGCGCAAGACGGCAGCCTGTTCCACAGGTCCACTATTCTCTGGGAAAAGAACCACCTCCTGACATCTAACCTAGTTCTGGCCTTACACCAGGTGCAGATCCTGTCTCTATGCTACCCTCTAAAGAATGTGCATTGCCAGTATCTGAGCTAGTGGCTACGAGTGTAAGATCGAGTGACAGTGTTTCTTCTTCATCATCACTCTCTTCCTCTTCCACCATTGGAGTGCTTGGGTATCTGAAAGGAAAGAGGCACAAGGGTAGGGTTGCGGTGAGGGGAGGGGAAAGCAAGAGGTACATGCTTACACCATTGGCAGCTTGTAGAAACATAGAAACATAGAAGATAGGAGCAGGAGTAGGCCATTCAGCCCCTCGAGCCTGCTCCGCCATTCAATGAGATCATGGCTGATCATCCAAATTCAGTACCCTGTCCCTGCTTTCTCCCCATATCCCTTGATCCCTTTAGCTTTAAGAAATATATCTAACTCCTTCTTGAATATATTTAATGAATTGGCCTCACCAGAAGAGATGGTGGGATGTGGGCGAAATGAGATGTGACAAGGAGGATTAGGTATGAGCATACCATCATCTTCAATGGTTTCAGCCCCGCCGCTGGCCATGGCCTCAGTCATGGCCACTCCAATAATGACGAGCATCCCCAATTGGGGTAAGGATATCCAGGCGTATCTGTTCCCCTCCGGTTGGCTGCTGCTGCCTCTGGTTGTGTGCCACCTTATGGATATGGCCTCCTGCTGAGAGCCCGTCTTCCCCTCCTTCTCCTCCCTCTTCTAGCAGCTTGTCCTGCTCTGTGCCGCCTCTGCTGATTCTCCCTGTCATGCTATAGACCAAGGTTGGATGCAAAATACTGCACCCATGTCTGGGAGCAACTGGTCTGAGCAGAAGCCTTACAAGTCAGTACAAAATCCTTGAGCACGTGCCACACCACTCCTTGTAGACTTTTGGCAACTTTAAAGAAGTCTAGAAAGCACCAATCACTTCTGTAAACTCAGCAACAGCTAGTAGAAGTCAGTCAGCAACTAACCTGTAAGTAGGTGATGATCTGTTTAAATTAGAGTGACCATATTTTCAAAATCAAATCGGGGGACACACAGGAAATTTTCCCCCACAATTTTTTTGGGTGTGCAGCCCCTTTAACGGCCTGTGCAGCCCATTCAAAGTTTTGCGTATGTGCGAAATTTCAAGTTGGAAAAGTCGGTCCCAGGCTGCACAGGGCTGGTAGATAGCTGTGCAGCTTAGATACACCGAATCTTGCGTGTGTTCTGGCAATAGTGCTGTACCATCTACTCGTCGCCGAATACCCTAAATTTTAATTTCGCAATTTTAAATCTGTTCCCAACAGCATCTAGCGCCCGGGCGCGGCGAAGTTTGCGCCGCTCGCGAAATTAACTAGACATTTTGCGGCGGCGCTAAACACTACCGCCACGATCTCCTGCGCCGGCAGATCATGACGTCACTCGAGTGTGCAACGCCCCGGTATCGCCCCGGAGCGGATATTGAGTGGCGCCCCCTGCCTTACTGCCTGACGCTAGCAACGACAGGTTGAGGGGAGCGTTCTGCAGTCATGAAGGGAAAGGGGGAGCGCTATTTAAAGGTGACCGCTTCCTGCCTTTTATTGTTGGTGCCATTTTTGAACTACGCATTCTGAGAGAGAGAGGGAGAGACTTCTGGAGAGATTCAACGTTGTGTGAAGGAGTTTTGGGTACTGAGCAGCACTTTGCAGGTTCATTTTGATTTGCCATTCCTTGTATCGATTTAGCAGAGATTGTGGGGGCTGCACTCTGAGCTCTTTGCCTGGTACTCTCAATTGTTCTTTCCAGCACATTTGATGTGCAAGTCTCTCCTAAGATTTTCCATGAAACACCCTCTGTCTTAGAAAGTTTCAGATTCACAAACCTTCCCAGAGCAGAACTTAGAGCTTGCCATCCCTTATTCAATAAAAAAAGCACAATGCACCATACAGGTAAACTGGTAAAGTAAATCAAATCCACTCACCCACCAGCTCTCACCACTTCCTTGGCTTCTCCTGCGCATTTGAAGGTTCCGCCGTCCAGCCAGTCACCATAGGATGAAACACTGATCAGGTGACTCAATCCCCTACAGTGCACTGCGGCCAGAGCTATAGACAGGGCCATTTCTCAGCCGCACTGCATTGTGGGAAGGTGGACCATCATTGAAGCCTTCATTCCATCCGCTCCAGGAATTCGTTCCTGAACTCAACCGAGAATCTCCGAGAAACGGGTTTCTGTGCATTAGCATTGAAAAAAATCAAAGACTCAGTATCGGGGACGAGATTTCTAAACCGGGGACTCTTCTGGGGACATTGTTTGCCCGGGGACACATTCCCAAATCCAGGGACTGTCTGCGGAAAACAGGAATGTCTGGTCAGCCTACTTTAAATAGCACTGTTGGGGGGTCCTTCCTGCTGCTGAATGCATGTTCAGCTGTGCGAGATTAAGAGAGGGCGTTAGCTACAGCATTGAGGTGGAACATGGCATCGCTGGTGTCAAATCAGCTCGCTCCCTGCACCGACGCTAACGCCCTCACCAAAATGGCGTCCGGAGTGGCCCACACCACAAGTGTGTGGATGCTGCTCGGTCGCCATTTTGGACACAAAACGGAACCCATAGCGCCAAAAAACCAGGCGCTACAGAGCTGAATTTTGCAGCCTCAGAAGAGAAGTGGGGAAAACTAGCAAAGTAGCTGACATTGGTGTAACGGTGTGACACATGGGTCAGAAACTCCCTGGTTAGGTGTTCCTGCTTCTGGGATCTTCAGGACTAGGTGTAGCATCAGCATATATTCCTGGTCTCACCAGACGTACATTCCGAAAACGGAGCCTACCTGGGAGTCCTGGCCTACATCCTTGAAGATCAGGAGGCAAAACACTTTCAGCGCCATTTTTAAGTAGCCCCCTGTGTCAGGACCATAATCCCCTGCTTTCCGGAGAGAAGGGAATACCCTCACACGACCAAAGGTTTCCTCATGGAGGCTTCGCCACCTGAAAATTCAACAAGGTCAATCATACAGTTCTGCATCAGGTGTAATTGCTGAGTTTGCGCCCTTGCAAATTTTGGAGTGCAGCTTGAGCCTTCTGACTCCAGTGCAAGAATGCTACTAACTGACCCAAGCTCACACTTAAAAACGCAGAAAACAACATTATAATTTGACATTGGCGACCCTGAATGAGAGATTGGAGAGATTCACATAAATAAATACAAGTCATTTTGGACTTAATTTAAGGTGTTATTGTTGATGTTGAAGGAGGAATCCAGAGGCAACTAATTAACTCTTGGTGTCTTTCAGTATAGTAACTTACAATACAGTGATAGAGTGGGTGACTCAGAATTTGAATAATTAACAAGCACATGGGAATTAAGTGACACAGTGGATTGGACATTGACCTGAGGACCTGGATTCAAATTCAGCTCAGACTGATGGGATGAAAGGCTCTTTCTGTTTGCTGACTGCAAGGATCCTATGTGAAATGGGTTTTTGTAGTTGTATTAGTGCATGGGCCTATACAATAAAACTGTTCCTAATTCAACACTATTTAGTGGCCACACCAGTGGTTGATGGGGCAAATAGATCAAATTGCAGTAAGGGGTTGTTCTTCCGAGGTTGGGGTTGACGAATGTTGGTGGTTGAGGGAGGGAGCTTTTCTCTGCATCTGGCTGTTCTATACTTTTATTTTAAATAAAACTGTTGGACTATAACCTGGTGTCGTGCGACTTCTCATTTTTGTCCACCCCAGTCCAACACCGGCATCTCCGCATCATGTTCTATACCTGACCTGGAAGTGCTTGATGCTGGCCCAAGGTGCCTAAATTGGTAAGAGTTCCATTCTTCAACACTTATCATATCACCTTGATGAGCTAAAAAACAATACTGCTCAGTAACGTACCATAAATAACTAAGGCGTGTGGTGAACGTACTCCCACAATGCTGTTAGGGAGTTCCAGGATTTTGACTCAGTGACGATGAGGGAACGTCCATGTCAGGATGGTGTGTGTTACTTGGCAGGAAACTTGGAGGTGATGACATTCCTATGCATCTGCTGCCCTCATCCTTCTAGGTGGTAGAGATCGCGGGCTTGGGATGTGCTGCCGAAGAAGACTTGCCAACACGTGTTGCTGCAGTGCATCTTGTAGATGGTACACACTGCAGCCATTTACGCCGGTGGTGGAGAGAGTGACTGTTTAAGGTGGTGGATGGGGTGCCGATCAAATGAACTACTTTGTCTTGGATGGCGTCGAGCTTCTTGAGTGTTGTTGGAGATTCATCCATCCAGACAAGTGGAGCGTAATCCATCACACTCCTGACTTGTGCCTTGTAGGTGGTGGAGTCAGGAGGTGAGTCTCTCGCCGCAGAATACCCAGCATCTCACCTGTTCTTGTACCAACAGTATATATGTGGCTGGTCCAGTTAAGTTTCTGGTCAATGGTGACACCCAGGATGTTGATCGTGGGGGATTCAATGATGGTAATGTCACTGAATGTCAAGGGGAGGTGGTTAGACTTTCTCTTGTTGTAGATGGTCATTGCCTGGCACTTGTGCGGCGTGAATGTTACTTACTGTTTATCAGCGCAAGCCTGGATGTTGTCCAGATCTTGCTGCATGCAGGCATGGACTGGTTCATTAGCTGAGGAATTGCGAATGGAACGAAACACTGTGCAATCATCTTGTTTGATCTTAATATGAGCTTTAAACCTCTTATCCGTCGTTAAGACCTCTTACTTCCATCTCTGCAACATTACCGATCTCTGTCCTGCCTCAGCCCCATCACCCCTTATCCATGTTTTCAAGACTAAACTTCTCCAATGCACTTCTCGTTGACCTTCCAAACCCCACCCAATAGAGATTCCAAATTGTTCAAAACTCCACTGCCCTAATTTAAGTTCCACTCACTCACTCACCACCCCTGCTCTCAGTGGCTTTCATAGGCACCCTGTCTGTCAATACATTATATTCAGTATCCTTGTCTTTACAAATCCTTACTTGGCCTTACCCCACCCTATCTCTGCAACCTCTTCCAGACCCACAGCTCAGCCTGTGCATTCATCTCAGCACTAAGACTCTGGCATATTCTGCGCCATCCTGTCCCAGTGGGCTTCACTCAGTGGTAGACTTTCAGCCATCTACTTCTTGCCCTTTGGAACACCGTCCCTAAAACTTTTTGATTTGCTACTTCTATTTCTGTCCTTAAATTCCTCCTCAAAAACAAATTCGTCTCCTTTGTGCCTGCCGTTAGTGCCTCTGGGGGGCGCTAACAGGGCGCAAAGGGCTTATCACCCGGGGATGGGGGTGGGGGGGGGGGAAGCGCCTCCCGAGAAATTCGGCGTGGCGTTGCTGAGGCGCTACCCAATAGCGCTGCGCCCCCGCCGGTAGCCACTGTGTCGCTGGCGATGATGGCATCGTCGTGCTCGTCGACCCCTTAGCGCCCCGCCGCGTCCCCTTACCACCCCGCGGCAGAAATTCAGCTGCGCCCCGCAAGACTGCCGCGGGCGATGGCAGTGCCAGCCTCGCGAGTCGCGAACTGGGCCAACCTACGCTCGCGGAGCTTCCACGGAGCGCTGCCGATCGCGCCCTGACATCGCCTCGGTTACCGCCCCACCAGGAAGTGGAGCGCCCGGCATTGCGCTCCAATTCCTGTGCGGGACGGTAAGCCGAATTTAGCAGCTGGGGCGGTACGTCCGCGCTGGGCGCTAAATGTCCGGCCTCAACTCAGTTACTGCCCCCAAACGGGGCGTAACCAAATTTCGCGCCCCTATTCTTTTGACAATGCATTTTTTTCAATTCTTCTAATTATATTAGTACTTGGTCTGTTTTTTGGCTATATGAAGCACATTGGGCTGTTTTTATGTTGCAGTTGTTGTAAAATCATTTTACAATTTGTTACAATTTTTAGATTTGCAGCTTAGAGGTGCAATAATGACAAATTCAGATTGTTCCGCTGATTAAAGGAAAAGATAAGAGGGAATAATATGCTGGACCATTTTATTTTATATTTTCAGCAGTTGTATTTATTTATTTGAATTTATTTTTGTGTGTGTATTTACACAAGTTTACAAACTCACGCTCCTGATGTGGAGTTTATTGCACTGGGAAAGCATATTGGGAATTCTTGCACGTGCCTCTGCAGTTTTCTGCCCATTAATTATAGTGGATGTAAAATCCTGGGGGGTGCATGTTGAATACTGAATGCTGCTCAAAACTCTTTGCCAGGAACATGAACTAGTAAAGTTACCCTGTACGTGTTTACTTTTTACTTTCCCTTTTGTCATGCTGCAGTAGTTTCATGCCGATCTCTTAATACTGAAGTCTTACCTAAGCTGCCCCTGTTTACACTATCTTCAGAACAGGAGAGCTGTTATCCTTCATAAGCTTTCTCAGATGCATGATTTTACCTGGTAGGAATAGCTGAATCAACTTTATCACCAGTATAATTCACAGTATGTTCCTGAGTATTCAAAGTACAATAATCATAACCCAAACTAGAATTTGAAAAAGGGTATATGAATGTTTTTTTTACAGCTAATGAAAAGCAATGGCGTTCTTTTTTAAAAATTTGTTTATGGCATGTGGGCGTCGCTGGCAAGGGCAGCATTTATTGCCCATCCCTAATTGCCCTTGAGAAGGTGGTGGTGAGCCGCCTTCTTGAACTGCTGCAGTCCGTATGGTGACTAGGGCAGTCACTCTCACCTCACCTCTGGAATTAAGCTCCTTTGTCCATGTTTGGACCAAGGCTGTAATGAGGTCGGGAGCAGAGTGGTCTTGACGGAACCCAAACTTGGCATCAGTGAGCAGGTTATTGGTGAGTAAGTGCCGCTTGATAGCACTGTCGATGACACCTTCCATCACTTTGCTGATGATTGAGAGTAGACTGATGGGGTGGTAATTGGCCTGACTGGATTTGTCCTTCTTTTGTGGACAGGACATACCTGGGCAGTTTTCCACATTGTCGGATAGGTGCCAGTGTTATAGCTGTACTGGAACAGCTTGGCTAGAGGCGCGGCTAGTTCTGGAGCACAAGTCTTCAGCATGATCGCCGGGATGTTGTCAGGGCCCATAGCCTTTGCTGTATCCAGTGCGCTCAGCCGTTTCTTGATATCACGTGGAGTGAATCGAATTGGCTGTAGACTGGTTTCTGTGATGGTGGGGACCTCAGGAGTAGGCCGATACGGATCATCCACTCTGCACCTCTGGCTGAATATGGTTACAAACGCCTCAGTTTTGTCTTTTGCACTCACGTGCCGGGCTCCACCATCATTGAGGATGGGGATATTCAGGGAACCTCCTCTTCCCGTTAGTTGCTTAATGGTCCACCACCATTCACGACTGGATGTGACAGGACTGCAGAGCTTTGATCTGATCCGTTGATTGTGGGATCGCTTAGCCCTGTGTTGCAGCTTCCCCAGGTTGGCACCTCATTTTTAGGTACGCCTGGTGCTGCTTCTGGCATGCTCTTCTTCACTCCTTATTGAATGAGGGCTGGTCCCCTGGCTTGATGGTAATGGTAGAGTGAGGGATATGCCAGGCCATGTGGTTACAGATTGTGGTGGAATACAATTCTGCTGCTGCTGATGGCCCACAGCGCCTCATGGATGCCCAGTTTTGAGTTGCTAGATCTGTTCTGAATCTATCCCATTTAGCACGGTGGTAGTGCCACACAACACGATGGAGGGTGTCCTCAGTGTGAAGACGGGACTTCGTCTTGTAAGGGTTTCTGACCATCTCTCAGCCTGTGAGATTCGCGTGGCTCTGTGCAGCCTGTATGTCAGTGCGGGTTTAGGCCTTGTTGCCTGTTCTGGTCTCCAGCCAGTCTGGGAGCACTAGACACACCTGTGAGTGGTTCGAATCACTCGCCCTTACGGTTCTAGACACTGGACTTAGATGCGAGAGCAGTAATGGAGATGAAACTCAGGTAGACTCGGTTGAATGGTACGAAATGGAAAATCTTTATTGCATAATACTTAAGATTACGAAATACATGTCATAAGCACAGATTAATGACAGTACAATCTTACACGCAGTTATATAACTAATTTCGGGGAAACGAGGAACGAACGACACATCATAAATGGGGGCACACATTACAATTATCCTTAATACTTGAAACCCTCCCCTATCAATATCTGTCCTAGCTAGATTCGTAGGATTCGAGACTCATGCTCACCACTCGTGATAACTCGGAGAAATTCCGAATAGCTGATCGGATGTTTTTCACCGCAGCACCCACGTGTCGATCAGGGGGTCTCCTGGCCCCACTTGTTTACTTGTTTCTGCTCCGGCTAGCGGGCTGGAACGTCTGCTGTCATGAAGATCTGTGTTGTCCTCGGAGTTCCGACTCTACTCAAAAAAAGAGTCTTCCTGTGCCCTCGCACGGGTGCGATAAAATTCAAAGAAGAGTCTTCCTGTGTCAGTTCTGTAGAACTCAAAGAAGTCTTCCTGGCAAGGAAAATGTCTATTCGACCTACAGGCGCGGTCGGGGCTTACTGACCGTGGCGATAAGTATGGTCTTCTTCTCTTCTCATCTCATCTCATCTCATCTCATCTCATCTCATCTCGGGCCTTCGGTTCCGACACCGTTTACCGACTTATCGGAATGGTGCGCCCGCTTCAAGGCTTCAGAGCCCAGCTCTACACAGGTCTTCGCGACACGACACGAGGTAGATCCGAGCGGATCATAAAGTTCAACAGTCTTTTGAAAGAAACACGAGGCAAGCAGGAACAAGACGGCGAGTCAAGAGCACAGGAGCAGCCACGAGGATGAACACCAGCAAGATAAGAGAAAAAGAGAGAGATGGACGGTTTGGAGCTTGTAATTATAGTGCAATATCTTCCGTTTCCCGCCCAACCTTAATGTCTTTTCCTTTTGTTAGGGTTTGGCGCTCAAATGTCTTGTATAGGGTGATCTCCGTTTTGAATGGGTTTCGGGGCTACTCGTAAATGTCTGAGTACCTGTTAATATTTCTCCCATTGTTTAATCGGTCGGTGTTCTCCCTGGAGGGGTTTTGGGGCTTCCAAGTGTTTTCTGTAACTACCCGCTAACGGCTCTCTCATCGTAGAGTCGTTAGGATTTTACATATTAATGTCTTTGGATGGGCTCTTGATTACTTGGTACAATAGCTTTCATTCGTACCTGGGAGACCGATTTCAGTATTTATGTGTATACTGTAAACCCATGATGTCTCGTGTATTATCTTCAATGTGCTGAATCTTAATCGATCTTGCACAAATGTTTATTGGAACGCCATCTTGTCTGCCTGTCGAAAAGTCTAGAATGTTCCGCCACGAGGTGCGGCGGCCATTTTACAAGCTGCTTGTGTCCACTTTGAAACCTGACAGCATTCTGCTGAAATAAAAGCTGTTTGAACGAAACTATGTGTTTTTCTCTTTATTACTAAAATCGCGATATATTGCGAATTCTACAGTCTCTACAATGACTGTGCGGTGGTCACTGGTACCAATGCTGTTATGGACAGATGCATCTGCGACAGGTAGATTGGTGAGGACAAGGTCAAGTAGGTTTTTCCCTTGTGTTGGTTCTCTCACCACCTGTCGCAGGCGTAGGGTGTATTTTTGTGGGATTACTGTTCACTGTAAACTGTAGACCCTTGGTGACGTTACACACCATTTCACTGTCAGTCACTGCAAAACGTTTGAATAGGCTTGTTATGAGTTTTTAACCAAAATGTCAGAACAGAAAACATGTTAAAAGAGTTGAGGAGCCAAATTTTAAAACACTTTGCACTATTTAACCATCAGTGGAGTCAGCACGCTTTCCCTTTTTGTGCTAAAAGGCAAAAGTGCAGTTTTCTCTGCATTGTTGTGTTTTTTTGCACTTGTACAAATTGCCCAAAGCCAATTGGAGCATCCAAATTCTGTGCTAGCGATTGAATGTATTGAATGCATTGAATGTTGAAGCATGTGCAAACTGACTATAGAAAAAAAGGGAGAGCAAGGAAGAAGAAGCTCCTTCGCCTTGAGGAAATATGGGATTCTGCATACTGAATACCTTTTCGAGAATTGTAAAATAATCATCCAGTTCGCAGGATAAGACGGTATCATAAACTGCAAGAGTGAAGCTCAAGCAGTTAATGTTCCTCTGAATTTTGAGATTGAATGCCTGATATAACTTAGTGGTTGGTGTCAGGTATTATTTGTAATAATAGTGGGATTTCTCACAGTAAATCAGATTATAAGTTGTTTTATAAGGACAGAACATTATATGGTGTAATGCATGATGTAATATTCTGCTGCTAAGATGGATGCTAAGATACATCCCTTTAAAGCACAATGTCTAATTGCCGTTAAATAAACTCATGATGAGCAGAGTTTAATCGCTAGTCGGGCTGCAGGATATAACTCTGGCATTGTGATTGTTTAAATGTGGTTAGTAAACTCTGTTTCTATATTTTCTGCTGCTATAGTTCCTGTGTACGTTTCAAAAGGCTTTCTTTCTATATAATATTTGTAAGTGTGGCACAAAATTTCAATGTGACAATTGAACTGTAATGAACAGGAAACATATATCGTTTTTCATTACAAGAACATAAGAAATAGGAGCAGGAGTCGGCCATTCGGCCCCTCGAGCCTGCTCCGCCATTCAATAAGATCATGGCTGATCTTCGACCTCAACTCCACCTTCCCACACTATCCCCATATCCCTTGATTCCCTTAGTATCCAAAAATCTATCGGTCTCTGTCTTGAATATACTCAACAACTGAGCCTCCACAGCCCTCTGGGGTAGAGAATTCCAAAGATTCACCACTCTCTGAGTGAAGAAATTTCTCCTCATCTCAGTCCTAAATGTCCGACCCCTTATTCTGAGACTATGACCCCTAGTACTAGACTCCCCAGCCAGGGGAAACATCCTCCCAGTATCTACCCTGTCATCCCCCTTAAGTATTTTATATGTTTCAATGAAATTGCCTCTCATTCTTCTAAACTCTAGGGAATATAGGCCCATTCTACTCAACTACTCAATCTCTCCTCATAAGGCAATCCCCTCATCTCAGGAATCAGTCTAGCGAACCTTTGTTGCACTCCCTCTAAGTCAAGTATATCTTTCCCTGGTGGGCTAGTGTAGGCCATCAAACGGCCTGCAGAGTGCGCAGCGTCCCTCCCCTTTAACGGAAAGGGAGGGGTGATGAAATGCGTCAGCGCCCCAGACGCCGCCCTGAGAGGAAGTGGAGCACCCGAGATAGCGCTCCGCTTCCTTGACGGCGCGGTAAGCCCAATTTAGCAGCCGGGGCGGTACTCCCGCGCCGGGCGCTAAATGGCTGCCGCTAATTCGGTTACCGCCCCCAGGTGTGGTCCCACCAAGGCCTTGTATAATTGCAGTAAGACTTCTTTACTCTTATACTCCAATCCCTTTGTAATAAAGGCTAACATATCATTTGATTTCCTAATTGCTTGCTGTACCTGTATATTAACTTACAGTAATTTGTGTACAAGGACACCCAGGTCCCTCTGAATACCAACATTTCCCAATCTATCACCATTTAAAAAATATTCTGCTTTTCTATTTTTCCTACCAAAGTGGATAACTACATATATCTCCACATTATATTCCATCTGCCATGTTCTTGCCCATTCACTTAACCTTTGTATATCCCTTTGAAGCCTCTTTGTGTCCTCCTCACAACTTACTTTCCTACCTAATTTTGTATCATCAGCAAACTTGAATTCATTTTACTTGGACCCTTCATCTAAGTCATTGATACAGATTGTAAATAGCTGAGGCCCAAGCACCGATCCTTGTGGTACCCACCAGTTAAAGCCTGCCAACCCGAAAATGACCCATTTATTCCTACTCTCTGTTTTCTGTCTGTTATCCAATCCTCAATGCATGCGAATACATTACCCCCAATCCCATGAGACCTAATTTTGTGTAATAACCTCTTGTATGGCACCTTATCAAATGCTTTTTGAAAATCGAAATATACTACATCCACTGGTTCCCCCTTATCTACCCTCAACCTTACAACCTCAAAAAAACTCTTAACAACAACAACTTGCATTTATATAGTACCTTTAATGTAAAAAATATCCTACGGCGCTTCAAGGAGCATTATCAAACAAAATTTGACACTGACACACATAAGGAGATATTAGGGCAGAAGAGGTTGGTTTTAAGTAGCGTCTTAAAGGAAAAAAGAGAGGTAGAGAGGTGGAGAGGTTTAGCAATAGAATGCTAGAGCTTAGGGCCTTGTCAGCTGAACTTTCTCAGGGTTTTGGCCACCAATGGTGGAGCGATTAAAGTCGGCAATGCTCAAGAGGCCAGAATTGGCAGAGTACAGAGATCTTGGGGGGTTGTAGGGCTGGAGGAGATTACAGAGATAGGGAGGGGCGAGACCATGGAGGGATTTGAAAACAAGGATGAGAATTTTCAAATTGAGGCGTTGCTTAAGCGGGAGCCAATGTGGGTCAGCGAGCACAGGGGAGATGGTTGAGTGGGACTTGGCACAAGTTAGGACACGGACAGCTGAGTATTGGATGACCTCAAGGTTACAGAGGGTGGAACTAGGGAGGCTGGCCAGGTGTGCATTGGAATAGTCAATTCTAGAGGTAACAAAGGCATGGATGAGGGTTTCAGCAGCAGATAAGCTGAGGCAAGGACGGAGTCAGGCGATGTTCCGGAGGTGGAAATAGGCGGTTTTCGTGATGACGTGGATATCTGGTAGGATGCTCATCTCGCGGTCACATAAAACTCAAGGTTGTGAACAATCTGGTTCAGCCTCAGAAAGTTACCAAGGAGAGGGATGGAGTCGGTGGCAAGGGAACAGAGTTTGTAGCATTGTAGATTGGGACTCTACTCATTGGAGTTCAGAAGAATGAGAGGCGATCATATTGAAACATATAAGATTGTGAAGGGGCTTGATCGGGTGGATGCGGTAAGGATGTTCCCAAGGATGGGTGAAACTAGAACTAGGGGGCATAATCTTAGAATAAGGGGCTGCTCTTTCAAAACTGAGATGAGGAGAAACTTCTTCACTCAGAGGGTAGTAGGTCTGTGGAATTTGCTGCCCCAGGAAGCTGTGGAAGCTACATCCTTAAATAAATTTAAAACAGAAATAGACAGTTTCCTAGAAGTAAAGGGAATTAGGGGTTACGGGGAGCGGGCAGGAAATTGGACATGAGGCTGAGTTCGGATCGGTCAAGGCCCTGTGGGTGGCGGAGCGGGCCCAGGGGCTGACTGGCCGGGTCCTGCTCCTACTTCTTGTGTTCTTTAGATTTGAGGTTAGGATCAGATCAGCCATGATCTTATTGAATGGCGGAGCAGGCTCGAGGGGCCGATTGGCCTACTCCTGCTCCTATTTCTTATGTTCTTATGTTCTTATGTAGCAGGGACAGAAGACAATTGCTTCATTCTTCCCAATATTTTGTTGGAGGAAATTTCTGCTCATCCAGTACTGAATATCAGACAAGCAGTGTGACAATTTAGAGACATTGGAGGGGGTCAAGAGAAGTGGTGTTGAGGTAGAGCTGGGTATTGTTAGCATACATGTTGATGTGTTTTTGGATGATATCGCCGAGGGGCTGCATATAAATGAAAACTAATCCTTGGGGGACACCAGAGGTAAAGGTGCGGGAGCAGGAAGAGAAGCTATTGCAGGTGATTCTCTGGCTATGACTGGATAAGTAAGAACAGATTTGTAATACTAATATCTTTAAGTTTCTCATTCTCACTAGACCCTTGGTTCCCCACTATTTCCGGAATGGTTTTTGTGTCTTCTTCCATGAAGGCAGATATAAAGTATTTGTTTAATGTCTCTGCCATTTCCTTATTCCCCATTATAATTTCTCCTGTCTCTGTCTGTAAGGGACCCGTGTTTATTTTTGCTAATCTCTTCCTTTTTACATACCTATAGAAGCTTTTACAATCTGTTTTTATGTCTCTTGCTAGTTTACTGTCATATTCTACTTCAATTTCTTGGTCATCCTTTGCTGAATTCTAAAATCATCCCAATCCTTAGGCTTACTACTCTTTTTGGTAACATTATAAGCCTCTTCCTTTAATCGAATACTATCTTTAACTTCTCCTGTCAGCCACGATTGAACCACTTTTCCAATGGGATTTTTATTTCTTAAGGGAATGTATATTCATTGCGAATTATTAATTATTTCTTTAAATGTTTGCCATTGCTTATCCACCATCATATCTTTTAATCTAGTTTCCCAATCTACCTCAGCCAACTTGCCCCTCATATCTATGTAGTTTGCTTTGTTCAGATTTATCACCATAGTTTCGGGCTTAACTAAATCACTCTCAAAGTCAATATAAATTTATAATATATAATGATCACTCTTCCCCAAGGTTATTAATTAACCATGTCTCATTGCGTAATATTATAACTAAATAGACTGTTCCCTAGTTGGTTCCACAACATACTGATCTAGAAGGCCATGAACTTGTCTTCCATACTGTTACTGCAAATTTGGTTACCCCAGTCTGTATGAAGATTAAAGTCCCCATGATTACTGTATTACCCTTGTTACATGCACCTCTAATTTACTGATTTATAGTCTGCCCGACACTACAACTGCTGTTACAGTCCTATAAACTACTCCCATCAGTATTTTCTGCTCCTTGTTGTTTCTGAGCTCCACTCAAACTGATTCTATATCTTGATTTTCCGAGCTAAAACTCTTTCTCTCTACTGTCTTTATCCCATCCTTTACTTTCAGAGCTAACTCCCCCCCCACTCCCGACACCCTCCCTGCCCACCCCCGACTTATTTTACATTTTGCCTATCTCTTCTAAAGGTTAATTATCCTGGAATATTTAGTTCTCAACCTTGGTCACTGCAACCACATCTCCATAATTGCTCTTAGATCAAATCTATTTATTTCTATCTGTGCTATTAATTCATCTATTTTGTTGTGAATGCTTCATGTATTTAGATATAGTCCCTTTAGCTTTAACTTTTTTCTATTTTTCCCTGGTGTCACCTTAATCACTAATACTCTATTGCCATTGTTAAGCTCTCTGTCCATTCCTGACTAAGTCTGCTTATTTTTACCCAAATCGTAACTCTGCTCTACAGCCTTGACTTTTCCCTTGCTGCTTTTGAATTTACCCTTTGCTGAATCCTCCCACCCCCTTCATTAGTTTAAAGCTCCATCTACCCTATATTACTAGTCGATCACCTGTGATATTGCCCAAGTATTGTTATGCTATTTTAATAGAGAAGTATAAGAAGATTCACTATGATATATCTATGAGGTGTACCAAGAGGAGAATAAAAATCTCAAAAGATATTGTTGAAAATGTCAGTACGGAGTTCAATTACTAACATCTCGATGTGGTAGATGACTTGAAAAGGAAGATGGTCATAATTCTGTAATCCATCTGAATGAGAACTGGCATCTATAGTGGGAGCAGAAAGTCCAGGAAAGCCTCCACCTGATGTAGAAGGCTACTGTTGATGTTACTGGCTCATCTTGCCTCTTGCATTCAGCTGTAGCACAACAAGGCAATTCTGGTTTTTTTCATTTTGTCAAATAAATCATTTTAATCTTCACAATACAATCTGTTCCTGATTTTTCATCCAAAGGCTCTTGATTAAAGACAGAGGATACCGTACATATGTTCAGTCTGCCTCGCAAAATTTGTCAGAGAAGCAATTGTATGATTTACTTTTGACACACCAATAGCTTTGTCACATCTTGTCATCTTGCTTACCTGAAGGGAACTTGGCCTGATCAATTGGAGCCTTCACTTCAGGTATTTGCCTGAACCCTCGTGGAAATTCCAAGCATGCATTTCTCGTCTCAAAATGACTTGTCTTAACCAGAACTGTAATGACACCTTCCTGTCATTGGCACCACTGCAGCGCCTCCAATGAAGGGTCTCTGTAATGACAGCATGACAAGTTGACATCGCCAATATCCCAATGGTGGATATAGGAATTTGTAAAGTAAAAAGTTAACAGGAAGTGCACACAGACATCAGATTTTATAATATATTAATAGATAGTAAAAGATTTATAGTTAAATATCAAAACATACAGCAATTTTGGAAGTAGAGTTGGTTGTTGGTGTTCCCATGCACCTGCTGCCCTTAGAATCATAGAATCATAGAAAGTTACAGCACGGAAGGAGGCCATTTCATCCCATCGTGTCCGCGCCGGCCAACAAAGAGCTATCCAGCCTAATCCCACTTCCCAGTTCTTGGTCCATAGCCCTGCAGGTTAGAGCATCCCAAGTGCACATCCAAGTACTTTTTAAATGTGGTTAGGGTTCCTGCCTCTACCACCCTTTCAGGCAGTGAGTTCCAGACCCCCACAACCCTTTGGGTGAAGACATTTCCCCTCAAATCCCCTCTAAACCTTCCACCAATTACTTTAAATCTGTGCCCCCTGGTTTTTGACCCCTCTGCTAAGGGAAATAGATCCTTTCTATCCACTTTATCTATGCCCCTCATAATTTTATACACCTCAATAAGGTCTCCCCTCAGCCTCCTCTGTTCCAAGGAAAACAGACCCAGCCTATCCAGTCTTTCCTCATAGCTAAGACGCTCTACTCCTGGCAACATCCTTGTACCCTCTCTAGTGCAATCACATCTTTCCTGTAATGTGGTGACCAGAACTGCACGCAGCACTCTTGTCCTTGTCCTTCTAGGTGGTACAGGTCGCGGTTTTGTGAAGTGCTGCCGAAGAAGCCTTGGCGAGTTGTTGCAGTGCATCTTGTAGATGGTACACACTACAGCCACGGTGCACCAGTGGTGGAGGGAGTGAATTTTTAAGGTGGTGGGTAGGGTGCCAATCAAGCAGGTGGCTTGGTCCTGGATGGTGTCGAGCTTCTTGAGTGTTGTTGGAGCTGCACTCATCCAGGCATGTTAACGTGTGGCTGGAGAAATAGTGCAGGAGGGGGGGCTTCAGATTCCTGGGGCATTGGGAGCGGTTCTGCGGCAGGAGGGACCTGTTCAAGGTGGACGGTGTGCACCTCAACAGAGCTGGGACCAATGACCTTGCGGGAAGGTTATCTAGTGATGTGGAGGAGGCTTTAAACTAATTTGGCAGGGGGATGGGCACCAGGATGAAACATTCGAGAGGAGAAAGAAGGTGCACAGAGGACTGGGAGAGACAAATGGCACTAGAGTGAAGAATAGTTCAGAAATAGAAGGGATCAGACGGAGCAAATGTGAGGCAGTCTAAGATGGGTTTGGAATGCATGTGCATAAATGCACGTAATGCGGTAAATAAGGTTGGTGAGCTGCAGGCACAAGTCGCCACATGGGACTGTGATCTAGTGGCAATAACAGAGACCTGGTTCAAAGAAGGGGAGGATTGGGAACTTAATATTCCTGGCTACAAGGTATTCAGGAAAGATAGGGAACAAAAAAAATGAGGGGTGTAGCAGTATTGAATAAAGAAACTATTATAGCACTGGAGAGGGAATATATAGTTGAGGGATCATCGACAGAATCTGTTTGGTTAGAGCAAAGGAACAATACAGGAGCTATTACGCTACTGGGTGTATAAAATAGTGGGAAGAAGATAGAGGATCAAATTTGCAGGCAAATTACAGATAGATTGAAGGACTACAAAGTAGTGATAATGGGGGACTTCAATTATCCTAACAGAGACTGGGATAGTAACAGTGTAAAGCTCAAAGAGGGGGGAGAAATTCCTGAAATGTGTACAAGAGAACTTTCTTAATCAGTGTGTTTCCAAACCAACAATGAAGGAAGCAGTGCTGGATCTAGTTCTGGGAAATGCAGTGGGGCAAATGGAGTGTGTTTCTGTGGGGGAGCATTTGGGGAACAGTGATCATAATGTCATCAGGTTTAGGATAGTTATTGAAAAGGACAAGGAACAATCAAATGTAAAAATACTTTACTGGAGGAGGGCTAATTTCAGTGAGTTGAAAGGGATCTGGTCCAGGTGGATCGGAATCAAAAATTGGTAGGCTAAACAGTAATTGAACAATGGGAGGCCTTCAAAGAGGAGATGGGTTGGGTACAGCATAGACACATTCCCATAAAGGGAAAAGGAAGGGCATCCAAAAGTAGAGCTCCCTGGATGACTAAAGATACAGAGGTTAAAATGAGGCAGAAAAAGGAGGCTTCTGACAATTGTAAGGTTCATAATACAGTAGAGAACCAAGCTGAATATAGAAAGTACAGAGGAGATGTAAAAAAGGGCATAAGAGGGTCAAAGAGAGCGTATGAGAATAGATTAGTGGCTAAAATAAAAGGGAACCCAAAAGTCTTTTATAAACATATAAATAGTAAAAGGGTAGTTAAAGGAAGGGTGGGGCTGATTACGGACCAAAAAGGAGATATTCTTGTGGAGGCAGAGAGCATGGCTGAGGTAATAAATGAGTACTTTGCATCTGTCTTCACTAGAAAAGAGGATGCTGCCAATGTAGCAGTAAAGGAGGAGGCAGTAGCGACATTGGATAGGATAAAAATAGATAAAGTGGAGGTACTTAAAAGGTTGGCAGTCGTCAAAGTAGAAAACACCTAGATTGCCGAGGGAAGTAAAGGTGGAGATAGCGGAGGCTCAGGCCACAATCTTCCAAGTATCCTTGGATATGGGGGTGGTGTCAGAGGACTGGAGGATTGCAAATGTTACACCCGTGTTTGAAAAAGGGGAGATGGATAAACCTGGCAACTATAGGCCAGTCAACCTATTGTCAGTGGTGGGGAAACTTTTAGAGACAATAATCCGGGACAAAATTAATTGGCATTTGGAAAAGTACGGGTTAATAAATGAAAGTCAGCACGGATTTGTTAAATGCAAATCTTGTTTGATGGAGTTCTCTGAAGAAGTAACGGAGAGGTTTGATGAGGGTAGTGCGGTTGATGTTATGTATATGGACTTGCAAAAGACATTTGGCAAAGTAGCACAGACTTGTTAGCAAAATTAAAGCCCATGGGATTAAAATGAGAGTGGCAGCGTGAATACAAAATTGGCTAAGAGACAGAAAGCAGAGCGTAGTGGTGAACTTCTTTTTTTCAGACTGGAGGGAGGTATACAGTGGTGTCCTTCAGGGGTCGGTAATAGGACCACTGCTCCTTTTGATATATATTAATGACCTGGACTTGGGTATACAGGGCATAATTTCAAAGTTTGCAGAAGATATGAAACTCGGAAATGTAGTCAACCGTGAGAAGGATAGTAACAGACATCAGGAGGACATAGACAGACTGGTGAAATGGCAGACACATGGCAGATGGAATTTAATGCAGAGAAGTGTGAAGTGATACATTTTGGTGGGAAGAATGAGGAGAGGCAATATAAACTAAAGGTACAATTTTAAAGGGTGTGCAGGAACAGAGAAACCTGGAGGTGTATGTACACAAATCATTGAAGGTGGCAAGACAAGTTGAGAAGGATGTTAAAAAAGCAAATGGAATCCTTAGCTTTATTAATAAAGGCATAGAGTACAAAAGCAAGGAAGCTATGCTAAACTTTAAAAACACTGATTAGGCCTCAGCTGGAGTATTGTGTTCAATTCTGGGCACCACACTTTAAGAACCATGTCAAGGCCTTTGAGAGGGTGCAGAATATATTTACTAGAATGGTACCAGGCATGAGGGACTTCATTTATGTGGAGAGACTGGAGAAGCTGGGGTTGTTCCCCTTAGAGCAGAGAAAGTTAAGAGGAGATTTGATAGAGGTGTTCAAAATCATGAATGGTTTTGATAGAGTACATAAGGAGAAACTGTTTCCAGTGGTAGTAGGGTCGGTAACCAGAGGACACAGATTTAAGGTGATTGTGTAAAAGAACCAGAGGTGATATGAGGAAGCAGTTTTTACACAGCGAGTTGTTGTGATCTGGAATGCACTGCCTGGAAGGGTGGTGGAAGCAGATTCAATTGTAACTTTCAAAAGAGAATTCAATAAATACTTGAAGTGGAAATATTTACAGGGCTATGGGGAAAGAGTAGGGGAGTGGGACTAATTGGATAGCTCTACCAAAGAGCCGACACAGGCACGATGGGCTGAATGGCCTCCTTCTGTGCTGTATCATTACTCTATGAAAATCTGACACCAAAGTGTGTCAAAAACGTGCCAACAACAAGTAAGATTTTATGGACAATAAGTATTCACTAATTTAAAGCTTTTTATACATATTATTTGATGGTTTGGGCTTATTGCAGGCATATTGCACTGCCACCCTATTGGAAGAGTACTCAGAGGTACCAACAATGAAACGGAGGCTGGATATGGGGCTGGCCGATCACTTGATCCCAGGCTCCATATTGCGCCTCCACATTGGTTTACATTTCAGTTAATTTTTGTCTGCCACTTCCTCCCCCAACCCCCATCATTCAGGCTCCCCTAAGGTGCCAATGGGTTAAAATAGCTCTTGCACCTTTCTAAAAGCTGCAAGATTTTTTGGCCATTCTTTGCAGTCTCTTCTATTTAAGTGGCTGCTTCCCTTAACATTTCCTCTACACTGTGATTTTCTAGTTTCCCCATTAGGTTTGTTCTCTGCACAAGGTCAAAGCTGGATTGGGAGCTGTGACTTATCATGGAATTGACCTGATTCGTGGCGAGATTTGTAATAGAATTTAATCATTCTGGACTGCGCTTCAGTGATCCCCAAAACACTACCCTTGTATCTTTTAGTGGTGCTCTAGTTTAAGCGTTGGAAACATGTTACAGATAAAATATTATCTTACTGTCTGTTAATGCCAGCTCACAGAGTTTATTGTCAATCATTGTGTCAGCTCCTTATATTGTACAGGAGCTGACACAATGCTGCTCCACTGCCAGAGCACTCAGCGGGAGTGACAGATTTGGGAGTGGGACGGAACCGGGAACTCTATCAGGATTCCCTTATTACTTTTGCAATTTTTCAGGAAGCAGAAAGGAATAAAGGCAAGACCAAAGGGCAAAAATTTGGCCATTCATTTTAATGGATGGCCATTGCATGCTGCAGTTTCCAGTAGGTGCGACTGGCGCACGAAGCTCTGTGCTGGGCCGCCAAAGATGAAAGTCTAGGCCAAAGTGCTCCCTCAAACCTGCATAGAGCCTGTAAAATTGCTGAGGGTAGAGCAAACAAATTAAATTATCCTCATCTTTTTTACCTACAGTTTCAACCAGTTAATGTTATCATCTACGACAGCAAAATACTGCGGATGCTGGAAATCCGAAATAACAACAGAAAACGCTGGAAAAACTCAGCAGGCCAGGCAGCATCCGTGGAAAGAGAAACAGAGTTAACGTTTCAGGCCGAAGACCCTTCGTCAGAACTGGAAAAAAGCAGGAAATGAAATAGATTTTAATGTCTCTTAATCTCTCCTGCGTTCTATCCTATCACTGACCTTCCCTTTTGTTCTATCATCCCCTCCCCCTTTTCCCAGCCCTAAACCTGCTTTAAAATCTATTTCATTTCCTGCTTTTTTCCAGTTCTGACGAAGGGTCATCGACCTGAAACGTTAACTCTGTTTCTCTCTCCACCGATGCTGCCTGGCCTGCTGAGTTTTTCCAGCGTTTTCTGTTGTTATTTATAATGTTATCATCTGTTGACCCCGTCCCAAGTATACTCCTCTGCTGGATCCACATCTGCCTTAAACTGTCCCTAATTTAATGGAAAGCACTTGGCAACCAGCTTGTTGGCAGTTTCATCTGACAAGCAGGATCACCTCATCATGATATTATCTCATTTAAGATCACTCTGTGCATATGCACATTACATTAGAACAAATGGGAGCCTTACTAGAATGGCCACGTAATGCATAGCTCCTACTATGATCTTTGTGATTGTCCAATACTGCTGCTTTTAAGTAGCTTGAAGTCTGTTGACATTAGAGGGCAGTAATTGTGGCAGAGCCTCACAATTTTTGCCCTTAGGTCTTGTTGAGATTAGGCTTCTGAAAGCAATAGACATTACCTGTAATCTTAGATTTATCACAGCCATGTCTGTCGGCATATTAAACAACAGAACATGCAGGCTTTGAACATCCTTTATAATGGCCCAAAAGTTAGTGCCGCTACGCGAGAGTACGCACTGTGTACTCTCGCGTATTCTGTCTCCAATTGCCGGTTTTCTGCATGCACTGCGCATGCGCTGAAAACCGGCACTTGGTGAATGGAAAAGGGGGCGGGTCCTAGGTGAACCGCGTGCGCGCTACAGGCTGCGCGCACGCAGTGCACTTAGTGGTTTCAACGCGCAGGTAAGTACGGAAGATTCTACACATAAAAAAAGGAGGAGTAAGACCCACTTTTAACAAGGTAAGTAGTGAATTAAGTATTATTTTGAAATTTTTTTAACAGGTATATCTTTTTTAGAGACTTTAAAGACAGGTAAGTTTATTTTTATAACTTTTTAAAAGATTTAAAAAAATTTCAAAAATTTAATTTTTTATTTAAAATGGTTAATTTATTTAACTATACTTATTTTATTAATGTGATGGTTTTTTTTAAATTTAATTGAGGTTTAGCGGTTCTTTTGGGGGGCTATAGTATTCATAGCTTTCACAGCACTTATGTGAAAGTTATGAATGGAAGATGGTGTGCTGCCATTGGCTCTAACTGAGTCACGTGATCCCACAGCTCGCACGAATTAACTACGCCTGTGGGATACGCAAGCCCAGCACAGCAGCTGTCCAGAACATCAAGTTCGTGCGAGCTGGAACTGAAAAAGCCAACGCGCAGTGAGAGATCGCGGGGAGGCCTTACCCTCGCACGAAGGCTTCCTCACGAATTTTTGGGCCAATATTTTTATTTGAATACAAGTTTAACGAATTTGCAAACCTACATTTTGCAATAACAGCCAGCATTTCTGATTGGTGATATCATAAGTTTTGCCCTGTATGATAGATATATGTTAATCATAATACTTTTTAGTGTAAGTTTTCAAAAAGTGATTACACTGAATCTATTGTTAAAAGCACACTCAGATAAGTTACCATGGGCTGGATTTTAATAAGCAGGAGTGCGTGGGTTTGGGAGCGGGTGAGGGTTTAAAACTACATGTGTGCAGTCGATGACGCTCTGCACCTGTGGGAAGCCAGCCAGGGCCGTAAACCCGAGCGCCCGCTCATTCTGACTGGAGTCATCGTAGGCAAAGTTGATATAATTGCCGGTCCTGGCAAACAAACCATCAGTCATCTGTCTTATGCATTTGTGTGCCGTCGACTGCGGGATCCTGCAGAGCCCTGAAAGGATCCAGAGGCAAAAAAGTTGAGGGCGGAGGTGACTTTGACAGCCACTGGTAAAGCGTGGCCACCAGGTCCAGCTGGCAGCAGGTCATGTTCCAGCAGGTTGCAAATGTCTGCCACCACCTGACGTGTCACCCTGAGCCTCCTGAGACACTGCTGTTCAGACATGTCGAGGAAGCTCTTCCACTGCCTGTAGACCCCGTGTGCTGGGTATAGCCTCCTGCGAGCTGCACCTCTCTGCTGCTCCCCTCTCTCCTTTGGAGCTACAGGTCTGTGAGCAGCAGGCTGCTGCTGCTGCTGCTGCTGATCATCTTGGTCCTCATCTGACGTCCAATCTAAGGCAGCGTAAGCGGCACCCATGCTGATCCGATAGATCAAAGCTGCAAAGTGCAGATCAGACCTCCAAACCTCCAAAGTGTAGATGACACCTCCAAAGTGTGTAAAGTAATCTTAGCAAAAGTACTGTGAACAAACTCTTTCCCACTAGCAGGTAAGAAAGCAGCTGTGAGTACTGAGTCCTTATTGGCATTTTTCCCTGACATGACTTCAGCCCCCTCAATTGCCACTGTGTTCCCGCCTTGCTTTCACTGGCGAGTTCCAGGAAACCTGTGGACCCAAAATTAATCGAGGCACTAGGTAGCATGTCGGGTACTGACTGGGGGGTGGGAGGCAATGGGTGAGAAGTGGAAGTGCTTTGAGTGGAGTCCCCACTTCCATAACCCCTTTCGCTATCATCCCTCTCACAGTCCAGTTGCACTTCCCTGTTTAAGGTGGCATCCAGAGTGTGCAAGCCTTCCGACGCAGACACTCCACTGTTGTCCCTGACTCTTGCTCACTTGTGAAGTGTGAGTCACCATGTGAAAACCCAACTATCTCTCTAACTGGTCCCATCAAAGTGCGAATATATGAGCTAGTCCTGTGGTGGTGCACGCTCAGAGGAATTGAGCTCCTCTGAGGAGTTGTCTTTGTGGGTGATCTCAACCACCTCCTGCGGGATGCGTGACAGCCCTTGGGAGATAAAAGACATTTTTTTAAATTCATTCTTGGGATGTGGGCATCACTGGTAAGGCCAGCATTTATTGCCCATTCCTAATTGCCCTTGAGAATGTGGTGGTGAGCCGCCTACTTGAACCGCTGCAGTCCGTGTAGTGAAGGTACTCCCACAGTGCTGTTAGGGAGAGAGTTCCAGGATTTTGACCCAGTGACGATGAAGGAACAGTGATATATTTCCAAGTCAGGATGGTGGGTAACTTGGAGGGGAACTTGGAGATGATGGTGTTCCCATGCGCCTGCTGCCCTTGTCCTTCTAGGTGGAAGAGGTCGCGGGTTTGGGAGGTGCTGTCGAAGAAGCCTTGGAGAGTTGCTGCAGTGCATCTTGTAGCTGGTGCACACTGCAGCCACGGTACACCGGTGGTGGAGGGAGTGAATGTTTAAGGTGGTGGATGGGGTGCCAATCAAGCGGGCTGCTTTGTCCTGGATGGTTTTGAGCTTCTTCAGTGTTGTTGGAGCTGCCCTCATCCAAGCAAGTGGAGAATATTCCATCACACTCCTGACTTGTGCCTTGTAGATGGTGGAAAGGCTTTGGGGAGTCAGGAGGTGAGACACTCGCCGCAGAATACCCAGCCTCTGAGCTGCTCTTGTTGCCACATGATTTATCTAGCTGGTCCAGTTAAGTTTCTGGTCAATGGTAATCCCCAGGATGTTGATGGTGGGGTATTCGGCGATGGTAATGCCTTTGAATGTCAAGGGGAGGTGGTTAGACTCTCGCTTGTTGGAGATAGTCATTGTCTGGCACTTATGTGGCGCGAATGTTACCTGCCACTTATCAGCCCAAGCCTAGATATCATTATCTGAGGAGTTGCGAATGGAACTGAACACTGTGCAATCATCAGCGAACATCCCCACTTCTGACCTTATGATGAAGGGAAGGTCATTGATGAAGCAGCTGAAGATGGTTGGGCCTAGGACACTGCCCTGAGGAACTCCGACAGCGATGTCGTGGGGCTCAGATGATTGACCACCAACAACCACAACCATCTTCCTTTGTGCTAAGTATGACTCCAGCCAGTGGAGAGTTTTCCACCTGATTCCCATTGACTTCAGTTTTACTCGGGCTCCTTGAGACCACACGCAGACAAATGCTGCCTTGATGTCAAGGGCAGTCAGTCTCACCTCACCTCTGGAATTATGCTCTTTTGTCCATGGTTGGACCAAGGCTGTAATGAGGTCTGGAGCTGAGTGGTCCTGGCTCGGTTAGCAGGTTATTGGTGAGTAAATGCCGCTTGATAGCACTGTCGATGACTCCTTCCATCATTTTGCTGATGATTGAGAGTAGACTGATGGGGCGGTAATTGGCCGGATTGGATTTGTCCAGCTTTTTGTGGACAAGACATACCTGGGCAGTTTTCCACATTGACGGGTAGATGCCAGTGTTGAAGCTGTACTGGAACAGCTTGGCTAGAGGCGCGACTAGTTCTGGAGCACAAATGTTCAGCACGACAGCCGGGATATTGTGAGGGCCCATAGCCTTTGCTGTATCCAGTGCGCTCAGCCCTTTCTTGATATCACGTGATGTGAATCGAATTGGCTGAAGACTGGCTTTTGTGATGGTGTGGACCTCAGGAGGAGGCCTGGATCATCCACTCGGCACTTCCTCGGCATTCTGAAAATGGTTGCAAACGCTTCAGCCTTGTCTTTTGCACTCACGTGCTGGGCTCTGCCACCATTGAGGATGGGTATAGTCATGGAGTCTCCTCCTCCCGTTTGTGGTTTAATTGTCCACCACCATTCATGACTGGATGTGGCAGGACTGCAGAGCTTTGATCTGATCCGTTGATTGTGGGATCGCTTAGCTCTGTCTATAGCATGCTGCTCTCGCTGTTTAGCATGCATGTAGTCTTGTGTTGCTGCTGCCCCAGGTTGGCACCTCGTTTTTAGGTATGCCTGGTGCTGCTCCTGGCATGCTCTTCTACACTCCTTATTGAACCAGGGTTGGTCCCCTGGCTTGGTGGTAATGGTAGAGTGAGGGATATATGTCGGGCCATGACGTTACAGATTGTGGTGGAATACAAGTCTGCTGCTGCCCCACAGTGCATCATGGATGCCCAGTTTTGAGCTGCTAGATCTGTTCTGAATCTATCGCATTTAGCACGGTGGTAGTGCCACACAACAAGATGGAGGGTGTTCTCAGTGTGAAGACGGAACTTTGTCTCCGCAATGACTGTGCGGTGGTTACTGCTACAAATACTGTCATGGACAGATGCATCTGCGACAGGTAGATTGGGGAGGACGAGGTCAAGTAGGTTTTTCCCTTGTGTTGGTTCTCTCACCATCTGCCGCAGGCCCAGTCTGGCAGCTATATCCTTTTGGACTCGGTCAGTAGTGGTGCTACCGAGCCACTCTTGGTGATGGACATTGAAGTCCCCCACCCAGCGTACATTCTGTGCCCTTGATACTTTCAGTGCTTCTTCCAAGTGGTGTTCAACATGGAGGAGTACTGATTCATCAGCTGAGGGAAGGCGGTAGGTGGTAATCAGCAGGAGGTTTCCTTGCTCATGTTTGACCTGAAGCCATTGGACTTCATGGGGTCCGGAGTCAATGTTGAGGACTCCCAGGGCCACTCCTTCCGACTGTATACCACTGTGCTGTCACCACTGGTGGGTCTGTCCTGCAGGTGGGACAGGACATATCGAGGGATGGTGATGGAGGAGTTTGGGACATTGGCTGAAAGGTTTGATTCTGTGAGTATGACTATGTCTGACTGTTGCTTGACTAGTCTGTGGGATAGCTCTCCAAATTTAGGCGCAAGTCTTCAGATGTTAGTGAGGAGGACTTTGCAGGGTCAGCTGGGCGTGCCGTTGTTGTGTCCGAAGCCGGTGCCAAGGTCGATGCCGGGTGGTCTATCCGGTTTTATTCTTATTGGCCCAAAAATTAGTGCCGCTACGCGAGAGTACGCACTGCGTACTCTCGCGTATTCTGTCTCCAATTGCCGGTTTTCTGCATGCACTGCGCATACGCTGAAAACCGGCACTTGGTGAATGGAAAAGGGGGCGGGTCCTAGGTGAACCGCGTGCGCGCTACAGGCTGCGCGCACGCTGTGCACTTAGTGGTTTCAACGCGCAGGTAAGTACGGAAGATTCTACACATAAAAAAAGGAGTAAGACCCACTTTTAACAAGGTAAGTAGTGAATTAAGTATTATTTTGAATTTTTTTAACAGGTATATCTTTTTTAGAGACTTTAAAGACAGGTAAGTTTATTTTTATAACTTTTTAAAAGATTTTAAATTTTTTCAAAAATTTAATTTTTTATTTAAAATGGTTAATTTATTTAACTATACTTATTTTATTAATGTGATGGTTTTTTAAAAAAATTTAATTGAGGTTTAGCGGTTCTTTTGGGGGGCTATAGTATTCATAGCTTTCACAGCACTTATGTGAAAGTTATGAATGGAAGATGGTGTGCTGCCATTGGCTCTAACTGAGTCACATGATCCCACAGCTCGCACGAATTAACTACGCCGGTGGGATACGCAAGCCCAGCACAGCAGCTGTCCAGAACATCAAGTTCGTGCGAGCTGGAACTGAAAAAGCCAACGCGCAGTGAGAGATCGCGGGGAGGCCTTACCCTCGCACGAAGGCTTCCTCACGAATTTTTGGGCCAATATTGTTTCTTGTCTCAGTTTGTTGCAACTGAATGGCTTGCTAGGCCATTTCAGAGGTCAGTTAAGAGTCAACCACATTGTTGTGGGTCTGGAGCCAGACCAGGTAAGCACCGCAGATTTCCTTCCCTAAAGGACATTAGTGAACCAGATGGATTTTTACAATCTGATAATTTTATGGTCACCATTAATGATACTAGCTTTTTATTGCAGCTTTATTTAATTCAATTTAAATTGCACAGCTGCCGTGGTGGGATTTGAACTCAAAGCTCTGAATCATTAGTTTGGATTACCAGTTCAGTAACATAACCACTATGCTACTGTTCCCGATACCACTATGCTACCATTTCTGATGAATGTGTACTGTCAAGATAAGAATTTTAAAGTCATCATTAAGTCGAAGATCATATTTCGCTCGCTGTTGACATCAAGTCAGCATGACTGAGTGTTGTACGCCATTTGGCTGTCTGCTATTTAATTCTGTCACCAAGTAGCTGGGACACCCCCATCTCTCCATCTCCGACGGCCAGGCAAGCCAAGACTCTGCTGATCTCTAGCGCCTCCTCCTCTGCTGATCTCCAGCACCTCCTCCTCCGCAGCTGTTATTTGTGAGATCTGTGGAGGGCTATCTCCGGTTCTCTGGCTCTCTGTGGTGTTCTTTACTCTCTTCTCCTGCAAGGAGTGAGAGAAGAGAATTATGAGTGAGAGTATTGGCATGTGTTCACCCGATGGATGGAGAGCAATTTTTGAGGGTGAATATGAGGGAGAGGCATGACATTACATAAGGATGAGGGTGAGTGTCAGTGGTGGATGGTCAGATGGGGATGTGATGAAGTGCATAGACAAGGAGGGATGGGTGCACCTGCTAGGTAAGTTGGTGTGAGGAGTGATGTGCTGGAGCAGACTTTTGCTTTGGTCACAAGAAAAAGTATTTGGAGCATACCCAGAAGATAGTGATGCATACATGAATCCAGGGTGAATACTAGGTTGAAGTATAAGCATGATGTTGTTTTAAGACTCAAACTCCAGCAAATTAGCACTTTTTCGGTTGAATTTCTTTTTGCATACCATTAGTAGCAAATACTGTCTCAAGCAGAGTGAGTTATATCTTGTGCAGGTGTTCTGAACTGCTGTTTTATTTTTGTTCCATGACAAAATGTTTTGCATAACTAAACAAATATTAATGATCTAACGATAATGTGCTTTTAGAATATCAGTATCCAGCTGGGTTTTTCTGTGGCTAGTCATCTCTGGACTGGTTCTCAGGCTGGTTCAAATTTATGGCTCCCAGTGCTTTCAGTTTGAGTTGCTGAGAGATGCTCCCTGTGAATGATATTACGGAGCAGCCTAGCAGGGAGGGGAATTCTGAACTGGAAGCCCTCTGTTCAGGTAAGCAGTTGCTATTTTTTAAAGAATGAATATTTTTCTAAACCTGTAATCAGTAATATTACAGTTAGCATTTCAGGCCTCTGGCCATATTCTTTTCAGTCCCTCAGCAAGGTCTCCAGAAATGTTTTAAATGCCTCTCTTTGGGAGTGCAGGCCACTTGCCTGGCCTGGAACTCACTGGAGGAGCCCACGTGTGCCCTTGTGGAGGCCGGTAAGCCTCTACTCATTCGGTGTGTCCATCTTCATTGATACGCCATGTCCTTGTCTAGCTTATGGAGTGGGAAGTACCAGCACAGGGAGTACCCACCCCTGGCCATCATTTGACTTTATGGGGCTAATAGGGACTCCACCCCTTCCAAGGCAACCCGGAAACTCTTGGAAATGACTGTAAGTCTTTCTCTTACTACTGTTCGGACCTCGAGAATTACGAATTAGCTTAACAATAACAGACAAGGATGTGATCAATAAAATTGGTCTTTATTCACACTATAGTTCAAAATTCGAGTGTGCATACAAGCACCTTTGGCAATAAATTCAAAGAACTCTCGGCAATGAATATGCCTGCAACTTATTAATTTAAACGTACATAAAAGTACCCCCTTAACAATTCAAACATACATAAATGTACCCCTTTAACAACATCTAAGCTTATGTCCGACTTTCATACATAGTCCTTTACCTCTAGGTGATCGGTCCAGGGAAATTGTAAGTTGAAACATAGACTGGTCAGCTTTCTCAGTTCATTCTTCCTCCTGCTCTAACTACTGTGGTTCTTTTGAATCCTTCTTGGTTCCTTCGGTGTTCCTTCTGAATCTTGAGTCTCCCGCCCCTGGATTACTTCTGTTATCTTACTCTCTGCCTGCCTCTGATAGGTCAGTTTCACTCCAAACCTTCCCTGATTGGAGTTCCTTCCATATGACATGTTCCTGTTCCTGTGAGATGTGTGGGGGCGGGACTTCCTTGTCAATCATGTTCTTCCTTCTTGTCCATGTGGCCTCTCAAACAAAGGACCATGCTGACCACCAGGCAAAGGACCCCCTGCTGACTTCCACCATTTTGTGTCTTCACAAACAAAGAACACCTGCTGCATTTTGAATCCGTCCGTTATCATCTCACAATTCGTTCACAATTTCGATCTCCACACGGCAGCAGCGGTTTTATTACAATTTTCAGAATCTTACAGTCCTCCCTTAAATGTCTCTCATGTTTATTCATGTGCAGACATTTCACCAGAGTTGGAGCAGTATGTATTCCAATCGGACATAGTCCCCTTTTATCCCCTATAATACAATATCTATACCTCATTTAATATTATTAACGCAAATTCTGTAACAGTTCCCTCATATGCCTAAATTGTCTTCCCTTGTTCTTTTTTGTTTACATCTTGCCCGCATTCCCCACTCCCACATAAGCACGAATCACACACATTTGGTGTAACCATAGCAGAGCTTGTGAGCACAGTCTTACCCATGGAGCTAAGTCTATACGATTAAATCCCAAATCCCACAAAGAAGTCGCCTCGTTCATTAACGAGTTTATTATTCTGGCATTAGCATCATTCCTCCCTTTTAATACTGAGAATGTCCTTCCCACTTCTCCAATCCGTTTCACAAACTCAGTGAGATTTTCATTCATCCAAGGTAACCCATATCCAAAAATGGACACGTATTTCCCCAAATCATCTATCTCGGTTGATGCCTTAACATGCATTGGATTCTGATCCATTAAAGGCGGAATAGTCCTGTTCCCGATTTTTACCATCCTTTTAGGTTTAATACACATAGTACTGTTAGATACCAGACATATTGATAATAACCTCCCTTCCATCTAGTATAACATCGTGTAACATTGACAACTCACTTGGAACCAACACCAATCCGTTAATCGGAGCAGGGAATGGGGTGGGGCAGTCTTCACTCCCCTCATCGGGTGTCACTGGTTTCTCTTTCGCTTTTAATTGAATGGCTTCTTTGGACTGATCAGGACATTGAATATTATCATAACGATTTTTAATTTGAGGATCATCATGGGAGAAATTACTTGACCAGAAATTTATCCAACAGTAACTTGTCCCGTCAACTAACGGGGTAGCTACGATTCCTCTTGCCTTCCTCAATCTCAAGTTATTTGTGGTCTCACCCGGTGCAAACCGGAGTTCTAGGATCGTCCTGTTTGGGGTAATCTCATTTGAGCATTTTAAACATATCCTTTGCCCCTCATGCACCCTCTGCTCTGTTACCCTCACTGTCCAATTATAACATGTTATAGTTTGATTTTTAATTGTAACATTCATCTCATTTACAACAGAAAACCCTGTATCCAGTGAGGTTATGGTTCCATTGGTGCTGTTTCCGAGCTGCTGTGATTCCTGATATAGTTCAATCCCATTCACTACGAGCATCAAAGCGCTCAATGTGTACAGGAGTTTCCCCATCCTGGACTGGTAATCTTGCACCATCAACATTCATCTGGCCCCCTGCTTAAAAGAAAAACAGACAATCCATTGCGGCTTTCCTAAGAGCCAAATGGGTTAATTCGTCAATTTCCGACCCCCTTCTCTCAATGTGGAGAAACAGCCACTCAAATTTAAAACATAAAAATTTAACAATTCCCAACATGTTTAGAAAACCCACATCTGCTTGTGGAGTTAAAAACAGAGTTCACAGCTGCTTGTGAAAGAGTTAACTTCTTTCTTTTGCATTTCAAAAGAAGACAAACACAGACATCAATCACTGTCAGGTTTGGTCTCACAACTTCTCACAGCTGTCAAGTAAATCTTTACTTTTGCAAAGTCTTGTACCTTTAAAATCTTTGTTAAGATCCTGATCAATTCACTTTAGCAGGTAAAAAAAAAAGTGACATCCTAAACATTCTGTGAAGCAACTCCACACAATAGCATTTCCTTTTTTTTTCCTGGTCACCCATACTTGCAATTAGTCAAAAATTTCCAAAAATTGTTGATGTGTTTTTGCCACATATCTGGAACTAGTAGCTTCCACACAAATTTACACCAACCAGAATTTCACCGTGGCTACAATAAAAGTCTGGTTTTAATAGGTTAATTAACCTCAATAACTCCAATTCAATTCAAACCAATATTTTTAAACTAAGCAGTATCACTTGAAAAACAAAGGAAGAAGCCACACTAACAAAGAAACATTCACACATGCTTTGTAAACGTTCAAATTCATTTTATTCCAGGCATATTAACTTCAAGGATGAAGCCTATCTTTTGTAAAACAATTAACAAACTTAAAACAGCACACACTTGTCCATCATTCAAGACAAGACAAGCGCTCAGTACAGAAACAGTAGGTGGAGCTGAAACAAACACACCAGACACTTTTAACACACACTTTCACACAAACTGAAATTCCAGCATTCTTTTCTGATCCTTTCACTCAGCAAACCTTGTGTTTTACTTGTTTTGGGCAGAAACTAATAGCTTCGTGTCGGTAAAACTTAAATTTTTCTCTTCTTTTTCCTTTTCTTAAATTGCCGCAACAACTTATTCTCCCAGTCATATCTCACTTGTGGTTGCATCATGCAGCTCCAACCGTCCCCTTTATTTCCCTTTGGGATTACCCGCATCTCTCCTGATTTATCCTCTTCTGCTGCGCCCCACAAACAATCATTATGCCGGTCCACTATCACATTGTGGGCCAGCCTCCAATCAGAGCCTAGCACCCCATGCCCTTCCTTATCCCAATTCATAAGAACACATTCCCACTTCGATTCTAGTCTCCCTACCTTAACTTTTAAAGGTCGTGATACTGCCCCTGCCTTTTGGTTGCCCGTGAAACTGGCTAACACGTATGGTGTTCCTGACGACCATGGGGAACTATCAGGACATTCCGAGTGAATCACGGTGCTTGAGGCTCCAGTATCCACTAGACATGTCCTGTTCGTATGTTCTACTTCTACTTTCACACATGCTCGTCCCCAGTTGTCGTACCTGAGGGGACACAGGTACTCAGGCTGGGCGCGGCCCCTTCATTGTGATGTTAGTGGTGTATCGCTTCCTTTTGCAGCAGCCACCTTCCCAATGACCCCTAGTTGTTTCAGGGCTTCCACTAAGGCCAGCACCGCCTGATTGGTTACGGTTGCCTTTGTCTGCTCTGTAGGCACAGTGGGCCTTGTAATTGGTTCTTCATTTCTATCTTTCCTCGGTCTTCTGCAGTCTCGAATAAAATGTCCCTTTCCTCCACAATTAAAGCATTGCTTATCCTCCTTAGGGGGGTATTCTCCTTCCTGTTTCCATCCCCTTGTCTCACACACCTTACCCTTTTGTCTCGACTTAATTAGGCCCTCCTCTACTTCTTCCTGTCTTTCTCTTTCAAAAGCTAGGGTCATTTTCCGCAAGGTCTGTACCTCAGTCTGGTTGCCTTGTGGGTCATACCATGCTTCTGTCACTGCTATAATATGTGGCAGGCTATTGGCTATTAATGCTCGCAGCCAGTGATTCAGGGGCCCTGCTGCAAGGTTAGCTCTAACAAGTATCCCTCCACAGGCCGTGTTATATACCGGCCACAACCTTTCTGCATAACTTTCAGGGCTCTCCCCGGGTCTTTGCTTAATTTTGCCCACCTGTTCGAATGGGTTACCTGACCCATACCCTAGTGCTATCGTGATTTGATCTTTAACTTCCTGCAATGTTCCTGCACCCCTTTTTGTGGCGGCTGGTAAGCCACTTAAGACCGATATTGACAGCGTAAATAGTAACATCTTAATGTGTTCTGGTTCATCACACTCATTTATCGCGGCCGCAGCTGCTACTTCCTGAAACATAATTGTAGGGTCATCTCCCATTTTTAGTTTCCCTAAATCACCCACCATTTCTTTCAATTGTGTGGTGTTATACGGTCTGGTATAATCACTCTGTAACACCCCTCTATTCTGTGCTCCTGCAGGGGGACCAAATTTCTGCTGCCTCATAGGATTCATTGGCAGTGGGACCGGAGGTTCTGGTACTTCTGGCGGGGGTCACAATTCACCGTATTGTGGTCCATCATCAGACCATTTTCCTTCCCCCGCAATATCCCCTTCCTCTGGGGTCATTAAGCATATTATCCCCGTCTCTACCGATAGACGAACTTTCAATCGCTCAATTTCCTTTCGGCATTTAGTGTGATCAGCTTCTCCCGCTTTTTGTTGCTGCAACGCCTTAAATGCTGTTTTTACATTGCTTACCTCTTCCTCAGCCGAGGCTGCCTGTCGCTGTTGCTTATGGCTTTCTTTCTCCCATTCATCAGCTCTTTGCCAATACACCATCACCTGACACTGCAAGTATTCTATGTTACTTTCCCCTTTCACCTTTTCAGCTTGTCTCTGTTCTCTTAATTCCTCTAACTCTTTTAGCAAGTGGTTCACCACCGCTTCCCTGCTGCTCGCCTTTTCTTTCAGTTGCTCAATCTCTTTCTTATTTTGAACTAATTGTCTTTGATAGGCTAATAGCCATATCGCTTTATACCATAGCACCTTTCCAAATGGACTTTCCGTCCATTCCTTTGCTTTTTGTACAGGGTCATCGTTCTGCACAATATCTCTAACCCATGGTTTATTTGTATCAAATTTTCCATTAATATATTTTGCTACCAAATCCTCATACTTCTCACTTTCTTGTCCGGCATTGTTATAAAAACGTTTCTTCCCATCGAGGTCCCTTCGTGGTCGCCAATTATGTAAGTCTTTCTCTTACTACTGTTCGGACCTCGAGAATTACGAATTAGCTTAACAATAACAGACAAGGATGTGATCAATAAAATTGGTCTTTATTCACACTATAGTTCAAAATTCGAGTGTGCATACAAGCACCTTTGGCAATAAATTCAAAGAACTCTCGGCAATGAATATGCCTGCAACTTATTAATTTAAACGTACATAAAAGTACCCCCTTAACAATTCACATGTACATAAAAGTACCCCTTTAACAACATCTAAGCTTATGTCTGATTTTCATACATAGTCCTTTATCTCTAGGTGATCGGTCCAGGGAAATTGTAAGTCGAAATATAGACTGGTCAGCTTTCTCAGTTCATTCTTCCTCCTGCTCTGTCTTCTGTGCTTCTAATGAATCCTTCTTGGTTCCTTTGGTGTTCCTTCTGAATCTTGAATCTCCCGCCCCTGGATTACTTCTGTTATCTTACTCTCTGCCTGCCTCTGATAGGTCAGTTTCACTCCAAACCTTCTCTGATTGGAGTTCCTCCCACATGACATGTTCCTGTTCCTGTGAGATGTGTGGGGGCGGGACTTCCTTGTCAATCATGTTCTTCCTTCTTGTCCATGTGGCCTCTCAAACAAAGGACCATGCTGACCACCAGGCAAAGGACCCCCTGCTGACTTCCACCATTTTGTGTCTTCACAAACAAAGAACACCTGCTGATTTCCTACATTTTGAATCCATCCATTATCATCTCACAATTCGTTCGCAATTTCGATCTCCACACGGTAGCAGCGGTTTTATTACAATTTTCAGAATCTTACATGACAGAGTCACAGCAGCAAAGCAGTGGAACCCCCAAGAAATGTCAGGGCCTCAATGTCAATTTAACTAATCTCTTCATTCCCATTTTCACACAGGGTTAGATTTAAATCTGTTTCCAATACTTTCAGATGTGATTTGATAATATTGTAATTTACCAAGGCCCTTTACAATGCAGCAAATATACTCACTTCTATCTCTGCGCTTCTGTGCTGGATCTTGTAGCTCGTAGGGTCTGGTATAATTGTTTGTGACATCCCTGAGGTTAGTTTTAATTAAATTTAGAGTTATCAATCCCAGTACCAGCAAGCAACTCCTACAGAATTTTAGATGATTGACAAAGAACAGGATTTTCATGCATTTAGAGAATGACAATGTGATTTAGTCCATTCCCAGGCACTAAATACTTAAGTATCAAATGATAAATTGAAAGTTTTAAATACCCTTGTTAGTTATGTGTTGCTTTAGTTCTGTGATAACACTGTAGAGGCAGCTAAACTGGTACTTTACCTAAGGCATCTTTATATCTTTACAAAAGCAAAATACTGCTGATGCTGGAAATCTGAACTAAAAAACTGAAAATTTGGGAAACACTCAGCAATCCTGGCAGCATCTGTGGAGAGAGAAAAAGAAAGTTGGACGATTTTGCCAGCCCTGGGGAGGCGGGTTTGGAGGCGGGACTGCCGGGAAAATGGCAGAATCTGGGGGCGGGTATCCATCCCGCCCCCAACCCGCCTCCATACCATCTTCCCAGGAGGCGGGTACCCGACCCACGCCGGGTCCCGTCTCCTGGAGGCGGGAAGGGGATTACAGCCACTTAACTGCCTGTTAACAGGTTTCTAACAGGCAGTTAAGAGGATTATCCCTATTTTTCCAACAGAGATGCAGGCTTCCCGACGTTGGGAAACCCCGCCAGTGTCAGCGAGGCGAGCAGTGGGTCTGCGGGGATGAGAGGGGTCCAAAATGCGCTGTGGAGGTGAGTGATGGGTGCAAGTGTGGAGAGGTAAGTATGTGAGGTGAGTGAAAAATGTTAGAAAAAGTTTCCTTACCTTTGTTTCTTTCTGCAGGCTTCAATCGTTGGGGATCCTGAGGCTCCGGTATCTCCACGGCAGAGAAGACAGAATGGCTGCTGCATTCTCCGATGCAACAGCCATCTGCTTTCTGCTCAGGAAATAGGTTTGGTGAGTCTTTAATACAAGAACTCACCAAACAACAGAGAATGTCAGTGTTTGACAGCTTCTCTGTCACCGGCTTTCCCTTAATTGGCCTGCTAAGCCCGCTGGGCAGGCTTAACAAGGTCAATCAACGGAAAATAGCGTGAATTGGCCACAAGTCGATGGAGGTGGGACTAAAACCCGATAATCAGCAGTCCTGCCTCCAACGCACCCCCTTTGGCAAAATCATTCAGGTCACTGGGCGCTTTGTGGCCGGTTAGCTCAGTTCGTGAGAGCATGGTGCTAATAACGCCAAGGTCCCGGTTCGATCCCCGTACGGGTCTTCAGAAGATTTTTAGGGAAATGGTGTTAGGGAAATTGACGGGATTGAAGGCCGATAAATCCCCAGGGCCTGATAATCTACGTCCTAGGGTACTTAAGGAAGTGGCCCTAGAAATAGTAGAAGCATTGCTGGTCATCTTCCAAAATTCTATAGACTCTGGAATAATTCCCATGGATTGGAGGGTAGCTAATGTAACCCCACTATTCAAAAAAGGTGGTAGAGAGAAAACGGGGAATTATAGACCGGTAAGCCTGACATCGGTAGTGGGGAAAATGCTAGAGTCCATTATAAAAGATGTAATAGCAGAGCACTTGGAAAACAGTGACAGGATCGGACAAAGTCAACATGGATTTACAAAAGGTAAATCATGCTTGACTAATCTACTGGAATTTTTTGAGGATCTAACTGGTAGGATAGATAAGGGAGAACCAGTGGATGTGGTGTATTTGGACTTTCAGAAGGCTTTCGATAAGGTCCCGCATAAGAGATTAGCATGCAAAGTTAAAGCACATGGGATTGGGGGTAAGGTACTGACTTGGATAGAGAACTGGTTGGCAGACAGGAAGCAAAGAGTTGGAATAAATGGGTCTTTTTCCAAGTGGCAGGCAGTGACTAGTGGGGTACCGCAGGGATCGGTGCTAGGACCCCAGCTATTCACAATATATATTAATGATCTAGACGAGGGAACTAGATGTAATATCTCCAAGTTTGCAGACGACACAAAGCTGGGTGGGCGTGTGTGCTGTGAGGAGGATGCCGAGAAACTCCAGTATGATTTGGACAGGTTGAGTGATTGGGCAGATGCATGGCAGATGCAGTATAATGTGAATAAATGCGAGGTTATCCACTTTGGTGGCAAAAACAGGAAGACAGATTATTATCTGAACGGCAATAGATTGGGAAAAGGGGAAGTGCAACGAGACCTGGGTGTCCGTGTGCACCAGTCGCTGAAGGTAAGCATGCAGGTGCAGCAGGCGGTTAAGAAGGCAAATGGTATGTTGTCCTTCATAGCAAATGGATTCGAGTACAGGAGCAAGGATGTCTTGCTGCAGTTGTACAGGGCCTTGGTGAGACCACAGCTTGAGTATGTTGTGCAGTTTTGGTTGCCTTATCTGAGGAAGGATGTTCTTGCCATGGAGGGAGTGCAGCGAAGATTCAGCAGACTGATACCTGGGATGGCAGGAATGACGTATGAAGAGAGAATGGGTCGATTGGGCTTATATTCGCTAGAGTTTAGAAGAATGAGAGGGGATCTCATTGAAATTTATAAAATTCTAACAGGACTAGACAGACTAGGTGCAGGAAGGATGTTTCCGATGGCGGGGGAGTCCAGAACCAGGGGTCACAGTCTAAGGATAAGGGGTAAGCCATTTAGGACTGAGATGAGGAGGAATTTCTTCACCCAGAGAGTGGTGAACCTGTGGAATTCTCTACCACAGAAGGCAGTTGAGGCCAATTCATTAAATATATTCAAGAATGAGTTAGATATATTTCTTAAAGCTAAAGGGATCAAGGGATATGGGGAGAAAGCAGGGACAGGGTACTGAATTTGGATGATCAGCCATGATCTCATTAAATGGCGGAACAGGCTCGAGGGGCCGAATGGCCTACTCCTGCTCCCATCTTCTATGTTTCTATGTAATAACCTTTCATCAGAACCTTTACATCTTACTTGGAATAATAGTCTCAGGGAGTCCTGCTACTTTGCCCCACAGCTTCCTCCTATTGAGCCCAGTTGGAGGCATACATGATTTGTGCATATCTGGGATTTGGTCAATGTACTTTGATAAGTTGAAGGAGAAAGAAAAATAACATAACTTAGCAAGCATTGGTTGGCATCACGCTGCCAAGTAGCACATCAGGGGAGCAGTGAGTTGGCACTTTGACCAAATAACACTCCCTCTAAATGATTTACTCGACCAGATTGTCTTCAATTACAACTTCATTGACATTCGTACAAGTCATATAGCAAAGTGATTGATAGATACAACTCATCCTGGAGCCTCAGATAATCTTTAGAAGCTGTTCGAGCTTTTCTCTCAGTTTATGGCAATATGATACATTGTAGCTTCTCAGTGTTGTTAATTTCTGTTGGAAAAAAGGTACTGACCTACATTGGCTCCCAGTCCAGCAACGCCTCGATTTTAAAATTCTCATCCCCGTGTTCAAATCCCTCCATGGCCACACCTCTCCATATCTCTATAACCTCCTACAACCTTGCGGGATCTCTGCGCTCCTCCAATCCTGGCCTCTTGTGCATCCCTGATTTCCTTTGCTTCACCATTGGCGGAGTTGCCTTCAACTGCCTAATCCCTAAACTCTGGAATACCCTCCCTAAACCTCTCTGCCTCTCTACCTCTCTCTTGTCCTTTAAGGCGCTTCTTAAAACCTACCTCGTTGACTGAGCTTTTGGCCACCTGTTCTAATATCTCTTTATGAAGCTCAGTGTCAAATTTTGTCTGATAACGCTCCTGTGAAGCACCTTGGGACGTTTTACTATGTTAAAGATGCTACGTAAGTGCAATTTTATGTTACTGTTCTTGTATGTCAACCCCGTATAATGACAAAATCCTATTTGCTGTAGGTCTCCTGTCATTAGGCGGCATTGTGGTTGGAGTTGCTAAGGTCCACCCACCATTGTTGTTTTTTCATTTATTTTTAGATGTGTTGTCCACAATTTTCAGGTACGTTAAACTGTTTTTTTTTTTACCCGATTTTCAAGACACCTGGGAGCCGCCCCCCCCCCCCCCATCTGTTGTCGTGTGACATTTGCAACTGCACCTATGTCATGTATACTTACTTTTGATGGAAAATAAATCATTTTTCCAGTTAGAAAGCAAGAAAGACTTGCATTTATACAGCGCCTTTTATGACCTCAGGACATCCCAAAGCACTTTACAGCCAATTAAGTACTTTTGAAGTGTAGTCACTGTTGTAATGTAGGAAACGCGGCAACTATGCTCACAACAAGCTCCCACAAACAGCAATGTGATACGGCTGACAGTTTGGTATTAACCTGATCTGAAAATTAATTATTCCAAGTCTTTGCTGTACTGCCACAAGCTCGTTTGTCAGCTGTTGAGAGTTTGAAATCATATCTTGTATATCTTTTAGTTTGCCAGGAAATTACTTCTGGGACTGCGTAATAAATATTTAATTCGTTCCAGCCCGATCTGAAAAATATTTAATTTAAGTTTGTGCTGCAGTTCTCCAAGCTGATTTAACAGCTACTGAGGTGAATTATATCTACTTATTTAGTGAGGACATGACATTTCAGCACTTACCATATAAATGGTATATAAATTGCTCAGTTCATGGTGTTTCTCCATGTTTACCTGCTGGCAATCTACTTCTGTGCTTTTGCTGGTAAGGCAACAAGTTCTTAATAACATTTGCAAGAATTGTTATTTGAGGAGGTAACAAGGAGGGTAGATGAGAGTAGAGCGTTTGATGTAGTGTATATGGACTTTAGCAAGGCTTTTGATAAGGTTCCACATGGCAGACTGGTCACGAAGTTAAAAGCCCATGGAATCCAGGGCAAAGTGTCAAGTTGGATTCAAAACTGGCTCGGAGACAGGAAGCAGAGGGTAATGGTTGATGGGTGTTTTTGTGACTGGAAGGTTGTTTCCAGTGGGGTTCCGCAGGGCTCAGTACTAGGTCCCTTGCTTTTTGTGGTATATATCAATGATCTAGACTTGAATATAGGGGGTATGATTAAGAAGTTTGCAGATAATACTAAAATCGGCTGTGTGGTTGATACTGAAGAAGGCAGCTATAGACTGCAGGAAGATATCAATAAATTGGTCAGGTGGGCAGAACAGTGGCAAATGGAATTCAATCCAGAGAAGTGTGAGGTAATGCATTTGGGGAGGGCTAACAAGGAAAGGGAATACACATTGGCCCAGAAATTAAACAGTGAGTGTTCCCGCGGGGGTAAGGCTTCCCCGCGATATCTCACTCCGCGCCTACCTTTTTCCTCCGGGCCCACACGAACTTTAGTTTCAAGGCCAGTCCCACATGCAGCTGTGCAGTGCTTGCGTGACCCAGAGACGCAATTAGTTCGTGCGAGCTCTGGGATCACGTGATTCAGTTAGAGCCAATGGCAGCACACCATCTTTCATTCATAGTTTTCACAGCAAGAGCTGTCAAAGCTATGAATCCTACACACCCCCAAAAGAACAGCTAAACCTCAATTAAATTTAAAAAAAAGCCATCACATTAATAAAATAAGTATAGTTAAATAAATTAACCACTTTAAACAAAAAATTAAATTTTTGAAAAAATTTAAAATCTTTTTAAAAGTTATAAAAATAAACTTACCTTTCTTTAAAGTCTCTAAAAAAGATAAACCTGTTGAAAAAAATTTAAAATAATACTTAATTAACTACTTACCTTGTTAAAAGAGGGTCTTACACCTCCTTTCTTCATGTGTAAGATCTTCCATGCTTACCTGTGCGTTCAAAGCTGCAAAAATAACTAAGTGCACTGCGTGCGCGCAGCCTGTAGCGCACACGCGGTTCACTTAGGAACCGCCCCCTTTTGAATTCACGAAGTGCCGGTTTCCCGCGCATGCGCAGTGCATGCAGGAAACCGGCAATTGGAGACCTAAAATGCGAGAGTACACAGTGCGTACTCTCGCGTATTAGGTCTAATTTTCGGGCCGTTAAATGGTAGGACACTGAGTAGTGTAGAGGAACAAAGGGACCTTGGAGTGCATGTCCACAGATCCCTGAAGGTAGCAGGCCAGGTAGATAAGGTGGTTAAGAAGGCATACGGAATGCTTGCCTTTATTAGCCATGGCATAGAATACAAACACCTCGGCAGATAGTCAGGATGATTTAATTTTGTTGTCTACAATTGTAAGGTACACATGCATTGTTCTCTATATATGCTTTGTCGAGTCTGTATTTCTTTACTACTTCACCTGAGGAAGGGGCGATTGATAGCTCCGAAAGCTTGTGATTTCAAATAAAACTGTTGGACTATAACCTGGTGTTGTGCGACCTCTCAATAGAATACAAGAGCAGGGGGGTTATGCTTCAACTGTATAAAACACTAGTTAGGCCTCAGCTAGAGTACTGCGTGCAGTTCTGGTCACCACATTACAGGAAAGATGTGATTGCACTGGAGAGGGTACAGAGAAGATTTACAAGGATGTTGCCGGGAGTAGAGAATCTTAGCGATGAGGAAAGACTGGATAGGCTGGGTTTGTTTTCCTTGGAACAGAGGAGGCTGAGGGGAGACCTTATTGAGGTGTATAAAATTATGAGGGGCATAGATAAAGTGGATAGAAAGGACCTATTTCCCTTAGCAGAGGTTTAAAGGGGATTTGAGGGGAAATTTCTTCACCCAGAGGGTTGTGGGGGTCTGGAACTCACGGCCTGAAAGGGTGGTAGAGGCAGGAACCCTAACCACATTTAAAAAGTACTTGGATGTGCACTTGGGATGCTCTAACCTGCAGGGCTACGGACCAAGAGCTGGGAAGTGGGATTAGGCTGGATAGCTCTTTGTTGGCCGGCGCAGACACGATGGGCCGAAATGGCCTCCTTCCGTGCTGTAACTTTCTATGATTCTATGGTTAACGCCACAAAGGGGGCGCCACTGAATTTCTCCCCCAAAGGATGTAAGAAATGCAATTATTCTTGCGTATCTAGGCAGGTCTAGTGGGATACCAATCCATGTCCATACGGTTGACAAATGGTGTGGGCCAGATAATTCTTCTTTGTCTACTGCTACCTCCAATTTCTCCTGCTCACTTGTGAATTGTGATACCCCTTCCTCAAACTCACCGCCTAAACTCTCAATGGTGGTCGTACCTGGGGTGTGGGCAGGGGGTGCGCTTGACTCGATGTGCTGTGATGTTCTAAAGTCGGTGGAGCCACTTGCTGCCACCTCATCTTTGGACAAACCTATAGAAAGAGAAAATGTATAAGTTGAGGGCACAATGCATACTCAAGATAGTGCCCTCAAAGAGAGGTAAGATCAGGAGACATTTTGTGCCTCATATACCTGCCTAGCAAGTATAACACCAGCAGGGAGGATTTAGAAAGTGAATCTGGGAAGCATACAATAAATGCTATTAGTGATACCACAGCTCCAAACTCATTCTTGCTGATTCTTTCTGCACCTCATTTGCCAAAAACACGAATACTATCTCATGTTCTGTGAGCTGATTAAGCTCTGGCAGTGTACTAGAGCAGAGAACACAGGAAGATGATAGAAAACTGCTCTCAGTCCACCCAGCTACTACACTACTGAGCTCCCTTTTAATGGCAACCAGAAGCCCTATAAGACCTGCTAGTTCACACAGTTTTGCACCTATTGGGCAAATAGCACTGAAACCTTCTGCCTGCAAATATTTTCCAAATACAACAAAAACAACGTGCATTTATATAGCACCTTTAATGTAGTGAAATGTCCCAAGGTGCTTCACAGGAGCATTATCAAACAAAATTTGATACTGAGCCAATAAAGAGATATTAAGACAGGGCAAAGATAGGTTTTAAGGAATGTCTTAAAGGAGGAGAGAGAGGTAGCGAGGTGGAGAGATTTAGGGAGGGAATTCCAGAACTTAGGGCCTTGGCAGATGAAGGCACGGTGGAGCGATAAAAATCAGGGAGAATTGGAGGAGCGCCGATATCTCAGAGGGTTGGAGGGGGTTACAGAGATAGGGAGGGGTGAGGCCATGGAGGGATTTGAAAACAAGGATGAGCATTTTAAAATCGAGGGGTTACCGGACCGGGAGCCAATGTAGCTCAGCCAACACAGGGGTGATGAGTGAACGAGACTTGGTGTGAGTGAGGATTCAGGCAGCAGAGTTTGCTTATGCAGGAAGCTTATTCAAATTAAAGAGAGGTTCTTTCCATGCAAAAGTCAGCCAGGATAGTCTTCCCAGTTGCCATTGCGGGCACAACTGCTTCTTCAAGATTGTTGTTAATCTTTCATGGGGAGCCTCGGTCATCGTTCTGTTGACCTGTGGTTTGGTTACCTACTATCTAGAGTATTGTGGTGTGGAGGTTTCTCAGGTGATGTGTTATTCCTAAGCTCAGCAGCCCACAGTCTGTTGATGTGCAAATAGAGCACGTTCTATGTTTTTAGAATCTTTACGCTAAATTGTCATGATTTGAAATGGTACTTTTTAAATCACTCTTTTACTGTGCACACATTCTTGCAGTAGTGAATAGAAAATGTACACATTGCAAATATTAAGCAGAAAATCTTATTTTCTTGATATTTTGTACTCATTTATAAATACAAAATAAGGCTGTAATTGTTTTATTGTACTGTACATAGTAATTTTACTTTACCTGTAATATTTATCTTGTCCTTGAATCAAAAGATGTTTCTTTTTCTCACTTAATTCTCCAGTGTATTCATCCTTCTTGTATGATATTTTTTCAGTCCTGTTTTATACATAGATTTGAACCCTTCAAATAGCTGGTAGTGTGTGCAAGCTGTGAGATGTGGGAGGGAGGCTTGCAGCAGTGATAAGTGTGTGAGGGTGAGGTGAAGCTATGAATGTGAGGTACAACTCATGATTGCTAGAAATTGTTGATAGGTGAGTGATGGGGGCGTGGTGCATTCAGCAGTGTGTGAGGCTAGTGGTACAGATGGTGGGGTTTGGCAATTGAAGATTAATTCACTGACCTTGACCACTCGTGTGAGGTCATTAAAATTCTTCCATAACTGCATCCATGTCCTCGGGGCTTCACTGCTGGCATTCAGCACAGCGGCTATCTGCTCCCATTGCACTTTACACTGTTGCTTGGAAGGCCTCCTGTGGAAACAGCACCTCTCTCCTATCCACCTTCTGCACCACGGCCTCCAGTGTTGCATCCGAGAACCTTGGTGCACGCTCTCTCCCCTGTTGTGCCATCATTAACTGTTATTTACTGCCTTCCCCAGCCAGTTCAATGAGCTGATGCAGATAGAATGCACCTCCCCTTTAAGAGATGCAAACTATCTTTAAGAAGAGCAGTCTAGCTTTAAGTGGTGCTAGCCTCGCATGAACGTGGACCCCCCTACTGAGCATTCAGCAACTCAGCAGCGCGTTCAGTGCTGGGCTGAATGCCACAATCATTGAAGTGAGCAGGCAGTACTAAGTTCGTGTGCTGCCTGCATCTCTCTGAATGGGCGCATCACCATCCCCGCGCCCGTTTTTGGGGGCAAACCAATTTCTAGGCCTTTGCCTTTATGGATGTATCTGTTCCAGGCATGTGGTGCTGTTTTGTACTGTCTATTCTGTTAGTATGATATTCATGTAGAGGCTGCAGAAAATCAACTATTCCCTCCATGTTAGTGTCACACTTGCATCTATTTCCAATATGCCCTTGCAGAACAAGGTACTAATGTAATGCATTGCAAAATGGAGTTGTTGCACATATTGTACCATGCAACAATGTGGGAGAATCTCTTCAGTATTACTACATCATGCTTCTACATATATCAGTACTGCATTTATATGTGCTTTGTATTACAAATTCTGACTGATAATCAAAACAATAACATGAACTGTTTTGACTCAAGTCAATCACGATAAACAAATCTGGCACAAATGTGAGTTTATAATGTTATCATCTCAAAGCTCACCTTTTCTCCAAAGCTTTCAATCATCCCTAATTTCCCATCCCTCACTTGGGCTGTGATTTTACTAACCTCGGCGGTTCCGTGGTGGGCAACATTGGTGGCGGGTCCTGACCCAGCTGCTGTCTCCATCCCGGCCTCTGAAATGACTTTCCCTTGATTGGGCTTGTTAAGCCTGCCCAGTGTGTTTTCTGGCCAATTAGAGGAAGCAGATCTGGTGACATCATTTGATGACGCGTCATCAGCCGGTTTCCTTAAATTGCCCATGGCCAACTTTATTTTGACCTTTGTGCTGTCAGTGTTCTACAGCATTGAGGTGCTGCAAACACTGACACGCACTGCACAGAGGTGCAGGGCTGTACCCAGGCTCTCCCATGACTCCCTCCATATGCTTATGGAGGGAGTCACAGCATTCAGGGAGGTCCTCTTCCCTTCCCATGGGCAGAAGAGACCTCCCCAGGATATCAACACAGCCTGGTTGCACATTGCACAGGAGGGCAGAAGCAGGGATGTGGTCAGGAGGACCTGGGTGCAGTGCCGCAAATGGTTCAATGATCTCAGTAGACCACGAAACGTTAGTACAAAGCCACACTCAATCTCATGCTGCTGTGCCTCTCATCACATCCCCATCACTCTGCCTTCCCTACCCTACTCCTGCACATCATACACCAACTTACTGTGGACCTCCACCCATCCCTCTCTATCTACATTATCACATCCCCATCTCACTAGCCACCCCTCACACTCACCCTCATCCTAGTCCAATCATTCCAACTAACGATACAGAATGCACTTGGGTGTTTTATGCAATGTTCATGTAAAGTTTCTGTTAATGTGGTGTCAACCATTGAAGCCTTTATTTTCAACACTTTGCGTTCTTGGACAGATTTGTGTGCACCTTTGGAAGTGGCTTAATGAGTTGCAGTGAATGGTACCCCCTGCAATGGTGATGAGTGTGAAAGCAATGGCTTGGTCATTGTAGGGATGCTTTATGGTGTTGGTGTGGGGTGGTGCCAACCTGGCGCATCATGTGGCAGCCAGGGTGCGCAGCATCAAATGGAGTAAATCTGGCCATGGTGAGGCCATCCCTGGCCTCCTGGCAGCAATGTGGTCGGGTGCTGATGCCCTCTGTCCTGTGCAGCATCTGTTGATTGCGGAGAAGGTTGTTGGTGTTGTTGTTGGTGCTGTTGGTGTGCCTGGTGCTGCTGGTGTTGGGGCTGACCGTGGTGGGATTCTGAGGACCAAGATGAGAGTGTATAAAGGGCACCCATGCTGATGGAATAGATGGCAGGTGAAGTAAGAAAGACTTGCATTTCTATAGCACCTTCCACGACCACCGGACGTCTCAAAGCGCTTTACAGCCAATGAAGCACTTTTGGAGTGTAGTCACTGTTGTAATGTAGGAAACGCGGCAGCCAATTTGCGTACAGCAAGCTCCCACAAACAGCAATTTGATAATGACCAGATAATCTGTTTTCGTTATGTTGATTGAAGGATAAATATTGGCCAGGGCACCGGGGATAACTCCCCTGCTCTTCTTGGAAATAGTGCCAATAGATCTTTTACTTTCACCTGAGAGGGCAGGCGAGGCCTCGGTTTTAATGTCTCATTCAAAAGATGACACCCACAACAGAACAGCACTCCCTCAGTACTGCACTGGAGTATCAGCCTAGATTTTTGTGCTCAAGTCCCTGGAGTGGGACTTGAACCCACAACCTTCATGACACAAAGAAGAGAGTGCTACCCACTGAACCACAGCGGACAAGTAGAGATGATAGAAGTGATCTGTCAATGGTGAGGGAGGGTAATGAGATCAGACTGGATGGAGACTTGTGTAAAGACTTGCAGCATGGTGAATCTGCTGTATGCCTCAGAGACATGGACCATGTACAGCAGGCACCTCAAAACACTGGAAAGGTACCAACAACGCTGCCTCCGCAAGATCCTGCAAATCCATTGGCAGGATAGGCGCACCAACGTCAGTGTTCTTGCTCAGGCCAACATCCCCAGCATCGAAGCTTTGACCACGCTCGATCAGCTCCGATGGACAGGTCACATTGTCCGCATGCCCGATACGAGACTCCCAAAACAAGCACTCTACTCGGAGCTCCGGCACGGCAAGAGAGCCCCAGGTGGGCAGAGGAAACGCTTCGAGGACACCCTCAAAGCCTCCTTGAAAAAGTGTAACATCCCCACCGACACCTGGGAATCCCTGGCCCAAGACCGCACAAAGTGAAGGAGAAGCATCCGGGAAGGCGCCGAACACCTCGAGTCTCTTCGCCGGGAGCAAGCGGAAGCCAAGCGCAGGCAGCGCAAGGAGCGCACGTCAACCCAAGCACCCCGACCCACCCGCCCCTTCAACCACCGTCTGCCCCACCTGTGACAGAGACTGTAGGTCCCGCATTGGACTCATCAGTCACCTGAGAACTCATTTTTAATGTGGAAGCAAGTCATCCTCGGTTCCGAGGGACTGCCTAAGAAGAGGGTGAATCTGTTGTGGAAATACTGCGAGGAAGAGCTTGTGGCTGAGGGAAGATATCTCTGTAAGGTGGGAGCTTTTACTCTACATTTGAAGCTGTCAACTCAACAGCTGATTCAATGGCCACTCAACTCCCTCCTCAGATTGACAGACGTGGTCCATGACCAACGTGGACGCCGTGGGTGAGCTGTCAAATGCAGAAGTTGAGCTGAAATTCATTCTTAAGTGGCTCTAAACAAGCCTGAATTGGGTCCCCCCCACTGTGAACCCGCCGCTGCGTGTCGGGTCTGCTCCGCGCTGACAGACCCGACATCGGAGAAAGGTGCGTGGCGGCAGGTTCACAGCGGGGTCCCAACCCGCAGGGGAAAAAAATACACTTTCCTACCCGACCTGCCATCGATCACGCCCGCTGACCCCCCGCAAAATCCAGCCCTCGATGTTCTGTTTCTCTTGTTACTCTTCTGTAAAGTGTTTTGAGATGTTTTGTACATGACAGATGGTGTGTCTGTGCACATTGTTGCTGTTGTCATAGTGCTGGTGGACTGCACCATTTTAAAGTGAAGATTATGCCCCTTGCCCCAATAATTGGTTCCTTTTGGTTATTTCTAAGTGTACTAGTGTTACCTGAAAAGCAAGGGGAGTAATTCTGACTCAAATGAAATTGTTTGGGCGGGAATACATAATTTCAAGTACTATTGGTGTTGGACATGTTAGATGGCTGAAAGTTCACCAGTTGTAAATTACTGTTAAACATGTTCACACAACTAAAGATTCCTGATGTTCTCATATTTGGTGGTGGATAGTTGCTTACCCTGTAAAAGCTCTTAAATCGTCCAGATCGTGAACAAAAGTGCAAATCATCTGTAATATGGGCGATGAATAATGGTTATTAGCATTATCTCTCCAAAGGCCACAGTCACTTCCTTCCCATTATCCATAGGCTGTACAGCCAGTGATTGGACATAATACCCCTTGCATTGGCTCCTGTAAACATCTTTTTGGGCTTCTGAATATATATATTGGAAATGGGTAATGGTGATGTTGGGGAAGGAAACAGCGGATAACAATAAGTAGTTGTTGGAACCTGGTGCATGGACAAGACTGAATACGCCAGCCTGGCTTAGTTGGCAGTTCTCTATTTTCTGAGTCAGAAATTTGTGACTCAAACCCGACTGCAGGCCTATATAGCAGACTGTGACTTTAATACAGAACTGAGGGAGTGATGCATTGTCAGAGGTGTTGTTCTTTGGATGAAATAAATCAATGCCCTAGGTCTGCCTGTTCAGGTGGTTTTGGGGAAAATAAAAACCCCATGGCACTATTGGAGGAAGGGCAAGGAGTTTTCCAGGTGTCCTGACCAGCATTCTTTCCTCAACCAATATCACCAACAACAGATTGGTTATTCATCTCATTGCTATTTGTGGGACTTTGCTGTGCACAAAAAGGCTGTCATGCTTGCCCACACAACATCAGAGACTGCAGCATAATTTAATACTTATGAAGTGCTTTCTGAGAGATGTCATACGATGTCGCATTAACGTAAGTTCATTTAAATGCCTCAAGAAGTACTGGAGAAATATTCATCACATTTCATCAAATTGGTTCAGTTCATTTGTAATAGAAATCATTTATAGTGAATAATTTTTGCAAAGCAACTTTCTGATGTCAGGCTAAATATTCTTACTTCTTGGTTCTCTCTATTCACAATAAAATATGAGGAAAATTTGAAAAAGCATCTCTATTATGTTGCTTTTGAATTGTGATTACTTAAAAGTTTGAGTAAATCAGAAGGTCAATTGCTGAATACTCCATGTTTAATTATATTTTCCAGATACATAGCTCTGCTACTTGTAATTTGAGGGATATAAACTATTGCGACTGCATAATTAACATTTTACATATTTTATATTACAAGTTCTGTAAATGGCAGTTCAAGCCTATCAACTGGAATTTCCACAGAAGAAGAAATATGAGCTACGTATTTCCAAAGCAATTTATTTATGAAACATTTATGAACATTATAAGGACAGTTGACTTTGCATTTCTTCGTAAGGGGCACTGTTTTTGTGCTAAAAAAAAGTGTTTGACAAACCATTTTTGGTTTGGCCAGAACGAAAACCCAGGAGAGCTCTGCATTCGTTTCATCATGATAGTGACATGTGTGACAAGCCAGTGATCTTTTTTGATGTTACATAGAATTACATAGAAATTACAACACAGAAATAGGTAATTCAGCCCAACCAGTCGTGTTGGTGTTTATCTTCCATATAAGCAGTAGCTCAGATCCCATGTCCAAAATCTCTTACATTTAATCTGCTAGCTATGTCACCTTGTTTTAGATCCCTTAATCACTAGAAACAGTCTGGCTCTATCTACTCTATCCCATCCCGTTTTATTTTGATTATGCCTCTATGAAGCACCTTGGGACATTTTTCTATGTTGTAGACGTTGTATAAATGCTGATTATTGTTGTTATCGCTTCATTATTTTAAACATTATTTTAAGCACCTCTATCAAACGATCCTCCGTAGCAATGAAGACATGATTGATGGCATTATGCTGTGTGTTTATATAGAAAAAAATGTTTGCCATGTGGATTTTCATCAAGAAGATACCCCAGTGGTAGGCGCCCATAGGATATTGGGCGGTGCGGTGGATTAGGGCACTCTGTGCAGCTCCAGGACCTGGGTTCAAATCCAGCTCCAACAGATAAAAAGAAAAGCTCCTCTCTTCAATCACTTCAAACGTCTGAACCGACATTTGTCTGGGTCGTCTCAGCCCAGGCGGCACAGGTCCACAGCATCAAATTTCTCAGCTAGAACTCTGCACTTTGTATCAAAACATTCCGATGCAGCGATAACTATTATCGGGAGGCCAGGGGTTGTTGGAGCCTCCATTCAGCCAAGGCAGGACTCTGGAATTACTCCTTTGGCAATCATGTTAAATCTTCCAGTTTTATTTGCTGTCACTCAATGTTGTGAGATACATATCCTGGTTATAGTTAAAATTGGTTATACCCTGTCATAATGGTACCTAATAAACAAAAATAAAGATGACTAGTATGGAAAAAATGGTCACATTGGTGCACTAGAGGCTATTTTCCTAAATTTCGATTGAGGTGCTTTCTGGGAGCAAAGTAAAAGAACTGCATTCTTCAAGTAATCAATGGTCTGCCTAACCAATGATATACTTGGTGTTGCTCCAATTTCCAACCTTGAGGACTGTGCAGTCTATAAAAACTTATTTATTTTTTGTTTAATTAATACAGAGCAGAACATTCTAAGATTTGGATAAGTGTATCTCTTTCACTGAAATCTTTCTTGATGCTTTAAGCGTAAGGGTTTTAATTTAGCATAATGATTTGAACATTGGATTGTAAATGGAGTTTTCGTAATAGATTTTCCTGCCATGTGTAGCAGTGTCAGAGAAGATGAGTTCGATATGTTTAGACAGCTTGGATGGGACACTGCTTTTGTCACCGTCTTTGGCAGGCAATACAATGTGATGGCACAATTCATATCAAAACACATTGGGGTAAATTTTCATCTTCACCTCATGGGCGGTAACCTGGCGATCTGATTGCCCATCCTTTATAGAAACCACAAATATTCGGCCCTTTGAGCCTGCTCCACCTTTCAATAAGATCATGGCTGATCTTCTGCTTAAACTCCACTTTCCCACCCTATCACCATATCCCTTGATTCCCTTAGCATCCGTAAATCTATTGATCTCTGTCTCGAATATACTCAATAACTGAGCATCCACAGCCCTCTGGGTTAGAGAATTCCAAAGATTCACAACCCTTTGAGTGAAGAAATTTCTCCTCATCTCAGCCCTAAATGGCCGGCCCCTTATTCTGAGACTGTGACCTCTAGTTCTAGACTCTCCAGCCAGGGGAAACATCCTTCCAGTATCTACCCTGTCAAACCGCCTAAGAATTTTGTATGTTTCAATGAGATCACCTTTCATTCATCTAAACTCTAGGGAATATAGGTCTAGTCTACTCAATCTCTCCTCACAGGACAATCCCTTCATCCCAGCAATCAGTCTGGTGAACCTTTGTTGCACTCCCTTGAAGGCAAGTATATCCTTTCTTAGGTAAGGAAATCAAAACTGTACACAGTACTCCAGGTGTGGTCTCACCAAGGCCGTATATAATTGCAGTAAGACTTCTTTACTCTGATACTGTAATCCCTTTGTAATAAAGGCTAACATACCATTTGCTTTCCTAATTGCTTGCTGTACCTGCATGTTAACTTTCTGTAATTAACTTTCTGTGTACTAGGATGCCCAGATCCCTCAAATTCCAACATTTCCTGTCTTTAAGCTTTAAAAAATATTTTGCTTTTCTATTATTCCTACCAAAGTGAATAACCCAAATCTCAATCCATGCTAATATATTGCCCTCAATCTCATGAGCCCTAATTTTGTATAACAACCTCTTGTATGGCACCTTATCGAATGTTTTTTGAAAATCTAAAAACAACTAGGGCCAGAAATTCGGGTCGAAGGCTTCCCGCAGGTTGCAAGCCCCCAACCTGCACTTACCTAGCGCGCCTGCCATTGTGCTGTGGACCCGTGTGGGATTCCGATCCTGGGCCTCCTCCAGCTGCCGGTGTGCAGTGCTTGCGTATCCCAGGGGCGCAGTTAGTTCGAAGCGTCCCCATGGATCACGTGGGCCATGGAGAGCCATGGAGAGCAGGGTATTTTCATTCATAGATTTGACAGGAAGACCTGTCAAATCTATGAATAGAGATCGGCCCCAAAACCTAACTAAAACTTCAAATACATCAAAAAAAAATCACATTTTTAAAATAACTAAAAATTACATAAGTTAACTTTTAAACAAAAATTTAAATTTTTGAAAAAATTTATTACAGTTTTTAGCAGGGCTAAAAATAAACTTACCTTTCTTTAAAGTATTTAAAAAAGATAAACCTGTGGAAAAAATGTTTAAATTTTATCTTAATTCACCACTTACCTTGTTAAAAGCAGGCCTTGCGCCTGCTTTTTCCCCGCGCAGCTGCTAGGGACTTACCCTCACAGAGAAACCTGAAAAAAAAGCGGAAGTTCGATGTGTGCGCGCTCTACCTCTCTGGCGCACGCGTTTGACCTCCGAACCCCTTCCTTCAAGGGAACGGAAGTTCCGGTTTCCAGCGCATGTGCAATGCATGCAGGAAACCGGCACTTTCGTTGGGTCTACGGGTGAGTACACAGCGCGTACTCATCCGTGGAGACCCGAATTTCTGGCCCATCATCTACTGGTTCCCCCTTATCTATCCTACTAGTTACAACCTCAAAAGACTCTTAACAGATTTGCCAAACACGACTTCGCTTTCATACATCCGTGTTGACTCTGCCAAATCCTATTATGATTTTCTAAGTGCCCTGTTACCATGTCCCTAATAATAGATTCTAATATTTTCCCTACTACTGATGTCAGGTTAACTGGCCTATAGTTCCCTGTTTGCTCCCAATCCTCAGGCTTACCTTCTTGGCAACATTATAAGCCTCTTCCTTTAACATAATACTCTAACTTCTCTTGTTTTCCACGGTTGGACTACTTTTCTCGTGGAGTTTTATTCCTTAAGGGAATGTATATTCGTTGTGAATTATGAATTATTTCTTTAACTGTTTGCCATTGCCTATCTACTGTCATATCTTTTAAGCTAGTTTCCCTATCTACCTTAGCCAACTTTCCCCTCATATGTACGTAGTTTGCTTTGGTCAGTTTTAAGATCCTAGTTTTGGACTTAACTAAATCACTCTCAAACTCAATATAAAATGATATCACATCATGATCACTGTTCCCCAGAGGCTCCTTTACTACAAGGTTATTAGTTAACCCTGCCTCATTGCACAATACTAGATCTAAAATAGCCTGTTCCCTAGTGGGTTCCTCGACATACTGATCTAGAAATCTATCTTGAATGCGTTCCACACTATTACTGCAAATTTGGTTTACCCAGGCTATATGAAGATTAAAGTCCCCCGTGATTACTGTATTACCCTTGTTACATGCACCTCTAATTTTCTGATTTATACTCTGCCTGACACTACAACTACTGTTAGGGGGCCTGTAAACTAATCCCACCAGTGTTTTCTGCCCCTTGTTTCTTAGCTCGACCCAAACTGATTCTATATCTTGATTTCACGAGCTAAGATCCTTTCTCTCTACTGTCTTTATCCCATCCTTTATTATCAGGGCTAACCCCCTCCCCTCCTCCTTTTCCATTCTGCTTATCTCATCTAAAAGTCATGTTTCCTGGAATATTTAGTTCCCAACCTCAGTCGCTCTGTAACCACATCTCCGCAATGGCTAACTTTGTTTCTATTTTTCCCTGATGCCCTATTACCTTTGTTAAGCTCTCTGTCACTTCCTCACTTACTCTGCTTATTGTTACCCAAATCTCTACTCTGCTCTACAGCCTTGACTTTTCTCTAACTGCTACTGAATTTACCCTTTCCTGAATCCTCCCACCCCCACTTCATTAGTTTAAAGCCCTATCTGCCAACCTAATTATTTGATTCGCCAGGACACTGACCTCAGCCCAGTTTAAGTGGACCCCTGCCCCAACGGAACAACTCCCTCTTTCCTCTGAACCATGTCCGGTGCCCCATGAATCGAAACTCCTGCCTCCCACACCACTCTCTTCTTTTAACCTTCTAATCTATTTGTCCCTGCCAATTTGCATGTGGCTCAGGTAACAATCCAGAGATTATTACCAGTGAGGTTCTGCATTTTAATTCGGACCCTAGTTCCTCAAACTCTTGCAACAGAACCTCATTCCTAGTTCTACCTATGTTGATGGTTCCTATGTGGACCCTGGAGCAACTACACAACTGGATCCTCCCCCTCACACTCCAAGTTTTTCTCCAGCCGCGAGGAGATGTCCTTAACCCTGGCACCGGACAGGTAACACAACCTTCGGAACTCCGGTCGTGGCTGCAGAGAACAGTATCTATCCACCTGACTATACTGTCCCCTACCACAACTACATTCCCTTTCACACCCCCCGCTTGAATGGCTTCCTGTACCATGGTGCCGTTGTCAGTTTGCTCATCCACCCTGCAGACTTTGCCCTTATCCACACAGGCAGCAACAACCTCGTACCTGTTGGATAAGGACAAAGGCCGTGGCTCCTCCAGCACTGCACCCGGGGTACCCTTACCTGCCTGACTCACAGTCACACCCTTCTGTCCCTGACCATTAACCAGAACTGTACCACTACCTAATCTAACTCAAACTCCCACATGCTGCGGCACACCTCCTGCACTGCTATCCCTTTCTAACCTTATTTTATTTATTTAATTTATTCAAGTTTAGGGCATAGAAATTCGTCAGCCCCCGAAATTGGGCACTTGGATCGTGATGCGCGATCAACCCGTGCCCGTTCAGATGAATGCAGACAGCACACGAACTTCATGCTACCTGCTCATTTCCACACAGCATTCAACCCAGCGCTCAACGCGCTGCTGAGTGACTGAACACTCAGCAGGGGCCCAAGTTCGTGCAAGACTAGCACCCATTAATTCTAGCTTACACTACTTAAAGGCAGTCTGCACCTCTTAAAGTGGAGGTGCCTTCTGCCTTCAGCAGCTCATTGAACTAGCTGAGGAAGAGAGTGAGAGGAGAAAAGAAAAAAATGTTACACCAGGGGAGAGAGCGTATGCCTAGGTTCTCCAATGCAGCACTGGAGGCCTTGGTGCAGGAGGTCAGCTCGAGGAGAGAGGTGCTGTTTCCACAGGGGGGCCAGGAGGCCCTCCAGGCAACAATGTAAAGTCCAATAGGAGCAGATAGCCGCTGTGGTGAATGCCATCAGTTTAGCCCTGAGGACGTCGACCCAGTGCAGGAAGAACTTTAATGACCTCACACAAGTGGTCAAGGTAATGCCATAACCTACCATCTGCACCACAAGCCTCAAACACTGCTCAATGCACCACACCCCCACTCACCTACCAACAATCTCAACCAACCACGACTCATACCTCACAATCCTAGCTTCACCTCACCTTCACACACTTACCACTGCTGCAAGCCTCACACCCACATCTCACAACTTGCCCACACTGTCAGCTATTTAACCGTGACAGGCATATCGCTCAAACGCATTGCGCCACATTGGGTTAAGTATATCTCCTCACGGTTGGAGAAGAACTTGGAGTGGGAGGGGGAGGTTCCAGTTGTCGTGGTCCATGTAGGAACCATCGACATAGGTAGAACTAGGAATGAGGTTTTGCTGAGAGAGTTTAAGGAGCTGGGGTTGAAATTAAAACACAGAACCTCACAGGTAATAATCTCTGGATTGTTACCTGAGCCACGCGCAAATTGGCATAAGGACAAGCAGATTAAAAGGTTAAATGCATGGCTGAAAGATTGGTGTTGGAGGCAGGGGTTTCGATTCATTGGGCACTGGCATCAGTATTGAGGAAAGAGGGAGATGTTCCGTTGGGACGGGCTCCGCTTAAACGGGGTTGGGATCAGTTTTATGGCGAATCGAATAACTCGGGTGGTAAATATGGCTTAAAGCTAATGAAGCAGGGTGGGAGGATTCAGGAAAGGGTAAATTCAAAAGCAGTAAGAGAAATGTCAAGGCTGTAGCGCAGAGTTGTGATTTGGGTTAAAATAAGCAGAGCGGGTCAGGAAGGGACAAAGGGCTGAACAAAGGTAATAAGGCATCAGTGACTAAGGGAAAAATAGAAAAAAGTTAAAGCTAAAGACACTATATCTGAATGTGCACAGCATTTGCTACAAAATAGATGAATTAATAGCGCAGATAGAAATAAATGGGTTTGACCTAATAGCCATTACGGAGATGTGGCTGCAGAGTGACCAAGGTCAGGAACTAAATCTTCCAGGATACTTGACTTTTAGAAGAGATAGGCAGAATGGAAAAGGGGGGAGGTAGCCCTGATAATAAAGGATAGGATAAGGACAATAGAGAGAAAGGATCTTAGCTCGGAAAAACAAGATGTAGAATCAGTTTGGGTGGAACTAAGAAACAACAAGGGGCAGAAAACACCAGTGGGAGTAGTTTATAGGCCCCTAACAGTAGTTGTAGTGTCGGGCAGAGTATAAATCAGGTAATTAGAGGTGCATGTAACATGGGTAATACAGTAATCATGGGGGCTTTAATTTTCATGTAGACTGGGCAAACCAAATTTGCAGTAATAGTGCAGAGGATGAGTTCATGGAATGCATTCAAGATAGATTTCTAGATTAGTATGTCGAGGAACCAAAGGTAATAGGGCATCTGTTCAAATAGCCTGTTAGGGAACAGGCTATTTTAGACCTAGTATTCTGCAATGAGACAGAGTTAATTAATAACCTTGTAGTAAAGGAGCCTCTGGGGAGCAGTGATCACAACATGATAGAATTTGATGTTGAGTTTGAGTGTGATTTAGTTAAGTCCGAAACTAGGGTCGTAAGTCTGAACAAAGCAAACTACGTAGATATGAGAGGCAAGTTGGCTCAGGTAGATTGGGAAACTAGATTAAAAGCCATGAGGGTAGATAAGCAATGGCAAACAATTAAAGAAATAATTCATAATTTGCAAGAAATATACATTCCCGTAAGGAACAAAAACCCCACGGGAAAAATGGTCCAGCCGCGGCCAACAAGAAAAGTTAAAGATAGTATTAGATTAAAGGAAGAGGCTTATAATGTTCCCAGAAAGAGTAGTAAGAAAGAGTTTAAATGAGGTAGCTACAGAGATAGTGGATGCATTGGTTTTGATATTCCAGTATTCCCAGATTCTAGAATGGTCCCCGCGGATTGGAAGGTAGCAAACATAACCCCGCTATTCAAGAAAGGAGGGAGAGAGAAAACAGGGAACTGTAGACCAGTTAGCCTGACATCAGTAGCAGGGAAAATGCGAGAATCTGTTATTAGGGACGTGGTAACAGGGCACTTAAAAAATCATAATATGATTGTGCAGAGTCAACACGGAATTATGAAAGGGAAATCGTGTTTAACAAATCGAATAGATTTTTTTGAGGTTGTAACTAGCAGGGTAGATAAGGGGGAACCAGTGGATGTAGTGTATTTGTATTTTCAGTAAGCATTTGATAAGGTGCCACACAAGAGGTTATTACACAAAATTAGGACTCATTGGATGGGGGTAATATATTAGCATGGATTGAGGATTGGTTAAGGTCCAGAAAACAGAGAGTAGGAATAAATGGGTCATTTTCAGGTTGGCAGGCTGTAACTAGTGGGGTACCACAAGGATCAGTGCTTGGGCCTCAGCTATTTTCAATCTATATCAATGACATGGATGAGGGGACTGAGCGTAATGTATCCAAGTTTGCTGACAGTACAAAGCTCAGTGGGAAAGTAAGTTGTGAGGAGGATGCAAAGAGGCTGCAAAGGGATATAGACAGGTTAAGTGAGTGGGCAAGAACGTGGCAGATGGAGTATAATGTGGAGAAATGTGAAGTTATCCACTTTGGTAGTGAAAATAGAAAAGTAGAATATTTTTTAAATGGTGAGAGATTGGGAAATGTTGGTATTCAGAGGGACCTGGGTGGCCTTGTACACAAATCACTGAAAGTTAACATGCAGGTACAGCAAGCAATTAGGAAAGCAAATGGTATGTTGGCCTTTATTACAAAACAATTGGAGTATAAGAGTAAAGAAGCCTTATTGCAATTATATAAGGCCTTGATGAGACCACACCTGGAGTATTGTGTACAGTTTTGGTCTCCTTACCTAATGAAGGATATACTTGCCGTGGAGGGAGTGCCACAAAGGTTCACCAGACTGGTTCCTGGGATGGGGGGATTGTCCTATGAGGAGAGATTGAGTAGACTAGACCTATATTCCCTAGAGTTTAGAAGAATGAGAGGTGATCTCATTGAAACATATACAACTCTTACAGGGCTTGACAGGGTAGATACTGGGAGGACGTTTCCCCTGGCTGGAGAGTCTAGAACTAGCGTCACAATCAGCCATTTAGGACTGAGATGAGGAGAAATTTCTTCACTTAGAGGGTTGTGAATCTTTGGAATTCTCCCTTCTGTTTCCTCTTCTTCCTCTTCCTCTTCCTCCTCTTCCACTTCCACCTCTTCCGTTTCCGCCTCCTCCCCTTCCTCCTCCTCATCTCCCTCCTCCTCTTCCTCCTCCTCCTCCTCCTCCTCCTCCTCAGCTGGCCGCCGTATGCCTGGTCGCTAGGGCTGTGCCTTCAAGATGGTGAGGTTGTGGAGCATGTTGCAGACCACGACAAATGTTGAGACATGATCTGATGAGTACTGCAGGGCTCCTGCAGGTTGGTGCAGGCAGTGGAAGTATTGTTTAAGGATGCCAATGGTCTGCTCTACCAGATTCCATGTGGCAGCATGGTTCTCATTATACGCATGTTGCCCACGTGTGGTTGGGTTGCGGAGCGGAGTCATGAGGCACGTGGTCAGCAAAAAGAACTTGTCACCCAGTAGCCACTTTCTGGTTTGTCTTGGTGGCTGAGGGAACAGCGGAATGGTGCAGAATAAAGGCATCATGACTGCTGCCAGGATACCGGGCATTCACCATCATGATGTGCTGAACATGGTCAGGCACCAACTGCACATTCAGCGAGCAGTAACCTTTGCGGTTGCGGTACATCTCAGCATTTTTACCGCTCCACTCTCAGCCTCGCCCTTTCCTCCCGCTCCGCTTTTGGCCTCTCCCTTTCCTCCCGCTCCACTCTCAGCCTCGCCCTTTCCTCCCGCTCCGCTTTCGGCCTCTCCCTTTTCTCCCGCTCCGCTTTCGGCCTCTCCCTTTCCTCCCGCTCCGCTTTCGGCCTCGCCCTTTCCTCCCGCTCCACTCTCGGCCTCGCCCTTTCCTCCCGCTCCACTCTCAGCCTCGCCCTTTCCTCCCGCTCCACTCTCGGCTTTGCCCTTTCCTCTCGCTCCACTCTCGGCCTCGCCCTTTTCTCCCGCTCCGCTCTCGGCCTCGCTCTTTCCTCCCGCTCCACTCTCAGCCTCGCCCTTTCCTCCCGCTCCGCTTTCGGCCTCTCCCTTTTCTCCCGCTCCGCTTTCGGCCTCGCCCTTTTCTCCCGCTCCTCTCTCAGCCTCGCCCTTTCCTCCCGCTCCACTCTCAGCCTCGCCCTTTCCTCCCGCTCCACTCTCAGCCTCGCCCTTTCCTCCCGCTCCACTCTCAGCCTCGCCCTTTCCTCCCGCTCCACTCTCAGCCTCGCCCTTTCCTCTCGCTCCACTCTCGGCCTCGCCCTTTTCTACCGCTCCGCTCTCGGCCTCGCTCTTTCCTCCCGCTCCACTCTCAGCCTCGCCCTTTCCTCCCGCTCCGCTCTCGGCCTCTCCCTTTTCTCCCGCTCCACTCTCAGCCTCGCCCTTTCCTCCCGCTCCACTCTCAGCCTCGCCCTTTTCTCCCGCTCCACTCTCAGCCTCGCCCTTTCCTCCCGCTCCGCTCTGGGCCTCGCCCTTTCCTCCCGCTCCACTCTCGGCCTCGCCCTTTTCTACCGCTCCGCTCTCGGCCTCGCCCTTTTCTACCGCTCCGCTCTCGGCCTCGCCCTCTTCTCCCGCTCCGCTCTCGGCCTCGCCCTTTCCTCCCGCTCCACTCTCGCACTTTTCTCCCGCTCCACTCTCAGCCTCGCCCTTTCCTCCCGCTCCGCTCTCGGCCTCGCCCTTTCCTCTCGCTCAACTCTCGGCCTCGCCCTTTCCTCCCGCTCCGCTCTCGGCCTCGCCCTTTCCTCCCGCTCCGCTCTCGGCCTCGCCCTTTCCTCCCGCTCCGCTCTCGGCCTCGCCCTTTCCTCCCGCTCCGCTCTCGGCCTCGCCCTTTCCTCCCGCTCCGCTCTCGGCCTCGCCCTTTCCTCCCGCTCTGCTCTCGGCCTCGCCCTTTCCTCCCGCTCCGCTCTCGGCCTCGCCCTTTCCTCCCGCTCCACTCTCGCCCTTTCCTCCCGCTCCGCTCTCGGCCTCGCCCTTTCCTCCCGCTCCGCTCTCGGCCTCGCCCTTTCCTCCCGCTCCACTTTCGCCCTTTCCTCCCGCTCCGCTCTCGGCCTCGCCCTTTTCTCCCGCTCCACTCTCGGCCTCGCCCTTTCCTCCCGCTCCGCTCTCGGCCTCGCCCTTTCCTCCCGCTCCGCTCTCGGCCTCGCCCTTTCCTCCCGCTTCGCTCTGGGCCTCGCCCTTTCCTCCCGCTCCGCTCTCGGCCTCGCCCTTTCCTCCCGCTTCGCTCTGGGCCTCGCCCTTTCCTCCCGCTCCACTCTTGGCTTTGCCCTTTCCTCTCGCTCCACTCTCGGCTTTGCCCTTTCCTTCCGCTCCGCTCTCGGCCTCACCCTTTTCTCCCGCTCCACTCTTGGCCTCGCCCTTTCCTCCCGCTCCACTCTCGGCTTTGCCCTTTTCTCCCGCTCCACTCTTGGCCTCGCCCTTTCCTCCCGCTCCACTCTTGGCCTCGCCCTTTCCTCCCGCTCCACTCTCGGCTTTGCCCTTTTCTCCCGCTCCACTCTCGGCCTCACCCTTTTCTCCCGCTCCACTCTCGGCCTCGCCCTTTTCTCCCGCTCCGCGCTTGGCCTTGTGATTTTCTAGTGCTTTGCTCTCGGCCTCGCCCTTTTGTTGTGAAGGTCTGTCAGCATCTGAAAAGAGGAAAGATAGATTAAAGCTTAGGGTACAGAATTTTCAGCAGCTTGCTCTACACCAACTGCACAATGATTTTTTCTGTTTGGGTTAGCGTGTTTATTAAAGCTGGGCCCAGTCAGACAGGATGTCTTAGACTTTGATTTTTAAACTATACTAGTGCACAAACAGCCACACTCTTCAGTGCAATTTAGAGACATAGCCAATCAGAGCTTCTTTGATTGAGAGGGAATAGTGCAGTTTCACTAGAATGATACCAGGGCTTACAGGGTTAACTTAAGAGGACAGATTACCTAAACGTGATTTGTATTTCTTTGAGTTTAGAACGTTGAGGGGAGACCTAATCAAGGTCTTTAAAATGATTCACTAGGGTAGATACAGAGAAACTATTTCCTCTGATGGCAGAGTCCAAACAAGGGGCCATAATCTTAAAATTAGAGCTCGGCCTAACGAGTGAAATCAGGAAATGCTTTTTCACCAAAAAGGTAGTGGAAATCTGGAACACTCCTCCCAAAAGGCTGTGGATACTGGGTCAATTGACATTTTCAAGACTTGAGATCGATATATTTTTGTTTGGTAAGGGTATCAAGCGGTATGGAACAAAGGCGAGTAAATGGAGTTGAGATATAAATCAGCCATGACCTAATTGATAGGCGGAAGAGGCTAGAGGGGCTGAATGGCCTACTCTTGTTCCTATCAATTATTTGAAGGCCAGCTTGGCAGAATTGAGGGGATAGTTCTGAGTGTCACTACTAGCAAAGGTTGATCCAGTGGAGATGTCCTTCCACAGATTTTGAATCAAATATTCATTTAACTTGTAGTGCTTGGATTGTGTTTCTAATATATTATTTTGTATTCACTTTATTGTGTAAGAAAGTAAATTTAAGTAACTTATTTTCTTTTTGTTGAAGATAAGGGCCAGAACTTGCTGGAGCAGGGCACCTCACAGAGTAAGCCGTTAGTTAGACTTTTTCCTGCACCCTTCAGCTCAAAAAATCTTTGTGCCCTAACTTGCTGGAAGTGCGAGCTGGTAACAGCACAGTGGTAACAGAGCATCTGGGACCTTAGTGAACGGCAGGACCAACAGTTTATCACTGAGAAGGAGGCTGAATTAGAGACAAATCAGGTACAGAAAGAGAAATAAAGAGAGGGAAAGAAAGATTGGATTAAGAGAGTAAGAAAAAAGAGACAGTAAGGAAAAGTAAGAAACAAATTAAATTTAAAACTTGACATTTTAAAAATCTCCAACAATTCACTGATGAGACTCCACAGCTTAAATTGGTCACTTTTTTTTTATTCGTTCCTGGGATGTGGGCATCGCTGGCAAGGCCAGCATTTAATCCCCATCCCTAATTGCCCTTGAGAAGGTGGTGGTGAGCCGCCTTCTTCAACCATTGCAGTTCTTGTGGTGAAGGTAGTCCCACAGTGCTGTTAGGGAGGGAGTTCCAGGATTTTGACCAAACGACGATGAAGGATCGGCGATATATTTCCAAGTCAGGATGGTGTGTAATTTGGAGTGGAACTTGCAGGTGATGGTGTTCCCATGCGCCTGCTGCCCTTGTCCTTCTAGGTGGAAGAGGTCGTGGGTTTTGGAGGTGCTGCCGAAGAAGCCTTGGCGAGTTGCTGCAGTGCATCTTGTAGATGGTACACACTGCAGACACGGTACGCCAGTGGTGGATGGGGTGCCAATCAAGCGGGCTGCTTTGTCCTGGATGGTGTCGAGCTTCTTGAGTGTTGTTGGAGCTGCACTCATCCAGGCAAGTGGAGAGTATTCCATTGCACTTCTGACTTGTGCCTTGTAGATGGTGGAAAGGCTTTGGGGAGTCAGGAGGTGAGACACTCGCCGCAGAATACCCAGCCTCTGACCCGCTCTTGTTGCCACAGTATTTGCGTGGCTGGTCCAGTTAAGTTTCTGGTCAATGGTGACCCCCAGGATGTTGCTGGTGGGGGACTCGGCAAAGGTAATGCCGTTGAATGTCAAGGCGTGGTGGTTGGACTCTCGCTTGTTGGAGATAGTCATTGCCTGGCACTTGTGTGGTGTGAATGTTACCTGCCACTTATCAGCCCAAGCCTGAATGTCGTCCAGGTCTTGCTGCATGCGGGCATGGACTATTTCTTTATCTGAGGAGTTGCGAATGGAACTGAACACTGTACAATCATCAGCAAAAATCCCCACTTCTGACCTTATGATGGAGGGAAGGTCATTGATGAAACAGCTGAAGATGGTTGGGCCTAGGACACTGTCCTGTGGAACTCCTGCAGCGAGGTCCTGGGGCTGTGATGGTTGACCTCCAACAACCACAACCATCTTCCTTTGTGCTAGTTATGACTCCAGCCAGTGGAGAGCTTTTCCCCTGATTCCCAGTGACTTCAGTTTTACTAGGGCTCCTTCATGCCTCACTCGGTCAAATGCTGCCTTGACGTCAAGGGCAGTCACTCTCACCTCACCTCTGGAATTCAGCTCTTTTGTCCATGTTTGGAAAGTATTAGCAAAAGTAAATGTGAGTCCCTTACAGACTGAGACAGGAGAAATTATAATGGGGAATAAGGAAATAGCAGAGAAATTAAACAAATACATTGGGGGCAATTTTCCCAGCCCCGAGGAGACGGGTTTTGAGGCAGGACATTTGGCAAAATGGCAAAAACTGATTGCTGGTTCGGAACCCACCTCCGCGCAATTTTGCTGGAGGCGGGTTTGATGGGTGCGATTCGGTCCCGCCTCCATCAGTCGGGAGAGGTAGTTAAGACCCTTAAATAGTAGTTAAGGGCCTTTATAATCCTATTTTGACAGGCCTTTGTTATTTTGTCACATTTTGTGCATGTTGCATGACCCTCCTAAACCACGCCAGCTAATCCTGGTGGGTTGACAAGTGGGTGGCCTCCTCACAGCTGCAGCTCCACCATTAAAATGGAGCTTTCATCAGGGATTAGTTGCAGGTGGCAGAACTATTGTTCCACAGGTCTTTCAGCACTTTTAGCAGGCCTACCGAAGTCGGAGGTGCTGCAGCTTCTATCTCACAACTGTGGGATCTTCTTGGAAGACCCTCTCCCCGCTTGGATTGAGCGCTTCCCCAACGGAGGTATTTGCCAGCAGCATGGGAACCATTTATTTCCTTTCACCGTGGACCTCAGATTTGGATGAGGAGCAGCCATGGCAGCAGCAGAACCAGGCAGCTCAGCAGCAACATCAGCAGGAGCGCCAACATCCTGCTCACCTACCTGATGCTGCACAGGGCAGAAGGCGCCAGCGCATGGAAGCACGTCGCCGCAGGAGATACCCCCCTCTCAGGGTTTACAGACAGAGGATGAGCTACCTCAACATGACTGAGCAGCAGTGCCAAAGGAGGCTGAGACTTTCGCGAGAGGTTGTCGGAGACATCTGCGCATCGCTGCAGCAAGACCTGGAGCCCAGAGGAGCGGGTGGACACCCCTTACAGTGGCTGTCAAAGGCACTACTGCACTCAACTTCTTTGCCTCAGGCTCCTTCCAAGGATCATCAGCAGACATCAGCGGCATCTCCCAGTTGGCCGCCCACAGTTGCATCACGCAGGTTACCGATGCCCTTTTCGCAAAGGCGCACAATTACATCTGCTTCTCAAGGGATCAAGCAAGTGTAACCGCGCGTTCAGTTGGTTTTGTAAATATGGCAGGCTTGCCAATGGTGCAGGGCGTCATAGACTGCACACAATTTGCCCTTAGGGCATCCCATCAAAACCCAGCTATCTTTGTCAACCACAAGGGCTTCCACTCCGTCAATGTACAGCTGGGGTGTAACCAAAGAAGGAGATTTTGCATGTTTGCGCCAAGTTCTGTGGTAGTTGCCATGACTCTTTCATCCTGCAGAACTCTAGTGTTCCTCCACTCTTCAATCCGTCAAACCAACTTAACGGATGGCTCCTTGGTGTCAAGGGCTACCCCCTGAAGAAGTGGCTAATGACGCCGAACAGGAGGCCAGCTAACGAGGCTGAGGAGCGCTACAACGCCAGCCACATTTCGACCAGGTTCATCATTGAGCAAACCATTGGCTTGCTGAAGATGCGATTCCGATGCCTTGACAGATCGGGTGGAGCCCTGCAGTATTCAGCAGCCAGGGTATCCAGAATGGTCGTGGTCTGCTGTGCACTGCACAACGTGGCACAGCGTCATAGCTTGCAGCTTCGTGATGAGCAAGTGGCTCAGTTCAGAGGAGGATACAGAGAAACTCCAGTATGATTTGGACAGGTTGGGTGATTGGGCAGATGCATGGCAGATGCAGTATAATGTGGATAAATGCGAGGTTATCCACTTTGGTGGAAAAAACAGGAAGGCAGATTATTATCTGAACGGCAATAGATTGGGAAAAGGGGAAGTGCAACGAGACCTGGGTGTCCTTGTGCACCAGTCACTGAAGGTAAGCATGCAGGTGCAGCAGGCGGTTAAGAAGGCAAATGGTATGTTGGCCTTCATAGATAGAGGATTCGAGTACAGGAGCAAGGATGTCTTGCTGCAGTTGTACAGGGCCTTAGTGAGACCATACCTTGAGTATTGTGTGCAGTTTTGGTCGCCTTATCTGAGGAAGGATGTTCTTGCCATGGAGGGAGTGCAGCGAAGATTCACCAGACTGATACCTGGGATGGCAGGAATGACGTATGAAGAGAGATTGGGTCGATTAGGCTTATATTCGCTAGAGTTTAGAAGAATGAGAGGGGATCTCATTGAAACTTATAACATTCTAACAGGACTAGACAGACTAGATGCAGGAAGGCTGTTCCCGATGGCGGGGGAGTCCAGAACCAGGGTTCACAGTCTAAGGATAAGGGGTAAGCCATTTAGGACTGAGATGAGGAGGAATTTCTTCACCCAGAGAGTGGTGAACCTGTGGAATTTTCTACCACAGAAGGCAGTTGAGGCCAATTCATTAAATATATTCAAGAAGGAGTTAGATATATTTCTTAATGGTAAGGAGATCAAGGGATATGGGGAGAAAGCAGGGACAGGGTACTGAATTTGGATGATCAGCCATGATCGCATCGAATGGCGGAGCAGGCTCGAGGGGCTGAATGGCCTACTCCTGCTCCTATCTTCTATGTTTCTATGTTTCTATAGCCTCCTCAGATGAGGAGTAGGAGGACTGAGCGGCGGCGTATCGACCAGCAGCAGCGGCAGCACGCGAGCCCATGGCTGCCCGTGATGCAAGGGATGCACTCATCCTGGCCAGATTTGCATAGGTTGCCCATTATGGCACATGTGCTTGGCTCCTTCTTAACACATGATAGACAATGGACATGACTCTCTGGCCTCCTTTCACTCTGATCCCCAACCTGACCATGCAAGTGTCACGGAGCCCGCAATGTGGAGCTGCCTAAGGCGAAATAACAGATGCCATCATGCCAACAGTTTGCCATCACCTCATTTTAATACATTCACACAGGAATGGCATTTCATCAATAAACAGAAACCATCACCCAATCTGAACACAGATCTGGAGGTTATATCCCTTGCCAGCTGGACCCACACAGCCTTGGTTTCTTTGGGAGGCCTTTTCCTCCCAGATGAGGGGAAGAGCACCTCCCTGCTAGCTCGCGCCCCCTCAACCAGCATTCCCAGCACCACATCCGAGAACCTCGGGGAAGCCCTTGCCTTGGACATTCTTCAAGGAGATAAAAGTTTGGAGGTGGTGCACCATCGACCAAAAACCAGTGGAATGAGCCAATGCAGCAAGCAGCCCTTAAATGAAGCTGGATAAGTGATGTCAGCAGAGACGAGTTTCAGTCCCAGAACACTAATTGGCCCAGGGGAACCCACACCTCTGAAATCAACTGGCCAATTAGGGGAAAATCGCAAATTTTTCCCACCTGACAGTGGAGGCGGGTTTGGAACCCACCCAAACTGAAACCCGCCTCCAACCCGCCTCCATTGGGAAAATCACGCCCTTTGTGTCTATCTTCATGGGAGAAGACGCAAAAAACTTTCCGGAAATAGTGGACAACCAAGGGTCCAGCGAGAATGAGGAACTGAAAGATATTAGTATAAGTAAAAAAGTAGTACTGGCGAAATCAATGGGACTGAAAGCCGATAAATCCCCTGGACCTGATGGCCTACATCTTGGGGTTTTGAAAGAGTTGGCTATAGAGATAGTGGATGCAATGGTTGTCATTTTCCAAAATTCCATAGATTCTAAAACGGTTCCCGTGGATTGGAAGTTAGCAAATGTAACCCCACTATTCAAGAAAGGAGAGAGAGAGAAAACGGGGAACTACAGACCAGTTAGCCTGACATCAGTAGCAGGGAAAATGCTAGAATCTGTTATTAAGGATGTGGTAACAGGGCACTTCGAAAATAATAATAGGATTGGGCAGAGTCAACATGGATTTATGAAAGGGAAATCGATCTTGACAAGAGTTTTTTGAGGTTGTAACTAGCAGAATAGATAAGGGGGAACCAGTGGATGTGTTGTATTTGGATTTTCAGAAGGCATTCGATAAGGTGTCACACAAGAGGTTATTAAACAAAATTAGGGCTCATGGAATTGGGGGTAATATACTAGCATGGATTGAGGATTGGTTAACGGACAGAAAACAGAGAGTAGGAATAAACAGGTCATTTTCGGGTTGGCAGGCTGTAAGTAGTGGGGTACCGCACGGATCAGTGCTTGGGCCTCGGCTATTCACAATCTACATCAATGATTTGGATGAGGGGACCAAATGTAATATATCCAAGTTTGCTGATGATACAAAGCTGGGTGGGAATGTAAGTTGTGAGGAGGATGCAAGGAGGCTTCAAGGAGATATAGACAGGCTAAGTGAGTGGGCAAAAACATAGCAAATGGAATATAATGTGGAGAAATGTGAAGTTATCCACTTTGGTAGGAAAAATAGAAAAGCAGAGTATTTTTTAAATGGAGAGAGATTGGGAAATGTTGGTGTTCAGAGGGACCTGGCTGTCCTTGTACATGAATCACTGAAAGTTAACATACAGGCACAGCAAGCAATTAGGAAAGCAAATGGTATGTTGGCCTTTATTACAAGAGGATTTGAGTATAAGAGTAAAGACGTCTTACTGCAATTATATAGGGCCCTGGTGAGACCACACCTGGAGTATTGTGTACAGTTTTGGTCTCCTTACCTAAAGAAGGATATACTTGCCATAGAGGGAGTGCAATGAAGGTTCACCAGACTGGTTCCTGGGATGGGGGGGATTGTCCTATGATGACAGATTGAGTGACTAGGCCTATATTCTCTAGAGTTTAGAAGAATGAGAGGTGATCTCATTGAAACATACAAAATTCTTACAGGGCTTGACAGGGTAGATGCAGGGAGGATGTTTCCCCTGGCTGGGGAGTCTAGAACCAGGGGTCACAGTCTCAGAATAAGGGGTCAGCCATTTAGGACTGAGATGAGGAGAAATTTCTTCGCTCAGAGGGTGGTGAATCTTTGGAATTCTGTACCCCAGAGATCTGTGGAGGCTCAGTCATTGAGTATATTCAAGACAGAGATCGATAGATTTTTGAATATCAATGGAATCAAGGGATATGGGGATAGTTCAGGAAAGTGGAGCACTGTGGGAGTACTTACACCACACGGACTGCAGCGGTTCAAGAAGGTGGTTCACCACCACCTTCTCAAGGGCAATTAAGGATGGGCAATAAATGCTGGCCTTGCCAGCGACGCCCACATCCCACAAAAAAAACAAATTAAAAAAAAGGTAGAAGATCAGACTTGATCTTATTGAATGGCGGAGCAGGCTCGAGCGGCCAACTGGCCTACTCCTGCTCCTATTTCTTATGTTCTTATGTTCTTATGGACCAAGGCTGTAATGAGGTCTGGAGCCGAGTGGTCCTGACGGAACCCAAACTTTCTGGGCCAGAGAGGTTGATGGGTGGTCATTACCAATTATCACATCTTTAAAAGGGTAATTGCGGTATTAATTAGAAGACTTAAATTTCTCAAGCGCATTTAATGGGCAATTAATGTGCAAATCCAGCAAGTTCTTAAAAATAACAGGAAGGCTAATGGCGAGATGCTGTTTGTGCGAAGCAAACTGCGGAGTGGTGTAAATCGACCAGCAAGATCTGGAGATTCGCAAGTCACGGCGTATCTCTTAATCCCCTGCATTTGCTGGCCGATTTGCACATTAATAACGGCATGCATTGTTCACGCGCGCAATTTTCTCTCCTGGAGTCACAGACTCATGATGAGGTGTGATTTCCCTAGGCACCAGTAGTTTTCTAGTATCCTCTCCAAGTGACCATTCTTCATCTATGAGCCTAGGTAGTAAAGCTGATAGGCTTTCAACTATGGCCAGAGGAGAGGGGTAGAAGAGGGGTCTATATGGCTGAGGTCAATCCTCTCTTTACCCCACATCCAGATGTGGACACTTTGAAATATGGGGCTGGATTTTGTCAATGGGGACACGTTGGGGGCGGGACTGCTGGTTGTCGGGTTTCAGTCCCACCCCCAATGACGTCCGGCCAACCCACGCTATTTTCCCTTGATTGACCTTGTTAAGCCCGCCCTGCGGGCTTAGCCGGCCAATTAAGGGAAAGCCGGTGACAGAGGATGTCAGCATATGATGTTTCATCTGTCGAAAAATTTTGACAGATGAATTGTCAGCGTTTGACAGCTTTGAGAAGCGGTCAAACACTGACAATCTCTGTTCTAAGGTGAGCCCTTGTACTCAAGACTCACCAAACCTCTTTCCTCAGCAGAAATCAGATGGCTGCAGGAAGAAGCAAAGGTAAGTAAACCTTTTCTAACACTTTACACTCACCTCTCATACTTACCTCTCCACACTTGCACCCATCACTCACCTCTACAGCTGACATTTCGATCCCTCTCACTCCCGCAGACCCACTGCTCACCTCGCTGACCCTGGCGAGGTTCGCAGCCGTCGGGAAGCCCGCACTTGCAGGGGTAAAATGGGGAAAAGCCTCAAAACTGCCTGTTAGCTACCTGTTAACGGGCAGTTAATTGGCTCTAATCCCCTTCCCGTCTCAAGGAGACGGGTCCCTGTGCGAGATGGGGACCCGCCTCCCGGGAAGATGGCACAGAGGCGGGTTGGGAGCTGGTTCGGTACCCGCTCCCAGTTTCTGCCATTTTCCCGGCAGTCCCGCCTCCATACCCACCTCCCCAGGGCTGGGAAAATTCCCCCCACAGTCACTGGATAATTTAAATAGTTGCTGGATAACAATCAGGAGTGGAATCTTGGTTGATATTTCTCTTCCTTCACCCATAAAACCATCAAAAAAAGATTTCTCAAAATATTTAAAATGCAACAGGAACTGCATGATAAGGAGGACAATGAGCTTGTATAATTTTACAGCTCCTTACAGATTCATATTTATTTTGGATTTGTATGCTGTCCAACTGATCTCATTTAGCTGCACATCCACAAGCCTTTAAAGTTTAAAACACCCACTGAAGACATTGATCAGAAAGTCAAATATTAATTCTGAATTCACTCTTAAGCTTTGTGATACTGATTCAAAATGCCAGGATGTCAAATTTACCAACCTTTAACAGAAAGCCTTTTGTTGTAAATTGTGAAGATAAGTTCAAACAGCATGCAGTCAGGCTATTGCAATTTGGAGATAGATCGGAAAACCACCAATGTTGGAAATATGAAATTAAAAACTGGAATTGCACAGCAGGCAGTCAGAATCTGAAAGAGTAATATTTTGGTTGGGACCCTTCATCAACAGTACAAAATAAATATATTCCTACAGGCGCAAAAGAGGTGCATCAAAACAAAGAGCTAGAAATTTGATATAGCCAAGGAATGGGCGGTGTTTCAACTATAAATGGTTAATTAGCGCCAGTTGAAAATTGTCTAGACTGCACGCAAAATTCATCCTCACTCCTCATTAAAATGATTGCAGTCATGATTCTCGTCTAAAAACCCAAGCTCATTGGCGTTACACTGAAAAGATGGACCAATATGCTGCAGCACCTCATTCTCAGCATTGTTGGGTGTGCAGCTGCCTCAACAACCATAAGAAGAAGGACAAAGAGAAGGAGCACTTATTTACAAATGCTGATGGCAGATCACCGCCCCAGAGAGAGAGCCCGGGGGGTTTTCCGAGGAAGCTTTGGAGGCATTGGTTTTAGCGGTGGAGAGAAGGCGGGCGGTCCTGTACCAACTGGCAGGAGGCCCTCGCCACAAGTCTACCAGACTATGTGGAGGGAGGTGGCACACCACATCACGGGCAGCACTGTGGTCCCCAGGACTCCCACCCAGTGCAGGAGGAAGTTTAACGAGCTCACACAGGTGAGTGAAGGCTTCAAGAAATGCTACATACCACTATCTGTACAACAAGCTTCACACACTGCTCAATGTAACACATTCTCAGCACTCACCCACCAACAATCTTACCTAGCAACACTCACATCCACATCTCACACCTTGCACACAATGACAGTAATTCAACTATGGCTGGCACAAGGGTCGTTAGTTGTTAGAATTCATGTGATATGTTTATAGATAAATTTATTACTGGTGTTTGGAATATTTTGTGGTCTCATTTCACATTTGCGCCCAGGAGGACACTGATATGGCGTGAGACAGGATTGTATGATGGGGATGTGGTGAGCTACGGGGATCTGGGGTTTCATTCATTGCAGTCTGATGAGCCGGTCACAGACAGCCCATCCGGAAGGCCGACTGTCTCGCTGCCTCCTCCCTCCGTCCTCGTTCTCCTCCTCCTCGTCCTTTTCCTCCTTGTCCTCCTCCTCATCCTCCTCTCCCTTGTCCTCCTCCTGAGGTGGTCCTGCAATCCCTGCTGGCAAGGGCTGCGCCCTCATGATGGCCAAGTTGTGGAGCATGCAGCAGACCACCATGAAATGGGACACCTGCTCTGGCGAGTACTGGAGGGCTCCTCCCGAGCGGTCAAGGCAGTGGAACCATTGCTTCAGCAGGCTGATGGTCAGCTCGATGATGTTCCTGGTGGCAGCATGGCTCTCATTATATGAGTGCTGGGCAGGGGTGATGGGGTTGCGGAGGGGAGTCATCAGCCAGGTGGAGAGCGGATAGCTCTTGTCTCCGAGCAGCCACCCTCGAGCTTGATGTGGTGGCTGGAAGAGTGCTGGCACAGTGGACTGGCGCAGGATGAAGGCATCGTGGCTGCTGCCAGGATAGCGGGTATTGACGGTGATGATTCGCTGTGTGTAGTCACACACCAACTGCACATTAAGTGAGTACTAGCCTTTGTGGTTACGTAAGATCTTAGGATTGTTATGCGGTGCCCGCAAAGCCATGTGGGTGCAGTTGATGGCGCCCTGCACCATGGGGAATCCCGCTATCCTGGAGAAGCCACATGCACGCTCGTCCTGCTTCTGTCTGGTGATGGGAAAGCCAATGTCGTCACTTCTCCTACTGTAGGGAGCGTCAGTGACCTCCCGGATGCAACGATGGACGGCGAACTGCGAGATGTTAGCTATGTCTCCTGCTGCAGACTGGAAGGATCCGCTGGCGAAGAAATTGAGGGCCACGGTGACCTTGACTGCCACTGGGAGAGCCGTGGTCACCCTGGTCTGAGGCTGGAGGTCTGGTTGCAGGAGGTGACAGAGTTCTGTGACCACCTCCTTGGTGAAGCGGAGCCTTCTAATACACTGCTCCTCGCTTAATTGAAGGTCGAAGAAGTGATGTCAGAATACCCTCGGAGGGTAAGGCCTCCAGTTGAGAGCCCTGATGTCTCTCCTCCTCCCTCTGGCTACATGTTCCCATCTTTCTCGCTGCCTCCGCTCCCTCCACCGTAGATCCTGGAGGGCGAGGTCGACTGCCAGTACAGCCCCCATTAATCTTAGCAAGTGATGTAGTTTGAATCTTTCCAGAAATAATTATGCAGTTTTGTACTTGCCAGAACACTCCTGATATCAAAGAACCTTGAAATTACTAAAGAAAACTGTTGCAGTAGCAGGAACTAACACACAGCCATTCAAACTTCACAAACCTGTCAGGTGCGAGAGATTGGTGATGATCCCTTTAAATAGCATTGCAGGAGCCGGCTTCCTGCCGCTGCACGCCACCTCAACCTGTCGTTGTTAACTCCAGCCAGTAAGTGCATTGGCTATAAGGAAGTTGGGAGATCGGGCGTCCAGTGAACATTGCACACTCACTGATGTCACGATCTCCATGATGGCGAGGACCCTGGCGAGCGAGTTTACCGGCAGCGCTACCAGTAAGATCCGATATGGTGTGCGGCGCTGGAACCAGCATCCGCTGTCGTTATAGCTGTCAATGCTATTTTAGCTCCATCTTGTGGCGCTAACGCCACACGACTTTTTCCCCCATAGAGTTCTGTGGATAAATAACGAGATTAAAGCTAAACTGAAACTTAAAAGGGAGAGACATGATAAAATAAGCAGATAATATAAAGGAAATAGTAAGAGCCTTTATAATCATATAATAAGTAAAAGAATAGTTAAAGTGAGGGTAGGAGCTGTCCGGGCTGAAGGAAGGAGTCCAGTTGTGGAGGATGAAGGCATGGCCAAGATATGAAACAAATATATTACATTGTTTTTTTACAAATGATAGTGGAAGAGATAATGTATTAGTACTAGAGGAGGATATGGAACAGTTGTTCGGGATAACAGTAGAAATCATGAGCAAAACGCAAGATGGATCAGTCACGGGCTCTGATGGAATGAACCTGGGCTGTTGAAAGAAGAGACGAGACAGCATAGGCTTTGGCCACAATTCTTCAGTCCTCCTTCAATATGAAAACTGTGCCATTGGAATGGAGAATAGACAACATAACATCTTTCTTCAATGAAGTATAGAAGGATAAACCGGGGAACTATGGTTCCAGTTCGTCTAACGTCAGCTCTGGGCAAATTCTTAAAATTCATAATTTCAGGTAAAATTAGTGACCATTTAGAAATGCGTTGTTTAATCAAGGACAGCCAGCACAGATTTGTTAAAGGATCGGGACAAATTTAACAGAGTTTCTTTGAAGATATGACTGGTTAGATAAGTGGAATGCACAGATGTAATATATATGGATATTCAGAAGATGTTTCATAAGGTGTCACATAAGAAGCTTGTTAGAAATGTTCAGGCAAATGGTATTTCCACTGGAGCAGAGAAAAAGCAGATTTAATAGCAGTTTTATTTAAGTATTAAGGGGGCAAAATTCGCCTCCTTTGTGCCCTGTTCGTGCCTCCAGGGGGTGCTAACAGGGCGCAAAGAACTTATCGCCCAGGTGGGGCGCTAATAGCGCCTGTCAAGAAATTCGGCAGGGCGCTACTGAGGCGCTAGCAGGTAGCGCCCCGGGCCGCTGCACCGCCGGTGATAATGTCATCACCGAGCGATGTGACCCCTTAGTGCCCCGCCGCGGCAGAAATTCGGCTGCGCCCACGAGGCTGCCGCGGGCGATGTCAGCGACAGCCTCGTGGGTGGCGAACCGGGCCGCACACCGCTGGCGGGACAGTAATTAAAGGGGCGGTCCAGCTGTGCCCCGCGCCGCCATTTTATTATTTTGGCTGACCTCCAGGTTGGCCCCTCTTGGTCGCCCTTGGCGTGGTCTATGGCCGCCATCGTGCCGTGCGGCACCACATCTCGGTGCTGGGCTGCAACCACGGCATCACGCCACCCTGGTGGGCTAGTGGAGGCCATCAGACGGCCTGCAGAGTGCGCAGAGGCCCTCCCCTTTAACGGAAGGGGTGGGGCGCTGAAACGAGTCAGCGCCACGCGGAGCGGCCTCATAGCGCTCTGGCGCTACTGCGCCTTGTGCCCACGACACCGCCTCGAGAGGAAGTGGAGCACCCGAGATAGCGCTCCGCTTCCTCACTGAGCCGGTAAGTCCAATTTAGCTGCCAGGGGCAGTACTCTCGCGTCGGGCGCTAAATGTTTGGCATTAAGTCGGTTACCGCCCCCAAACAGGATGTAACCGAATTTCGCCCACTAGGGGCGTTGATAGAATGGTTAGGGAAACATTTGCCGAGAAATTGAATATGGCCCGAAAATGGGCAGGTGCACGGGCCAGTGGTATTTGCCTCTGCCCATTCAAAGTGGTGCAGGCAGCACGCAAAATTCGTGCTGCCTGCTCTTTATAATGATTGGAGTTCTGATCTCAGTGCTTAACGTGCTGCTGATTGGCTTAGCACACAACGGGGGGTGGTGGGGGGTGATTGGGGGAGGCGGGGGTGTGGTAATATCGGGTGCAGTCTAATGGCCAATAAAGTTTGGCCTAGGCTCTCTGCACTACTTAAAGGGGAGGTGCTTTGTTGCAGAAACACGTCATTGTCAGTCTGGAGACACAATGGCCTAACAACCGAGAGAGAGCCAGACGACTTTCCGATGCTGCACTGGAGGCCTTGGTCCTGGGGGTCCAACAAGGCGGGCTGTCCTTTACTCGCAGGGAAGCAGGAGGCCATCTAAGGTCATCAGCAGAAAGATTTGGGAAGAGATTTCACAATCTGTCAAGGCCAACAGTGTTGTCCCTAGGATGTGGATCCAGTACCGCAAAAAGTTTAATGACCTCACACGGGTGGTCAAGGTGGGTGAAAGCTACAGCAAATGCCATGTCACATCACAAGCCTCACACACTGCCCAATGCACCACACCACCAGCACTCACCTACCAACAGTCTCTAGCTATCACCACTCATACCTCACAATCATGGCTTCACTTCACCCTCACACACTTACCACTCCTGCAGCACTTACACCCACATCTCACACCTTGCACACACTAACAGCTATTCAACCATGACAGGCACATCACCCAAACAGATTGCACCACACTCATTGACACAGTTCCCTTTCTCTTGCAGGCAAAGGTGGCACACAACATACGTGAGGCGGCCAAGCCAGGATTGAGACCCTGCCCAACCTCGAGGAATCTGTCTTTGGAATTATTGGAGGGGCAATAACAGAGTCCGTGGCCAGCAGAGAAGTTGAAACCATTGCTGATGATGACGGTATGGTTATACCTAAACCTTCTTCTCAAATCCCACTTTCCCCTCATCCCACAATCTCTTCTCACTTACAAGCTGATGATGGTGTATGCATGGATATCTTGCTTTCCCTCCTCCCCTCACCACAACCTGACCCTTGTGCCTTTCTGCTTTCAGGTACCCAAGAAGTGCCACCAGCACCACCTGTCCCGAATCATCATCAGCAAACTGATGGAGAAGAAGAAAAAGAAGAGACACCAGCACTGTATTTGACACTTCCAGACGCCAGCTCAGAAAATGGCACCGCGTGTACTTTAGAGGGTAATATAAAGGCGGGATCTGCATGTGGTGAGTCACCGTGCATGAATGGGCTGCAGCCAGGCCTGGGGAAAAGGGTAGCTCATGTGCCAGCACCCCGGAGGGCGAGTTCGCGCACGAGGACACAGATGATGACCTCGATGGGGCGGCCTTCAGAAGAAGGGTGATGGGCATGGACACAGAAATGCTAGGTGCAATGGCAAGCCTGCCAAAGACCCTCTTGTCAGTGTCAAGGAGCATGGAGGAGTCCGGCTTCAACATTGGACGGGGCTTTGCACAGAGCTTGAAGCCCATGATTTCCAGGATGGAAATCATGGACAACTTCAGGAGAGACCTTGTGGACCCATGGATAATGCTCGGCGTGATGGGTGATGTCGCATCTTCCATTGCAGCACAGGGTGAAGCCACCCAACGTCTCATTGCAGCAGTGGAAGCTCAGACTGCTGCCATCATCGCTGTGTTTACGAGTCTCGAAAGAGGCTGACAGGGTGTCATAGCAGGCCAGCAATCTGTCCTCCAACAGATTTGTAGGAATGCTGATGCACCGCCCCGGGGGACTGGCAGTGGGTCTGTGGAGCAAGAACCTGCCGTCCTTTCTCAGGATGACAGCATTCCTGCTCCCACCGCTGCCACTCCGCCAGTGCCCTTGGCACTGCCTGTCAGCCAGCCAGCCCAGACTGCTACTGCGCCATGCCGAGGTGGTGCAGTCTACAGCCGTGCCTTCTAGGTCCACAGCTGGTCGAGGTCATCGTGCAAGGCCATCTGTAGTTTCCCCCACGGAAACTCAGCAGCCTTCCACCAGCCATGCTGCAGCCACTGGGGTAGCACTGCGTAAGAAGCTCTAGAGTAGGTAAAGGCACACGAATGATAGACACTAAGGAAATGCACCAGGGTGAATAGTTGATGTTGTCATTGTGATTAGATTCGGGTAAATGTATGAACTATGTTTGGAATGTGTGTTTTGTGGTGGCTCTCATTTCAGCTTTGTGCCCAGGAGGATGCTGTGATGTTCTGTGACAGAGGGATGGTACGATGGGGATGTAGGGAGCTATGGGGATCTGGGGTTTCAGTTAGTCGATTCGGAGTTTGATGAGGCGCTCGCAGACAGTCCGGAATGGGGATTTGCTGCCTGCGTCCTCCCTCCCTCCCTCCCTCCCTCTCCTCCTCTTCCTCTTCCTCCTCCTCCTCCTGAGGTGGTCCCATAACCCCTGGTGGCAAGGGCTGTGCCTTCATGATGGCCAAGTTGTGGAGCATGCAGCAGACCACCATGAAATGGGACACCCGCTCCGGCGAGTCCTGGAGGGCTCTCCCGAGTGGCCAAGGCAGCCGAACCGTTGCTTGAGCACCCCAATAGTCTGCTCGCTGTCGTTCCTGGTGGCAGCATAGCTGTCATATGAGTTCTGGGCACGAGTGGTGGGGTTGCGGAGGGGAGTCATCAGCCAGGAGCAGAGCGGATAGCCCTTGTCTCCGAGCAGCCACCCCCGGGTTTGACGTGGTGGCTGGAAGATTGCTTACACACCGGACTGGCACAGGATGAAGGCATTATGACTGCTGCCAGGATACTGGGCATTTACCATCATGCTGCGCTGGGCGTGGTCGCACAACAATTGCACATTAAGTGAGTGGTTGCCTTTGCGGTTACAGAACATCTCAGCATTGTTACACGCCGCCTGCAAAGCCACGTGTGTGCAGTCAATGGTGCCCTGAAACATGGGGAAGCCCACTATCCTGGCAAAGCCACATGCACGCTCGTCCTGCTTCTCGCTGTTCAGAGAGAAGGCAATGAAATCCCTTCTGCTGGAGTAGAGAGCCTCTCTGACCTCCCGGATGCAGCGATGGATGGTGAACTGGGAGATGTTAGCTATGTCTCCTGGAAGGATCAGCTGGCGAAAATTTGTGGGCTACGACCTTGAGTGCCACTGGCAGAGCCATGGTTGCCTGCTGTGAGGCTGCAGGTCTGTTTGCAGAGTTATGTGACCATGGTGAAGTGGAGCCTTCTAATACACTGTGGAGGTAGGAGAAGTGCTCTCGGAAGACCCTAGGTAGGGAAGACCTCCTGCTGAGAGCCCTCCTGCCCCTCCTTCTTCTTCCTCTGCGAGCATCTTGTCCTCTTCTTCGCTGCCTCCGCTCCATCTCCCTATGATACTCGAGCACGAGGGGGACTGGAAGTAGAGCCCCCATGACTGTGAGCAAGTGGTGTGAGCAGAGCCTTTAAATGAGAATCAAGGCATTTTCCACTTGCAGCAACCCTCCTTGCGACCTCAGCAACTTTAAACAAGTTTAGAAACTGCAAGAGTTGCAGAAACTTAGACAAAGCCAGTAGAACTGAAAAAGCCAGTCAGCTGCAAGTTGCTGATGATCCCTTTAAATAGCGCTGTTGGGGGGTCCTTCTTGCTGCTGAACGCTTGCTCAGCTGGTCATGATTAGGAGTGGGCGGTAAGTGGAGTGGCGACATTCAAAATGGCAGATTGTGCGTCAATTCAGCGTTGCACACTCATTGATGTCACGATCTGCCTCATTTTCATTACTGCAGCGAGCGCAGGCAACAGCAGCGCTGCCGACTTGCCCAAAATTACGGCCACTGGGGGACCCGGCGGGTGGAAGCAAATCAGCTGCCATTTTTTCTTTAAAACAGGCGTTCATGGCTGGCACTAAGCCCCCGAATTTCTAGGTCACAATGTTTTTGAGAGCCAAAGAAGGTTACATCACTGAAGAAGGCCATTCAGCCCATCAAGTCTGTGTCAGTTCTTTGCTGCAGCAATCCAAAACTAATCCCACTGCCCCATTCACTCCCCATAGCCTTTAACCTCCTCTGCTTCAAATATTTATCTAGTTTTTCCTTAAAGAATGCAATGGTCTCTGCCTCAACCACTGGCAAAGCATTCCATGCTCCAGTAATCCTCTTTGTGAAGATTTTTTTCCTAACCTCTCCCCTCATTCTTTTAGTCACAAATTTAAATTGATGACCCTTCTTCACTGACTCTCCAACCAGAGGAAATAGTGGCCTAGAAATTCAGCGGTTTAGCGCCGGCCGTTAAGGCCTGCTTTGCTGAAAAAATGGCAGCCGACTTGTTTCCGCCTGCTTCCGGGGGCTCCTGCAGCGGCCGCCATTTTCAGCAGGTCGGCAGCGCTGCCGTTGACTGCGTTTGCTAGAGAAATAGAAATGAGGCAGATCATGACGTCAATGAGTGTGCAACGCTCATTTGACGCACGGTCTGCCATTTTCGACGTCGCCGCTCCACTTACTGCCCTCTCTTAATCACAACCAGCTGATCAAGCGTTCAGCAGCAGGAAGGAGCCCCCGGCAGCGCGATTTAAAGGGATCATCAATGACAACTTGCAGCTGACTTGCTTTTTCAGTTCTATTGGCTCTCTTCTGCAACTCTTGCAGTTTCTAAACTTGTTTAAAGTTGCTGAGGTTACAGGGAGTGTTGCTGAAAATGGAGAAAGCCTTGCTTCTCATTTAAAGGGTTCTGCTCACACCACGCGCTCGAGTATCTTTGGGAGATGGAACGGAGGCAGCAAAAAAGGAGGAATAGGTGGGCCAGGAGGGCTTTCAGCAGGAGGCCTTCCCCACCTAGGGTCTTCAGAGAGCACTTCTCCTACCTCCACTTAAGCCCGGAGCAGTGTATTAGGAGGCTCCGCTTCACCAAGGAGGTGGTCACAGAACTCTGCCATCTCCAGCAACCAGACCTGTAGCCTCAGAGCAGGGCGACCACGGCTCTCCCAGTGGCCCTCAAGGTCACCGTGGCCCGCAATTTCTTCGCCACCGGATCCTTCCAGTCAGCAGCAGGAGACATAGCTAACATCTCTCAGTTCGCCGTCTATCGCTGCATCTGGGAGGTCACAGAGGCTCTCTACTGCCAGGAGAAGGGACTTCAATGTCCTCTCTCTGAACACAGAGACCAGGACAAATGTGCATGTGGCTTTGCCAGGATAGCAGGCTTCCCCATGGTGCAGGGAGCCATCGACTGCACACACGTTGCTTTGCGAGCACCGTACACCAATGCTGAGATGTTCCGTAACCACAAAGGCTACCACTCGCTTAATGTGCAGTTGTTGATGTGCGACCATGCCCAGCGCATCATGATGGTGAATGCCCGCTATCCTGGCAGCAGTCATAATGCTTTCATCCTGCGCCAGTCGGATGTGCCAGCAATCTTCCAGCCACCACGTCAAACTCGAGGGTGCCTGCTCGGAGACAAGGGCTATCCGCTCTGCACCTAGCTGATAACTCCCCTCCTCAACCCCACCGCTACTACCCAGCACGCATACAATGACAGCCAATGCCGCCACCAGGAACCTCATTGTGCAGACCATCTTGACCGCTCGGAAGGAGCTCTCCAGTACTCGGCTGAGTGGGTGTCCCATTTCATGATGGTCTACTGCATGCTTCACAACTTGGCCATCATGAGGGCGCAGCCCTTGCTAGCAGGGATTGCGGGAGCACCTCAGGAGGAGGAGGAGGAGGAAGAGGACGAGGAAGAGTAAGGGCTGAGAGGGAGGAGGCAGGCAGCAAATCCCAGTTCCGGACGGGCTGTCCGTGAGCGCCTCATCAGACTCCGATTCGAGTGAATGAAACCCCAGATCCCCTTTTCTCACCACGTCCCCATCGTACCATCCCTCTGTCACAGAACATCACAGCGTCCTCCTGGGCACAAAGCTGAAATGAGAGCCACCACAAAACACACATTCCAAACATGATTCATGAATTTATTCAAATGCAATCAAAATGACAATCTCAACTAATCACCCGTGTGCATTCCCTTAGTGTCTGTCTTTCGTGTGCCTTTACCTACTCTAGTGCTTCTACACAGTGCTCCCTCAGTGGCTGCAGCATGGTTGGTGGAAGACTGCTGTGTTTCCATGGGGGAGTTCCCCCGGGGCAGCGCCTCAACATTCCTAGAAATCTGTTGGAGGACAGACCGCTGGCCTGCTGCGACACGCTGCAAACCCCTTTCGAGACTCGTAAACCCAGCTAATGATGACAGCAGTCTGAGCTTGCTTGCCAGCAAGCTGAGCCTGGAGGAGATCAGTTGCGCTTCCACTGCAGAACTGAGACGTTGGGTCGCTTCTGCCTTTGCTGCATTGGAAGCTGCAAGATCGCCCATCACACCCAGCATCAACTGTGGGTCCACATGGTCTCTCATGGAGTTGTCCATCATTTCCATCCTGGAAATCATGGGCTCGAAGCTCCGTGCAAAGCCCTGTCCAATGTTTGAGCCGGACTCCTCCATGCTCCTTGACACTGACAAGAGGCTCTCTGGCAGGCTTGCCATTGCACCTTGCATTTCCGTGTGCATGCCCATTACCCTTCCTCTGAAGGCTGCCCCATCAAGGTCATCATCTGAGTGGAGCAGAACACGTGCGCGAACTCGCCCTCTGGGGATTCGACACTCAATCTACCCCTTCCCCCTGGCCTAGCTGCAGCCCACTCGTGCCCAGTGACTCACCATGTGCAGATCCCGCATCTATACTACCCTTTAAAGTCCACGCAGTGCCCTTTTCTGAGCTGGTGTCTGCGAGTGTCAAATGCATTGCTGGTATCTCTTCTTCTTGTTTGTCTCCTCCTTCAGTTTGCTCAACATGAGGGTCAGGCTGGCTGCTGGCAGTTCTTGGATATCTGACAGCAGAAAGGCACAAGGTCGGGTTGTGGTGAGGGGAGGGGGCGAAAGCAAGATATCAATGCATACACCGTCAGCAGCTTGTAAGTGGGAAGAGATTGTGGGATGAGGGGGAAGTGGGATGTGAGAAGAAGGATTAGGTATAACCATCAGCAACGGCTTCAACATCTCCACTGGCCACGGATTCCGTCACTGCCCCTCCAATAATTTCAAGCACTGATTTCTCCAGGTTGGTCAGGTTCTCTATTGCGGTTTGGCCGCCTCCCGTCTGCTGTTGCACCCTCCTGTTATGTGCCACCTTTTCCTGCAAGTGAAAAGGAAGTGAGTGTGGTGCAATGTGTTTGGGTGATGTTCCTGCCATAGTTGAATAGCTGTCAGTGTGTGCAAGGTGTGAGATGTGGGTGTGAGTGTTGCAGCAATGGTAAGGTTATATGGATGAAGTAAAGCCATGATTGTGAGGTATGAGTGGTGATAGCTAGAGATTGTTGGTAGGTGAGTACTGGGGGTGAAGTGCATTGGGCAGTGTGTGAGGCTTGTGGTGCAGTTGATGCGACATGGCATTTGCTGTAGCCTTCACTCACCTTGACCACCCGTGTGAGGTCATTAAACTTTTTGCGGCACTGGATCCACGTCCTTGGGACAACACTGGTGGCCTGTGACGGATTGTGCAATCTCTTCCCAATTCCTTCTGCAAATGGCCTTAGATGGCCTTCTGCCTCCCTGCGGGTAAAGGACAGTCAGCCTTGCTGGACCCCCAGGACCAAGGCCTCCAGTACAACATCTGTAAACCTTTGTGCTCGCTCCCTTGGTGGCTGTGCCATGGCATGCTCTGCAACGTCAATGAGGTGCTTCTACAACAAAGCACCTCCCCTTTAAGAAGTAGGCCAAACTTTATTGGCCAATAGACTGCACCTGATATTGACCCCCCCTGTTGTGCGTTAAGCCAACCAGCAGCGTGTTTAGTGCTGAGATCAGCACTCCAATCATGTTAATGAGCAGGCAGCATGAATTTTGCATGCTGCCTTCACCACTTAGAAGAGGCGCAGGAAGATAGCGCTGTGCGGTGCCCCTGCCCAATTTCAGGCCTCATCCAATGTCTAGGCCAATTATCCAATTTCTAAGTTATTTCACCTCAGTGTTTTATAAATGTCACAGTTAAGTAAAGCAAGGTAGCAAGGGGTAAAGTTGGTGTTGTGTCATAAATTTATTTTGTAATAAACATATTTAGTGTTTATTTGTCTGGCTTTCATTTATATTTTAATTCAGATTGTGGGACTGCTCCTCTGAGAGTTGCAGGTATATTGTCCTGGGCCTATAAACTCTGTTGGGAGGGAAAGGATTCCTGCGAGCATGTCTCCTTCTCTTTGCTCTCCTTGTAGCTGCAGCTCTGTTTGCTACTTCTTTCTGTTGCTGCTCCTTCTCCTCCTCCTTCTCTTGCCTGGGTGGAATTGTCAGAAGGAACCCCATGAAGAAAAAGGTGCTTTGGCAGATGCTCCTGAAGAGTTCAGAACATTCTACATGATCTCCAAGCCATTTCGAATGATCTAAGTAGTCAAAAACCACACTGTAATGCTGGCAAAATGTCTCCCAAAACTTTTCTTTGCTTGCTCTAGGAGCACTTACCTGAGAGCAGCTGAGACACTTTCAGTACTGCTGGAAATTGCTGCCCCCCAAGGTGTACCCCCCATGGTTTGTGGGCAGGATGAGGAACTGGTGGTAGTAATGAGTGCAGAGATAAAAGTTATGTCAAGGGTCTTGAAAACGTCATTCTTTGCAATGCCATTGGACCCCAATTTTCATTCGGCCCCTACCTTTTTTCGGCAGGAGCTCTGGCTGCCTAAATCGAGAACGGGGGGGTGGTGGGGGGGGGCGGGGTGGGGGTGGGTAGGGTGGGGGCAACAACCAGTGTCAAGTCTCCAGTCCTTCCCATGCGATTTTCATCGCATTACCACCCCGATTTTAAGCATAAATGGGTTGTTAATGACACAAAAGTCGGGCCCCTTGGTGTCTTGCCAGGATTTCTCCCTCAACCGACACCAGCATAAAAATATAGAACTGTTATGTGTGGGATCTTGCACAGAATGGTTGCTGTGTTCACCTACATAACACAGTCACTGAATTTCAAAATAATACTTTGTATGTGGAGTGCTTTAAGATGTTCCTGAGAGATGGAATATGCCTCAGGCATTTCTTCCATACTTCAAATAATAGCCTTGAGTGACATGCAGACTCACGTATCCTCATTGGGTCGGTTCTTGGCTCGACTTCTAGATTAAGCAACACGGTGGCATAGTGGTTAGCACTGGTGCCTCACAGCGCCAGGGACCCGGGTTCGAATCTGACCTCGGGTGACTGTCTGTGTGGAGTTTGCACATTCTCCCCGTGTCTGCGTGGGTTTTCTCCGGGTGCTCCGGTTTCCTCCCACAGTCCAAAAATGTGTGGGTTAGGTTGATTTGGCTATGATAAATTGACCCTTAGTGTTAGGAGGATTAAATATGTGGGGTTATGGGGATAGGATGGGATATGTTAGGGGGAATTAAATACGTGGGGTTATGGGGGTAGGGTGGGATATGTGTACTGTGGGGATTAAAGCAGGGACAGGGTACTGGATTTGGATGATCAGCCATGATCGTATTGAATGGCGGAGCAGGCTCGACGGGCCGAATGGCCTACTCCTGCTCCTAGATTCTATGTTTTTATGTAAGCACTTTATGGAACTTATTGTCTGTTAAGCAGGTGAGACTGGCTGTCCTCCCATCAGTTACATAGTAAGAGTTTTAGCCAGGAGAAGACCTTCAGTCTATCCAGCCCACCTATCCGCAGTAATCCCATCATGCATTCCTAACAGCTCTGAATCCCGTTTGTTGACAAGAACTTGCCTAATTTCTTCTTGAAATCACTAAGGCTTTGTCTTCCCCACCCATGCTGGTAATCTGTTAACATACCACACTTTTCATTTTAAAAAGTTCCTCCGGCATGTAAGATTTTCTTTTATTGTCTTGAATTTTAAATATGACCCCTTGTGCTGACTTACAGAGTGACACAGATAATTGTGTGGCCACAATGTCCTGTTTTCCTGGCTCAAGGTGGTACAGTTGGTAGCACTGAAGGCTTAAAAGAGAAACAATATAAATAAATCATTTCTTTGGTGGTAGGCTGCTTTCAGACTTATCTCAAAGTAAATACTGCAGTGAAATGAAAGATATGCCGCTGGTTATGTTGAACGATAGTTGTTAACTTATAAGAGGATAAAAGTTATAACTGAAAGAATGCCTGAAGCTTGAGGAGCTGGTTTGTTTTGTGGCTTTGCATCTCAAGCCGGAAAGATTGCTGTAATTTTAAATGAGGTCAATTTAAATGAATCCAGGTTGCATTTTAAAATTGGCCCTGAAATTGCAGTCAGCAGCGTAGCTAAGGAGTACACCGCTGACCTTCAAAAGAAATCCGCACTTACCTAGTGCGAGACCCTATTCGACAACTTGCGTTGTTTCGCTGCAGAGTTGAGTGCAGCGTAGTGGCCCACATATCCCAGGGCACGCTGTGCGTAAGCATACCTGGGATCACGTGGGGCGGTGCTCCAATCAGGAAACAGATGCCTATTCATGATTTTTTTAGTCTCATTCACCCCAGTTATATTAATAAATAAATCAGTCTCTCATTCTTGGTAGATTGTTTTCACTCTTTGCCTACTTGTCTCCGTGAGTTGTGTTAGGATCAGGAGATAGTTAGGAGGATATAGATTTTGAAGATTTTTTACCACGACGGGTGTATATTTCAAGCTGCTGCATATCCCCCTCCCTTATGCTGTGCAAACAGGCTCCTGCGCTTGTTTGCACCCCCTGTAAAATTTTCCTGCGTAATTGCTGGGCAGTTGGTGGGCAATTAGCCCAACTCTGTGCCAGCAATAAGGATTTCACAGTCGCAGCGGATGATCTGTCGAGTCAGAACTTGACAGATCACAAGTTTGGGAGCAAGTCATCATACCCACCGCAAAATCTGCCCCATTGACTACAACTTATTTTGTAAATAGCCCAGTCTAGATAGAATGAATTAAAAAAATCATTGTCATCGAGAAACATGCATTACTTTTCATTTAAAGGTGTTCACTGAACATAACAATTACAGTTCATGCAGTCATTTGAGAATATCAAGCAACCTGTGGTGTTTTGAGTTGTCTGTGCAGGAGCCCACATACTGTATTTGTGCAGTGGTGCGGCACGACCGCCTGACCAAACTGCCGACCATCATAGAGACCGGGGCCAGTCCAGGGCCCTCTGCAGTGAAGCCGAGGTCCTAAGCTCAGGCATACCTTCTATCACTAATGCTTTGTCTGAGGCGCTTGAGATTTTGGGCGTGAATCTACAATAATCTGTCTTGTTTGGATTCAGCATGTTGGGGAATAGATTGAGACAGCCCACAATGTAGAGCTTCAGCAAACACACTGCTGCCCAGTGCCTGCTCCCATTCTGAGGAAGTAACCAGCAGTAGGGGAATGGCAGGAGCTGGCACAAATGATGAAGGTGCTTCTCAAGACAATCCCATGTCAGTACCTCCAAGCCATGCCGAACAAATGAATACAAAACTATCACATGTCATCCAGGCCCAAGCAACCTCTGCATCAATGCCCATGGTGCCTGTCATTGCAGGGCTATTTACAGACCCAGCACAAGGAGGTACTGGGCTACCTCCATCATTCTCAGAATAGGGAAACACTTTGAAAGAGTACACAATTAGGAAGTAGTAGTAATCCAGAGAGCGTGAGTTCAAAAAAAGTAAATCATGAAGCTGTCGGATTGTTGTAAAAACCCAACTGGTTCACTAATGTCCTTCAGGGAAGGAAATCTGCCGTCCTTACCCAGTCTGGTCTACATATAACTCCAGTCCCACACCAACATGGTTGACCCTTAACAGCCCTCAGTTGTATCAAACCACAATAAATGCCAGCTTTGCCAGAAATGTCCACATCCTAAGAACTAAGGGCAAAACAAACTGAACTTAACTGAGCCACAAACTCTAAAAGTGAATAAAAAAATCAGTTTACTGATACTGGAATGTGTCTTAATAGTTCTTTTGGTATGAGCCACATTTAGATTGTTGAGGAGAAATTATGTGACAAGGATCTTGTATTGCTAATGGAAGCAGTGCTTTATCTGGCAAAGGTATTGGGAACATTGGAAGTGACTGTTCTGAATTGGAAGTATAAAGTACTTCATTAAATGTTTAGGGGGAAAAATTCAGTATCGCCCCGTTTGGGGCGCCATTATCGGCCGTGCGCAAAGATTAGCGCCTGGCGCAAATTATCACCTCCAACTGCAAACTTGACTTTTATCGCCCCTGGAGGTGATTGGAGCGCTAAATCAGGCGCTGCACATCTGTCTTAAGGCGCAAAGGCCGAGGAGCGAGGCGCTACCTCAGAGCGCTGGCGAAGCTCATGTGATGTCAGTCAGCAATGGAACACAGACACAATGGCACCGGCCAGTTCTTAAAGGGGAGGGTTGATCTTGCTCTACATCCACATCCTGCTCATTGCAGCCTTGAATCTTGGCCTGGAGAGACCTGTACATCAAATCTGCTGGAAAGAACAATGGAGAGGCCCAGGGAAAGAGCTCAGAGTGCAGCCCCCATATTCTCTTCTAAATCGATGCAAGGAAGATCAAACCAGAAAGAACCTGCAAAATGCTGCTCAGTACCCAAAACTCCTCAACATAGCTTTGAATTTCTCCAGAAGTCTCTCTCTCTCTCACTCAGAATGCGTGGTGCAAAAATTTCGCCGACAATAAAAGGCAGGAAGCGGTCGCCTTTAAATAGCGCTCTCCCAGTCCCTTCCTGACTGCAAAACGCTCCCCTCAACCTGTCATTGCTAGCGGCAGGCGGTAAGGCAGGGGGCGCCACTCAATATGCGCTCCAGGGCGTTACCGGGGCGTTTCACTCTCGACTGACGTCACGATCGGCTGGCGCAGGAGATTGTGACGGTAGTTTTTAGCGCCGCCGCAAAATGTCTAGTTAATTTCGTGAGCGGCACAAAGATCGCCGCGCACGGGCGCCAGTTGCTTTGCGCCCCATTAGCGCCCTCTTAAGGCGCTAACGGGAGGCGCAATCCAACTGAATTTTTCCCCCTTAATCTATTAGACTTAGGTGCTGTTGTCGGGGGGGATGACTCATCGGGGGAAGGCACCAGCAGCCAGGCTCATGGCACCATGACTGGCTCTGTTGCAAAGAAGGGAGGGAAAAAGAGTGGCAGGGCTATAGTAATAGGGGATTCGATTGTAAGGGGAATAGATCGGAGTTTCTGTGGTCGCGACCGAGACTCCAGGATGGTAATTTGCCTCCCTGGTGCAAGGGTCAAGGATGTCTCGGCGCGGGTGCAGAACATTCTGGAGGGGGAGGGGGAACAGCCAGTTGTCGTGATACATGTTGGTACCAACGACGTAGCTAAAAAAAGGGAAGAGGTCCTACAAGTAGAATTTAGGGAGTTAGGAGCCAAGCTAAAAAGTAGGACCTCGAAGGTAGTAATCTCTGGATTACTACCAGTGCCACGTGCTAGTAAGAGTACAGAGAACAGGATAGTTAGGCTAAATACGTGGCTTGAGCAGTGGTGTAAGAGGGAGGGTTTTAAATTTTTGAGGCATTGGGACCAGTTTTGTGGTAGGTGTGACCTATACAAAAGGGACGGTCTACACCTGTGCAAAGATGGAACTGAGGTTCTCGGGGTAAATTTTGATAAAGCAGTTCGGGAGCATTTAAACTAGTATGGCAGGGGGCTAGAAACCCATGTAGTGAAATAGAGGAAAGTGAAAGGCAGACAGAAATAAATGGTAAAAAGGAGAGGAACAAAAAACAAAGGGCCAAACTAATTCATAAAAAATGTGAGCATAAAAAAAGCCTGAGGGTTTTATACCTTAATGCGAGAAGCATCAGGAACAAGGTAGATGAATTAGCTGTGGAAATAGAGGTTAATAATTATGATCTAATTGGGATTACGGAAACATGGTTGCAGGGTGAGCAGGGCTGGGAGCTTAACATACAGGGGTATTCAGTATTTAGGAAGGATCGACAAAAAAGAAAGGGAGGAGGGGTAGCATTGCTGGTAAAAGAGGGGATAAATGCAATTGAAAGGAAGGATATTAACTCAGTTAATACAGAATCTATATGGGTGGAGCTAAGAAATAGCGAGGGGCGAAAAACATTAATAGGAGTGGTATATAGGCCTCCAAATAGTAAAATAGAGGTTGGGGAGGGCATCACGAGGGAAATTAGAGAAGCGTGCAATAAGAGCACAGCTGTCATCATAGGTGACTTTAACTTACATATAGATTGGACTAGCCTAATCAGTAAAAATAATGAGGAGGAGGAATTCCTTGAGTGTTTAAGGGATGGTTATCTGGATCAATATGTCGAGGAACCAACTCGGGAACAGGCTATATTGGACTGGGTACTGTGCAATGAGAAGGGACTAATTAGTAATCTTGTTGTACGGGGACCCTTGGGTCAGAGCGATCATAACATGATCGATTTCTCACTCGAAATGGAGAGCGAAGAAATTGACTCAGAGACTCAGGTCCTGAATTTAAACAAGGGGAATTATGATGCCATTAGACGGGAACTGAGTAGGTCTGATTGGACAACGTTCCTGGGAGGACTGGAGGTAAATAAACAATGGCAAGCATTTAAAGATAGAATGACAAAATTGCAAAAATTGTTTATACCAATCTGGCATAAAAGGAAATCTAAAAAGGTGACTCAACCGTGGATAACAGGGGAAATTAGAGACAGCATAAAATCCAAAGATAGGGCGTATAAAATAGCCAAAAAACGCGCCAGAGCGGAAGATTGGGAACAGTTTAAGATAGAGCAAAGGAGGGCAAAGGGCTTAATCAAGAAGGGCAAAATAGCTTACGAAAGCAAGCTGGCGGAAAATATAAAAACTAACTCCAAAAGCTTTTATAAGTATATCAAGAGGAAAAGACTGGTGAAAACCAAAGTTGGTCCATTGCAGTCAGATACGGAGGAATATATAATGGGAAATAAGGAAATGGCAGACCAACTAAATGCATACTTTGGGTCAGTCTTTACGAAGGAAGACACAAAAAACCTCCCTGGGATATCGGGAAAAATAGGGACATTGGCAAAGGAGGAACTGACGCAAATCAATATCTCTAAGGATATGGTGTTAAGGAAGCTAAAGGGATTGAAGGCGGACAAATCCCCAGGGCCTGATAACATGCATCCTAGGGTACTGAAGGAGGTGGCCCTAGAGATAGCGGATGCACTAAGCATGATTTTTCAGAATTCATTAGACTCGGGAACAGTGCCCATGGATTGGAGGGTAGCTAACGTTACCCCACTATTCAAAAAGGGGGGTAGGGAAAAAGCAGGTAATTACAGACCTGTAAGCCTTACATCAGTTGTGGGCAAAATGCTGGAGTCCATCATTAAGGATGAAATAGCCGAGCACTTAGCAAATGGGGACAGGATAGGACAGAGTCAACATGGATTTACAAAGGGTAAATCGTGCTTGACTAATCTATTGGAATTTTTTGAGGGAGTAACTGGTAAAATAGATGGGGGAGAGCCAGTAGATGTGGTGTACCTGGACTTCCAAAAGGCCTTCGATAAGGTCCCACATAAAAGATTAGCATGGAAAATTGAAGCTCATGGGATAAAGGGGAAAGTATTGACGTGGATAGAGAACTGGCTGTCAGATAGAAAACAGAGAGTTGGAATAAACGGCTCATTTTCTGAATGGCAGGCAGTAACAAGTGGGGTACCACAGGGATCTGTCCTGGGTCCCCAGCTGTTCACAATTTATATTAATGACCTGGATCAGGGAGTCGAATGCAGCATTTCCAAATTTGCAGACGACACTAAACTAGGAGGGGGGGTGGGCTCAGAGGAGGAGACCAGGAAGCTCCAGAGCGATTTGGACAGACTGGGTGATTGGGCGGATAAATGGCAGATGCACTATAATGTGGACAAGTGCGAAGTTATCCACCTTGGGTGCAGGAACGGGAGGGCAAATTATTATTTAAATGGCAATAAATTGGGAGAGGGGGAAGTACAGAGAGACCTGGGTGTTCTTGTACACCAGTCACTGAAGGCGAGCATGCAGGTGCAACAGGCGGTCAAGAAGGCAAACGGTATGCTGGCCTTCATAGCAAAAGGGTTGGAATACAGGAACAGGGATACCTTGCTGCAGCTGTACAGGGCACTGGTGAGACCACACCTCGAGTACTGTGTACAGTTTTGGTCGCCTCATCTGAGGAAAGATGTTCTTGCCATGGAGGGGGTGCAGCGGCGATTCACCAGGCTGATACCAGGAATGGCGGGATTGACCTATGAGGAGAGACTATGTAGTTTAGGGATGTACACACTGGAGTTTAGAAGATTGAGAGGGGACCTCATAGAAGTGTATAAAATTCTGACAGGTCTAGACAGATTAGATGCAGAAGGAATGTTTCCCTTGGCGGGTGAGAACAGAACTAGAGGACATAATTTAAGGATAAGGGCTAAACCATTTAGGACAGAAATGAGGGGGAATTTCTTCACTCAGAGAGTGGTGAACCTGTGGAACTCATTGCCACAGAGGGCAGTGTACGCCAGCTCATTAAATATATTTAAGAGGGAATTAGATATATTTCTACAGGCAAAAGGGGTTAAGGGTTACGGAGAGAAGGCGGGGACGGGATACTGAATTGAAGGATCAGCCATGATCTCATTAAATGGCGGAGCAGGCTCGAAGGGCCGGATGGCCTACTCCTGCTCCTATCTTCTATGTATCTATGTATCTATGTACTATGCCTGATGGCTATTGCTGATGAAACTCTTTGTTGCATAGACAAGTCTAATGTCTTATGGTCCTCCTCCAGTTGTTGCTGCCTTTTGCCTCCTGCCCGCTCCATGGCTATGTCCTTTTGCAAGGCAAATTTGTGCAGGAGACAGCGGGCTAAAATAATTCTGGAGACCTTGGTTAGGCTGTACTGTAGAATTCTCCCTGATCTGTCCAGGGCTCTGAATTGCTGCTTGAAGATGTGGAACGTGCACTCAACTAACACCCACTTTTAAGCATTGGACCTCTCCTCCGGTCTTGTTCTTGGGTTACGTAGTGGTGTCATAAGCCACTTACTAAATTCACTACATGTGGGGCACTCACCAGCCAACAAGCAGAAGAAAAGTAAGTGGTGCATAATGTTAATCGAAAAACTGCCAGGAATAGACCATTGATTGCCCCAGAGTAATTAAATAAACATGTATTCAATACGATTGATTGTAGGAATTTAGCAGATTTCGCAATTTGAATGCCCCAGCTTTGGCAGAATTTTACTGTAAAGCAAATTTTCTCCTGTTTCAGTCTTGTTGCATCTGATCCTGATTTACTAATGCTCATCACAATGCAGAACAACTGTTCAAAAATATTAATACAATTTATAATGCCATCATTATAAATCAGCGGCATGTGGCATCCACTGATTACAGCACATTCCAGCTGTCTTGAGGAATATGCACTTAGACACCAAAAATAAACAGCAACACATTCAAGTTAAGATTGCTGGTACCTTATTTGTAAGAAGATAGATGTGATGCTGTTAGTTTTTCAAAGGCCGCAGGCTATATCACAATAACGTTAGTGTGGAAATAAAGCATATCTGAACCTTTAGAACTGAATGAGCTTCACAGGACAAGCTCCAGCACACTGCAATTTAGGTAGTTGGACTTTAAGGGGGGAATTTTTTGGGGGGGTCAGCGGGCGCGATCGGTGGCGGGTCGGGTGGGAAAGTATTTTGTTTAGACAGCGGGTCAGGACCCCGCTGTCAACCCGCTGCCATGCGCCTTTCCCAAATGTCGCATCTGTCAGCACTGAACAGACCCGACACGCAACGGCGGGGGAGGCAATTGAGCCAATTATTGGCTTGTTTAGAAGCCCTTAACAGTGATATTTTACTCACCTTTTAACATTACCAGGTCGCCCACGGAATTCACGCTGCTCCTGGACCCCGTCTGTTCATTTCAGGTGGAGGTTGCGTGGCCATTGAAGCAGATGATTGGTGACAGCGTTAAAACTTATATAAAACCTCACAATTTTCACCTACACACTTTCCAAACCCAGAGACTCTTTGGTTTCTCCCCCTGGAAGACAGATTGTGCTTTATGCAGGCTTCAAGTCTTTGTAGCAAACTCTCCAGCCAGGCTCAGCTCATGCAGCAACCTCTCTCACCTTTGACAGAGTGCTTCTGTCATCTCACCTTCAACTGGTATCTACTCCATCAGGATGGGAACCATTTACACTCTGTCATCTTGGCCCTCAGAATCTGACCACGATGAACTCCAACACCAGCATCACCAGGCACACCAGCAGCACCAACAACAACACCAACATTCTCCGTAATCAACTGATGCTGCACAGGACACAGGACATCAGCACCCAACCACATTGCTACCCTGGACACCAAGGGTAGCCTCACCATGGCCACATTTACTTCACTTGACACTGCACACCCTGGCTGCCACATGATGCACCAGGTTGGCACCACCCCATACCAACACCATAAAGCATCCCTACAATGCCCAAGCCATTCCTTTCACACTCATCACCATTGCGGGGGGGTCTCACCATTCACTGCAACTCACTAAGCCACTTCCAAACGTGCACACAGATCTGTCCAAGAACGCAAAGTGTTGAAAATAAAGGTTTCAATGTTTGATACCACATTAACAGAAACTTTACATGAACATTACATAAAACACCCAAGTGCCTACCCTTGTGTGTTGTTAGGGATGGCTAGTGAGATGGGGAAACGATAATGTAGATAGAGAGGGTTGGGTGGAGGTGCAAGGTAAGTTGGTGTGCGTAAGGATGTGCAGGAGTAGGGTAGGGAAGGCAGAATGATGAGGATGTGATGAGTGGCACAGCAGGATGAGGTTGAGTGTGGCTTTGCAGTAACATTTCGTGATCTACTGAGATCATTGAAAGGTTTGCGCAACTGCAGCCTGGTCCTCCTTACGACATCCCTGCTTGTGCCCTCCTGTGCAATGTGCAACCAGGCTGTGTTGGTGTCCTAGGGAGGTCTCTTCCGCCCATGGGAAGGGAAGAGGACCGCCCTTCATGCTGTGAGTCATGGGCGAGATTGGGTGCAGCCCTGCACCTCTGTACATTGATTGCCAGTGTTTGCAGCACCTCAAAGCTGTAGAACACTGACAACACAAACGTCAAACTCAATTTACGCATGGACCCTTTAAGGAAACCGGCTGATGATGCGTCATCGAATGACGTCACCAGACCTACTTCCTTCAATTGGTCGGGAATCGCGCAGGGCGGGCTTAACAAGCCCAATCAGCGTAAAATCATTCTACACAGCAGGCTGGAGCCAGCAGTGAGGCCGGGACCCACCGAGGTAGGAGAAATCGTGGCTTAAAAGTTTAAAGGGGACATGGAACTCTGTGAAGGCATCTTAAAACTGTTTTGATTTTATGTGAAACATACTGAATTATAAGTATAATCTACTTAACTGAACAATTCTGCGAGGCTACATCCTATGCCTCAAGGATGCCTGAAATACGTCTGATGCCATACAGGCCTCGAACAATATTAGGCATCCTGGGCAACCATCTTAAGCAGGTGTTAGGCACTATTGCGGGCCATTGCCGGCTGTGTTGGGCCCCCTCCCTCTCCTCCCCTCTTCCAGGACTTACCTAAGGGCTACTGCTGGCGAGGCAAGCGGCCCAATTTGGATCGGGCCACACAGGCGAGCTGCCACTGTAAGCATGACAGGTGCTGGCAGCTCACCTCAGTTATTCAGAGGAGGCCTGAGGCCCAATTTCGATCAGGCTTTGGGCCTACCTGTTTTGCCGCAGGGATCGTATCCTGCATCCAGTTCACACCGGCCTAATAGCCCCAATGAGTTTCTACCACAATGTCAGTTCCCAGGTTCTTTATCTAGCTGTTGCAAAAGCATGAAGCACAATAAAAAGAGGCGACTGAGACACCAGTAAGTCTACACATCTCACTTTATAATATTAAGTGCTTCACAGTCAATCATTAGAATGCCCTTTCACCTTTTAGTAATTGTCATGATGCAGTGATTTCAAGATTGTTTTTAATAAAAGGTACTGTAGAGTACTATAATGACCAAACATAAGCCTAACAGGCACTTAGCAATTACCAGCTTTGAACCCAAAATTAACTTTGGCAGTTATGGGGCATTTCTGTCTTAATTCTACACTGCACATAACTTATTAGTGCAGCATTGATACTAGAATTTCAATAAAGTGTAATGGTGTGATTGTTAAATGTTCCCAAAGCTGTTCTATAAGGTTTTATTTTACTTCGAAGATTGTAATAAAATATAATGGTCTGTGGTCCTTCACCAGTACTGCTCCCGTGTCTCCACTGTATCATTCTGAACACTTACGCCAGAAATTTTCTTTACCTGGGCGGGTCAGGTGCGGGCACTTGGTGTGTCGGGTTGCGACCCCGTTCTTGCTTCCACCCCACTGCAGAAATGGACTTTGTGCTAATGGGGCCTATTAAGCCTGCCCTGTGGGTTACCCGGCCCTATTAAATGGTGCGGGTCTGATGACATCATCGATGACGCGTTTTCAGCTGGGATATTTAAAGGAGCCATGGCCACATTGCATTTGAAGGTTCATCTAGGAGTGTACAGTCACTGCACTGGAGGATTTGATTGCTACAAACACTTGGAGACATGACTGCACAGAGGCAGAGGGCTGCACCCAGATTCTCCGATGACTCCCTCCATATGATTGTGCAGGGAGTCAGAGCATGCAGGGAGGTCCTCTTCCTTTCGAATGGGCGGAAGAGACCTCCCCAGGAGAAAAAAGAGCCAGGCTCCAAATTGCAGAGGAGGTGAACAGCAGGGATGTTGTCAAGAGGACCTGGGTGCAGCGCAGGAAACGATTCAATGATCTCATTAGATCAGGAAAGGTGAGTGCAAAGCCACACTCACCTTCATCCTGCTGTGCCTCTCATCACATCCCCATCACTCTGCCTTCCCAAGCCTACTCCTGCACATCCTTACTCACACCAACATACCTTGTACGTCTACCCATCCCACTCTATCTAAATTATCACATCCCCATCTCACTAGCCACCCCTCACTGTCACGCTCATTCTAATGGAATCATATCAACTAACAACACGCAAGGAGACCACTTAGCATTTCCACCCCAATCCATCATAGTCTCCCTCTAAAGATCTAACCCATCCATTCCTTACACTCATACCATCACTCTCACTCAACCTTCTCTTCTTTCCCTCCTTGCAGGAAACAAAAGCGCACAATAAGAGGGAGAGGGAGAGAACTGGAGGTGAACATCCATCATTTGCCACCCTCACAACAGCTTAGGAGACTGCGTTAGAAGTATCGGGAGTAGCCGAGCAGCTGGAGGTGGGAGACGGAGTGAGGGGGTCATCTCAACAACCTAGTGACAGAATTACATATCTTACAGCTACATGACATACATCAGTCACTCATATGGGGACTGACGTCATCAGCCACTGAATGGTCATCCTGTGCATAATGTTATCTGTACCCATTCTTCATATGGCATATCTAACTCATCTCTTTACTCTCCCACAGGTCCATCAAGAGCCCCCCCCCCCCCCCCACCCCCCACTGTCCAGGAGGAAGAGGAAGATGACTCCTCAGAGGAGCCTCCGACCTCTGAGGGTGCAGCGTTACCAGACATAAGTGCACCCAGCACCAGCGCAGAGACGCACACCTCGGTGGGTCCCACGCAAGATAGAGTAGTGTTGTCATCGGGTCTGTCACAAGTCACAACCGAGCAAGAGCAGATGGTGGAGACAGGGAAAGCAGTGGAGACACCTTGCCGGAGGGCGCAGGACGCTCCCAGCTCTGCTCAGCTGCATGCAGATGCTGAGCCTCGGGGGCCATAGAGAAAGAGGTGATCCTGGAGGTAAAGGAAGAAGTGCAGGAGGCTCTGACAGGTTTTACGACTGCGATGTCTGCAAATGTTCAGAGAATGGACGAGTCCATCTCCAACATGAGCACCATCGTGTCACAGGTGATGGCGACCGTAGGCTCTTCCATGGATAGGATGGCCACCTGCATGGAGCAGCTAATGCGCCACTCACAGGAGCACATGGTCTCTATGGAGAATAGATGGCAGAGGCTCATAGACCTCCTGTCTAGGAGGGATATCAGCGCAGACGTAGGTCCTCATGGCCCCCACAGATGTGCAGCAAGGTGATCTCCAGCTGCTTGCTAGCAGGGAAGTGCTGGTGCCCCATGAGAGGGATGACAGTGAGAGGGGACACGGAAGTATGGGCTCCTCTCAAAGCGTTCACACTTCTCCCCCATTGCCACCCCCTCAGTCAGAGCCCCACATGCCTCCTCGGACAGCGATGGCCGAGTCTGCCTCTGCATAGTCGCAGGAGGAGCAGACTTTAGCGGGGTCATTACAGGCTCCAAAACCCAGAGGACATCCACCAGGAGTGTCTAAGCAGTTGCAGCAGGGAAGTGAGCAGGCTGCCTCTACCTCTGCTGAAGCCACAGGGGTAGCACCTCGTAGAAGCACTCGTAAGAGAAAGATTCACAAGGGTAGCCACTTGGGTGTTTTATTCAATGTTAATGTCAAGTTTCCGTTAATCTGATGTCAACCATAAAAATCTTTATTTTCACCACTTTGCGGTCTTGGACAAATTTGTGTGCACGTTTGGAAGTGGCTTAGTGAGTTGCAGTGAATGGTGAGACATAACAGTACCTCCAGCAATGGTGGTCAATGTGAAAGGAATGGCTTGGTCATTGTAGGGATCCTCTATGGTGTTGCTGTGGGGTGGTGCCAACCTGGTGCAGCATGTGGCAGCCATATGGGTGTAATGCCTGAAGTTAAGTAAATCTGGCCATGATGAGGCCATCCCTGGTCTCCCGGGCAGCAATGTGCTCGGGTGCTGATGGGATGTGGCCTGCAGGTTTCTCCAGCTCCTGCTCCTCGTCTTCCAGCTGATGCTCCTCCTCCTCTGAAGAGGCTGTGCGCTCAGTGCCTTGCTCCTCATGCAGCGTTAATCCTCGCTGCTGCGCTATGTTGCGCAGGGCACAGCAGACCACGACGATTCTGGAGACCCTGGCTGGTGCGTACTGAAGGACTCCTCCAGATTTGTCAAGGCATCTGAAGCACATTTTGAGCATGCCTATTGTCTGCTCTATGACACATCTGGTGGAAATGTGGCTTTCATTATGGGCCAGAAATTCGGCTCTCCGGCTTCCCGCAGGTGCAAGGATCGCGCGCGTACTTACCTACCGCACCTGCCGTTGTGCTTCGGGCCCGCGTGGACTTCAGCTCCTGGGCCTCCTGCAGCTGCTGGCGCGCAGTGCTTGCGTATCCCAGGGGCGCAGTTAGTTCGAAGCGTCCCCTGGGATCACGTGGGCCATGGAGAGCCAATCGGAGCAGGGAATCTCCATTCATAGATTTTGACAGGAAAACCTGTCAAATCTATGAATAGAGATCGGCCCCAAAACCTCACTTAAACTTCAAATACATTTTTTTAAATCACATTTTTAAAATAACTATAAATTACATAAATTAACTACTTTAAACAAAAATTAAAATTTTTGAAAAAATTAATTACAGTTTTTAATGGTGCTAAAAATAAACTTACCTTTCTTTAAAGTATGTAAAAAAGATAAACCTGTTGAAAAAATGTTTAAATTCTACTTAATTCACCACTTACCTTGTTAAAAGCAGGCCTTGCGCCTCCTTTTTTCCTGCGCAGCTTCTCCATACTTACCCTCACGGAGAAACCTGAAAAAAAAAATGAAGTTCGCTGCGTGCGCGCTGCCTCTCCGGCGCACGTGGTTGACCCTCGAACCCCTTCTTTCACGAGACCGGAACTTCCGGTTCCCCGTGCATGCGTGAAACCGGCACTTCCGGTGGCCCTACGGGTGAGTACACAGCGCGTACTCACCCGTGGAGACCCGAATTTCTGCCCCGACGTCTCTCCCGGGCCTCAGTACTTGGCCTACTCAAGGGTGTCATCAGCCACGTCTTCAGTAGATAGCCCTTGTCTGCAAGCAGCCAGCCAGAAAGTCTGTTTGGAAGAACGAAGAGCTGAGGGAGGGTGGACTGGTGAAGGACGAAAGACTCATGGCAGCTGCCAGGGAATTTGGCACACACATGCAAGATCATCTTCCTATGGTTGCAGACCAGCTGCACATTGAGGGAGTGGAAGCCCTTGCGGTTGACAAAGACTCCTGGGTTATGATGGGGTGCCCTGATGGCCACATGTGTGCAGTCGATGATGCCCTGCACCCGTGGGAAGCCAGCCAGAGTGGCAAAGCCGAGCGCCCGCTCAGTAACACTGGCTTCATCAGTGGCAAAGTTGATATAATTGGCTGACTTGTCAAAGAGGGTATCGGTGACCTGTGTGCTGCATCTTTGGGTGGCCGACTGCAAGATGCCACAAATGTCTGCTGCAGATACCTGGAAGGAGCCTGAGGCGAAGAATTTGAGGGCACTGGTGACTTCAACAGCCACTGGTAAGGTGTGTCCACCCACTCCGCTGGGCTGCAGGTCTTACTCCAGCAATCTGCAAATGTCTGCTGCAGATCCCTGGAAGGAGCTTGAGGCAAAGAAGTTGAGGGCGCTGGTGACTTTGGCAGCCACTGGTAAGGCGTGTCCACCCGCTCCTCTGGGCTGCAGTTCTTGCTCGAGCAATCTGCAAATGTCTGCGACGAACTGGTGCGATAGCCTGAGCCTCCTTTGGCACTGCTGCTCAGTCATGTTGAGGAAGCTCATCCTCTGCCTGTATACCCTGTGTTGGGGGTATCGCCTCCGGCGCGGTGCAGCCCTGCGCTGATGCCCTCTGTCCTGTGTAGCATCAGGTGGTTGAGGATAAGGTTGGTGGTGTTGTTGGTGCTGCTGGTGTGCCTGGTGCTGCTGGTGTTGGGGCTCATTGTGGTCCGATTCTGAGGACCAAGATCAGACAATATAAACGGCACCCATGCTGATGGAATAGATTAAGTAGAGATGACAGAAGCAATCTGTCAATGGAGTAATAGGTTATACCAATGAGGTCAGACTGGATGGAGACTTTGCTGCAAACACTTGAAGCCTGTAGAAAGCTAAATGTGTGCTGGGAATACTGTCAGCAACAGCTTCTGCCTGAGGAAAGTGATCAGCTGCGAGCTGGGAGCTTTTATAGTACATTTCATGCTGTCATCCAATCAGCTGGTGCAATGGCCACTCAAGTCCCATCTCAGGCTGACAGACATGGTTCCCAAGCTGCGTGAATCCCGTGGGCAGCCATGGAAATTTGAAAGGTGTGCTGAAAAAGGCGCTTACGGGTCTGACAACAAGGTGGTAATGATGTGAATTAGGTCGCCCGCCTTTGCTGGTCGGGTTGCTGCCACACCGGCAAACACACCCGAGGGAAAGGCACGTGGGGGCAGGTGATGGCGTGTTCCCGACCCACTCCAACTTATTTCAAATTTCCCACCTGACCCGCCTCTGATCGCACCCGCACGGACCCCAGAAAATTCTGGCCTTAATTACTGTTCTGCCATCTGCAGCCCTTTAATAGCTTTCGCCTCATCAGATTTTCCACTCTAGGTGATAGGTTAATATTTTGGGTGCTGACCCTTCATCAGAACTGGAAAATCATTAAGCGCCTTTGCAGGTCTAAACGACAGCACCTCCCAAGCCCGCGACCTCTTCCACCTAGAAGGACAAGGGCAGCAGGTGCATGGAAACACCACCACCTCCAAGTTCCCCTCCAAGTCACACAGCATCCTGACTTGGAAATATATCGCCGTTCCTTCATCGTCGCTGGGTCAAAATCCTGGAACTCCCTCCCTGACAGCACTGTGGGAGCACCTTCACCACACGGACTGCAGCAGTTCAAGAAGGCAGCTCACCACCACCTTCTCAAGGGCAATTAGGGATGGGCAATAAATGCTGGCCTTGCCAGCGACACCCACATCCCGTGAGCGAATAAAAAAAAAACTAAAGAGCAGGTGAAAGCAAAAGATAAGAGTCAATGCTACTAACAGTTTTAATAACCTGTGGTTTTGTACAAAGCTGTAAAGAAATAAAAGTAAAGTGCTATATAATGTTCAAAAATCAGCAGTGAAAAAGCATTAGCCAGACAAATGAAGGTAACAACAGGAAATGAAGTGGAATATAGAGTGGAGAAACTGTTGAGAAAATATGCACTTAAAAAAATGCTGATGAGACCCGAATTCCAAACATGACCTATTTAAGTATTTGTTTTTAATCATTTTTTTCTGTGCAATTTTCTCTGGCAGTTTTTCTCCCCTCCACGAGTAGGATGGCCTGCCCCATGCTGAAGTCTGTCTTCTACAACCAGGCCATCAGTTCGCTGATTGAAACAGCACCACGGACACATAACAAAGATTTCTATTTTTTATGCCAGGAAGGCAAGAGCTGCTGCAGCTATGTCTTAACTTGATGTATCGATCCAAATTTCTGCATTGAATTCCAATATCAAAGCTTCACACACTGCTGCTCTGGCCTGTGGAACTCTGTTGCAGGCAGTGTTCTCACATCTAATTTTGTCCCTTGTGTGCAGAAGTTCAAATGAAGAGACAGCTAACCGTTGCTGAATCAAGGTTATTAGAGAATGGATTGTGCTGTGGGAAACTTCTCACTTGCCCATTGGCACCTAGTACAATTTCTCCAAATCATTTTGTGCCCCTAGCCCCCATTGGGGTGAAGTTCAAGAGATATGTTGCAATGTTATGCCACAGAATGTACAAAAAAGGCCACGCCATCAGAGGGAGCCAGAGGCTAGCCACTTCCGCATAGGCAGAAAAGGACAACTGTCACTGTTTTCCTGTCCACTGATGATTGTCCCTTAATGTCATTCTCAAGAGTGACATAGACAGAGGCTCAGGTGCAAGCTGCTTGCCCAGCCTCTCTGCTGGGGAACAGTATGTGGCCTAAGTTGACCTAAAGAAAACAGCAAAAACAAAATCAATTCCAAATGGGGGGAAAAAAATAAGTTTTGTACCTAAATAGCTATCTAATAAAAATATTGTGGGCCTGAATTGCCTTGAATGTTCTTCCGGACTCCTGCGGTAGCTCTGGTGGGAGTCCATTGGAAAGGCTCAGTAAAGGACCAGGATCTGGACAAACCAGGACCCAACTGTAGCTGGGAAATTCCAGTCGACCTTGTAAGAGCCAGAGCCCGCTCCTTACAAGGCTGACCACATCAGGGGCCGGGCTGAGGTGGCAGGAACTCCTTACACTGGGAGTTTCCATTTCCAGGCGCTGAAGGGACCCAACCATGTTAGAGGAGTCATACTGACCTCCAGAAGGGCGGAAGTGGACCCCACCAGGGCAGAGATCCCTAATGATGGGAAAATCTTTTTTTTTTCAATTGAACGTCAGCCTCCTTACATGGCGTGCTGAGGAGGGAAACTGCATGTGGTCTGTGATGAAGTCAAAGTACTGCTGGCAACTGCTGGACAAAAACCTAAACTTTGGTGAAAGAGAAATGCTGCAAAGTTTCGCACCGAATGGTAGTAGATGTTTGTTAGTAAATATGCACGTGAAGTACATTTACCTGTATTATGTGTAGGGCTTTTTCTACTAAAACTAGTACAGGTGACTAAAGTGCTGTCACTGTAGCCACGCCTGTGGCTAGTCAGCGATTTCTATTGGACAACACTGGAGTAGAGAGGTCGATGGGAGATGGAGAGGCTGGAGGTGTGACCATGAGTATGGGTAGAAAAATTTATATGGAGGGACAGGTTTGGGAGGGCAGGGAATTCAGAGGCGAGAAGGCAAGGGGTTGGAGATTGAAAGCAGAGTGAAACTAAACTCCATCAGCAAGAATATTTCTCACTGAATGTGATACAACCTCCTTTTAATAATTACTGCAAACAAGCAGGGAGCACATTGGCTTGCCAACACTGCTCCCCTGTTAGTTTTACAGAATGAACCATAAATCCAGTGTTATAAAGAAGTATTTCCTTTCCAGTACATTTTATATAACTAAGTTCGATATGACCAGCTATGATACCATTTGTACCAACAGAAAGGAACATTGACAGCTCATTGGGTACTACTCTACGAAAAAAAGAAATTGTACTGTAAATCTTTTTTTATTTTATTTGTTAAGATTTAAAGGAACCATTAGCTGTAAATTTGAGCTTCTGCTTTGGTGTAAAATTAGTCCTGAAGGGAACAGCATACTGGTCAGGCCAGGTGTCAAAACTCACCTGCAGTGTAAATAAGGCAGCCTGTCAGCCGTGAAGAAAAGCACATCCTTTTCATCTGTCTGTGTCCTTCATAATACAGCAGAGAGGCTTTCCACTTGCAACTTAACTCCTGGCAGCGCTTTATAAATCACTCAAATGCTCTCCCAAAGCAATTGATCCCTTTGAGGAAGTCACACATCAAAATTGTCAAATATTTTGACTGATCAAATACAAAAGCACTCAGAGCAATATGAAAGTAACTATTCCTCACAAACTCTCGGATATAATCTGACAAATCGCATTCATTCTCTAGATTCAATAAGAACAATACTGAGTATACTATCCAACAGTTGACAGCTTTATATTGACTCACAAAACAGGAAAATAAGTTTTGTATTGCATCGTAAGGATGATCGGAGAGTGGATACACTATATGAGTAGAATTAAGTAATAGCAAAGGATGCTAAACTCTGGTAGAAGTTGCCTGCAGACCTCCTGATCCATGTTCCCTGTGAGCTGCGCTTTGTTCTGCGCGGCCTGTTCTTTCAATGCGCGGTCCCTTTAAATTTCTGCTCATGCACGGTATTTCCAATGTAAAAGCTTGTGAGCGACCTGCGCGGGACCTTGCAGATTACTGCGCGGCTGCACACGCACACAGCTTAGAGGGAACATCGCTCCTGATAGTAGTGATGTCGTTGCGGGGGGAATGTATAAATACGGAAATCAGGGAAACGTAGCAATAACAACGTGGTTACAATGGGACATTTATTTTTCACATAGACTGGGAGAAGCAGAAAAGCTGAAGTAGTAATGGTAATGAATTTCTAGAATATGTTTGGGACAATTTTCTAGAACAATATGCTTTAGAACCAACAAGGGAACAGGCCATTCTGGATTTAGTGATGAGTCACAAACCAGTTAACAATCTGCCGGTAAGGGAACATCTTGAAAATAGTGACCATAATATGATTGAATTCATATTAGGTTTGAGAGGGAGAAGGAAGAGTCACAAACCAAGGTTTTAAATTTAAGTAAGGCACCTTCGAAGTGATGAGTAATGAATTGACCACAGTAAACTGGGATGAACTGTTAATGGGTAAACCTACAATCAAACAGTGGGAAGTTTTCGCTTGGTATGATACAAAACTAATACGTATCCCTAAAAGGCAAAGGCTCCACTTGTGTAATTAAGAGATAGTATCAAGCTAAAAGCTTACACAAATGCAAGGAAAAGTGGAAATCCAGCAGACTGGGAGAGCTATAAAAAGTAACAAAGGCATACAAAGAAAGTAATAAAAGGTGCAAAAAGGTAAAATGGAAAAAAAAACTTGCAAGAGATATCAAAGCTAACAGCAAACCTTGTTTTAAATATATTAAGAAAAACAGAGTAGTATAGGGGAATGTGAGTGCATTCAAGACGGATGCAGGTGAGTCTATAATGGATAATTAGGAAGTGGCAGACTTGCTATGTGAGCACTTTGCATCCATTTTCACAGTGTGTAAAGAGGACAAAATACTAGTGGTACAAGGAAACCTAAAAAGAAGTCAAGGGGGGAAATTAGTGATTTAATACAAGTAAAAAAAAGGTAATAGAAAAAATAGTGGGACTTAAGATAGACAAATCTTCAGTGTTTCATAGTTTCCACCCTAGACTTTTAAAAGAAATAAGTGAGGAAATTGCAGATGTGTAACTCCGAATTTTCCAAAGCTCTCTAGATTCAGGAATTCTGCCTTTGGATTGTAAAATTTCAAATATGGCTCCATTATTGAAGAAGGGAGGGAGAAACCAGGAAACTACAGACCTGTCAGTTTAACATTGATTTGGGGGACATTTCTGGAATCTATCATCAGAGAAAGAGAGGGGAATTTTAACCCACAAAAATGGGTGGGTTTGGGTCGGGTGCGATGTAATAAAATTTTAAACCTCAAATCCATTCCCAACCCGCCCACTTCCGGTTTTAATGGAGGTGGTACAGGGGAGCGGGCGGCCAACCTGCTCACAGGAGGCGTGTTTCTCATTTAAATATTTTAATGAGGCTGCGTGTCTCAAATTCTATCTCCATTTTAAATTTAAGCCTGGCCGGCCGCGTTTGCCGGGACTTGGGCAACCCGGCACATAAAGGGAGCCGAGGACTGCCGTGTGGAAGAGCCTTTCCAGCACTTCCTGTGGGCCAGCTGGAGCAGGAGTGATTCCTCCCAGCCCCCCAAGCTAATCTGCTTCCCTCCCTATGATCAGACCCCCCCCCCACAATCCCGCAATCGGACGCTCCACGCGATCAGACCCCCGCAGAATTACTGACCTGCCCCCATCCACGATCGAATCCCTCTGCATGATCACCGACCCACCCCCCCCAAACGATCGTACCAGCCCATGATCACCAACCGCCCCATCTCTGCCCCCTGATCTGTCTCCAACCCCCCACCCCCTGTGATCAATCCCTGACCCTACAAGCCACTCTGTACCCATTCCCCCCCCCTTCCGCGATCTCTAAGCAGCACGACTTTACCTGCTCTGGGCTGCGGCCTCTACTGTATCCTTCCCCACCTGACAGGTAGCCAACCCTGTCAATCAGGCTGGTTTCCGGGCGGGGATCCTGTTTAAGTTGTGAAAGTCACCATCACCCTCAATTTCTTTGTTTCCAGCTCCGTTCAGGCTGCTACCGGAGACATAACGAGGGTGTCACAATTGACTATACTAAAATGCATAAGGCAGGCGATGGATGGATTGTTTGACAGGGCTGAGAAGTATTTAAGCTTCCCCTGTGATGACAATAGCCAGAATGAGTGGGAACTCGAATTTGTGCCTCTGGCTGGATTCCCACAGGTACAGAGTGCCATCGACTGCACACACGTGGCAATTCAAGCACCTCCAGACAAACCAGGGGCACTCATCGAACATAAGGGATTTCATTCCATCAGTGTGCAGCTGGTGTGCAATCGCAAGAAAAGGTTCATACAGGTCTGTGTCAGATTCCCTGGGAGCTGCCATGATGCATTCATACTGCAGCAATCCAACATCCCCAACATGAACCGGAATGAACCTTAAAGGGTGGCTGCTAGGTGACAAAGGATACCCCTTTCAAACCTGGCTGATGATATCTCTGACGATACCTCTGAGCACCAGCAGCAATACAACTCCAGCCACATGACAACCAGATGTGTCATCGAGCAAGCCACCTGCATGCTGACATTGAGCTTCAGGTGCCTGCACCGGTCTGGAGGCACCCTTCAGTACACACCAGTGAGGGTCACAAGCTTAATTGTGGTCTGCTGTGTGGTGGCAGCAGGTTTCTTTTTCCCATTGGTTGGAAACAGGACCCCCCTCATGGCCCTTACTGCACCTAGAAGGACTTCCAGGGCACAGCCATTGCTCTCCTTCCAGCCACCTCAGTAACTTTTATCCTTCCAATCCACTATGTTCCAACCTACAAATCTCCTGCTTCGTTTCATCTCTGAGCTGGGCCTTTAAATAGTCAAGGGGAAATCATGTCACGCGGATCCGCGTTATGCCCACCCATGTGTATTGGAGACGTGAAACCCGGAAGTAAAATGATAATCAGTATCTCTGTTGAAATTGGATATTACTATCCATCCCGCGATGTTATGCGTTTGTTGCCCGCTGTTGCTCCCCCCGCCATTAGGTTCCCGTCTCCGCGTTAATATTGGGGCCAATCTCTTTCTGATTGTAAAACTGGGACATTATGCATTATATGTATGAAATAGCACATCCGAATATTGCTTGGACATGTAAGCAGGCATCACAAACTGGCAGTTTCAAGCACCTAGAGCTTGTGCATAAATAAAGTTTTGCAGTTTCAACTAAGTGTAATTGTTGTATTCCTTTGTTACTTAGCAAAATATAGTTATAGTTTTATAGATCAGTAATGTTCAATTTAATTGTTTGCACTCATGGAAAGTAACCAGGAAAATACATATGAATGTGCAGTATACAATCATAATGTGGGAAGGCTATCAGCATCTTAATAAATCAGTACTTTCCTAGATCTGTATGTACCATGTGTGCAAAAATCAGTAAATCACATAAAATTGGTATCTACATGTGTTTTGTAAAGATGGTTAGCAGCTGTCCTTTCTCTGTGGGGTGTAACTTTTGGCACTTTTATCATTTAGCTTTACTCTTTTCATTGAACTTTTTTTGCATGTTCTTTGTTTGTCAGCCATGGCTCAGTTGGTAGCACCCTTTCCTTTGCTCTCAGAAGGTTGTGGATTCAAGTCCCACTCCAGAGACTTAAGCATGTAAACTAGGCTAACACTCCAGTGCAGTACTGAGGGAGTGCTGCACTGTCAGAGGTGCTGTTTTTCGGATGAGATGTTAAACTGCTCTCTTAGGTGGATGTAAAAGATGCCATGGCACTATTTCAAACGAGAGCAGGGGAGTTATCCCCGGTGTCCTGGACAATATTTATCCCTCAATAAAACAGATTATCTGGTCATTATCACATTGCTGTTTGTGGGAGCTTCCTGTGTGCAAATTGGCTGCTGTGTTTCCAACAGTGACTACACTTCAAAAGTACTTCATTGGCTGTAAAGCACTTTTGGATGTCTGGTGGTTGTGAAAGATGCAACATAAATGCAAGTCTTTCCTTTTTTTAATATCTTATAATGGGATATTAAAAATCTGAGAGCCATTTTTCCTGTGTTTTTGTGCCCAGGGCAAATCACAAGAAAAGGAGCTAATGCTCTGGGACATCTGCGGGGGCAGAATGGTGGGAGAGAGATGGAGTGCCAGAACCAATAGTAGGCCCAAGATAAGGGCTACCATGGTGATGATCTAAACCCCTCTGTATTTCCAGGTTCATGTCATTTACAAAGGCCAGACAATCCTTCGGGCGCAGGTCTCTCTCCTGGCCTGAGAGATCTGCAACAGTAGGAATCCCAGAAGGCCTTCAGTGCCAATCCCTGCCCCTGGAAGCAAAAAAGAGATTTAACATTGGGTTCCCTAGTGTTTGCTGTCTGCCCCTATCCGATCCTCCGAGTGCATTCCTGGTGCTTTCTCCTCATTTACTTCATCCAACGGCAAAAGGGCACCCATTTTGAGAGATGCCCACAAGAAGAGGTCCTCAGCCCTAGACTCGGAGCATCAGAAAGGCCTAGAGAACAAACATTAGAAAACCCAAGATTAAATCTCTTGTTTCTTCCAGAAATTGGTACTGATGGTCTTCTGGCTGGTGTTTTTTGATAATGGACAGAAGGCCCTGAGGCCAACGACAATTTCCACTGTTGCAGACCTGTGCCAGAGGGTGTGTCTGGCCTTTGTAAATGACCTGAAACTGACAATGACAAAGGGGCTCAGGTCATTGCAAGTACAGCGCACTTTGGTTGTCTAAACCCTTACCTTTCTCTTTTCTCTCCAGGTTTAAAAAGCTTCTGAAAATCCATCTTTACAGCCATGTTTTCAGTCACCCTTATTAATTTCTCCCTCAGTTGTTTCACGTCCATTCCATTATCATCTATTATTTTCCTCCTGTGTGAAATGCCTTGGGAAATAGTTGATGTCAGGCTCCGTGGACATAGTTTCATTTTTAAGGAGAACATTTATAAGAAGTCCCATTCAGCATAACTGGCAGTCCGGGTCCCCGCCAAGCTGCAGCTGGTCCTGCCCTGTTGGTTACCAACCAATACTAATAACAATACCAACCAGTCACCGTAAATCAGTGGCCCTGCTAATACATTGGCCCTGGAATTCACCTCTACGGCTTGCCGCGGGGGTAAGGATCGCGCGCTCTTACCTACCGCGCCTGCCGTTGCGTTTCGGGCCGACGGGAACTTCAGCTCCTGGGCCTGCTCCAACTGCTGGCGCGCAGTGCTTGCGTGTCCCAGGGGCGTAGTTAGTGCGATGCGTCCCCTGGGATCACGTGGGCCATGGAGAGCCAATGGCAGCAGACCATCTTTCATTCATAGATTTGACAGGAGACCTGTCAAATCAGTGAATTGAAATCGGCCCCAAAAGAACAGCTAAACTTAAAATAAATTTTTTAAAAAACCATCACATTTATAAAATAACTATAAGTTAAATAAATTAACCACTTTAAACAAAAATTTTAATTTTTGAAAAAATTAAAATACTTTTTAAAAGTGATAAAAATAAACTTACCTTTCTTTAAAGTATCTAAAAAAGATAAACCTGTTGAAATTTTTTTTAAATTATACTTAATTAACCACTTACAGGAAACTTTTGTTTATCCGGCACCCAAATATCCGGAATTCTCGCTTAACCGGCAAAAATCAGGTAAGTTTTATTATACAGACAAGACCCCGATTCTGACCTTTCGCCCCCACGAAAGGGGGGTCAACGTTCTTCCGACTCGGACCTGTCGCCGCCACGGAGGAAAAAGCCGGAGTCTCGTTTACCTTCCCTCTCCGGGTCCCAATTGTTCAGCCTGTGGCCGTGTACGGGGCTCTCGTACCTTGGTAAGTATACCTCTCTGTAATCCGGCACTTTCGATCAACCGGCACCACGCCGGTCCCGTCGGTGCCGGATAAACGAAAGTTTCCTGTACCCTGTTGAAAACGGCTCCTGCGCCTCCTTTTTATAAGCGTAGGTTCTTCAATACTTACCCTCCCGTAGAAACCTGAAAAAAAATCTAAGTGTGCTGCGTGCGCGGTTCACCTAGGAACCGCCCCCTTCACCAGACCGGAAGTTCCGGTTTCCCGCGCATGCGCAGTGCATGCAGGAAACCGGCATTTCAGGACGCCTTACGGGTGAGTACGCACTGTGTACTCACACGGGAAGGGCCGAATTTTTGGCCCATTGTGTTACAAGGTGTAAGAGTCCTACAGTCATTAAGTGTATTCTCCAATTCTCACCACAATTAGGTGACAGCGTGGCTCAGTGGTAGCACTCTTTCCTCTTGAATCAGAAGGTTGTGGGTTCAAGTCTCTCCCCAGAAACTCAAGCACATAATCCAGGCAGACACGCCATTGCAGTACTGAGGGAGTGCTGCACTGTTGAAGGTGCCGTCTTTTGGATGAGACGTTAAACCGAGGTCCCGTCTGTCCTCTCAGGTGGATGTAAAAGATCCCGCGGGACTATATCAAAGGAGAGCAGGGGAGTTCTTCCTGGTGTCCTGGCCAATATTTATCCCTCAACCAACATCATTAAAACAGATTATCTGGTCATTATCGCAGTGCTGTTTGTGGGACCTTGCTTTGCACAAATTGGCTGCTGCATTTCCTACATTACAACACTACAAAAGTACAGCACAGAAGGAAGCCATTTGGCCCATCAATTCGGCGCCGGCTCTTTTGAAGGGCAATCCAGTTAGTCCCACTTCCCTGTTATTTCCCCATATTCCTGCAATGTTTTCTCCTTCAAGTATTTATCCAATTCCCTTTTGAAAGCTACTATTGAATTTATATCCACCACCCTATCAGGCAGTGCATTCCAAATCCTAACCACTCATTGTGTTAAAAAGTTTTTCCTCATGTCGCCTCTGGTTCTTTTTCCTCTGGCTCTCTTTTATTATGATGCGGAGATGCCGGTGTTGGACTGGGGTGGACAAAATTGAGAGGTCGCACAACACCAGGTTATAGTCCAACAGTTTTATTTGAAATCACAAGCTTTCGAAGCTATCGATTGCTCCTTCCTCAGGTGAAGTAAATTAGATACAGCTTTTATTAGTCAATGCTTGTCCAAGGATTATTGTTTCTTAAAGCATTCCCACCACTGACGTTAAACTGACTGGACTGTGATTGCCAGGTTTATCCTTTGCCCCATTTTTGAACAAGGCTGTAACATTTGCAATCCTCCAATCCTTTCGCATCCCTGTATCTAAGGAGAATTGGAAGATTATGGCCAGAGCCTCCGCAATTTCTACCCTTACTTTCCTCAGCAACGTAGGATGCATCCCATCTGAACTGGGTGATTTATCCATTTTAATTACCCGAGATGCTCCCACACTGAGACAATCTCCACTTGACCCACTTCATTCCCCAGGACTAGATCCAGCAATGCCTCCTTCCTCGTTGGGCAGGAAACATACTGATCAAGAAAGTTCTCTTGAACACACTTCAGAAATTCCTCCCCGTCTCTGCTCTTAATACTATCACTGCCCTCAGGGTTAGTTAAAGTCTCCCATTATCACTATAGTTCATGCACCTCTCAGTAATTTCCCTGCAAATCTGTTCCACTATCTCCTTCCCACTATTTAGAGGCCTATAAAATTCACCAAGTCCTGTAATAGCTCCTCTATTGTTTCTTAACTCCAACCAAATAGAATCTGTGTTTGATCCCTCAAGGACATTCTCTCTTTCTAGCACACGTGCACTCCAAACCTAACTTAGACCACTTTGGAGGAAAAATATGGTTGCTTTGCGTCTCCCGACCGGGGATGCTACATCCGACAGGGTCAGGGTGCTGTGTTTGCGGCTGGGGCAGCGCAAATTAAAGGGCAGGTGCCGGGCGGTCATTTTTCTTTGGGCCATCTGCCAGCGCCTGACCCCTCTCGCCCCCTCCTGCGGGGTGCCGGCCAGAAGTTCTGATGAAAGGTCATCGACCTGAAACGTTAACTCTGTTTCTCTCTCCACAGATGCTGCCTAACCTGCTGCGTATTTCCAGCATTTTCTGTTTTTATATCAAAGGCTACTGAAGCTTAACAAGAACCACTGAGATCACTAAACACAAGGGACCTCCAAAGTGGTCTAAGTTAGGTTTGGAGTGCACGTGTGCTAGAAAGAGAGAATGTCCTTGAGGGATCAAACACAGATTCTATTTGGTTGGAGTTAAGAAACAATAGAGGAGCTATTACAGGACTTGGTGAATTTTATAGGCCACTAAACACTGGTACTTAACCTAGATACTTAGCTTAGAATCCTCGGGTTCTGCGGCTCCGTTCCTTCTTTTGAGTTGGGCGTGAGAAACTGCCTTCCTCCTCTCCACCAAATTCCTACTTTCACCAAATTCTCAGCTTCCACTCTTTCTTTCTTTCTTTCTTTCTTTCTCAACACTAACGTATCAGAATTTGTACGGGATGTTGAGGTTGGAACAGCAGATTGATGCACTTAAGCAGAGCTACATAGAATGGCGAATTGCAGGTGCACCTCCATGGTTTTTCATGCCTTAAGTTCCTGATCTCAGCCTTTGCCACCAAGGTGAGGGGCGGGGGCATGCTGTCCCACCTGGGACATAGAGGAATGTTGCACATGGATCTAATGAGAGGAAGAAAGAACTGTTTAATTTACAGCAGACAGGGCAAGGTAGCTAATCAGAGATTGCTACGCACTATTATAAATTTCTATGATAGCATGATCATGTTGAATGGTGGAGCAGGCTCGAAGGGCCGAATGGCCTACTCCTGCTCCTATTTTTCTATGTTTCTATGAAAGAAAGGTACTTGAATTTATACGGTGCCTTTCGTAACCTCGGGACAACCCAAAGCGCTTCACAGCCAAAGAGTTAGGGGGAGAAATTCAGTATCGCCCCATTTGGGGCGCAATTATCGGCCGGGCACAAAGATTAGCGCCTGTCGCTAATTATCGCCACCGACTGCAAACTTGACTTTTATCGCCCCTGGAGATGATTGGAGCACTAAATCAGGCGCTTCACATCTGTCTTAAGGCGCAAAGGCCGAGGAGCGAGGCGCTACCTCAGAGCGCTGGCGAAGCTCATGTAATGTCAGTCAGCAATGGAACACACACACAATGGCCCCGGCCAGTTCTTAAAGGGGAGGGTTGATCTTGCTTTCCATCCACATCCTGCTCATTGCAGCCTTGAATCTCGGCCTGGAGAGACCTGCACATCAAATCTGCTGGAAAGAACAATGGAGAGTACCAGGCAAAGAGCTCAGAGTGCAGCCCCCACAGTCTCTTCTAAATCGATACAAGGAATGGCAAATCAAAATGAACCTGCAAAGTGCTGCTCAGAACCCAAAACTCCTTCACACAGCGTTGAATCTCTCCAGAAGTCTCTCCCTCTCTCAGAATGCGTAGCTCAAAAATGGCACCAACAATAAAAGGCAGGAATCGGTCACCTTTAAATAGCGCTCCCCCTTTCCCTTCATGACTGCAGAACGCTCCCCTCAACCTGTCGTTGCTAGCGGCAGGCGGTAAGGCAGGGGGCGCCACTCAATATCCGCTCCGGGGCGATACCGGGGCGTTGCGCACTCGACTGACGTCACGATCTGCCGGCGCAGGAGATCGTGGCGGTAGTGTTTAGCGCCGCCGCAAAATGTCTAGTTAATTTCGCGAGCAGTGCAAACTTCGCCGCGCCTGGGCGCTAGTTGCTTTGCGCCCCATTAGCGCCCTCTTAAGGCGCTAATGGGAGGCGCAATCAACTGAATTTTTCCCCCATACTTTTTGAAGTGTAGTCACTGCTGTAATGTAGGAACCTGATTGTTGCAGCCTCATTATTTCCTGCATGTCATTAGATGAACCTTTGCTATTTTGTTGCATATGCATTTCAAATGGCTGTCACTGCTATATTGTGAAAGTTCTTTCAAACTCCCAAATCACTTAAGTATCATTGTGAAATAATGTACTCTGGTAATTACAATGACCCATTGCTCTCCTTTCTTTTCAGTCTCTAAATAATGTGCTACTAAATTCCAGAACAAGTACCAGTAAAACTGTCAAACCTAGAAATATTGGGCTGGACTTTTACTCGGAGGTGGGGAGGGAGCGGGGGCGGGGAGGCTGCATTGAGGTCGGGGAACCCGGACGAAGGTGTTTCCCTCAGGCCCTGCCAAATTTGTCAGGACCTGATTAACTTTTTTTTGCTCCGCTTCCCAACCGCAGTCAGCCAGATTGAGAGGCTGGCTACCTGTCGGGCAGGTAGGTCATCAGCACCAGGACGCAGCCGGGGAGTGGAGAGGAGGGAGGGGTGATCGGACACCGGGGTGGGGGGTTGGAGATCAGAGTCCTGAGGGATCGGACACTGGTGGGTGGTCGGAGTGCGGACGCGGCTGGGGTTGGAGGCCGGGGGGGGTGCTCGGAGGCTGGTGTGGGAGGTGGGAGATAGGAGGCCGGGGGTGGGGGGATGTGAGATCAGAAGCCGGTGGGGGGAAGATGAGAGGCTGGGGGGCGGTGAAATCAGAGGTCCGGGGGGGGTGGGGGGGGGGAGAGGGGGAGATCAGGGGCCATAGAAACATAGAAGATAGGAGCAGGAGTAGGCCATTCGGCCTCTCGAGCCTGCTCCGCCATTTAATGAGATCATGGCTGATCATCCAAATTCAGTACCTTGTCCCTGCGTTCTCCCCATATCCCTTGATCCCTTTAGCCTTAAGAAATATATCTAACTCCTTCTTGAATATATTTAATGAATTGCCCTCAACTGCCTTCTGGGTTAGAGAATGCCACAGGTTCACCACTCTCTGGGTGAAGAAATTCCTCCTCATCTCAGTCCTAAATGGCTTACCCCTTATCCTTAGACTGTGACCCCTGGTTCTGGACTCCCCGGCCATCGGGAACATCCTTCCCGCATCTAGTCTGTCTAGTCCAGTTAGAATTTTATGGGGGAAAAATTCAGTATCGCCCCGTTTGGGGCGCAATTATCGGCCGGGCGCCGACCAGTTCTTAAAGGGGAGGGTTGATCTTGCTTTCCATCCACATCCTGCTCATTGCAGCCTTGAATCTCGGCCTGGAGAGACCTGTACATCAAATCTGCTGGAAAGAACAATGGAGAATACCAGGGAAAGAGCTCAGAGTGCAGCCCCCACAGTCTCTTCTAAATCGATACAAGGAAGAGCAAATCAAAATGAACCTGCAAAGTGCTGCTAAGTACCTAAAACTCCTTCACACAGCATTGAATCTCTCCAGAAGTCTCTCTCTCTCTCTCTCTCTCTCTCAGAATGCGTGGTTCAAAAATGTCGTCAACAAAAAAAGGCAGGAAGCGTTCGCCTTTAAATAGCGCTCCCCCAGCCCCTTCCTGACTGCAAAACGCTCCTCTCAACCTGTCGTTGCTAGCGGTAAGGCAGGGGGCGCCACTCAATATCCGCCCCGGGGTGCTACCGGGGCGTTGCGCACTCGACTGACATCATGATCTGCCAGCGCAGCAGATCGTGGCGGGAGTGTTTAGCGCTGCCGCAAAATGTCTAGTTAATTTTGCGAGCAGCGCAAACATCGCTGCGCCCGGGCGCTAGTTGCTTTGCGCCCCATTAGCGCCCTCTTAAGGCGCTACTGGGAGGCGCAACCAACTGAATTTTTCCCCCTATAAGTTTTAATGAGATCCCCTCTCATTCTTCTAAACTCTAGCGAATACAAGCCCAATCGACCCAATCTCTCTTCATACGTCATTCCTGCCATCCCAGGTATCAGTCTGGTGAATCTTCGCTGCGCTCCCTCCATGGCAAGAACATCCTTCCTCAGATAAGGTGACCAAAGCTGCACACAATACTCATGGTGTGGTCTCACCAAGGCCCTGTACAACTGCAGCAAGACATCCTTGCTCCTGTACTCGAATCCTCTCGCTATGAAGGCCAACATACCATTTGCCTTCTTAACCGCCTGCTGCACCTGCATGCTTACCTTCAGCGACTGGTGCACAAGGACATCCAGGTCTCGTTGCACTTCCCCTTCTCCCAATCTATTGCCGTTCAGATAATAATCTGCCTTCCTGTTTTTGCCACCAAAGTGGATAACCTCGCATTTATCCACATTATACTGCATCTGCCATGCATCTGCCCAATCACCCAACCTGTCGAAATCATACTGGAGTTTCTCGGCATCCTCCTCTCAGCACACACGCCCACCCAGCTTTGTGTCGTCTGCAAACTTGGAGATATTACATCTAGTTCCTTCGTCTAGATCATTAATATATATTGTGAATAGCTGGGGTCCTAGCACCGATCCCTGCGGTACCACACTAGTCACTGCCTGACACTCGGAAAAAGACCCGTTTATTCCAACTCTTTGCTTCCTGTCTGCCAACCAGTTCTCTACCCAAGTCAGTACCTTACCCCCAATCCCATGTGCTTTAACTTTACACGCTAATCTCTTATGCGAGACCTTATCGAAAGCCTTCTGAAAGTCCAAATACACCACATCCACTGGTTCTCCCTTATCAATTCTACCAGTTACATCCTCAAAAAATTCCAGTAGATTAGTCAAGCACGATTTACCTTTTGTAAATCCATGTTGACTTTGTCCGATCCTGTCACTGTTTTCCAAGTGCTCTGCTGTTACATCTTTTATAATGGACTCTAGCATTTTCCCCACTACCGATGTCAGGCTTACCGGTCTATAATTCCCCGTTTTCTCTCTACCACCTTTTTTAAATAGTGGGGTTACATTAGCTACCCTCCAAACCATGGGAACTGTGCCAGAGTCTATAGCATTTTGGAAGATGACCAGCAATGCATCTACTATTTCTAGGGCCACTTCCTTAAGTACACTAGGATGTAGATTATCAGGCCCTGGGGATTTATCGGCCTTCAATCCCGTCAATTTCCCTAACACCATTTCCCTACAAATACTGATTTCATTCAGTTCCTCCCTCTCATTAGACCCTATATTCCCCGACATCTCTGGGAGGTTATTTGTGTCCTCCTTTGTGAAGACAGAACCAAAGTATGTATTTAATTGGTCAGCCATTTCTTTGTTCCCCATTATAAATTCCCCTGATTTTGACTGCAAGGGACCTACGCTTGACTTCACCAATCTTTTTCTCTTCAAATATCTATAGAAGCTTTTACAGTCAGTTTTTATGTTCCCTGCAAGCTTACTCTCATACTCTATTTTCCCCCTCTTAATTAATCCTTTTGTCCTCCTTTGCTGAATCCTAAACTGCTCCCAATCCTCAGGTTTGCTGCTTTTTCTGGCCAATTTATATGTCCTCTCCTTGGATCTTATGCTATCCCTAATTTCCCTTGTTAGCCACGGTTGCACCACCTTTTTTGTTTTATTTTTATGCCAAACAGGGATGAACAAATTCTGTCGTTCATCCATGCGATCTTTAAATGTTTGCCATTGCCTATCCATCGTCAACCTTTAAGTAACGTTCCCCAGTACATCCTAGCCAACTCGCGCCTCATACCATCGTAGTTTCCTTTATTTAAATTCAGGACCCTAGTCTCTGAGTCAACTACTTCACTCTCCATCTTAATGAAGAATTCTATCATATTATGATCGCTCCTCCCCAAGGGGCCTCGCACAACAAGATTGCTAATCAATCCTTTCTCATTACATAATTCACAGTCTAAGATGGCCTGATCTCTAGTTGGTTCCTCGACATATTGGTCCAGGAAACCATCCCGTATACACTCTGGCAATTCCTCCTCCACAGTATTGTTACTAATTTGGTTAGCCCAATCTATATGTAAATTAAAGTCACCCATGATAACTGCTGTGCCCTTATTGTACGCATATCTAATTTCCTGTTTAATGCCATCCCCAACCTCAGCATTACTGTTTGGGGGTCTGTATACAACTCCCACTAACGTTTTCTGCCCCTTGGTATTTCTCAGCTCTATCCATACAGATTCCACATCATCAGAGCTAATATCCTTCCTTACTATTGTGTTAATCTCCTCTTTAACCAGCAATGCTACCCCACCTCCTTTTCTTTTTGCCTCTCCTTCCTGAATATTGAATACCCCTGGATGTTGAATTCCCAGCCTTGGTCACCCTGGAGCCATGTCTCCATATTCCCAATTATATCATATCCGTTTACATCTATTTGCGCAGCTAATTCATCTACCTATGTACGAATGTTCCTCGCATTAAAATACAAAGCCTTCAGGCTTGTTTTTTTAACACTCTTAGTCCATTTAGAATTATTATTTACTGTGGCCCTGTTTGATTTACACCCTTGATTTCTCTGCCTTTCACTTTGGATTTTCTCCTTTCTGTCTTTTGTTTCTATCCTTGCTTCCCTTTCCTCTGTCTCCCTGCACAGGTTCCCAACCCCCTGCCATTTTAGTTTAAACCCTCCCCAACAGCACTAGCAAACACTCCCCCAAGGACATCGGTCCCGGTCCTGCCCAGGTGCAAACCGTCCAGTTTGTACTGGTCCCACCTCCCCCAGAACCGGTTCCAATGTCCCAGGAATTTGAATCCCTCCCCCTTGCACCATTTCTCTAGCCACATATTCATCTGAAATATCCTTCTATTTCTACTCTGACTAGCACGTGGCACTGGTAGCAATCCTGAGATTACTACCTTTGAGGTTCTATTTTATAATTTACCTCCTAACTCCCTTTATTGAGCTTTTAGGACCTCATCCCATTTTTTACCTATCTTGTTGGTACCTATATGCACCACAACAGCTGGCTGTTCACCCTCCCCCTCCAGAATGCCCTGCAGCCGCTCCGAGACATCCTTGACCCTTGCACCAGGGAGGCAAAATACCATCCTGGAGTCTCATTTGCGGCCGCAGAAACGCCTATCTATTCCCCTTACAATAGAACCCCTATCAGTATAGCTCTCCTGCTCTTTTTCCTCCCGTCCTGTGCAGCAGAACCACCCATGGTGCCAGGAAGTTGGCTACTGCTGCCTTCCCCCGATAAGCTATCTCCCCCAACAATATCCAAAGCGGTATATGTGTTTGAGAGGGTGATGGCCACATAGGACCCCTGCACTACCTGCCTGCACCTACTACTCTGCCTGGCGGTCACCCATTCCCTTCCTGCCTGTGCAGCCTTTACCTGCAGTGTGACCAACTCACTAAACGTGCTATCCACGATGTCCTCAGCATCGCGAATGCTCCAGTATGTATCCATTCGCAGCTCCAGCGCCGCAATGCGGTCTGCCAGTAGCTGCAGCTGGATACACTTCCCGCACACATGGTCGTCAGGGACACAGGAAGTGTCCCTGATTTCCCACAAAGTGCAGGAGGAGCATGCCACGGGGCCGAGCTGTGCTGCCATGACTTACCCTTTAATTAATTCAAATTAACTTAAATCAAATCAATACCACTAATTACACTACAATTAAATGATATACTCAAGGGCCCGTGTTTACTCGCAATCCCCGCTACACAATAGAGACCCTAGAAATTATAAAGCACAAAATTTAATTTTGGAAAAAAGCGAGAAAGAGAGAAATACTCACCAACCAATCACTTATCTGCTTTCTGGTGACATCACACTTCGATTACTTTTTACTTCTCTCTCTCCCTGCTCCTTAAATCCTTGGTCTCTGCGCTCAGTCTCCACCCAGGGCCACTCTCACTGCTGCCGCCGGTGAGTCTGGGCCGCTCTCTCTCTCCCCGCTCCTTAAATCCTTGGTCTCTGCGCTCAGTCTCCACCCAGGGCCGCTCTCACTGCTGCCGCCGGTGAGTCTGGGCCGCTCTCTCTCTCCCCGCTCCTTAAATCCTTGGTCTCTGCGCTCAGTCTCCACCCAGGGCCGCTCTCACTGCTGCCGCCGGTGAGTCTGGGCCGCTCTCTCTCTCCCCGCTCTTTAAATCTTCGGTCTCTGCGCTCAGTCTCCACCCAGGGCCGCTCTCACTGCTGCCACCGGTGAGTCTGGGCCGCTCTCTCTCTCTCCCCGCTCCTTAAATCCTTGGGGGAGAAATTCAGTATCGCCCCATTTGGGGCGCAATTATCGGCCGGCCGCAAAGATTAGCGCATGGCGCTAATTATCGCCACCGACTGCAAACTTGACTTTTATCGCCCCTGGAGATGATTGGAGCACTAAATCAGGCGCTACACACCTGTCTTAAGGCGCAAAGGCCGAGGAGCGAGGCGCTACCTCAGAGCGCTGGCGAAGCTCATGTGATGTCAGTCAGCAATGGAACACAGACACAATGGCACGGGCCAATTCTTAAACGTGAGGGTCAATCTTGCTCTCCATCCACACCCTGCTCATTGCAGCCTTGAATCTCGGCCTGGAGAGACCTGTACATCAAATCTGCTGGAAAGAACAATGGAGAGACCTGGGAATGAGCTCAGAGTGCAGCCCCCACATTCTCTTCTAAATCGATACAAGGAAGGGCAAATCAAAATGAACCTGCAAAGTGCTGCTCAGTACCCAAAACTCCCTCACACAGCGTTGAATCTCTTCAGAAGTCTCTCTCTCTCTCTCAGAAAGCGTGGTTCAAAAATGTCACCAACAATTAAAGGCAGGAATCGTTCGCCTTTAAATAGCGCTCCCCCAGTCCCTTCATGACTGCAAAACGCTCCCCTCAACCTGTCGTTGCTAGCGGCAGGCGGTAAAGCAGGGGGTGCCACTCAATATCCGCTCCGGGGCGATACCGGGGCGTTGCGCACTCGACTGACGTCACGATCTGCCGGTGCAGGAGATTGTGGCGGTATTGTTTAGCGCCGCTGCAAAATGTCTAGTTAATTTCGCGAGCGGCGCAAACATCGCTGCGCCCGGGCGCTAGATGCTTTGCGCCCCATTAGCGCCCTCTTAAGGCGCTAACGGGAGGCGCAACCAACTGAATTTTTCCCCCTTGGTCTCTGCGCTCAGTCTCCACCCAGGGCTGCTCTCACTGCTGCCGCCGGTGAGTCTGGGCCGCTCTCTCTCTCCCCGCTCTTTAAATCCTCGATCTCTGTGCTCAGTCTCCACCCAGGGCTGCTCTCGCTGCTGCCGCCGGTGAGGAGTAGGGGGAGTTGGGAGGCCTGGGGAGATCAGAAGGGACGGGGGGGTGTCCGATCGCGGGGCAGTGGGGGTGGGTGAGGCAGCGATGCTGGATCCAGGAGGTAAGTGTAAAGGCACTTACCTCCTGGATCCAGCAGTTCTCACCTCCCTTTAGCTGGCAGGTTCCCCGAGGCCTGGGAAACCCGACCAGCCTGAGTTAAATTTGAAACCATGGATGAATGTGAGGCACGCAGCCTCATTATAATATTTAAATTGCCAACCCAACTCCTGGGACTGGGTTGGTTGCCCGCCATCCCCCGCCCCCCTCCCTCGGTCCCGCCTCCATTAGAACCAGAAGTGGGCGGGTTGGGGTCGGGACTCAGATTTTTATCACTTTAATCTCCCACCCGATCCAAACCTGCCTGTTTTTTGGGGTTAAAATCCCCCCCCCCCACGCCCCATAGGTCTGCGTACAATCAAAATATTAAAAGCGTTGCATACTACCCTGACATTTTCCTAATTTGTGTTGCATATCTCTGTTTTTGTCTTGTCCATTTCAAATCAAATAAACATCATTCAAGCGTTTCATGTGTTTATCTGCTTAGTTTCAGGAGCAGGAGTTGCTGGCTGACCTTCTCATCATACTTGGACAATGCCCATCATTCAGCACTCAAGTTTTTGCCAATCTTCTCTCAGGAATTAATCGTTTCATAGATTATCTCTGGCAGATACGTCAGGTACTTAATTCACATTATTGCTCTGATTAATGAACATTCTGGTGCATTGCCATTTAAACCATTTGGCACTCAAATCAAAGCTATCCACTTGATTTAAATTAGATGTCTGTTGAACCAGGAATATTCCCACGCAGCAATTTGCCTGAGGGCCAAAAACTAATTCCATGGCCTGATTTTAACTCCGGCAGGTTTTGTGCGGGTGAGTAGCAGGATGAATGCGAAACTCACCCACTTCCCTCGAAAACAGGCCCGGGGTATTTTAATTCCCATGCCACATTAAAATCTCACAGGCAATTTTCACAGCCGAGTCGCTGACCCACCAGGAAAGCCCTCTCCCCCATTTCCAGAGCACAATTTCTGGTGGGTCTGTTTAAACTAAGAATTCACCTCTTAAAGTGAGGGAAAGTAAGCTGTGAGGCGGACACAGAGGCCAGCATTTTCCAGGGTCCATGCGGGCGCGATCGGAGGCGGGTCAGCTGGGAAAGTTGACATTTCGTGGAGCGGGTCGGGAACCCACCGTCATCCTGCTCCCATGCGCCTTTCCCTCAGAGGAAGAGGATTGAAGAGGTCACTGAAAATGGTGCTCTATCAACTGCTCCCTGGCCTGTCTAGCTGCAATGCTAGCCTTCCTTCTTGTGCTTCATCCTTGCCTTCATCTAATTGTTCCTCATCTGATGATGCCTCTTGTTGCTGCGCCTCCTCCAACTGCAGTGCTCTTTGAACTGCTAGGTTGTGCGGAATGCAGAAAGCTACAATGATATGGCCCACTTTGTCTGGGCCATCTGATAGGGAGCCTTTAGTGCAATTGAGGCATCTAAAACTTGGCTTCAATATGCCAATGGTATGCTCTATGATGTTCCTGGTGGTCCCATATCTCTCATTATACCTATGTTTCTCAGGCGTGGTGGGGTTGCAGATGGGGATCATTAGCCAGGTGTCCCCCATCCTCTGACATTGCTGGATGGGTGGAAAAGTGGGGGGATGGATGAGTGTCGCAGAATAAAGATATAGTAGCAGCTGCCAGTGAAAGTGACACACATTTGCATTCTCCTTCTGCGGTGATCACACACCAGTTGAAGATTGATGACGTGGAAGCCCTTCTTGATCATATAGGTTGCTGGCTCATCTTCTGGTGCCCTGACAGCTACATGAGTGCAGTCCATTATGCCCTGGACACAAGGGAAGCCGGACACTGTTGCAAATCCCAGAGCTCTCTCATTCCCTCTGCTGGGGGGCATTAGTGACCTGTTTGATGCAGCTGCGTACTGCAGACTGGGAGATGTGGGTGATGCCCCTGTAGCGGCCTGGAGGGAGCCTGTGGTGAAACGGTTAAGGGTGGTGGTGATTGTGACAGTCACTGACAAAACTTGGCAACCTGCTGGGCTGGGTAAGGCCTTTCAGGAGCAGCCCCCTTCACCTGCTGTCTTCTCGCAGACCCAGCTGCTGCTTGTCCTAGTTCTTCAGGCTGCTGCTGCTGCTCTGCTTCCTTCAACTGTTTATCCATCCAAAGGAGTGAAGCAAAAGCAACACCCATGATAAGTAGTGAGTGCTTAATGAGGGTAGGCAAGGGGAGAAATATCAGAACAAAGCAAACTAAAAGCTCAGAGTTCACTTAGAAATTCCGTACTCACAATGGCACACTGACCGAAATGCATGCAGGTGAGTGCAGTGCCCCATTAAATTCAGCTTCCAGTCATGCCAGTCAGTTTGTGAAGCCAAGTTTTACCCAGCTGGTTTGCTGCTGGGCGGGACTTCTGACCTCCCCATTTAAAAATGCGTTTTGGGTCCAAATTACGTCATCGGACTCCGATCTGTTTCTGGTGGGTGCTATTCTAATCTGAGTTAAAATGGCAGTTGGCGGGTTTCTGGCAGAAATAGGCTGTAAATCCATTTTCACAATGTTCATCTCTCACCCCTCCTATTCCGTTTGGCCGGGTTGTGTTAAAATCGGGGAGCATGTGCTTAACAACAAAACAAACTGTTTTTAATGCAGTGAAACATCCCATGGAACTTCATGGGGTAGTGGAAGGGTAATGGACATGGTGAACAGAGTGTTAGAGGAAGTTATGGTTGAAGAGATAGACTTTGAGGAGGCTTTTGAGCAGGAGAAGAGATTGAGCAAGGGAAAGCAATTGAGGAAGAGAATATCAGAATTTAGGGATGTGGCAGCTATTGTTCTGCCTCTAATGGTAAAGGGGAGGGATTCGCACAGTAGATCAGAGGTGTAGGAGTAGAGAGTACAGGCTGAAACTCAGGACTTGAGAAAGTTGTAGAGGCCATGTAAGATTTGTAGATAATGATGAAGATCTTGAAATTAATATGCGAAGGAATGACAGCCAATGAAGCTTGACGAGGATAGGGGAGATAAGTGAGCAGGACTTAGTCTGACATAGTTTGCAAGAGATGAAGTTTTGGACAAGATAAAGCTTGTGTGGGGTGGAACTAAGGAGCCTGGTGAGGAGAGCATTAGTGAAGTTAAACATGAAGGTGACTAAGGTGTGGATAAGAGTTTCAGTAGTGGTGGGACAATGTAAAGATTGATGTGGTGTTATAGAGGTTTTGATGATGGACAAGGTGTGCAGTTTGAACGATGAGGTCAAATAAGACAACGATATTGTGCACATCTGTCTCAGCCTGAATGAGTAGGCAGGGAGGGGAATGGAATTGGGGCCTCTAGTACAAAGTTTTTGGTGAGAGACAGGATGGATTCTGTCTGTATAATTTTAAGCTGGAGAAAGTTCTGATTCATCCACAACTTGATGTCAGCCATGTAGTCAGTCAAAATTGCAGCTGTCATGGAGCCAAAGTCGGTGTCATCAGTGTGCATATGCAATCTGACCCTACGCTTATGTATAATATCACCGAGAGGCTGTATGTAGATGAGGAAAAGGAGACAGCCAAGGATAGAACTTTGGGGCACACCAGAGATGTCTTTGTGGATGTGAGGTGGGAGTGAACCTGTTGCAGGAGTTGTGCTGGATCTGTTCGAACTGGTAGGAGTAGAACCATGAGAGGACAGTCCAATAAAGGTGGACCACAGCGGAAAGAGTGCAAAGGAGGATGGATTCTCCTGCCCCTTAGTTTTTGAGAATGCACCAGTCAAAGAGTGTGGCGAGGAAAAGGAGTATTGCAGACACAAAGGATGTTGTAAGTTATTTTGACCAAAGCAATCTCAGTGCTGTTGGTGGGACAGAAACCAGACTGAAGCATTCCAGTAGGGAATACGAGAAGAGAGTACGGAGCTGGGTGGCAAAGATACATTTGAGAACCTTAGAGAAGAAGAGGAGGTTAGATAAGGGATAGTATTATGGAGGATGGAGGGGTTGAGCTATGTCTTTTTAAAACTGAGTGACTGCAGCCAACGAACCGGAAGCTGCGCAGAAGCGTTCTGCGCATAAAACTGGTTTAAGTATTAACGTATAATGTTGTAGTTTTGCTATCGCTGCTGTTTCTGCTTTGTTTCCCCTGTGCCCGTGTGTCCTGCAGGCCTGCTCTGTTCCCGGTCCATGTCGCTGCTGGTTCCCCAGTTCCTGTGTGTCCCGAACGCCCACTCTGTTCCCGGTCAATGGCGCTGCTGTTTCCCCAGTGCCTGTGTGTCCCGAAGACCCGCTCTGTTCCCAGTCAATGTCGCTGCTGTTTCCCCAGTTCCTGTGTGTCCCGAAGACCCGCTCTGTTCCCGGTCAATGTCGCTGCTGTTTCCTCAGTGCCCGTGTGTCCCGAAGACCCGCTCTGTTCCCGACCAATGTCGCTACTGTTTCCCCAGTGCTCGTGTGTCCCGAACGCCCGCTCTGTTCCCGGTCAATGTTGAAGCCAGAAACCTCTGCTGTTGGGTCAGTGATGCAGTGTTGGTTCTTTATTTTGCATGCTCCCACGATTCCGTCCATCTGGATAGTGGGTCGATACCAGCTGAATGAATATTGGTTGCTGTTTCCCAGAATTTGAGGGGTGAGGCCCTGGGGTGGGAGGGGGTCGAGGGAGCCGGTAGTGACTCTCATAGAGGAGATGGATTTCATACGGTCAGAGCAAAGATTGGGTAAGAAATTACAGAGTATTGCAGGGGGCCAATAGTGGGGAGGAGGAAGAGGCTATGGCAGCTAAGCAGATATACGCATTCTTAAAAACAAAGAAATTCTGGGATTCTTCACATCGGGTGCTACAAATGAGGATGGAGGGGGCAGGTTAGGAGATAGGAAGGGGTAGATTCTGGTGGTGAATTTGTCAACAATGTTATATGTGAAAACAGATACTTAAAAAGAAAATGTGTTGCAGCTCATTAAATGCCTTTCATTTTAGTTGCATTCATTTCTATTGTAAAATGACAGTTACCAATGATTCCATAAATTCAAGGTTTGCAAATCTGAAGGGATAAGATTTTAATTGCTTTTTTATCTGAAGGATTTATGACAGTGTGGTACATTACAAACTCCAGTGAAAATCTAGCAGATGTAGCTACCGTGGCAAAATGGGGAGATTTTTGCATTATATTTTTATTGGACTATAGATAGACTGAGTAAGAATGTTTTAAATAGAACCAAAGTTAAAACAGCAGCTGTCTTTCTGGTCAGATTTAAAATAGAGTACAGAGTCTAGGGGCTGGATTTTGTCCGTGTGGGCGGGCTGGGGCGTGTCAGGTGGAAATCGTGTCAGGACCCCGACTCCTAAGTGAAGTGCTGAAAAAGTGGGATTTTCCCCTAATTGGGCAATTGATTGCCTGCGTGTGGGAACACCTGGTCCAATGAGTCTTTTCATACAGAAAGTCGCCTCCGATGACGTCATCAATGCTGCTGGATTTAAGACCTGCAAGCAGCCTTGCCTCCTCTGGAGACTGCAAAGGCTCTGCAAATTGTATGAAGGTGTTGATTTCCCGACAATGTCCACGATCAAGCAAAAGTGCACCTCGGTTTGATGAGCCCTCCCTTCAAGCTCTGGTGCAGGGAGCCAGATGTAATAAGGAGGTGCTGTTCCCTTCCTCAGGGAGAAAAAAGCCACCCCAGCAGTCAAAAGCTGTGTGGCTGCAAGTGGCCCAGGAGGTCAACTCCATTTCGCTGAGCCGCAGAACCTGGCTGCCATGCAGGAAGAGGTTTCATGATCTTCTCTGCACAGAAAAAGTGAGTATGACTTTCCCATCACCCTCAATCTGATCCCCATCGCCTCTCCTCACCAGCACTCTGCTTTGCCAACCTCTTCCTCCACATGCCACTTGACATTTACATGCCTGCACCCTTACCCTTTCCCTCTCTCTCGAAGGTCACATTCACTTAACTATTCGACCATACAGCCCTCACACTCCCTATCACTGTGATGCCATGACAACAACAACTTTCAACACACAGGGATGGTCCTTTGTATCCTTCTAAGCATCTATGCTGTGGATTATCTACACTCACTCCTTCATTCTCACTCAAACTCCACGTGTGTCCCTCATTGCAGGAAAAGAGAGCCCACAATAAGAGGGAAAGAGCGAGGACTGGAGGAGGCCCACCCTCAGTAGCCCAGCTCACCGCCTGGGAGGAGGCGGCTCTGGAAATCGCTGGGATCGAGGAGGATTCCCAAGTGGGGGACGGACAGATGGGCGCATCGCAGCAAGCTGGTGACAGAATAGTTTGGCATCTCTCTCATTGACATTGCATGAGTCACTGATAATGAATCTGATGCTCTAACAGATTGACTTATGATCATCTGCACTATTCAATGTTCATGTAACCTCGACCTCACATCTCTAACTCTTTCCTTTACTCCCCCACAGGACCATCGAAAGCCCCCGTCCCCACTGTCCAGGAGGAAGAGCCTGAGCTTCCAGACTCCTCAGAGGAAGCTGCAACCTCTGAGGGCGCAGCCTCAGCAGAATTCAGCGTACGCAGCACCAGCGCAGACACTCATACCTCGGTGGGACCTTCGCGAGATAGAGTAGTGTTGGCACCTGGTGTATCACAGCTCACAAGTGAGCAACAGCAGATGGTGGAGACAGGGGCAGCAGTGGAGAGTCCTCGTCGGAGGGTGCAGGACTCTGCCAGGTCAGCTCAGCTGCATGTCGACCTTGTGCCTCCGGGTCCATCCAGAACGAGAGCAGTGCTGGAACTCCAGAAACAGGTGCAGGAGCCTCTGGCAGATTTTGTCTCCAGGGTCGCTGCAAGTGTCGAGCGAATGGAGGAGTCCATCGCGAACATGAGCAGAGCCTTTGTGGAGGCATTGGCACATGAACGCATCACCACGGAAAGGATGGCAACCTCCGTGGAAAGGATGGCTATCTCCATGGTAAGGCTGGCTACCGTAGAGGAGAGGATGGCTCCGGCCATGTAGGAGCTAAGTCACCAGAGTGTAGAAAACATGGTCATTGTTCAGAATAGACTGGCATCTCTTGAGGAGCGATGGTCAGCTACTGAGCATAGAAACCAGACCTTCATGGAAGTCCTCTGGAGTAGGACTTCCAGTGCAGAAACGGGTCCTCATGGGCCCCCCTGAAGTGCAGCAAGGTGCTGTCAAGCCACTTGCTAACTCTGAAGTGGGACTGACCCATGATAGGGATGTTGGTGGCAGACAACAAGGAAGTGGGGGCTCCTCTCCAAGCGCTCAAACGACCATGCCACTGCAAAGCCCTCGGTCAGAGCCCCACCAGAGCCCTCACCCAACTGAGATGGGCGTCTCATCCCCTGCACAGCTGCAGGAGCAGCAGACTATTGCCGAGCCCTCACAGGTTCGCAACCCCAGAGGACGGCCGACAAAGGTGTCGAGACAGGAGCAGCAAGAAAGTGAGCAAGGGGCCTCCACATCTGCTGAAGCCACAGGGGAAGCACCACGTAGGAGCACGCGTAAGAGGAAGATAATGCACAAGTAGTCACATGGGTAGTCACTTGGGTGTTATGTTGTGTTTATTTTTGAAATGCCACCAGTTGCTTGTTGTGATAAAAAATTCTGATGGCAAACTGTTGAAGTTGTGGCCTGTGTCATTTCGTAAATGGGACTTCCACATTGAGGGCTGAGAGCGACTTGCAATTGTCAGTATGGTGGTCAGAGTGATAGGAAGCCTCAGGTTATTGTCCATTGTTGATGGTCTGGTAAGAAGGTGCGAGGCAAAAGTGTTTGATTGTGCAGGCTAAGCAAATCTGACCAACATGAGTGCATCCCTTGCATCCCGGGCAGCAATATGGTCGCGCTCTGGCGACTTCTGGCCTGTGCAGCTTCAGGTGGGTGAGCAGCAGCTTGGCGCTCCTGTTGTTGCTGCTGCTGTTGGTGCTGCTGTTGTTCGTGGTTCTGCTGCTGCCGCGGCTGGTCTTCATCCGAATCTGATGTCCAGGAGGAAAGGAATTAAATGGTCGCCATGCTTCTGGTATATGCCTCAGTTGAGGAAGTGCTTAGTCAAGGTGGCGAGAGGGGTTTCCCAGGAGGTCACACTGGAGATGGGTGTCAGGCTCCAAACTTCCACAACAATGGGTATGCCAGCTAAAAGTTCCCCCAGACCAGAAAAAACTAAGTTCTGCCACCTGCAAATGATCATTGGTGAAAACTCCTTTGTAATGGTGGAGCTGCAGCTGTTCGTAAGCAATCCACTTGTCAGGCCGCCAGCATTACCTGGCGTGTTCCAGAGGAGGCGTGAGGGATGGGGGGAATGACTAAAAATTGGAAAGGCCTCTCAAAATGGGATTATAGAGGCTATTAAGTGGTTGTTGAGGGTCTTAAGGGCCTATCCCGCCTCTTGGAGGCAGGATGGAAAGGGGGCCAGAAAACACGCTTTTGGGAAAATTGCTCGGAGGCGGGATGGAGGTGGGATCGGCCCACCCGCCATTTTTGGCGATTTTAACAACTCACACGCCTCCAATCCCGCCTCCTTTGGCCTGGCAAAATCGAGCCCTCGTTGTCAGTGAGATATCGGCCAGGTGATTTGGCCTAGTCAGCTGTGGCTCAGTGGCTAGCACCCTCACCTCTGAGTCAGAACGTTGTGGGTTCAAGTTCACTCCAGGTACTGTGAGCACACAAATCTAGGCTGACGCTCCAGTGCAGTGCTGAGGGAGCGCTGCACTGTCAGAGGTGCTGTCTTTCGGATGAACATTAAACCAACGCCCCATCTGCTTTCTCAGGGGGACGTAAAAGATCCCATGGCACTATTTCGAAAAAGAGCAGGCAAGTTCTCCCCGGTGTCCTGGCCAATATTTATCCCACAATCAATATCACTAAAAACAGATTGTCTGATAATTATCACATTGCTGTTTGTGGGAGCTTGCTGTGCACAAATTGGCTGCTGCGTTTCCTACATTACAACAGTGACTACACTTCAAAAGTACTTAATTGGCTGTGAAGCGCTTTGGGACGTGCGGTGGTTTTGAAAGGCGCTGTATAAATGCAAGTCTTTCTTTTCTATAAATAATCAGGATGCAGAGGTATTGCCCTTAGTTCTAATTAAGTTGTACTTCAAAGATTAACAGGGCCTTAGAAAACAAACAATATGCAAACAGCTGCTCGTCAATCATTTTATACATGGTAAGCGCCATGGTGTCTTTGATCTTGGTTAATTGACTGCTCTGTGCCCATGGGGCTGAAAATCCATGGCCATTCTGGCAGACTCCCACTGCAACTTTGGAGGGAGTCCACTGGAACAGCCAGGACCGGATATGCCAGGTCCTGGCCTTATGCTGACATTATGGGCTGGATTTTACCCACCGAGACGAGTTGGGGGTGGGACTGCTGCCTTCCGGGTTCTAGTCCCGCTCCCACTGACGTCCGATGCACAGATGCTATTTTCCCCTGATTGGCCTTGTTAAAACCGCCCTGTGGGCTTGCTGGCCAATTAAGGGAAAGCTGGTGTCAGATGACGTCAGTTGATGACGCTTCGTCTGCCGGTTTTCTTAAAGGCACTTGAACCATAAATTTTTGACAGATGATTTGACAGTCTTTGACAGCATTGAGGTGCTGTCAAGCACTGACAATCACTGTACAAAGGTGAGCCCTTGCTCCCAGGCTCTCCAGTGACTCTCTCCTTAGGATGAAACAGATGGCAGCTGCAGGTGAGGGTACAGAAGCGATCTGTCACTTCTCCCATTGAGGTGAGGCCACACATACAGTTCAAAGCTTGTCACCTACAGAAAAATCTAAACACATTAAAAATGACTTTCCCAACATTTCCTTACCTCTGATACTCACCAGTGTCCCATTGCATCTTTCACACCACTTCTGCAGCTGTCATCTGTACACCAACAGTACAACAGACACACAGCATGCCTCACTTACCCTGGCGGGGTTCCCCAACATCGGGAAGCCTGCAGCAGTCGCAAAATTGGAAAAAGCCTCTTAACTGCCTGTTAACTACCTGTTAACAGGCAGTTAAGTGGCTATAATCCTCTTCCCGCCGCTAGGAGGCGGGTCCCTGCGCAAATCGGGGAACCGACTCCCAGGAAAATTAGTTGGAGGCGGGTTGGGAGCGGGTTCGGGACCCGCTCCCATTCTTTTTGACTTTCCCAGCAGTCCCGCCTCCAAACCCGCCTCCTCAGGGCTGGTAAAATCCAGCCCTTTGTGTATAGCCTTGTAGGGCCAAATCCCCTGCCCGGCCTTTAAACGCCGTCAATGTAAAGGGGAAGGGGTGGGCATTCCTGCAACCCAGCCCTCTGTCAGGCCCCTGTGTCGGGTGATCAAAGGCAGATGGAATATAATGTTGGAAAGTGTGAGGTTATGCACTTTGGCAGAAAAAAATCAAAGAGCAAGTTTTTATCTAAATGGAAAGAAACTGCAAAGTGCTACAGTACAAAGGGATCTGGGGGTCCTGGTGCATGAAACACAGAAGGTTAGTATGCAGGTACAGCAGGTGATCAGGAAGGCCAATGGAATCTTGGCTTTTATTGCAAGGGGGATGGAGTATAAAAGCAGGGAAGTCTTGCTTCAGTTATACAAGGTACTGGTGAGGCCACACCTGGAATACTGTGTACAGTTTTGGTTTCCATATTTAAGAAAAGATATACTTGCTCTCGAGGAAGTTCAGAGAAGGTTCACTCGGTTGATTCCGGAGATGAGGGGGTTGACTTATGAGGAAAGGTTGAGTAGGTTGGGCCTCTACTCATTGGAATTCAGAAGAATGAGAGGCGATCTTATCGAAGCATATAAGATTGTGAGGGGGCTTGGTCGGGTGGAGGTGGGGAGGATGTTTCCACTGATGGGTGAGACTAGAACTAAGGGGCATAATCTTAGAATAAGGGGCTGCCGTTTCAAAACTGAGATGAGGAGAAACTTCTTCACTCAGAGGGTAGTAAATCTATGGAATTTGCTACCTCAGAGAGCTGTGGAAGCTGCGACATTAAATAAATTTAAAACGGAGATAGACAGTTTCCCAGCTGATAAGGGAATTAAGGGTTATGGGGAGCGGGCAGGGAAGTGGACGTGAGTCTAGGTTCGGATCAGCCATGATCCTATTGAATGGCGGAGCAGGCCCGAGGGGCCATATGGCCGACTCCTGCTCCGACTTCTTATGTATACCTGTCCTCACCAGGCATACCTCACCAGCAAGGGTAGATGTGTGGGCCCTTGCTGGAGGTCCAAATAGGGACCAGGGCCTGGATCCCTGAAGATGAGGGGCTGTTTTATTCGTGAAAGTATCTCTGATAAGAAGCTGGGGGCACCAAGGACTTTTTTCTGGGAGCGACCCGGCATCCTTTCCGGGCCAGCAGACTTCTGGTGGACTGTCTGGCCACTTTAGTGTGGCGACGCCTTAGATACAACTCAACTTGGCAAAGCCACTCTCCCACCCCCACAAACCTCGGCAGGGTCAGTGGGTAGGCTGCAGACAGGTGCATCCCAGCACTTACATCCAATATGCCCCCCATCCCACACTGAAATTTGGGGTCTGACTTTCTGTCGTGCTCATAGATAAAAGATTTAGGAGAAAGCCCAAAGCATGACAGTACAATTGACTTATGCGGCGACAGGACTGGATTGTGTCCCTGTTTCTGCGTGTGTGTGTGTATATCTGTGTGTACGCTGATTTATAATACCACTGTACAAATGTAATCTCTATCGGGGTATATTTAACAAACTAGTCCTTTGTTTGCAGTTATTAAAATGACTGGATGGAAAAACTTGCAGGAAGCACCTATTTCTGCATCTGAATCCATTCCACCACGCTGAGCCCTGCAGCAGAGCGTTAGTCTGTCTATATTGTAATTTAATACAGTAAATTAGGGAAAGGGGACGTGCAACGAGACCTGGGCGTCATGGTACATCAGTCACTGCAAGTGCAGCAGGCAGTCAAGAAAGCAAACGGAATGATGGCCTTCATAGCAAGGGGATTTGAGTACAGGAGTAGGGAGGTGATGCTACAGTTGTACAGGGCCTTGGTGAGGCCACACCTGGAGTATTGTGCGCAGTTTTGGTCTCCTAACTTAAGGAAGGACATTCTTGCTATTGAGGGAGTGCAGCGAAGGTTCACTAGATTGATTCCTGGGATGGCCGGTCTGACATATCAAGAAAGATTGGGTCAACTGAACTTGTATCCTCTGGAGTTCAGAAGAATGAGGGGGGATCTTATAGAGACATTTAAAATCCTGACTGGTTTAGACAAATTAGATGCGGGCAGAATGTTCCCAATGGTAGGGAAAACTAGAACCAGGGGTCACAGTCTAAGGATTAAGGGGAAGCCATTTAGGACTGAGCTGAGGAGGAACTTCTTCACCCAGAGAGTGGTGAATCTATGGAATTCTCTTCCACAGAAGGTTGTTGAGGCCAGTTCGCTAAATATATTCAAAAGGGAGTTAGATATAACACTCACAACTAAGGGGATCAAGGGGTATGGCGAGAAAGCAGGAATGGGGTACTGAGGTAGCATGTTCAGCCATGAACGCATTGAATGGCGGTGCAGGCTCGAAGGACCGAATGGTCTACTCCTGTACCTATTTTCTATGTTTCTATGTTTCTATGAGAGGGTTATCCAAAGAATGTCAAGGCAAGAAATAACTAACTTGCATTCTAAAAAACTGAGGGACAGAAGAATTCAACAGTCTGGAAAGTTAATGACCTAGCCTTACATGTATGACAATATAGTCTTAACATTGAGTATTTTAGGTTTGTGCCTCTGGGTAAAATAAAATTATTTTTATGCTTAGTTGTCCAGTGCAAAGATCCATGTGAGAATTATATTCTGATTTATATGCAAATTGAGCTGGCCACCAGGAGGTGCCGAGGTTAGCATTCCGAAAACTATCAGCGCATTTTTCTTTCTCCTTGGAACATTTCTAAAATGCTCAGGTAACTTGGGCCACAATAACAGTTCATCTCACTTCTTTTTGCCAATTTAAGGAAATAACATTCTTTTGAGCTGTTGCTGCCGCTATAGCCCATGGAGGGGCGGAGGTGGGGGGGGGTGGGGGGGCGGAGGTGGGTGGGGTGGGGGGACGGAGGTGGGTGGGGTGGGGGGGCGGAGGTGGGTGGGGTGGGGGGGTGGAGGTGGGTGGGGTGGGGGGGCGGAGGTGGGTGGGGTGGGGGGGCGGAGGTGGGTGGGGTGGGGGGGCGGAGGTGGGTGGGGTGGGGGGACGGAGGTGGGTGGGGTGGGGGGGGTGGAGGTGGGTGGGGTGGGGGGGCGGAGGTGGGAGGGGTGGGGGGGCGGAGGTGGGCGGGGTGGGGGGGCGGAGGTGGGCGGGGTGGGGGGGCGGAGGTGGGCGGGGTGGGGGGGCGGAGGTGGGTGGGGTGGGGGGGTGGAGGTGGGTGGGGTGGGGGGGAGAGGGTCCGGTAGCGTGCTCCCTGCACGTTGTGGCGATTTAACTGCACAGTGTGCGTCTGATGTCATTGACAGGTTCCCCGCCTGGAAGTCAGCCTGACTGACAGTCGGGCGGGGAACACTTTAGAGAAGGCCGTAGTACCAGGTAGGTCCGATCCCCGACCCGAGGGGGGTCTGATCCCAAGGGGAGTCCGATCACTGACCCCGGGGGTGGGGGTGTCCGATCCCAGGGAGTCCGATCACTGATCCCGGGGGTGGGGGTGTCCGAGCCCAGGGGGTCCGATCCCTGACCCTGGGGGTGGGGGTGTCCGAGCCCAGGGGGTCCGATCCCTGACCCCGGGGGTGGGGGTGTCCGATCCCAGGGGGTCCGATCCCTGACCCCGGGGGTGGTTCGATCTCGGGGAGTCCGTTCCCTGACACCCGGGGGTGGGGGTCCGATCCCGGGGAGTCCAATCCCTGACCCCGGTGATGGGGGTGTCCGATCCCAGGGGATCTGATCCCTGACCCCGGGGGTGGGGTCCGATCCCCGAACCCTAGGTGGTCTGATACATGACCCGGGGGGGTGGGGTCCAATCCCGGGGAGTCCGATCCCCGACACCGGGGTGGCGGGGGCTGATGGTGGGTGAGCTTGGGGCGCCGGGGGAAGCACTCCTGCTCCTCCCGGCCCACAAGGAGTGCTCCCCAAGGCTGGCCTTGCCTTGCTCCAGCTGCCGGGATTCCCGAGGCCTAGTAAGCCCGGCCGATCACAGTGAAACCTGCATAGCAGGTTAAGTCAGAGGCTTCCAGTCTCATTATCATATATAAAGTGCCAACCCAACTCCAGGGAGTAGGTTGGCTGCCCGCCTCTTGTCCCGCCTGAGTAAAAGCCGGAAGTCGGCGGGTTGGAGCTGGCTTCCCGACACACTTCCAATTTTTCCCCATTTAACCCCCCACCTGCACCCACTCCAATCCGTTCACCGATGTTAAAATTCCCTCCTTAGATTCCCTGTAGCACTTAATTGAAATAATAACTATCATGATAAGTGGCACTACTGTCAACCACCAACACATAGTGAATTCAAAGAGCAGTCTGGGTTTTAACTGGCTAACAGAGACTGCAGGAAACTTTAATGCAGCAATAATGAGAGATTTCAGGGGATTTCGGAATTCTGTAGGTAATATCGACCTTCAGTACTACACTGATGCATTAGAGCTTATAGAATGACAAGGATCATTCTGGGGCTTAGGGCTCTAACTTGTAAAGAGAGTTCAGTGAAGTATAAATATATTGAAAGGACATGATTTATGCACTTATAATGCTGAGAGACAAAGATAATGTAGATAGAAGCAGGCTCCCTCAACTTAATTATGATTGCAAAATTAGAAGCCTTAACTGAAACAAGCCATTGGTAGAAGTTATTTTCTGACATGTGAATATGTAGAATAGAGTTCCATTAAATGTAGATAATGCTATGTTGATTAACCCTTTGAAACAGAGTTGGCTAAGCATCTGAGATTGAAGAATACAGATATATGTAAGTCTGGAAATAACTGTCGGCATTACTATGGATGTCTACACTATTCATGCATTAGATAGCAAGAATTTCAGGAGTGCAGAACAATTTGGCATGGAAGTTCCTTGAATGTGCCCGATGTTGCCCTCCAACACTGACCCTGCCAGAGCTTACAACTGCATGGGACAGGCAGGCACAAGTGCCACTTCAGGCGCATGAGGGGGGGTGATTACGCAGGGCCCCCGCTGACCCTGGCACTGGTCCCATCAGCTCCCTGATCTGGCTGGATTTCTAATATAAAATGTTATTCTTCTGGGGTTCAGGTTGCTTGCCTGGTCTGGATCTAACTGATGGGGCCCACATAGGCCCTTGTGAATGCTGGTACACCTTACCTCACTTGGTGTAGTGACCATCATGGCTATACTGGGTCTCTTCAGTGAATCAGGAACAGGAACATCGGCGCAGGGAATCCTGCCCGGGCCCGGGCCCCATCCTGCCATTTGCCTAATAAGGGCGGACAGAAGCTATACCCCGTACAAGTCAATGTGGAGATTCCTGGAAAGAATTCAGACCTGGCATAGTCAAGTCTCAGCTGTTTCCCTGAGACTCCATCAATCTCCCATCGGAGATGCAGTAGGAGACTGGCAGAAGCCCCGTGGAATTTCAGGATCTTTATATTTAATCCGTAATTATCGCATGCTGCAAAATTCCAGTAGATTATTCAGGCATGATTTACCTTTTGTAAATCCATGTTGACTTTGTCCGATCCTGTCACTGTTTTCCAAGTGCTCTGCTATTACATCTTTTATAATGGACTCTAGCATTTTGCCCACTACCGATGTCAGGCTTACCGGTCTATAATTCCCCGTTTTTTCTCTACCACCTTTTTTAAATAGTGGGGTTACATTAGCTACCCTCCAATCCATGGGAACTGTTCCAGAGTCTATAGAATTTTGAAAGATGACCAGCAATGCATCTACTATTTCTAGGGCCACTTCCTTAAGTACCCTAGGATGTAGATTATCAGGCCCTGGGGATTTATCAGCCTTCAATCCCGTCAATTTCCCTAACACCATTTCCCTACAAATACTGATTTCATTCAATTCCTCCCTCTCATTAGACCCTATGTTCCCCGACATCTCTGGGAGGTTATTTGTGTCCTCCTTTGTGAAGACAGAACCAAAGTATGTATTTAATTGGTCTGCCATTTCTTTGTTCCCCATTATAAATTCCCCTGATTCTGACTGCAAGGGACCTACGCTTGACTTCACCAATCTTTTTCTCTTCACATATCTATAGAAGCTTTTACAGTCAGTTTTGATGTTCCCTGTAGGCTTACTCTCATATTCTATTTCCCCCCTCTTAATTAATCCCTTTGTCCTCCTTTGCTGATTTCTGCGTGTGGTCAGTTTCTTCCCTTAATTAAAACCTGTATTGCAGTAGTCCCTGCAGACAGCTTTGATCTACTTACTGACTATCTGCTACAGAATAGAGCTACAAATTTAGAATACTTGGCACATCATGGTAATGCTTTCAGTGTGCCAATAGCACTGCAATTGGATGAGGAGAAAATGGAAGTTTTCCCCTGATGTAATGTGGCACACAATGGTATGCAACTCATGGGTCTGCCAGCCCAGGCGTGGCTACCTGACAATGACTCGGGAGCTGTGTCTGAAGAAGCTAAGGCTAAGCAGGAAGGTTGTGATAGAACTGTAATTTCTTCAACCGAAGACCTACAGAGAGAATCAGATAGGCCAACGGTGCTGACAGTGACTCTGAAAGTCACCACAGATCTGGGGGGAGAAAGAAACAAATAGATACAAGGAGTGAAGGAACGAATACCATGCCATACAGTGCGATTTAGGAGAGATGATTAAAACCATGGTCAAAAAGAAGCTTTTGAAAGGTGGCGAGATGAATTCAGGGGTTTAGCAGGGAGCTCCAGAAAGTACGGCTGAAATAGCTGAAGGCTCAGCTACTAATGGTGGGGCTAAGACAGGTGGGATACACAAAAAGCCAGAGTTAGAAGACGACCATAGAATTAGGAAGGGGATGTAAGGCTGGAGGAGGTTGCTGAGGTATGTAGCAGTGAGGCCATGAAGACAAGGACAGCGATTTTAAATTCAATGCAGTAGGCACCTAGAGCCAACATAGATCAGGGAGGAAAGGAGTGATGCATGAGTGGGGAACAGGATACTGGAAAATTGGAGTTTATGGAAGGTGGAGAATGCATGGCCGACTAGGAGGACTTTAGAATAATCAAGTCTAGAGGTGACAAAACATATACAAGGGTTTCAGCGGCAGTGGGGCTGAGGTTGGCGTGGAGGGGGCGGTGTTCTGGAAGTGAAAGCGAACAGTCTCGATGATGGATATGATGTGTGGTTTGAAACTCAGTTCTGGGTTGAATAGGACACCAAGGTTTTGTATTGTATAGTTGAGCTGGAGTAAATGGTCGTAGGGAGGGAATGGAGTCACTGGCACTGGAACAGATTTTACGGCAAGGGATGAAAATGGTAGTTTTGGTCATCTCAATGACTTATCCGTGACTTGATGTTGGACAGTCTGACAATGGAGAAATGGTCAACAGGTTGAAGGAAGTAGTAGAGAAGTAGAGCTGGGTGTCATCAGCATATATATGACCTTGTACTGCAGCTGATGTCACCGAGGAGCAGCATGTAGATGAGGATCGATCCTTGGGGAACTCTAGAGGTGACTTTGCATGGATGAAAGAGAAACCATTGCTGGAGATGCGCTCCCTGTATTCAGACGAGTTAGAGGGGAATCAAATAATGGCAGTCCCATGGGGTTGGACAGTGGAAGAGAGACAGTGAAGGAGAATGTGGTAGTCACCTGTATTGAATACCTTGGAGAGGTCAAGGAGAGTCACTGTGGTCATAATCAAAGAGCATGTTAGTCATAGAAATGTTCACATTTTAAATTTAAAATATGTTTTGGATTGAGCAATCTTTACAAAGTGAATTAAGGTTAAAATGCAGTAAAAATATGTACATCAAGATGGAATATTCATATTTCGGTGGGTATGCTGCCCAATAGGCATCAGGTACGGAGACTATGAGCTAAATATTTGTGGGCTTTACGCCACCCGTTACCGGCAAAAAATAGCGAAAAGAGGGCAGCCGCCGTTCTTTCGCCAGCTGGTGGCGGGTCCCGCGGTGACCTCCATTTTCCCAGACATGGCAGTGCTGCCGATAAGATCCATCGCCCTGCAAATTAAAATGAGGGAGAGATGACGTCAGCCAGCATGCAACGCCAACTTAAGGTCACCACAGCAAACTTGGACCTTTGCACTGAGTTCAGCGCTGGGTCTTAAACTCGTTATGTAAATCTAGAGTACAGCAGATGACAGAGGCGCTGTCAGCACTGTAGGGGGTGGTGTTTTTGTGTCAGCTTTACCTCTGACTTCTGAGCGGTTCGAATCGCTCCCACTCCCTTGGTTCTAGACCGTGGACTTATTTGGGGGTTGTGATACAAAAGGTGCAGCAGACAACTGAGTTTGATGAAAGAACTTCAATCTTTATTAAAAGGTAAGACACAAATAATGACACTCTTATCACTCTAAAGGTGGGGAACACTTCGGTGCAAGCGAGGGAAATGACAGTAGAACAATATTTCACCCCTCCCAACCCCACTTTACTAGCTAAGTTAGGTTTTGAAGGACCAGGGATAATGCTCACCAATCCTTTGACAGTTGGGCTAAATCGCGGTTTTGGGGTTCGCTGTTTATGGCGGTTAGTGTCTGCCATACCCCGTACGCGGTAGAGGACTTCACCTGGGTCTCTGGTCAGTCTTCGCGAGTCCGCTGCTGCGGTAGGATGTCGTTATGGATGTATCTGGTGAGTACCCAATTTCTTTAGTTCAGCAGTAGGGCTTAGAGTCTTTGGGGAAAATCTTACCATGGGGTAAGTTAGGAGTAGTTTGTAGTGTGGAAACTTTGCGATTCTTCGGGTTTTCTTCCCTGGAGTTGGTCTTTGTTGGTCGCGGTGGCCTGCAATTACCCGGTCAGTTGGGGGTAATGCGCGGTTGTTGGTTTTGTGAGGCCTTTGGTTCCCGTGATGGCTTTAGGCCTTGTTTGATGTGTTGGTCGACCTCGTGGAGCCGTCGGTGACTTATTGCTGCTTATTGCTCCGGGTGACTGTGTTGGGGCCGTTGTTGGAGGTCCGTCGAGGTGGTGTCTTCACGAGCTGGACTCAGGTGTGTCTGAGTGGTGAGCGATGCCGACTCGCTTCCAGCTCGGGCCTTCTTCTTCTCGGTCTCTCTTCCTTCTGATGACCACCGGTTGTGACTGACTGCTCGGCCCAACGACTTTGAACTGTGGTGTTTCTCTCTCTTCTTGCTTGTGTGCTTGGTGGGCCTTTTATTATACAGAATTGAAGTGGCCTTATCTACCCGCCAAATCTACTCGGTTCATTGTCTAGTTTTGGCAGGCTCGTAAATCGGTAACGATTTACTAGCACGTTAACTGGGTTTTTAACAGGCCTTCAATCTCACCCATTGAATATGGCCTTATCTACCCGCCAAATCTGCTCAGTTCATTATGTGAATTTGGCGGGCCTGCTGCCAGTAACTGCTCTGTAAGTGTCAAATGGGTTTTGGGATGGTTTGCATCCTTGGCTGATTGCTGGTTGGTTTCGTGTTTTGGGTTCCTAGGTTGATCTATAGCCTAGTCCTGGGTGCTCTGTATTATGCATGTTTCCTGATGGGCCCTGTAATCAGTTTGATGGGACCTGTTGTTTTGGGTGGGACTGTCTTCTCCTTGGGTCTATTGTCAAAATGTTAATGCTTGCTGGGGCTTTGAGTGAGATCATCCCGGTTCCCCAGACACTGCAATTAACTACAATACCCAAACTGCTTTTACAGAGGTTGAGCCCACCTCTTGTTCCTTTACAGGCCCAGACATAGTTTTAAAATGCCAAAACTTGGTTTTTGGTCTTACAGTCTCTTAGGTTAGGCCCAAATACAATATTATCACTCTGAGGGAGTTCCAAAGTCCTTTTTTTTCCTTAGGTTTTGGGGATCTGTAAATTTTGGAAACCTTACAGCACCTCTTAAAGGGACACACACATCTTTCAGGTAAGTTTGCATTTCGGCTTTTGAACTGTTTTTTTTTATTTTATAGATGTAGTGGCTTGCTGCATTTGATGGTAAAAGTTTTTTAGGTGTGTAGGGAGTGCTGCAAGGCCTTTGATGGTAAAGGAAGGCCTCTGAGAAGACAGAAAATGCTGCAAATACTCAGCTGGCCAGGCAACATCCGTGGAGAGAGAAACAGGTCTCAAGTCAAGATGCTGCCTGACCTGCTGAGTATTTCCTGCATTTTATGCTGTCATTTCAGATTTACAGCATCCGCTCGCAGAGGAAAGAGGAAGACGCAGAAGACGTAGAAATAGAAGAGGAGGAAGCCAAAGAGGAGGAAGCCAAAGAGGAAGAAGCCGAAGAGAAGGAAGCTGAAGCGGAGGAAACAGAAGAGGAGGAAGCTGAAGAGGAGGAAGCAGAAGAGGAGGAAACAGAAGAGGAGGAAGCTGAAGCGGAGGAAACAGAAGAGGAGGAAGCCGAAGAGAAGGAAGCTGAAGCGGAGGAAACAGAAGAGGAGGAAGCTGAAGAGGAGGAAGCTGAAGAGGAGGAAGCTGAAGAGGAAGAAGCTGAAGAGGAGGAAGCTGAAGAGGAGGAAACAGAAGAGGAGGAAGCTGAAGAGGAGGAAGCTGAAGAGGAGGAAACAGAAGAGGAGGAAGCTGAAGAGGAGGAAACAGAAGAGGAGGAAGCTGAAGAGGAGGAAGCTGAAGAGAAGGAAGCTGAAGAGGAGGAAACAGAAGAGGAGGAAGCCGAAGAGAAGGAAGCTGAAGCGGAGGAAACAGAAGAGGAGGAAGCTGAAGAGGAGGAAGCAGAAGAGGAGGAAACAGAAGAGGAGGAAGCAGAAGAGAAGGAAGCTGAAGAGAAGGAAACAGAGGAGGAGGAAGCTGAAGAGGAGGAAGCTGAAGGAAGGTAGCTGAAGAGGAGGAAGCAGAAGAGGAGGAAGCTGAAGAGGAGGAAGCAGAAGAGGAGGAAGCTGAAGAGGAGGAAGCAGAAGAGGAGGAAGCTGAAGAGGAGGAAACAGAAGAGGAGGAAGCTGAAGAGAAGGAAACAGAAGAGGAGGAAGCTGAAGAGGAGGAAACAGAAGAGGAGGAAGCTGAAGAGGAGGAAACAGAAGAGGAGGAAGCTGAAGAGGAGGAAGCTGAAGAGAAGGAAGCTGAAGAGGAGGAAACAGAAGAGGAGGAAGCAGAAGGAAGTATACAACCCAGACAGCCCCTTTCTGGCCGGGATATCCGGGATGGAATCCTCCGCCTGCGGTACCAGTGACCACAACCCCAATTCCCCTTTCAATATTTGTCTCACACCTTACCTTCCCTCTGTTACTGACCATCGCAGTGTCCTCTTGGCCACAATGCTGAAATAAAAGCCACCACAAAGCAAACTTTCCAATCCAACTTTATACATCTATCCATCCAATATGACATCAAGAAATCAACTCATCATCCTTATGCATTCTCTTAGTGACTGTCTTGTGTGTGCCTTTGCCTATCCTACTGATGTCACGCAGTGCTACCCCAGTGGCTGCAGCAAGGCTGGTGGAAGGCTGCTGTCTTTCAGTGGGGGACACTACAAATGACCTTGCTGGTTGACCTTGAGGAGCTGGTGGCTGGGAGTGTCAAATCGAATGACGGTGTTTCTTCTTCTTCTTCTTCTTCTTCTTCTTCATTGTACTTCATTGGCTGTAAAGCACTTTGAGACGTCCGGTGGTCATGAAAGGCGCTATATAAATGCAAGTCTTTCTTTCTTTCTTTCTTTCACTCTCCTCTCCTTCTTCGTGGCCAACCACTGGCTGGGCAGGCCGCATTTCTTGGATGTTTGAAATGAGGAAGGCACAAGGGTGGAGTTGTGGTGAGGGGAGGGCGGGAAAGTAAGAGGTGCATGTGAGAAGGAGGATAACGTATGAGGATACCAGCACCAGCATCTTGTATCCTTTCAACCCCACCGCAAGCCAAGGGCTCAGCCATGTCCGTGCCAACAGTGGCCAGCACCGTCTCCTCCAAGGGGATGAGGTGAGGCTAGGAATGGGAGGTGTGCCTCGTGTTTGGTAGAGATGGCTGGTAGGTGAGTGATTTTGGGGTGGGTGGGGAGTCGTTCATTGAGCAGTGTGTGAGGCTAATGGTGCAGTTGGTAGGAGACGGCTTTTGAAGATGCATTCACTAACCTTGTCCAGTGGTCTGAGGTCATGAAGCTTCTTTGGGCACTGGAGCCAGGTGGTGGGGGTGACACTGCTGGCAGTGACGCCCTCGGTGATGTGGTCCCACATCGTTCTTTTTGGAGGGCCTCCTGGCCCTGTGGGTAGAGGACCTCTCTTACAGTGTTGACCCCCTGCACAAAGCTGGAGTGCTGCGTGCGAGACCCTGGGTACCCTTTCCTTGGCTTGCTGAGCCATTTGTGTTAGTGCTGAAGCACCTTTCCCATTTTTTGAGGTTCGGAAGGGAATTCAGCTTTAAGAGCTGAAGGTTGCCACTTGGGACTTTTTTTATGTTATTTTTTTTAAAAGGCAGTAAGGGCTGAAAACTGCATCTTTTCACTTCATTTTTATTTTTATTAGTTCAGAAGGCATTGCCCCTTTAATGTATTGCCTTTTTAATTTCCCACAATGTCTTGCAAACTCTATTGCCTTGCTTCCAGAGGCTGCTGGCAGATGTAACGCTGCTCCTGAATGCCACAGTCGACTCCCAGGCCTGCACCAACACCACCAGGAGACCGTTACATGGTAAGTTAGCGCTGGGCTAAAATTTTCTCTGGTAGTGCTTCATCCATTTTCAGCGGTCGTTAACCCGAGGCCGCAGTGACACCGGCAACTCTCGTGGCGGCCACGAATTTTTAGCCTTATTTTCTAATGCTGTGTGAAAAAATGTGCATTGGGATTGCGTTTTTATCACATCTCTCAGAATTATCCCCGTGCACTTCACATACAATGAACTACTTTGAAATGCAGCCACTTGTTATCTGGATGAAAACAGCAGCCATTTAGTATGCAGCAAGGTCTTGTAAACGGTAGGGGGGTGAATTTCCTGAGGGGTTCTCCTGCTTGTTCACTATAACTTAGGACACAGAAACCGTAGAAAAACAGCATAAAAGTTGATTTTCTGTGGGGACAGGGGTGTTTCCATGACTCTTCCACCAAAGTTACAGAGGTGGTATGTGATCTCGTCCTCTGGCGAGGTGGCACCAGTGGCGTCCTATCCCCTGCCCTAGATCCTCCACACTTGTAGCTAGTGATTCACCATGTGAAGACCTCTCCTCTCACACACATGCACATACACAAAACAGCCTCTCTGTTTAACAAATTACACGCAACCTTTTTTTAAAAAAAAATATCATACTCAACATGAACTTTACGAGAATAAAGTTTTTGATATTTGACCTCTTGCTTTTCTTTGAATTATTTTGGCGAACAACTGAGCAGGAGCTTCAAAAGCTAACTATTCCAGCAGTTCATCTACTGAACGGCACCCATGAAATTGGATGCACTGCACGTACTCAGACTGCACTATCTCCATTTACCTCACAGTATCCTAGCTCTGGGAACAAATATGAATTCCAAGGGCTGGATTTTCTCAATGGAGACGTGTTGGAGGCGGGACTGCTGCTTGCCTGGTTTCAGTCTCACCTCCATCAGCCTCTGGCCAACCAGCGGGATCTTCCCCTGATTGACCTTGTTAAGCCTGCCCGGCGGGCTCAGCAGGCCAGTTCTGGTGAAGGGTCATCGACCTGAAACGTTAACTCTGTTTCTCTCTCCACGATGCTGCCTGACCTGCTGATTGTTTTCAGCATTTTCTGTTGTTGTTTCAGAATAGAATGCAGGCCGGATACATCTCATTTTGTATTCAAATGAGGCACCCAGCTGTTTAAGACTGTGGGTTCCACCCATGTAACGATGCGTTGGAATGTAAACCCAACACATTTCCAGCAGGGTGGCACTTCACCCAATTTCCCACCCATTGCCACCAGATAACCAATGGCAAAGGCAGTGGATAATCCCAGCTCCAAATTCTCAGATTATCTGGTTTAAAAATTGCAAGTATAGTTTCATATGGCAGTGATTCACATTTGTACATGTCTGGTACACCCAACTTCTGTTGAAGGTATTGAAGCACAGTCCCATAATAATATTCAGCACTTAGTCATATTTATTTAATGGACTTTATCTCCTTTTGTAGGCATTTTGGCTACTTGCAGATGGTTGCTGACGATTCTGGAAGCATGCAATATATAAACATTTCAGAGCAAATCTTGTGATGCCCCATGCTGTCGAAGGGTCTTGCACATAGCCAGTCAGTATTGGAGAATTATGGGAAAGAGCTTTTACAAAATCGAACCTAACTTTTCTCCGTGTGTCAGGATGGATTCTGATAATACAGTATGGTGTAGATTCTGATGATACAGTATGGTGTAGATTCTGATGATACAGTATGGTGCAGATTCTGATACAGTATGGTGTAGATTCTGATACAGTATGGTGTAGAGTCTGATGATACAGTATGGTGCAGATTCTGATATAGTATGGTGTAGATTCTGATACAGTATGGTGTAGATTCTGATGATACAGTATGGTGCAGATTCTGATATAGTATGGTGTAGATTCTGATACAGTATGGTGTAGATTCTGATACAGTATGGTGTAGAGTCTGATGATACAGTATAGTGCAGATTCTGATGATACAGTATGGTGCAGATTCTCATACAGTATGGTGTAGATTCTGATACAGTATGGTGTAGATTCTGATGATACAGTATGGTGTAGATTCTGATACAGTATGGTGTAGATTCTGATACAGTATGGTGTAGATTCTGATGATAAAGTATGGTGTAGATTCTGATATAGTATGGTGTAGATTCTGATGATACAGTATGGTGTAGATTCTGATACAGTATGGTGTAGATTCTGATATAGTATGGTGTAGATTCTGATACAGTATGGTCTAGATTCTGATACAGTATGGTCTAGATTCTGATGATACAGTATGGTGTAGATTCTGATACAGTATGGCGTAGATTCTGATGCAGTATGGTGTAGATTCTGATGATACAGTATGGTGTAGATTCTGATGATACGGTATGGTGTAGATTCTGATGATACAGTATGGTGTAGATTCTGATGATACAGTATGGTGTAGATTCTGATGCAGTATGGTGCAGATTCTGATGCAGTATGGTGCAGATTCTGACATAGTATGGTGTAGATTCTGATGATACAGTATGATGTAGATTCTGATGATACAGTATGGTGTAGATTCTGATGATACAGTATGATGTAGATTCTGATGATACAGTATGGTGTAGATTCTGATGATACAGTATGGTGTAGATTCTGATGCAGTATGGTGCAGATTCTGATACAGTATGGTGTAGATTCTGATACAGTATGGTGTAGATTCTGATGATACAGTATGGTGTAGATTCTGATATAGTATGGTGTAGATTCTGATGATACAGTATGGTGCAGATTCTGATATAGTATGGTGTAGATTCTGATACAGTATGGTGTAGATTCTGATGATACAGTATGGTGTAGATTCTGATACAGTATGGTGTAGATTCTGATGATACAGTATGGTGTAGATTCTGATGATACAGTATGGTGTAGATTCTGATATAGTATGGTGTAGATTCTGATGATACAGTAAGGTGTAGATTCTGATGATACAGTATGGTGTAGATTCTGATGATACAGTATGGTGTAGATTCTGATGATGCAGTATGGTGTAGATTCTGATACAGTATGGTGTAGATTCTGATGATATAGTATGGTGTAGATTCTGATACAGTATGGTGTACATTCTGATGATACAGTATGGTGTAGATTCTGATACAGTATGGTGTAGATTCTGATGATACAGTATGGTGTAGATTCTGATGATACTGTATGGTGTAGATTCTGATATAGTATGGTGTAGATTCTGATGATACAGTAAGGTGTAGATTCTGATGATACAGTATGGAGTAGATTCTGATGTTACAGTATGGTGTAGATTCTGATGATGCAGTATGGTGTAGATTCTGATGATACAGTATGGTGTAGATTCTGATGATGCAGTATGGTGTAGATTCTGATGATGCAGTATGGTGTAGTTTCTGATACAGTATGGTGTAGATTCTGATGATACAGTGTGGTGTAGATTCTGATGATGCAGTATGGTGTAGATTCTGATGATACAGTATGGTGTAGATTCTGATGATGCTTTATGGTGTAGATTCTGATGATACAGTATGGTATAGATTCTGATACCGAATGGTGTAGATTCTGATGATACCATATGGTGTAGATTCTGATGATCCCGTATGGTGTAGATTCTGATGATACAGTATGGTGTAGATTCTGATGATACAGTATGGTGTAGATTCTGCTGATGCAGTATGGTGTAGATTCTGATACCGTATGGTGTAGATTCTGATGATACCGTATGGTGTAGATTCTGATGATCCCGTATGGTGTAGATTCTGATGATACCGTAGAGTGTAGATTCTGATGATACCGTATGGTGTAGATTCTGATGATACAGTATGGTGTCGATTCTGATGATACAGTATAGTGTAGATTCTGATGATGCAGTATGGTGTAGATTCTGATGATGCAGTATGGTGTAGATTCTGATACAGTATGGTGTATATTCTGATGATGCAGTATGGTGTAGATTCTGATGATACAGTATGGTGTAGATTCTGATACAGTATGGTGTAGATTCTGATGATACAGTATGGTGTCGATTCTGCTACAGTATGGTGTCGATTCTGATACAGTATGGTGTCGATTCTGATGATATGGTATGGTTTCGATTCTGATACAGTATGGTGTAGATTCTGATACAGTATGGTGTAGATTCTGATACAGTATGGTGTAGATTCTGATATAGTATGGTGTAGTTTCTGATACAGTATGGTGTAGATTCTGATGTTGCAGTATGGTGTAGATTCTGATGATGCAGTATGGTGTAGATTCTGATGATACAGTATGGTGTAGATTCTGATGGTGCAGTATGGTGTAGATTCTGATGATGCAGTATGGTGTAGATTCTGATGATACAGTATGGTGTAGATTCTGATACAGTATTGTGTAGATTCTGATACACTATGGTGTAGATTCCGATACAGTATGGTTTAGATTCTGATGATACAGTGGTGTAGATTCTGATGATACAGTGTGGTGTAGATCCTGATGATACAGTTTGGTGTAGATTCTGATGATACAGTGGTGTAGATTCTGATGATACAGTATGGTGTAGATTCTGATACAGTATGGTGTAGATTCTGATGATACAGTATGGTGTAGATTCTGATACAGTATGGTGTAGATTCTGATGATGCAGTATGGTGTAGATTCTGATACAGTATGGTGTAGATTCTGATTCAGTATGGTGTAGATTCTGATGATGCAGTATGGTGTAGATTCTGATGATACAGTACAGTGTAGATTCTGATGATACAGCATGGTGTAGATTCTGATGATACAGTATGATGTAGATTCTGATGATGCAGTATGGTGTAGATTCTGATACAGTATGGTGTAGATTCTGATGATACAGTATGGTGTAGATACTGATGTTGCAGTATGGTGTAGATTGTGATGGTGCAGTATGGTGTAGATTCTGATGATACAGTATGGTGTAGATTCTGATGCAGTATGGTGTAGATTCTGATACAGTATGGTGTAGATTCCGATACAGTATGGTGTAGATTCTGATGATACAGTATGGTGTAGATTCTGATGATACAGTGGTGTAGATTCTGATGATACAGTATGGTGTAGATTCTGATATAGTATGGTGTAGATTCTGATGATACAGTATGGTGTAGATTCTGATACAGTATTGTGTAGATTCTGATATAGTATGGTGTAGATTCTGATACAGTATGATGTAGATTCTGATGATACAGTATGTTGTAGATTCTGATGATACAGTATGGTGTAGATTCTGATACAGTATGGTGTAGATTCTGATATAGTATGGTGTACATTCTGATACAGTATGGTGTAGATTCTGATGATGCAGTATGGTGTAGATTCTGATGATACAGTATGTTGTAGATTCTGATGATACAGTATGGTCTAGATTCTGATGATACAGTGTGGTGTAGATTCTGATGCAGTATGGTGTCGTTTCTGATGCAGTATGGTGTAGATTCTGATGATACAGTATGGTGTAGATTCTGATGATACAGTATGGTGTCGATTCTGTTGATGCAGTATGGTGTAGATTCTGATGATGCAGTATGGTGTAGATTCTGATGATGCAGTATGGTGCAGATTCTGATGATGCACTTTGGTGTAGATTCTGATACAGTATGGTGTAGATTCTGATGATACAGTATGGTGTAGATTCTGACACAGTATGGTGTAGATTCTGATATAGTATGGTGTAGATTCTGATGATACAGGATGGTGTAGATTCTGATGATACAGGATGGTGTAGATTCTGATATAGTATGGTGTAGATTCTGATACAGTATGGTGTAGATTCTGATGATGCAGTTTGGTGTAGATTCTGATGATGCAGTATGGTGTAGATTCTTATGATACAGTACGGTGTAGATTCTGATGATACAGTATGGTGTCGATTCTGATGATACAGTATGGTGTAGATTCTGATGATATGGTATGGTTTCGATTCTGATACAGTATGGTGTAGATTCTGATACAGTATGGTGTAGATTCTGAAATAGTATGGTGTAGATTCTGATGATACAGTATGGTGTAGATTCTGATGATGCAGTATGGTGTAGATTATGATGATACAGTATGGTGTAGATTCTGATGATACAGTATGGTGTAGATCCTGATGATGCAGTATGGTGTAGATTCTGATGATACAGTACGGTGTAGATTCAGATGATACAGTATGGTGTAGATTCTGATGATACAGTACGGTGTAGATTCTGATGATGCAGTATGGTGTAGATTCTGATGATACAGTATGGTGTAGATTCTGATGATACAGTATGGTGTAGATTCTGATGATGCAGTATGGTGTATATTCTGATATAGTATGGTGTAGATTCCGATACAGTATGGTGTAGATTCTGATGATACAGTATGGTGTAGATTCTGATGATGCAGTATGGTGTAGATTATGATGATACAGTATGGTGTAGATTCTGATATAGTATGGTGTAGATTCTGATGATGCTGTATGGTGTAGATTCTGATGATGCAGTATGGTGTAGATCCTGATGATGCAGTATGGTGTAGATCCTGATGATGCAGTATGGTGTAGATTCTGATGATACAGTACGGTGTAGATTCAGATGATACAGTATGGTGTAGATTCTGATGATACAGTACAGTGTAGATTCTGATGATGCAGTATGGTGTAGATTCTGATGATACAGTATGGTGTAGATTCTGATGATGCAGTATGGTGTATATTCTGATATAGTATGGTGTAGATTCCGATACAGTATGGTGTAGATTCTGATGATACAGTATGGTGTAGATTCTGATGATGCAGTATGGTGTAGATTATGATGATACAGTATGGTGTAGATTCTGATATAGTATGGTGTAGATTCTGATGCTGCTGTATGGTGTAGATTCTGATGATGCAGTATGGTGTAGATCCTGATGATGCAGTATGGTGTAGATTCTGATGATACAGTACGGTGTAGATTCTGATGATACAGTATGGTGTAGATTCTGATGATACAGTACGGTGTAGATTCTGATGATACAGTACGGTGTAGATTCTGATGATACAGTATGGTGTCGATTCTGATGATACATTATGGTGTAGATTCTGATGATACAGTATGGTGTAGATTCTGATGATGCAGTATGGTGTAGATCCTGATGATACAGTATGGTGTAGATCCTGATGATGCAGTATGGTGTAGATTCTGATGATGCAGTATGGTGTAGATTCTGATACAGTATGGTGTAGATTCAGATGATGCAGTGTGGTGTAGATCCTGATGATGCAGTATGGTGTCGATTCTGATGATACATTATGGTTTAGATTCTGATGATACAGTATGGTGTAGATTCTGATGATGCAGTATGGTGTAGATCCTGATGATGCAGTATGGTGTAGATTCTGATGATACAGTATGGTGTAGATTCTGATGATACCGTATGGTGTAGATCCTGATGATGCAGTATGGTGTAGATTCTGATACAGTATGATGTAGATTCTGATACAGTATGGTGTAGATCCTGATGATGCAGTATGGTGTAGATTTCGATATAGTATGGTGTAGATTCTGATATAGTATGGTGTAGATTCTGATACAGTATGGTGTAGATTCTGATGATACAGTATGGTGTAGATTCTGATGATACAGTATGGTGTAGATTCTGATGATACAGTATGGTGTAGATTCTGATGATACAGTATGGTGTAGATTCTGATGATACCGTAGAGTGTAGATTCTGATGATACCGTATGGTGTAGATTCTGATGATACAGTATGGTGTCGATTCTGATGATACAGTATAGTGTAGATTCTGATGATGCAGTATGGTGTAGATTCTGATGATGCAGTATGGTGTAGATTCTGATACAGTATGGTGTATATTCTGATGATGCAGTATGGTGTAGATTCTGATGATACAGTATGGTGTAGATTCTGATACAGTATGGTGTAGATTCTGATGATACAGTATGGTGTCGATTCTGCTACAGTATGGTGTCGATTCTGATACAGTATGGTGTCGATTCTGATGATATGGTATGGTTTCGATTCTGATACAGTATGGTGTAGATTCTGATACAGTATGGTGTAGATTCTGATACAGTATGGTGTAGATTCTGATATAGTATGGTGTAGTTTCTGATACAGTATGGTGTAGATTCTGATGTTGCAGTATGGTGTAGATTCTGATGATGCAGTATGGTGTAGATTCTGATGATACAGTATGGTGTAGATTCTGATGGTGCAGTATGGTGTAGATTCTGATGATGCAGTATGGTGTAGATTCTGATGATACAGTATGGTGTAGATTCTGATACAGTATTGTGTAGATTCTGATACACTATGGTGTAGATTCCGATACAGTATGGTTTAGATTCTGATGATACAGTTTGGTGTAGATTCTGATGATACAGTGTGGTGTAGATCCTGATGATACAGTTTGGTGTAGATTCTGATGATACAGTGGTGTAGATTCTGATGATACAGTATGGTGTAGATTCTGATACAGTATGGTGTAGATTCTGATGATACAGTATGGTGTAGATTCTGATACAGTATGGTGTAGATTCTGATGATGCAGTATGGTGTAGATTCTGATACAGTATGGTGTAGATTCTGATTCAGTATGGTGTAGATTCTGATGATGCAGTATGGTGTAGATTCTGATGATACAGTACGGTGTAGATTCTGATGAGATAGTATGGTGTAGATTCTGATGATACAGTATGATGTAGATTCTGATGATGCAGTATGGTGTAGATTCTGATACAGTATGGTGTAGATTCTGATGATACAGTATGGTGTAGATTCTGATGTTGCAGTATGGTGTAGATTGTGATGGTGCAGTATGGTGTAGATTCTGATGATACAGTATGGTGTAGATTCTGATGCAGTATGGTGTAGATTCTGATACAGTATGGTGTAGATTCCGATACAGTATGGTGTAGATTCTGATGATACAGTATGGTGTAGATTCTGATGATACAGTGGTGTAGATTCTGATGATACAGTATGGTGTAGATTCTGATATAGTATGGTGTAGATTCTGATGATACAGTATGGTGTAGATTCTGATACAGTATGGTGTAGATTCTGATATAGTATGGTGTAGATTCTGATACAGTATGGTGTAGATTCTGATGATACAGTATGTTGTAGATTCTGATGATACAGTATGGTGTAGATTCAGATACAGTATGGTGTAGATTCTGATATAGTATGGTGTACATTCTGATACAGTATGGTGTAGATTCTGATGATGCAGTATGGTGTAGATTCTGATGATACAGTATGTTGTAGATTCTGATGATACAGTATGGTCTAGATTCTGATGATACAGTGTGGTGTAGATTCTGATGCAGTATGGTGTCGTTTCTGATGCAGTATGGTGTAGATTCTGATGATACAGTATGGTGTCGATTCTGTTGATGCAGTATGGTGTAGATTCTGATGATGCAGTATGGTGTAGATTCTGATGATGCAGTATGGTGCAGATTCTGATGATGCACTTTGGTGTAGATTCTGATACAGTATGGTGTAGATTCTGATGATACAGTATGGTGTAGATTCTGACACAGTATGGTGTAGATTCTGATATAGTATGGTGTAGATTCTGATGATACAGGATGGTGTAGATTCTGATGATACAGGATGGTGTAGATTCTGATATAGTATGGTGTAGATTCTGATACAGTATGGTGTAGATTCTGATGATGCAGTTTGGTGTAGATTCTGATGATGCAGTATGGTGTAGATTCTTATGATACAGTACAGTGTAGATTCTGATGATACAGTATGGTGTCGATTCTGATGATACAGTATGGTGTAGATTCTGATGATATGGTATGGTTTCGATTCTGATACAGTATGGTGTAGATTCTGATACAGTATGGTGTAGATTCTGAAATAGTATGGTGTAGATTCTGATGATACAGTATGGTGTAGATTCTGATGATGCAGTATGGTGTAGATTATGATGATACAGTATGGTGTAGATTCTGATGATACAGTATGGTGTAGATCCTGATGATGCAGTATGGTGTAGATTCTGATGATACAGTACGGTGTAGATTCAGATGATACAGTATGGTGTAGATTCTGATGATACAGTACGGTGTAGATTCTGATGATGCAGTATGGTGTAGATTCTGATGATACAGTATGGTGTAGATTCTGATGATACAGTATGGTGTAGATTCTGATGATGCAGTATGGTGTATATTCTGATATAGTATGGTGTAGATTCCGATACAGTATGGTGTAGATTCTGATGATACAGTATGGTGTAGATTCTGATGATGCAGTATGGTGTAGATTATGATGATACAGTATGGTGTAGATTCTGATATAGTATGGTGTAGATTCTGATGATGCTGTATGGTGTAGATTCTGATGATGCAGTATGGTGTAGATCCTGATGATGCAGTATGGTGTAGATCCTGATGATGCAGTATGGTGTAGATTCTGATGATACAGTACGGTGTAGATTCAGATGATACAGTATGGTGTAGATTCTGATGATACAGTACAGTGTAGATTCTGATGATGCAGTATGGTGTAGATTCTGATGATACAGTATGGTGTAGATTCTGATGATGCAGTATGGTGTATATTCTGATATAGTATGGTGTAGATTCCGATACAGTATGGTGTAGATTCTGATGATACAGTATGGTGTAGATTCTGATGATGCAGTATGGTGTAGATTATGATGATACAGTATGGTGTAGATTCTGATATAGTATGGTGTAGATTCTGATGATGCTGTATGGTGTAGATTCTGATGATGCAGTATGGTGTAGATCCTGATGATGCAGTATGGTGTAGATTCTGATGATACAGTACGGTGTAGATTCTGATGATACAGTATGGTGTAGATTCTGATGATACAGTACGGTGTAGATTCTGATGATACAGTACGGTGTAGATTCTGATGATACAGTATGGTGTCGATTCTGATGATACATTATGGTGTAGATTCTGATGATACAGTATGGTGTAGATTCTGATGATGCAGTGTGGTGTAGATCCTGATGATACAGTATGGTGTAGATCCTGATAATGCAGTATGGTGTAGATTCTGATGATGCAGTATGGTGTAGATTCTGATACAGTATGGTGTAGATTCAGATGATGCAGTGTGGTGTAGATCCTGATGATGCAGTATGGTGTCGATTCTGATGATACATTATGGTTTAGATTCTGATGATACAGTATGGTGTAGATTCTGATGATGCAGTATGGTGTAGATCCTGATGATGCAGTATGGTGTAGATTCTGATGATACAGTATGGTGTAGATTCTGATGATACAGTATGGTGTAGATCCTGATGATGCAGTATGGTGTAGATTCTGATACAGTATGGTGTAGATTCTGATACAGTATGGTGTAGATCCTGATGATGCAGTATGGTGTAGATTTCGATATAGTATGGTGTAGATTCTGATATAGTATGGTGTAGATTCTGATACAGTATGGTGTAGATTCTGATGATACAGTATGGTGTAGATTCTGATGATACAGTATGGTGTAGATTCTGATGATACAGTATGGTGTAGATTCTGATGATACAGTATGGTGTAGATTCTGATGATGCAGTATGGTGTAGATTCAGATGATGCAGTATGGTGTAGATTCTGATGATACAGTATGGTGTAGATTCTGATGATGCAGTGTGGTGTAGATCCTGATGATACAGTATGGTGTAGATTCTGATGATACAGTATGGTGTAGATCCTGATATAGTATGGTGTAGATTCTGATGATACAGTTTGGTGTAGATTCTGATGATACAGTGTGGTGTAGATCCTGATGATGCAGTATGGTGTAGATTCTGATGATACAGTATGCTGTAGATCCTGATGATGCAGTATGGTGCAGATTGTGATGATACAGTATGGTGTAGATTCTGATGATACAGTATGGTGTAGATTCTGATGATACAGTATGGTGTAGATTCTGATGATACAGTATGGTGTAGATTCTGATACAGTATTGTGTAGATTCTGATGATGCAGTATGGTGTAGATTCTGATACAGTATGGTGTAGATTCTGATACAGTATGGTGTAGATTCTGATGCAGTATGGTATAGATTCTGTTGCAGTATTGTGTAGATTCTGATGCAGTATGGTGTAGTTTCTGATACAGTATGGTGTAGATTCTGATGCAGTATGGTGTAGATTCTGATGCAGTATGGTGTAGATTCTGATGATACAGTATGGTGTAGATTCTGATGATACAGTATGGTGTAGATTCTGATGATACAGTACGGTGTCGATTCTGATACAGTATTGTGTAGATTCTGATGCAGTATGGTATAGATTCTGATGCACTATGGTGTAGATTCTGTTGCAGTATGGTGTAGATTCTGATATAGTATGGTGTTGATTCTGATACAGTAAGGTATAGATTCTGATGTAGTATGGTGTAGATTCTGATATAGTATGGTGTTGATTCTGATACAGTAAGGTATAGATTCTGATGTAGTATGGTGTAGATTCCGATACAGTATGGTGTAGATTCTGATGATACAGTATGGTGTAGATTCTGATGATACAGTGGTGTAGATTCTGATGATACAGTATGGTGTAGATTCTGATATAGTATGGTGTAGATTCTGATGATACAGTATGGTGTAGATTCTGATACAGTATGGTGTAGATTCTGATATAGTATGGTGTAGATTCTGATACAGTATGGTGTAGATTCTGATGATACAGTATGTTGTAGATTCTGATGATACAGTATGGTGTAGATTCAGATACAGTATGGTGTAGATTCTGATATAGTATGGTGTACATTCTGATACAGTATGGTGTAGATTCTGATGATGCAGTATGGTGTAGATTCTGATGATACAGTATGTTGTAGATTCTGATGATACAGTATGGTCTAGATTCTGATGATACAGTGTGGTGTAGATTCTGATGCAGTATGGTGTCGTTTCTGATGCAGTATGGTGTAGATTCTGATGATACAGTATGGTGTCGATTCTGTTGATGCAGTATGGTGTAGATTCTGATGATGCAGTATGGTGTAGATTCTGATGATGCAGTATGGTGCAGATTCTGATGATGCACTTTGGTGTAGATTCTGATACAGTATGGTGTAGATTCTGATGATACAGTATGGTGTAGATTCTGACACAGTATGGTGTAGATTCTGATATAGTATGGTGTAGATTCTGATGATACAGGATGGTGTAGATTCTGATGATACAGGATGGTGTAGATTCTGATATAGTATGGTGTAGATTCTGATACAGTATGGTGTAGATTCTGATGATGCAGTTTGGTGTAGATTCTGATGATGCAGTATGGTGTAGATTCTTATGATACAGTACAGTGTAGATTCTGATGATACAGTATGGTGTCGATTCTGATGATACAGTATGGTGTAGATTCTGATGATATGGTATGGTTTCGATTCTGATACAGTATGGTGTAGATTCTGATACAGTATGGTGTAGATTCTGAAATAGTATGGTGTAGATTCTGATGATACAGTATGGTGTAGATTCTGATGATGCAGTATGGTGTAGATTATGATGATACAGTATGGTGTAGATTCTGATGATACAGTATGGTGTAGATCCTGATGATGCAGTATGGTGTAGATTCTGATGATACAGTACGGTGTAGATTCAGATGATACAGTATGGTGTAGATTCTGATGATACAGTACGGTGTAGATTCTGATGATGCAGTATGGTGTAGATTCTGATGATACAGTATGGTGTAGATTCTGATGATACAGTATGGTGTAGATTCTGATGATGCAGTATGGTGTATATTCTGATATAGTATGGTGTAGATTCCGATACAGTATGGTGTAGATTCTGATGATACAGTATGGTGTAGATTCTGATGATGCAGTATGGTGTAGATTATGATGATACAGTATGGTGTAGATTCTGATATAGTATGGTGTAGATTCTGATGATGCTGTATGGTGTAGATTCTGATGATGCAGTATGGTGTAGATCCTGATGATGCAGTATGGTGTAGATCCTGATGATGCAGTATGGTGTAGATTCTGATGATACAGTACGGTGTAGATTCAGATGATACAGTATGGTGTAGATTCTGATGATACAGTACAGTGTAGATTCTGATGATGCAGTATGGTGTAGATTCTGATGATACAGTATGGTGTAGATTCTGATGATGCAGTATGGTGTATATTCTGATATAGTATGGTGTAGATTCCGATACAGTATGGTGTAGATTCTGATGATACAGTATGGTGTAGATTCTGATGATGCAGTATGGTGTAGATTATGATGATACAGTATGGTGTAGATTCTGATATAGTATGGTGTAGATTCTGATGATGCTGTATGGTGTAGATTCTGATGATGCAGTATGGTGTAGATCCTGATGATGCAGTATGGTGTAGATTCTGATGATACAGTACGGTGTAGATTCTGATGATACAGTATGGTGTAGATTCTGATGATACAGTACGGTGTAGATTCTGATGATACAGTACGGTGTAGATTCTGATGATACAGTATGGTGTCGATTCTGATGATACATTATGGTGTAGATTCTGATGATACAGTATGGTGTAGATTCTGATGATGCAGTGTGGTGTAGATCCTGATGATACAGTATGGTGTAGATCCTGATAATGCAGTATGGTGTAGATTCTGATGATGCAGTATGGTGTAGATTCTGATACAGTATGGTGTAGATTCAGATGATGCAGTGTGGTGTAGATCCTGATGATGCAGTATGGTGTCGATTCTGATGATACATTATGGTTTAGATTCTGATGATACAGTATGGTGTAGATTCTGATGATGCAGTATGGTGTAGATCCTGATGATGCAGTATGGTGTAGATTCTGATGATACAGTATGGTGTAGATTCTGATGATACAGTATGGTGTAGATCCTGATGATGCAGTATGGTGTAGATTCTGATACAGTATGGTGTAGATTCTGATACAGTATGGTGTAGATCCTGATGATGCAGTATGGTGTAGATTTCGATATAGTATGGTGTAGATTCTGATATAGTATGGTGTAGATTCTGATACAGTATGGTGTAGATTCTGATGATACAGTATGGTGTAGATTCTGATGATACAGTATGGTGTAGATTCTGATGATACAGTATGGTGTAGATTCTGATGATACAGTATGGTGTAGATTCTGATGATGCAGTATGGTGTAGATTCAGATGATGCAGTATGGTGTAGATTCTGATGATACAGTATGGTGTAGATTCTGATGATGCAGTGTGGTGTAGATCCTGATGATACAGTATGGTGTAGATTCTGATGATACAGTATGGTGTAGATCCTGATATAGTATGGTGTAGATTCTGATGATACAGTTTGGTGTAGATTCTGATGATACAGTGTGGTGTAGATCCTGATGATGCAGTATGGTGTAGATTCTGATGATACAGTATGCTGTAGATCCTGATGATGCAGTATGGTGCAGATTGTGATGATACAGTATGGTGTAGATTCTGATGATACAGTATGGTGTAGATTCTGATGATACAGTATGGTGTAGATTCTGATGATACAGTATGGTGTAGATTCTGATACAGTATTGTGTAGATTCTGATGATGCAGTATGGTGTAGATTCTGATACAGTATGGTGTAGATTCTGATACAGTATGGTGTAGATTCTGATGCAGTATGGTATAGATTCTGTTGCAGTATTGTGTAGATTCTGATGCAGTATGGTGTAGTTTCTGATACAGTATGGTGTAGATTCTGATGCAGTATGGTGTAGATTCTGATGCAGTATGGTGTAGATTCTGATGATACAGTATGGTGTAGATTCTGATGATACAGTATGGTGTAGATTCTGATGATACAGTACGGTGTCGATTCTGATACAGTATTGTGTAGATTCTGATGCAGTATGGTATAGATTCTGATGCACTATGGTGTAGATTCTGTTGCAGTATGGTGTAGATTCTGATATAGTATGGTGTTGATTCTGATACAGTAAGGTATAGATTCTGATGTAGTATGGTGTAGATTCTGATGCAGTATGGTGTAGATTCTGATATAGTATTGTGTAGATTCTGATACAGTGTGGTGTAGATTCTGATGATACAGTATGGTGTAGATTCTGATGATACAGTATGGTGTAGATTCTGATGATACAGTATGGTGTAGATTCTGATGATACAGTATGGTGTAGATTCTGATACAGTATTGTGTAGATTCTGATGATGCAGTATGGTGTAGATTCTGACACAGTATTGTGTAGATTCTGATGATGCAGTATGGTGTAGATTCTGATACAGTATGGTGTAGATTCTGATACAGTATGGTGTAGATTCTGATGCAGTATGGTGTAGATTCTGATATAGTATGGTGTTGATTCTGATACAGTAAGGTGTAGATTCTGATGTAGTATGGTGTAGATTCTGATGCAGTATGGTGTAGATTCTGATATAGTATTGTGTAGATTCTGATACAGTATGGTGTAGATTCTGATGATACAGTATGGTGTAGATTCTGATGATACAGTATGGTGTAGATTCTGATGATACAGTATGGTGTAGATTCTGATGATACAGTATGGTGTAGATTCTGATACAGTATTGTGTAGATTCTGATGATGCAGTATGGTGTAGATTCTGATACAGTATTGTGTAGATTCTGATGATGCAGTATGGTGTAGATTCTGATACAGTATGGTGTAGATTCTGATACAGTATGGTGTAGTTTCTGATGCAGTATGGTGTAGATTCTGATGCAGTATAGTATAGATTCTGTTGCAGTATTGTGTAGATTCTGATGCAGTATGGTGTAGTTTCTGATACAGTATGGTGTAGATTCTGATGCAGTATGGTGTAGATTCTGATGCAGTATGGTGTAGATTCTGATATAGTATGGTGTAGATTCTGATACAGTATGGTGTAGATTCTGATGATACAGTATGTTGTAGATTCTGATGATACAGTATGGTGTAGATTCAGATACAGTATTGTGTAGATTCTGATACACTATGGTGTAGATTCCGATACAGTATGGTTTAGATTCTGATGATACAGTGGTGTAGATTCTGATGATACAGTGTGGTGTAGATCCTGATGATACAGTTTGGTGTAGATTCTGATGATACAGTGGTGTAGATTCTGATGATACAGTATGGTGTAGATTCTGATACAGTATGGTGTAGATTCTGATGATACAGTATGGTGTAGATTCTGATACAGTATGGTGTAGATTCTGATGATGCAGTATGGTGTAGATTCTGATACAGTATGGTGTAGATTCTGATTCAGTATGGTGTAGATTCTGATGATGCAGTATGGTGTAGATTCTGATGATACAGTACGGTGTAGATTCTGATGAGATAGTATGGTGTAGATTCTGATGATACAGTATGATGTAGATTCTGATGATGCAGTATGGTGTAGATTCTGATACAGTATGGTGTAGATTCTGATGATACAGTATGGTGTAGATTCTGATGTTGCAGTATGGTGTAGATTGTGATGGTGCAGTATGGTGTAGATTCTGATGATACAGTATGGTGTAGATTCTGATGCAGTATGGTGTAGATTCTGATACAGTATGGTGTAGATTCCGATACAGTATGGTGTAGATTCTGATGATACAGTATGGTGTAGATTCTGATGATACAGTGGTGTAGATTCTGATGATACAGTATGGTGTAGATTCTGATATAGTATGGTGTAGATTCTGATGATACAGTATGGTGTAGATTCTGATACAGTATGGTGTAGATTCTGATATAGTATGGTGTAGATTCTGATACAGTATGGTGTAGATTCTGATGATACAGTATGTTGTAGATTCTGATGATACAGTATGGTGTAGATTCAGATACAGTATGGTGTAGATTCTGATATAGTATGGTGTACATTCTGATACAGTATGGTGTAGATTCTGATGATGCAGTATGGTGTAGATTCTGATGATACAGTATGTTGTAGATTCTGATGATACAGTATGGTCTAGATTCTGATGATACAGTGTGGTGTAGATTCTGATGCAGTATGGTGTCGTTTCTGATGCAGTATGGTGTAGATTCTGATGATACAGTATGGTGTCGATTCTGTTGATGCAGTATGGTGTAGATTCTGATGATGCAGTATGGTGTAGATTCTGATGATGCAGTATGGTGCAGATTCTGATGATGCACTTTGGTGTAGATTCTGATACAGTATGGTGTAGATTCTGATGATACAGTATGGTGTAGATTCTGACACAGTATGGTGTAGATTCTGATATAGTATGGTGTAGATTCTGATGATACAGGATGGTGTAGATTCTGATGATACAGGATGGTGTAGATTCTGATATAGTATGGTGTAGATTCTGATACAGTATGGTGTAGATTCTGATGATGCAGTTTGGTGTAGATTCTGATGATGCAGTATGGTGTAGATTCTTATGATACAGTACAGTGTAGATTCTGATGATACAGTATGGTGTCGATTCTGATGATACAGTATGGTGTAGATTCTGATGATATGGTATGGTTTCGATTCTGATACAGTATGGTGTAGATTCTGATACAGTATGGTGTAGATTCTGAAATAGTATGGTGTAGATTCTGATGATACAGTATGGTGTAGATTCTGATGATGCAGTATGGTGTAGATTATGATGATACAGTATGGTGTAGATTCTGATGATACAGTATGGTGTAGATCCTGATGATGCAGTATGGTGTAGATTCTGATGATACAGTACGGTGTAGATTCAGATGATACAGTATGGTGTAGATTCTGATGATACAGTACGGTGTAGATTCTGATGATGCAGTATGGTGTAGATTCTGATGATACAGTATGGTGTAGATTCTGATGATACAGTATGGTGTAGATTCTGATGATGCAGTATGGTGTATATTCTGATATAGTATGGTGTAGATTCCGATACAGTATGGTGTAGATTCTGATGATACAGTATGGTGTAGATTCTGATGATGCAGTATGGTGTAGATTATGATGATACAGTATGGTGTAGATTCTGATATAGTATGGTGTAGATTCTGATGATGCTGTATGGTGTAGATTCTGATGATGCAGTATGGTGTAGATCCTGATGATGCAGTATGGTGTAGATCCTGATGATGCAGTATGGTGTAGATTCTGATGATACAGTACGGTGTAGATTCAGATGATACAGTATGGTGTAGATTCTGATGATACAGTACAGTGTAGATTCTGATGATGCAGTATGGTGTAGATTCTGATGATACAGTATGGTGTAGATTCTGATGATGCAGTATGGTGTATATTCTGATATAGTATGGTGTAGATTCCGATACAGTATGGTGTAGATTCTGATGATACAGTATGGTGTAGATTCTGATGATGCAGTATGGTGTAGATTATGATGATACAGTATGGTGTAGATTCTGATATAGTATGGTGTAGATTCTGATGATGCTGTATGGTGTAGATTCTGATGATGCAGTATGGTGTAGATCCTGATGATGCAGTATGGTGTAGATTCTGATGATACAGTACGGTGTAGATTCTGATGATACAGTATGGTGTAGATTCTGATGATACAGTACGGTGTAGATTCTGATGATACAGTACGGTGTAGATTCTGATGATACAGTATGGTGTCGATTCTGATGATACATTATGGTGTAGATTCTGATGATACAGTATGGTGTAGATTCTGATGATGCAGTGTGGTGTAGATCCTGATGATACAGTATGGTGTAGATCCTGATAATGCAGTATGGTGTAGATTCTGATGATGCAGTATGGTGTAGATTCTGATACAGTATGGTGTAGATTCAGATGATGCAGTGTGGTGTAGATCCTGATGATGCAGTATGGTGTCGATTCTGATGATACATTATGGTTTAGATTCTGATGATACAGTATGGTGTAGATTCTGATGATGCAGTATGGTGTAGATCCTGATGATGCAGTATGGTGTAGATTCTGATGATACAGTATGGTGTAGATTCTGATGATACAGTATGGTGTAGATCCTGATGATGCAGTATGGTGTAGATTCTGATACAGTATGGTGTAGATTCTGATACAGTATGGTGTAGATCCTGATGATGCAGTATGGTGTAGATTTCGATATAGTATGGTGTAGATTCTGATATAGTATGGTGTAGATTCTGATACAGTATGGTGTAGATTCTGATGATACAGTATGGTGTAGATTCTGATGATACAGTATGGTGTAGATTCTGATGATACAGTATGGTGTAGATTCTGATGATACAGTATGGTGTAGATTCTGATGATGCAGTATGGTGTAGATTCAGATGATGCAGTATGGTGTAGATTCTGATGATACAGTATGGTGTAGATTCTGATGATGCAGTGTGGTGTAGATCCTGATGATACAGTATGGTGTAGATTCTGATGATACAGTATGGTGTAGATCCTGATATAGTATGGTGTAGATTCTGATGATACAGTTTGGTGTAGATTCTGATGATACAGTGTGGTGTAGATCCTGATGATGCAGTATGGTGTAGATTCTGATGATACAGTATGCTGTAGATCCTGATGATGCAGTATGGTGCAGATTGTGATGATACAGTATGGTGTAGATTCTGATGATACAGTATGGTGTAGATTCTGATGATACAGTATGGTGTAGATTCTGATGATACAGTATGGTGTAGATTCTGATACAGTATTGTGTAGATTCTGATGATGCAGTATGGTGTAGATTCTGATACAGTATGGTGTAGATTCTGATACAGTATGGTGTAGATTCTGATGCAGTATGGTATAGATTCTGTTGCAGTATTGTGTAGATTCTGATGCAGTATGGTGTAGTTTCTGATACAGTATGGTGTAGATTCTGATGCAGTATGGTGTAGATTCTGATGCAGTATGGTGTAGATTCTGATGATACAGTATGGTGTAGATTCTGATGATACAGTATGGTGTAGATTCTGATGATACAGTACGGTGTCGATTCTGATACAGTATTGTGTAGATTCTGATGCAGTATGGTATAGATTCTGATGCACTATGGTGTAGATTCTGTTGCAGTATGGTGTAGATTCTGATATAGTATGGTGTTGATTCTGATACAGTAAGGTATAGATTCTGATGTAGTATGGTGTAGATTCTGATGCAGTATGGTGTAGATTCTGATATAGTATTGTGTAGATTCTGATACAGTGTGGTGTAGATTCTGATGATACAGTATGGTGTAGATTCTGATGATACAGTATGGTGTAGATTCTGATGATACAGTATGGTGTAGATTCTGATGATACAGTATGGTGTAGATTCTGATACAGTATTGTGTAGATTCTGATGATGCAGTATGGTGTAGATTCTGACACAGTATTGTGTAGATTCTGATGATGCAGTATGGTGTAGATTCTGATACAGTATGGTGTAGATTCTGATACAGTATGGTGTAGATTCTGATGCAGTATGGTGTAGATTCTGATATAGTATGGTGTTGATTCTGATACAGTAAGGTGTAGATTCTGATGTAGTATGGTGTAGATTCTGATGCAGTATGGTGTAGATTCTGATATAGTATTGTGTAGATTCTGATACAGTATGGTGTAGATTCTGATGATACAGTATGGTGTAGATTCTGATGATACAGTATGGTGTAGATTCTGATGATACAGTATGGTGTAGATTCTGATGATACAGTATGGTGTAGATTCTGATACAGTATTGTGTAGATTCTGATGATGCAGTATGGTGTAGATTCTGATACAGTATTGTGTAGATTCTGATGATGCAGTATGGTGTAGATTCTGATACAGTATGGTGTAGATTCTGATACAGTATGGTGTAGTTTCTGATGCAGTATGGTGTAGATTCTGATGCAGTATGGTATAGATTCTGTTGCAGTATTGTGTAGATTCTGATGCAGTATGGTGTAGTTTCTGATACAGTATGGTGTAGATTCTGATGCAGTATGGTGTAGATTCTGATGCAGTATGGTGTAGATTCTGATGATGCAGTATGGTGTAGATTCTGATGATACAGTATGGTGTAGAATTTGATATAGTATGGTGTAGATTCTGATGATACAGTATGGTGTAGATTCTGATACAGCATGGTGTAGATTCTGATGCAGTATGGTGTAGATTCTGATACAGTATGGTGTAGATTCTGATGATGCAGTATGGTGTAGATTCTGATACAGTATGGTGTAGATTCTGATACAGTATGGTGTAGATTCTGATGCAGTATGGTGTAGATTCTGATGATACATTATGGTGTAGATTCTGATGATGCAGTATGGTGTAGATTCTGATACAGTATGTTGTAGATTCTGATGATACAGTATGGTGTAGATTCTGATACAGTATGGTGTAGATTCTGATGACACAGTATGGTGTAGATTCTGATACAGTATGGTGTAGAATCTGATGATGCAGTATGGTGTAGATTCTGACACAGTATGTTGTAGATTCTGATGACACAGTATGGTGTAGATTCCGACACAGTATGGTGTAGAATCTGATGATACAGTATGGTGTAGATTCTGATAACACAGTATGGTGTAGATTCTGATACAGTATGTTGTAGATTCTGATGATGCAGTATGGTGTAGATTCTGATACAGTATGTTGTAGATTCTGATGATGCAGTATGGTGTAGATTCTGATGATGCAGTATGGTGTAGATTCTGATGATGCAGTATGGTGTAGATTCTGATACAGTATGGTGCAGATTCTGATGATACAGTATGGTGTAGATTCTGATGATGCAGTATGGTGTAGATTCTGATGATGCAGTATGGAGTAGCTTCTGATGATACAGTATGGTGTAGATTCTGATGATGCAGTATGGTGTAGATTCTGATGATACAGTATGGTGTAGATTCTGATACAGCATGGTGTTGATTCTGATACAGTATGGTGTAGATTCTGATACAGTATTGTGTAGATTCTGATGATACAGTATGGTGTAGATTCTGATGATGCAGTATGGTGTAGATTCTGATGATGCAGTATGGTGGAGATTCTGATGCAAGAGTCTATATTAGTTTCTGATGATACAGTATGGTTTACGTTCTGCTGATGCAACAAGGGGATGATTTGATCCCAGTCCATTCCTTGTCGAGCACTGCACTCCTTCCACTGATCCTATTTGGTAGATTCTTACTACTGGCACTGGTAATAACAGGAATATACTTTTTTTTTGTGTTAACTTTGGGTATAATTACCTTTATCACTGCTACAGATATTGTTGTGCAATTGTATTAGGCTGAAAATGAGCTCTGTTGTGTCTGTAATTCAATCATGAAGGTGTTGGTTGCAGACAAGTTTCTCTGCGCTGCAACTTTCTTTGAATATCAATCCAGCAACGCATAGTACATTGATTCTATAGTTGCTCGCTTTCAGTACATCGTTCATCATTCTGCCACCATGCCTGGCTCCTCAGGCTTGCCATTTCTGGGCCAATTTATTTTCCTCATACATCAGTTTTACTGTCCTTTTGGCAGCTAATTGATAAACCCAACGATGCGTTTTCATTGGTCATTTATTTAACCTGTCTTCATTCACTGAACTATGCCCTGAAAGACAATTAGAGTTTAACCTCTAAATGCACCATTGGAACCGCCAACTCTGCCTCTTGACTGCTGAAGGAGCATTGTTGTATTTATGCAGTTCATATGTTTAAGTGATGCATTTTAAATTCTCATTATAACCTATTTGCAGTGACTGGCAAAGTAATTCCACTTAAGGACTATGGGCGAAAAATTGGGTTGCTTTGCGCCTCCCCGGGGGGCACTAATGAGGCGCAAAGCTCCAGCACCTGGGCGTGGCACCGCTAATGCCTCCCGCTAAATTCATTGGGAGGTTAGCGGTAGCGCCTCTGGCGATGACGTCATCGCCGTGCGCAGCGCCCCGCTCGCGCCCCAGCCGCATACTTCGGTCGCGCCCCCTGATCTACCGCCGGATGATATGTCTGACAGGGTCAGGGTGGTGTTTTTGTGGCCGCGGCGGCACTAATTAAAGGGCAGGTGCCGGGCAGCCATTTTCTTTGGGCCGCCTGCCAGCACCTGCCCCCTTTCGTCTCCTCCTGTGGGGTGCCGACCGCGATCGGTCAGCCCGGCACTCCTCTTGAGTGCCGTGCTGTTTTGACAGCACCCCGCTCCCCGGTGGTCCAGCAGGGCCCCGGTGTGCGCTGCGCTAGACCCCTCCCTTTTAATCAGGGGAGGGAGGCCAGTAATACCGCGGTGCTACATGGCGACGCTCATGTTGCACGTAGTGCCGCGATATTGAATGGTAGTGCCCCAGGAAGGAGGGGGAACGCTTCCAGTAGCACCCCGCCTCCTGCTTGCAGCGCTATCACTCAATTTATGGCACAGTGGCTAACTTTTTCGGGGCACGACCGAATTTTTCCCCCTATATCTATTGATGTCGATGCTCTTTTGCTGACCTCAGATGGATTTTTCATCTGGACTAGGGGAAAATTTGGCCAAAATGAGAGATTTACAATAAACTAATTTGTTAAGAGCATTGGCCCAGAATTTGCTGCCAGAATAATGGCGAGTTTAACGGCACTTGCTGCTATTAATATGTAAATCATCCAGCAACTTCTGGCGAGGAAGAGATAGCCCGTTAATTGCGAATCGGCACAAGTTGCTGGATTATTTGCCGTTAGCCTTGCGAAAATGGCAGCTCAACCACCCGCCCCCCCCCCACCGCCCCCCCAGCTCCCCGAGTTTCAAGAAATGGCTGGATTTGCATTTAATTGCCCATTAAACTCACCACAGAAAGTTAGGGCTGGTAATTAACAGCGTAAGTACATGTATAATGAGGAGATTTATGTTCCTGCCGTGCCAATTAACCTCTCTGACCCAGAAAGGAAACATTTGAAACTGTAGAGTCTTATTCCTACAGGTAGTAAATTTTTTTTACAGATTTTTAAAAATCTAAATTTAAATATATTTTCTTACTTTTCCTTACTGTCACTTTTTTCTCGCTCTTAATCCAATTTTTCTTTCCCTCTCTTTGGCCGGAATTTTTTGTACCTGGGTGTGTCGGGTGCGGGCGGTTGACTTGGCGGGTCGCAAGCCCGTTCTTGCTTCCATCCCGCTGCAGAAATGGACTTTGCGATAATGGGGCCTATTAAGCCTGCCCTGCGGGTTACCCGGACCTATTAAATGGCATCATCCATGATGCATTTTCAGCTGGGATATTTAAAGGAGCCATGGCCGCATTGCAATTGAAGGCTCATCTAGGAGTATAGGTTTTCATTGCTCCAAACAGTTGGAGAGATGGCTGCACAGAGGCAGAAGACTGAACCCAGGTTCCTAATATGCTTGTGGAGGGAGTCAGAGCACGCACAGAGGTCCTCTTCCCTTCCAATGGGCGGAAGAGACTTCCCCAGGAGACCAAAAGAGCCTGGCTCCAAATTGCAGAGGAGGTGAACAGCAGGGATGTGTTCAGGAGGACCTGGGTGCAGTGCTGCAAACGTTTCAATGATCTCATTAGATCAGGAAAGGTGAGTACAAAGCCACACTCAACTTCATCCTGCTGTGCCTCTCATCACATCCCCATCATTCTCCCTTCCCAACCCTACTCCTGCACATCTTTACTCACACCAACATACCTTGCACGTCCACCGATCCCTCTCTCTGTGTCTACATTATCACATCCCCATCTTACGAGCCACCCCTCACACTCACTCTCATCCTAATGCAAACATACCAACTAACAACACACAAGGAGGCCACTTGGCATTGCCACCCCAATCCATCATAGTCTCCCTCTAAAGATGTAACCCATTCATTCCTTACACTGATTCCATCACGCTCACTCAACTTTCTCTTCTTTCCCTCCTTGCAGGAGAAGAGAGCACGCAATAAGAGGGAGAGAACTGGAGGTGGGCCTCCATCATTTTCCACCCTCTCAACAGCAGAGGAGGCTGCGTTGGAAGCCTCGGGAGTGGCCGAGCAGCTGGAGGTGGGAGACCGAGTGAGGGGCACATCTCACCAACTTGGTGACAGAATTACATATCACACAGCTACATGGCACACATCAGTCACTCACATGGGGACTGATGTCATCAGCCACTGAATAGCCATCATGTTCATACTAGTATGTGTACCCATTCTTCATATGACATATCTAACTCATCTCTTTACTCTCCCACAGGTCCGTCAAGAGCACCCGCACCCCCCCAACTATCCAGGAGGAAGAGCAAGATGACTCCTCAGAGGAGCCTCCAGCCTCTGAGGGCGCACCGTCACCAGACATAAGCACACCCAGCACCAGCGCAGATACGCACACCTCGGTGGGTCCCACACGAGATAGAGTAGTGTTGTCACCAGATTCGTCACAAGTGAGCAAGAGCAGATGGTGGATACACGAATTGCAGTGGAGACTCCTTGCCGGAGGGCGCAGGACGCTCCTCGCTCTGCTCAACTGTATGCAGACGCTGAGCCTCTGGGGCCATCCAGAAAGAGGGCGATCCTGGAAGTGCAGGAAGAAATGCAGGAGGCTCTGACAGGTTTTGCAAGCGCGATGTCTGCAAATGTTCAGAGAATGGAGGAGTCCATTTCCAACATGAGCGCCACCGTGTCGCAGGCGATGGTGACTGTAGGCTCTTCCATGGATAGGATGGCCACCTGCATGGAGCAGCTAATGCGCCACTCACAGAGGCACATGGTCTCTATGGAGAATAGATGGCAGAGGCTCATAGACCTCCTGTCTAGGAGGGATGTCAGTGTAGATGTGAGTCCTCATAGCCCCACTGATGTGCAGCCAGGTGTTCTCCAGCTCCTTGCTAGCAGGGAAGTGTGGGTGGCCCATGAGAGGGATGACGGTGAGAGGGGAGAGGGAAGTGTGGGCTCCTCTCAAAGCGTTTACACTTCTCCCTCCTTGCCACTTCTCAGTCAGAACCCCAGATGCCTCCTAAGATCGCGATGGCCGAGTCTGCCCCTGCACAGTCGCAGGAGGAGCAGACTTTGGCAGAGCCACCACAGGCTCCAAAACCCAGAGGACATCCGCCAAGAGTGTCTAAGCAGTCACAGCAGGGAAGTGAGGAGGCTGCCTCTACCTCTGCTGAAGCCACAGGGGTAGCACCTCGTAGAAGCACACGGAAGAGAAAGATAACAAGGGTAGCCACTTGGGTGTTTTAGTCAATGTTAATGGCAAGTTTCCGTTAATGTATTGTCAACCATTAAAATCTTTGGAGGAGTAATTCATTATCGCCTCTCTTGGGGCGCTAAAATTTCAGAAACGGAAAAATTATCGCCAGGCGCTAATGAAGAGAGGCTCCTGTGAAATTCAGTTGTAGTGCTCCAAGAGGGAAGTGGAGCGCTAAATCAAGCGCTACCACTTCCCTTAGCGCGCTAAAGGGAATGAGAGGGGCGGTATCGGCAGAGCGCTGATCAATGTTCCATGCAACGCTGCCGGATTCGCAGGCTCCTTCCCTCCCTTAAACGGAAGGGCCAATGCTCACAGCAGTTAAAGGGAAGGCTGGGGATGGGTCGGCAATGGCAGCCACGATCCGCGAGGAGCAGCCCCAAGCACTCAGAGTGCAGGGCTGATCAATCATGGTAATGAAAAATTTAAAAAAACAGCTCAATTGGGTGAGAATTTTTTTTTGGCCTACCTGACCACCAATCCCTTTAATTACTGCTCCCCAAGCAGCCGGCTGAGGTCACAACGCCTCCTGCAGCTGCCGTTGTTGACGCCCGGCGAAGCTGCAGGGGGCGGAAGCGAATTTAGGACACGGGGCGATGCGCACCAGATGACGTCACAATCTCTGGGGCACAGGAGATCGAGGTGGTACGTTTTACCACTGGCGCTACCCCCCTTTGAATTTCGCGGGCGTCGTTTCTTTTACCGCGCCCGACCGGTAAGTCGTTAGCGATAACGGGAGGCGCAAAGGAGGCCAATTTCTAGCCCTTTATTTTCACCACTTTCCTGTCTTGGACACATTTGTGTGCACCTTTGGAAGTGGCTTAGTGAGTTGCAGTGAATGGTGAGACATAATGGTACCTCCAGCAATGGTGGTCAGTGTGAAAGGAATGGCTTGGTTATTGTAGGGATCCTTTGTGGTGTTGCTGTGGGTTGGTGCCAACCTGGCGCAGCATTTGGTAGCCATATAGGTGTACTGCGTAAAGTTAAGTAAATCTGGCCATAATGAGACCATCCCTGGGCTCCCAGGCAGCAATGCTCGGGTGCTGGTTGGATCTGGGCCACAGGTTCCTCCTGCTCCTGCTCCTCCTCGTCTTCCAGCTGATGCTCCTTATCCTCTGAAGAGGCTGTGCGCTCAGTGCTTTGCTCCTCATGCAGTGCTAATCCTCACTGCTGTGCTACATTGTGCAGGGCGCAGCAGACCACGATGATTATGGAGACCCTGGCTGGTGCATACTGAAGGGCTCCTCCGGATCTGTCAGGGCATCTGAAGCGCATTTTCAGCATGCCTATTGTCTGCTCTGTGATGCATTTTGTGGAAATGTGGCTTTCATTATATCTCTCCTGGGCCTCAGTACTTAAGCCACGTCTTCAGTGGATAGCCCTTGTCTCCAAGCAGCCAGCCGGAAAGTCTATTTGGAGGAGCGAAGAGCTGAGGGAGGGTGGACTGGCGAAGTACGAAAGAGTCATGACAGCTGCCAGGGAATTTGGCACACACTTGCATGATGATCTTTCTATGGTTGCAGACGAGCTGCACGTTGAGGGAGTGGAAGCCCTTGCGGTTGACAAAGACTCCTGGGTTATGATGGGGTGCCCTGATGGCCACATGTGTGCAGTCGATGATGTCCTGCACCCGTGGGAAGCCACCTAGAGTGGCAAAGCTGAGCGCCCGCTCAGTAACACTGGCTTCATCAATGGCAAAGTTGATATAATTGGCTGACTTGTCAAAGAGGGCAAGTGTGATGCTTCTGTGGGCGGCCGACTGCGAGATGCCGCAAATGTCTGCTGCAGATCCCTGGAAGGAGCCTGAGGTGAAGAAGTTGAGAGCGCTTGTGACTTTGTCAGCCACTGGTAAGTCGTAGCCACCTGCTCCTCTGGGCTGCAGGTCTTGCTCGAGCAATGTGCAAATGTCTGCGACGAACTGGCGTGGTGTCCTGAGCCTCCTTTGGCACTGCTGCTCAGTCATGTTGAGGAAGCTCATCCTCTGCCTCTATACCCTGTGTCAGGGGTATCGCTTCTGGCGCGGTGTAGCCCTGCACTGATGCCCTCTGTCCTGTGCAGCATCAGGTGGTTGAGTATAAGGTTGGTGGTGTTGTTGTTGGTGTTGATGGTATATCTGGTGCTGCTGGTGTTGGGCCTCATTGTGGCCCGATGCTGAGGATGAAGGTGAGACAGTATAAACGGCACCCATGTTGATGGAATAGATGACAGGTCAAGTAGAGATCAGAGGAGCAAGCTGTCAATGGTGTGATAGGTTGTAACAATGAGGTGAGACTGGATGGCGACTTTGCTGGAAGCACTTGCAGCCTGTAGAAAGCTAAATCTGTGCTGGGAATACTGTCAGCAACAGCTTCTGCCTGAGGAAAGTGATCAGCTGTGAGGTGGGAGCTTTTATAGTACATTTCATGCTGTCATCCAATCAGCTGGAGCAATGACCACTCAGCTTCCTCCTCAGGTTGACAGATGTGGTTCCCGAGCTGCATGAATCCCGTGGGCAGCCATGGAAATTTGAAAGGTAGGCTGAAAAAGGATCGTAAGGGTCTGTCAACTACCTGTTAATGATTTGAATTAGGTTGCCCACCTCTGCCGGTCGGGTCGCTGCCGCACCGGCAAACGCGCCCGAGAGAAATCCATGTGGGGGTGGGATGATGGCAGTTTTCTGACCCGCTCCAACTTTTTTCAAATTTCCCACCCGACCCACCTCCAATCGCACGCGCACGGACCCCAGAAAATTCTGGCCTTTATTTCTCTTTCTGTATCTGATTTGACTCTAATTCACCCGATATCCTTCTCCATTGTTCCTCTGTTTCTTTTTCAATCCTTAAATCTCATTGGTTAAAGAGATACACTGTTGGTCCTGTCATTCACCAAGGTCCCAGATGCCCTGTTGCCCTCGCCGCTTCATTATCAGTTCACACTTCAACCAATTTACAGGGCAAAATATTTTCAAGATGAAGTGTAAGGGAAAAAATCTAACCAACGAGATATTGTTGATATGCAGATTTATGACATGTAAAATAAGAATTGTGACAATTCAATGGAATATGCTTCCTCTTTAAGGCTATTAAAACCATTATTCATTTTATATTGGCTGTGTGCATCCTAGAAACAAGGCTTTCCAATACATATTTAAGTAGTACTATTGCATTATTGCCAAGGGAACACGATATTGATCATAAGTACTTTGCACTGTGAAACAACACTAAAGTACTATCTGTCACATGGATATGTCTTGTAATGTCAGAGGTGTTACATTGTAACTGTAAGTATCATCTTTTGTCAAAGGGGTTACATTCATCCTGTAAATGCCAGCCCATGTTAGAGTTGTTATATTGTTACTGTGGATACCATCCCATGTTAGAGTTGTTACATTGTTACTGTGGATACCATCCCATGTTAGAGGTGTTACATTCTTACTGTGGATACCATCCCATGTTAGAGGTGTTACATTCTTACTGTGGATACCATTCCATGTTAGAGGTGTTACATTGTTACTGTGGATACCATCCCATGTTAGAGGAGTTATATTGTTACTGTGGATACCATCCCATGTTAGAGGAGTTATATTGTTACTGTGGATACCATCCCATGTTAGAGGTGTTACATTGTTACTGTGGATACCATCCCATGTTAGAGGAGTTATATTGTTACTGTGGATACCATCCCATGTTCGAGGTGTTACATTGTTATTGTGGACACCATCCCATGTTAGATGAGTTACATTGTTCCTTATGGGGGATGCTTATATTGGGGGATAACAGCAGGTTGGCTTCACCCTTCCTTGATGTAGCCCCACTCTCCATTGCTCTCTCCCTTCTCCTCCTCCATTGAGACAGCAAGCAAGAGAATCCCCATAGGTAAACCCATGCTTCTCTGTGGTACTCCTTACTGTGGGTGAGGGTGAACAATGTGCCGCGACCATAGAATCACACACTCTGGAAGCTTCAAGTGTAGCTCAGTAGCTCCCCACAACAGAACATAAATTCTCAAAAGATGCAGGCAAATGTGAGATATAGACAAACATAAGAATTAGGAGCAGGAGTAGGCCATATGGCCCCTCGAGTCTTATCCCTCAATAAGATCATGGCTGATCTTCAACCTCGACTCCACTTCCCCATCCGATCCCCATATCCCTTGATTCCCCTGGAGTCCAAAAATCTATCTATCTCAGCCTTGAATATACTCAAAGTGCATCCACAGCACTTTGGGGCAGAGAATTCCAAAGATTCACAACCCTCTGAGTGAAGAAATTCCTCCTCATCTCAGTCTTAAAAGGCCGGCCCCTTATCCTGAGGCTATGCCCCCTAGTTCTATACTCTCCAGCCAGGGGAAACAATCTCTCAGCATCTACCCTGTCAATCCCCCTCAATCTTATATGTTTCAATGAGATCACCTCTCATTCTTCTAAACTTCAGAGAGTATAGGCCCAATCTATTCAATCTCTCCTCATAGGACAACCCTCTCATCCCAGGAATCAATCTAGTCAACCTTCGTTGCACTGCCTCTAAGGCAAGTATATCCTTCCTTAGATAAGGAGGCCAAAACTGTGCACAGTACTCAAGGTGTGGTCTCACCAAGGCCCTGTACAATTATAGCAAGACTTCCTTACTCTTATACTCCAACCCCCTTGCAATAAAGGCCAACATGCCATTTGCCTTCCTTATTGCTTGCTGTACCTGCATGCTAACTCTCTGTGTTTCTTATACTAGGACACCCAAATCTCTCTGAACACCAACATTTAAAAGTTTCTCACCATTTAAAAAATATTCTGTTTTTCTATTCTTCCTTCCAAAGTGAATAACCTCACATTTTCCCGCATTATACTACATCTGCCACCTTATTGCCCTGTCTATATCCCTTTGTGTCCTCCTCACATCTTACTTTTCCACCTAGCTTTGTATCGTCAGCAAACTTGGATACATTGCACTCGGTCCCTTCATCTAAGTCATTAATATAGATTGTAAATAGCTGAGGCCCAAGCACTGATCCTTGCGGCCAGCCAATCTGAAAATGACCCATTTATCCCTACTTTCTGTTTTCTGTCATTAAGCAATCCTTTATCCATGCTAATACCTTACCCCCAACCCCATGTGCCCTTATCTCACTTAACAACCTTTTATGTGGCACTTTATCGAACGCCTTTTGGAAATCCAAATATACTACATCCACTGGTTTCCCTTTATCTACCCTGCTAGTTACATCCTCAAAAAACTCTAATAAATTTGTCAAACACGATTTACCTTTCATAAAACCATGTTGACTCTGCCTAATCATATTTTGACTTTCTAAGTACCCTGTTACCACTTCCTTAATAATGGATTCCAGCATTTTCCTGATGACTGATGTCAGGCTAACTGACCTGTAGTTTCCATTTTTCTCTCTCCCTCCTTTCTTGAATAGCGGGGTTACATTTGCTACCTTCCAATCCACTGGGACCTTTCCTGAATCCATGGAATTTTGGAAGATCACAACCAATGCATCCACTATCTCTGCAGCCACCTCTTTTAGAACCCTAGGATGTCGGCCATCAGGTCCAGGGGATTTGTCGGCTTTTAGTCACATTAGTTTCACAAGTACTTTTTCTGTACTGATATTATTTACTTTAAGTTCCTCACTCTCATTAGCCCCTTGGTTCCTCACTATTTTTGGTATACTTTTTGTGTCTTCCACTGTGAAGACAGATACAAAATATTTGTTTAAAGCCTCTGCCATTTCCTTGTTTCCCAATATAATTTCTCTTGTCACAGCCTCTAAGGGATCAATGCTTACTTTTGCTACTCTCTTCCTTTTTACATACTTGTAGAAGCTCTTACAATTTGTTTTTATATTTCTTGCTAATTTACTCTCATTCTATTTTCTCCCTTTTTATCAATTTTTTGGTCATCTTTGCTGGTTTCTAAAGCTCTCCCAATCCTCAGGCTTACTATTATTCTTTGCAACATTATAAGCCTCTTCTTTTAATCTAATACTATCCTTAACTTGTTTAGTTAGTCACGGATGGATCACTTTTCCCGTGGAGTTTTTATTTCTCAATGGAATGTATATTCGTTGAGAATTTTGGAATATTTCTTTAAATGATTGCCACTGCTTATCTACAGTCATACCTTTTAACCTAATTTCCCAATCTACCTTAGCCAACTCGCCCCTCATACCTACGTAATTGACTTTGTTTAAGTTTAAGACGCTAGTGTCGGACTTAGAATTTCACAATGAGTTTGAAAGTGACATTCTTATCATGTTATGATCACTCTTTCCAAGAGGATCCTTTATTATAAGATTACTAATTAACCCTGGCCCATTGCACAAAATATTACATCTAAAATAGCCTGTTCCCTGGTTGGTTCCATGACGTATTGTTCTAGGAAACTGTCTCGAATACATTTCATGAACTCGTCCTCCAGACTACCCTTGCCAATTTGATTTGCCCAATCTATATGCAGATTAAAGTCCCCCACGATTATTGTATTACCTTTGTTACAAGCTCCTATTATTTCTTGATTAATACTCTGTCCAATGGGATAGCTACTGTTAGGGGGCCTATAAACTACTCCCACCACTGTTTTCTGCCCCTTCTTATTTCTTATCTCCACCCATACTGATTCTACTTCCTGATCATCTGAGCCAAGATCCTTTCTCATTAATGTCCTTATGTCATCCTTAAAGTATTTCACATGCTAAGGACCTTTTAAATGCTTCACTTCTGCTGGTTGAGTCAGCTCCCGAGAAGGCTGAAACCCATTTATTTGCATATATTCACATTTGTATCTTCAGAAATGACATCCATTACCCTTGAAAACTCTGATGCCTCAACACATGTGCGCCAGTGAAGAGGTATGTATACTTAATAGACTCTCAATTCCCCATTTTCTAATTAACTGCTCAGATAATGCCACATAGTAATTTCTGTAACAGTAGTTAGTCACTGTTTCCCTTAAGAGGGTTCAGAGGCAAGCAACAATGATAATTCTGGGTATCAGCAATTCAATTTATCAGGAAAGGTTAAGGAAGTTGGGCTGGATTTCTTTTGAGAAGAGACTTTACGATGACATAATTGAAGTTTGGACAATAATGCACGGATTGACAGGTTGGTGCAGAAAATTGTTCACTATGGCGAAGGGCACAAATTCTACAGGATTTGAGCTAAAAAAGCAGAGTTTAGGAGTAAGAAGGGATTTGGTGAGAACGTTTGCACCCAACAGGTAATAAAATGGTGGGACAAGTTACCAGGAGTGGCCATTGGGTTCATGAGGCAATTAGATACTTTACTGGAAAGAGAAGGGATTTAAGGGATATGGGGAGGAAGTGGGACTGATCTATGAAAAAGAGTTAGGCCTAATACTATTTTTCTTATTTGAAAGAATTATGTACTTTATGTCGTTGTTAAACCTGTGCTCCTAAACACAGTGGGGGTGAAATTGGTCTCCACCAGTAGAGAAGTCAATTGAAGTCACTGAAAAAGGAAATCGATGCGTGGTGTAAAATGATGGGCCGGTTCACTATGAGCCTGTCTCATGCACTGTCTTGGACTAATTTCACCTCAGCAGAGATGTTAGTTTTTCCTTGTCATCAGAACTTTTCTTCATAAAATAAACTTGAATAGCCAATTTTTTCCACAAGTAATGACTCATATGCTGAATGTAAGAAAGGAATGAAAGGGGGCGAAATTCAGTTATGCCCCGTTTGTAGACGTTAACCAAATTATCGCCGGAAATTTAACGCCCGGCGCGGATGTACCGCCCCGGCCACTAAATTCGGCTTACCGCCCCGGCAAGGAAGCAGAGCGCTATCTCTGGCGCCCCACTTACTCTCAGGGCGGTGTCGGGGGCGCAAAGCGCGGTAGCACTGACGCGTTTCAGCGCCCCTCCCCTTCCCTTAAAGGGGAGGGGCGCTGCGAGCTCTGCAGGGCCTCCAATGACCCACACTAGCCCACCAGGGCGGTGTGATGCTGTGGCTGAAGCCCGGCACCGAGACGCGGCGCCAGGCTGCACGATGCGGGCACGGACCACGGCAAGGGCCACCACGGAGGGCCGACTTGGAGGTCAGCCAAAAAAAATAAAATGGCGGCGCACGTCGCGGCTGCACCTCCCGTTAATTAGAACCCCACCAGCGGAGGTCAGCCCGGCTCGTGACCCGAGGCTGGCGATGACACTGCTTGTGGTAGCCTAGCGGGCGCAGCCGAATTTCTGCCGCGGCACATCGGCTCGGGGTGCTACCGGTGGGGCCGCGGCACTATCGGCTAGCACCTCAGTAGCATCCTGCCGAATTTCTCTGGAGTTAGTGCCCCCCGGAGGCACTAACGGGAGGCGCAAAGGAGCCGAATTTCGCGGCCAAAGTAGTTCCTCGGTTGTTCTTTCCAATTGCACCTGCTCCTGCTCACTTGTACTCTGTGAATCGCCCTGTACAGACCTCAGTAACTCACTGTACAGACCTCAGTAACTCACTGTACAGACCTCAGTAACTCACTGGACAGACCTCAGTAACTCACCGTACAGACCTCAGTAACTCACTGTACAGACCTCAGTAACTCACTGTACAGACCTCAGTAACTCACTGTACAGACCTCAGTAACTCACTGGACAGACCTCAGTAACTCACTGTACAGACCTCAGTAACTCACTGTACAGACCTCAGTAACTCACTGGACAGACCTCAGTAACTCACTGGACAGACCTCAGTAACTCACTGGACAGACCTCAGTAACTCACTGTACAGACCTCAGTAACTCACTGGACAGACCTCAGTAACTCACTGTACAGACCTCAGTAACTCACTGTACAGACCTCAGTAACTCACTGTACAGACCTCAGTAACTCACTGTACAGACCTCAGTAACTCACTGTACGGACCTCAGTAACTCACTGTACAGACCTCAGTAACTCACTGTACAGACCTCAGTAACTCACTGTACAGACCTCAGTAACTCACTGGACAGACCTCAGTAACTCACTGTACAGACCTCAGTAACTCACTGTACGGACCTCAGTAACTCACTGTACGGACCTCAGTAACTCACTGGACAGACCTCAGTAACTCACTGTACAGACCTCAGTAACTCACTGTACAGACCTCAGTAACTCACTGTACAGACCTCAGTAACTCACTGTACAGACCTCAGTAACTCACTGTACCGACCTCAGTAACTCACTGTACCGACCTCAGTAACTCACTGTACGGACCTCAGTAACTCACTGTACGGACCTCAGTAACTCACTGTACAGACCTCAGTAACTCACTGTACAGACCTCAGTAACTCACTGTACAGACCTCAGTAACTCACTGTACAGACCTCAGTAACTCACTGGACAGACCTCAGTAACTCACTGTACAGACCTCAGTAACTCACTGTACAGACCTCAGGAACTCACTGTACAGACCTCAGTAACTCACTGTACCGACCTCAGTAACTCACTGTACAGACCTCAGTAACTCACTGTACAGACCTCAGTAACTCACTGTACAGACCTCAGTAACTCACTGGCCTAGGAACTCGTGGCCGCCACAAAAGCTGCCGTTGCACCGCAGCTGGGGGTTAATGGCCACTGAAAATGGTGGCGCTGGCAGGATCGAAAAATTGGAGCTGGAGACTAATTATCATTAGCCCAGCGCTTAACTTACCGTGGAACCGCGTTCTGGTGGTGTTGTTACCGGTAGGAAGCTCCAATGTGGCGTGGCCCAAGCATTGTTGTAGCTAGAACATAGAATCATAGAAAGTTACAGCACGGAAGGAGGCCATTTCGGCCCATCGTGTCCTCGCCGGCCAACAAAGAGCTATGCAGCCTAATCCCACTTCCCAGCTCTTGGTCCGTAGCCCTGCAGGTTACAGCATCCCAAGTGCACATCCTGCCTCTACCACCCTTTCAGGCAGTGAGTTCCAGACCCCCACAACCCTCTGGGTGAAGAAATTTCCCCTCAAATCCCCTTTAAACCTTCCCCCAATTACTTTAAATCTGTGACCCCTGGTTTTTGACCCCTCTGCTAAGGGAAACAGGTCCTTTCTATCCACTTTATCTGTGCCCCTCATAATTTTATACAGCTCAATAAGGTCTCCCCTCAGCCTCCTCTGTTCCAAGGAAAACAGACCCAGCCTATCCAGTCTTTCCTCATCGCTAAGATTCTCTACTCCCGGCAACATCCTTGTAAATCTCCTCTGTACCCTTTCTAGTGCAATCACATCTTTCCTGTAATGTGGTGACCAGAACTGCACGCAGTACTCTAGCTGAGGCCTAACTAGTGTTTTATACAGTTGAAGCATAACCCCCCTGCTCTTGTATTCTATGCCACGGCTAATAAAGGCAAGCATTCCGTATGCCTTCTTAACCACCTTATCTACCTGGCCTGCTACCTTCAGGGATCTGTGGACATATACTCCAAGGTCTCTTTGTTCCTCTACACTACTCAGTGTCCTACTATTTAATGTATATTCCCTTTCCTTGTTAGCACTCCCCAAATGCATTACCTCACACTTCTCCGGATTGAATTCTATTTGCCACTGTTCTGCCCACCTGACCAATTTATTGATATCATCCTGCAGTCTACAGCTTCCTTCTTCAGTATCAACCACACAGCCGATTTTAATATCATCTGCAAACTTCTTAATCATACCCCTGATATTCAAGTCTAGATAATTGATATATACCACAAAAAGCAAGGGACCTAGTACTGAGCCCTGCGGAAAGCAAGGCTGTCATTTCAGAAAGCAGTTTGCTTTCTTAAAGGGGCAATGTCTTCTGAAATGAAAAAAATGATGGAAAAATATGCAGTTTTTAGCCCTCACAGCTCAACTGCCTTCTGAAAAAAAATTAACATTAAAAAGAATTCCCAAATAGGAGTCTCCAGCTCTTAAAGCTGAATTCCCTTCCACACCTAAAAACATGGGAAAAGTGCTTCAGCACTAACACAATGGCTCAGCAAGCCAAGGAAGGGGCACCCAGGGTCTCGCACGCAGCACTCCAGCTTTGTTCAGGGGGTCAACACTGCAAGAGAGGTCCTCTACCCACAGGGGCCAGGAGGCCCTCCAGAAAGAACGATGTGGGACCATATCACCGAGACCTTCACTGCCAGCAGTGTCACCCCCACCACCTGGCTCCAGCGCCCAAAGAAGCTTCATGACCTCAGACCACTGGTCAAGGTCAGTGAATGCGTCTTCAAAAGCTGTCTCCTACCAACTGCATCACTAGCCTCACACACTTCTCAATGCATGACTCCCACCTCCCACCAATCACTCACCTACCAACAATCTCTACCAAACATGAGGCACACCTCCTATTCCAAGTTTCACCTCACCCCCTTGGAGGAGACGGTGCAGACCATTCTTGGCAGAAGCCTGGCTGAGCCCCTGGCCAGCGGCAGGGCTGAAAGGATACAAGATGCTGGTATCCTCATACATTAGCCTCCTTCTCGCATGCATGTCTTGCTTTTACAGCGGATGCTGTAAATCTGAAATGACAGCATAAAATGCTGGAAATACTCAGCAGATCAGGCAGCATCTCGACCTGAGACGAGAACTCTGTTTCTTTCTTCACGGGTGCTGCCTGACCTGCTGAGTATTTCCAGCATTTTCTCACTTCTCAGAGGCCTTCCTTTACCATCCGAGGCCTTGCAAGCATCCAGCAGCACTCCCTGCACACTTAAAACACTATTAACATGTATTGCACCAAGCCACTACTTCAATAAAATTAAAAAAAATCCAGTCCAAAAGCTTAAATGCAAACTTACTTGAAAGATGCGTGTGTCCATTTAAGAGGTGCTGACAGCATCTCTGTCAATCTGCTGAATGCTGGGTTTTCATGGAGAGCTTAGGACCCAGCGCTGAACTCACCACTAAGGTCGAAGTACGCTGAGCTCATGTTAAGTCGGTGTGCAGATGTCACCCTCTCTTAATTTACATTTCCAGGGCCAGTGTTGCCATCGGCAGCGCTAAGGCCCTCACCAAAATGGCGGTTGCTGAGTCCCGTGTCAGAGAAGGGCGCTAGAGTGGTGGCTGCCATTTTACCACTGGATCGCAGCGGTAACTCGTGGCGGTAATGCCAGTTTCTGGGCCACTATCTATACTACCTGAAGTTCCAATTACTGTGCTTGTGTTTGAAAGGGTGAGAGCGAGTGATGATGCATCTTTGGGAGATTTGCCTTCCCCCATCTTTGTGGCTGCAGGGCCCGAGTCACATTTTACTGTGTTCAATAATAGATTTTCTGACTTTATACGAACAATGATGGACTGAAAAAGACTGTCTGGTCCTTTCAGCCTGTGACACACAACTGTGATGCCTTGTGCATCACAATATTTACATTCCTCACCCCACCCGAACCCATATGATCTCCTCGAAGAGGTGAAAAACCAGGAAAAATTCCAGGCCAATTTGGGGAAAAAAGTCTGGGAAATTCCTCTCCGACCCCCCCCTTAGACAATCGAAACTAGTCCAGAAAATCACTCTGACCCTGAACTCCTGCCATACCTACCTTTTTGTATGAGGTGTCAGCCAGAAACCGGTCCAGCTCTCGCTTGAAGGAATTCACCCCAACACCCTTTTCACTCTTGCTATCACTTCAGGACATTGCTCATGAACCTTTAAAGGTCTGTGCACTAAAACGCCCAGGTCCCTTTCTTTCTCCACCTGCTTTTATACTTTTCCCTGAAAGGTGTATGTATCTTCAGCATTCAGCCTGCCCACATGCATAACACTGCACTTTTCTAAGTTAAACATCATTTGCCAGTCACAAGCCCAATCCCCCAAAGTGTCCAGATATTCACACTGACTTTACTGGTAGCATCAATAAAGGCAGGAAAACATTTCGAGTGGCCTGATGATCTATCTGAAGGAGATTGCATAATTAATATCAAGTAGTAATGAAGTTTGGAGTTTCTAAGAAATAAATTATTTCCACTCACACTTATTTTGTTGACCATAAGATTCCTCAACAGTCATTTTCCCCCCCACATTGGATGCACTCAGACTCAAGTCCCAGCCCTCCAAAACGCTTCAGAACTTATTAACTGCAACCTTTAAGATTAGAATTATTTGGAATCAGTGAAAGATCTGAGCCCTGATAATTTGTACTCAGTGAGTTAGTAGGGATTACACCTCTGTGCTTGTACACTACCTATAGCAGTCTTTGTGCTTATATTAAACAGGAAAAAAATCAATGAATTTTCTTATTGCATATAATAATATCCATTTTCCTTGAAGGTTTTTGGAATAGTTTAAACAGAGCTACTTGCATTGAGTGTTTTGCACAATACAACTTCATTTTAAAGATTGCTGATTTCTTTTTATCTTTTCACCTTAAGGAGCCAGAGCGTCCAGTTTCACAATCTCATGACAGTAATCAATACCAGAGACCATGGCAATTTTAGCGCTGATATCTTTTCTCAAGAACCTTTTCCTTTAATAGCAATAATTTAGAGTGCTATGTACTTCAGGGCTTCTTATTCTATTCAACATGGAAATATATTACCTTTTTTTTTTACTTTAAGTAGCAAAATTTGCTATGGTGATAGAATAAAACCCATCTTTGTAATTACTAATACAAAAACAAAATACTGCGGTTGCTGGAAATCTGAAATAGAAACAGAAAATGCTGGAAATACTCAGCAGGCCAGGCAGCCTCTGTTTCTCTCTCCACAGATGGTGCTTGACCTGCTGAGTACTTCCAGCATTTTCTGTTTCTATTTGTAATTACTAACCAGATTCAGTGATCATTAAACATATGCTTTGATTATTAAACATGCTTTCGGTCTTATTATATTAATTTTCTGACTGCACTTTTGGCAGGGAGCTTCACCCACCAAGAGTACATATCAGAAGTTCTAAATAGTCAGAAAACCATTTGCAGTGTCTGGCCAGATTTCTGATCTGCACTTACGACAGGGGACACTTCCCACCAGGAGATTCCTTGGTACATCTATCTTTTATTGAAGGGAGTAATAAACTGCAGCCCAATCTTTGTTTTTGGTTGGGGGGAGGGGATGGGGAAAGCCAGAAGAGCATTCAGTTATTTTACTCACAGTGATGCTATACGTAAGTGACACAGCGAGGCACTTTACTGCGACTTATGTCTTTGAATTGTGTGTTTTTAACCAAAATGAAAAGAGGTTTGTCGGACACTTATACGCCTTTAAATAATGCAATGGTTTATTTTTTTAAAACAACTCAAATCTAATAATACAGAGGAGTCCAAATGACATACCTTTCTGTTACTCACTCAAAAAACAATAAGCAGTAAGAATGAACATAAATGAGGCTTTACTCCAATGTGAGTGCTTGTCCACAGAGAAACATACTTTATTCGTAGCAGTAGATTCGATTCACTAGGAAATAGGTCAGTCATTTTAAGGCACAACAAGTTCTGCATTCTGCTGAAGCTTTTAGAGGAGCTGTGATCACCTGCCTCTGAGTATCACACCTCTTACAAAGTTCAATGAATTACACTTTACAGAGCATGTCCTATACTGTTACCTCCAAATTAGATATTACCTGTAGCATTCAGCAATGCTCTATAAATTATAATGTGAGCAGACCTCCTCCACCCAGAACTGTACCTCTCTGCACTTTATCAGATCATGTTCATCTCACGGTTAATAGACAGCACACAAAACCTGAAGGAGGCCTGGGCACACGATCTAGTCCATCTGTTAATAAAGGAATGGAGAGCGGTATGTGGGACAGCCTCACACAAATTCACAAAAGCCAATTAAAGATAATAAAGCATACATGCTACATCTACAAAAGCTCTATGAGTTTCACCCTAAGCCTGGGGGATGAGTGCTTGATAGCCTGTAGTCAGAAAGGCTCTCTACTGTACTCCTTCCCCCACTAAAAGAACATCAGTTTATTACCATTAACTGTATTACCGGCTTCATTGTATTAATAGCGCATTTGACTCGTAACCTTTACTTATCGTTCTCCCCTTCCATTGTTCTCCCCTTCCATCGTTCTCCCCTTCCATCGTTCTCCCCTTCCATTGTTTTCCCCTTCCATTGTTCTCCCCTTCCATCGTTCTCCCCTTCCATTGTTTTCCCCTTCCATTGTTCTCCCCTTCCATCGTTCTCCCCTTCCATTGTTTTCCCCTTCCATTGTTCTCCCCTTCCATCGTTCTCCCCTTCCATTGTTCTCCCCTTCCATTGTTCTCCCCTTCCATTGTTGTTTTAATCAATCCTATAAAAGAAGGGACATTCATTTATATAGCACCTTTCACAGCCTCAGTGCGTTTCACATCCAAAGAAATACTTATGAAATTATGTTTTAAGCACATGTGGTAGCCAGTTTGTGCACAGCAAGGTCCCACAAGCTGCAATGAAACAAATGAACAGTTAATTGTGTTGGTAGAGGGATAATATTGTCCAGAACACCTCCCTGCTCTTTCAATAGTGCCATAGGATTTTTAACATCTGCCTGAACCAACAGATGGGGCTTTGATTTAACCTCTCATCTGAAAGATGGGGCTTCCAGCAATGCAGCTCTCCATCAGTACTGTACTGAAGTGTCAGCCTAGATTACATGTTCAAGTCCTGTAGTGGGGCCTGAAGTTACGACTTGATTCAGAGGCGAAAGTGTTCCTGCTGACACACTGACACTTTAAAGGGCCTCAGCTGGCTTCCTTTATTAGTTCTGACATTAAATTTTAACTATACTGTCTCTTTTAAGATGCTGATTGACTCGCTCAGTATTTCCACATTTTCTTCAGATTTGCAGTTTTTAATCAGGACTAGAAATTAAACTGATAACCCCATAATGACCTGAGACATTAAGGTTCCCCGAGAGCTTCCAACAGAGTGTCACACCTTCATTCTTACTGCTTACCGCGCTTCAGTGGTAGAGACCAACAGAGCCCCATAGGTACTTTCCACTCATAAAACTCACTGTGCTGAATCTCATTAGTGCAGGATCAGTTTGTAAATCCTATTTATTGCTGCGGCACACTCCTGCTGTAGCTCCCATAGGAGAATGGCCACAAATTAGGCCAGGAACGGATATACGGAGCGCTGGCCTCCCTGGCTGTTTCTGTGGCCGTTGTTGAGGGTGGTGCTTCCGCCCACTCCCAAACAAGGTCACAGGGATAAGAAGGGTCATGACCAGAGGCAGGCGGTTCCTAGGCCAGGAGTTCCTTGTTCACCGCCCTGATGAAGCATCGGCAGGCCACAGACTAGCAGATGGGTGACCCACTGCGGGGTCCAGGCCCAGGTCCTGGCCTGCACCTCCAAAGTTAGGGAAGACGACCTTAGTTTATTTAGGCCCCCTTATACAGGGGCCGATACGGCAATGTCGCCATCATTCCGGAGTGGAGCTGGAGCGGGCACACACCACTGCATTTTGTGTCCTGCTGGGGGGAGGCTGGCAAAGGCACCCACCCTGTTTATTTAAATTAAGGGATCTGCCCCAACTCTGCCAGTGAGTGAATCCCAGCATTTTACATCTATCTTCACAGCTTTCGCTTCTGCCAGAATTATGAAAGGACTCAGGCTCTCCGCCCTATTTTCCCTTGATTCTTCTCCTGCTTTGCCTTTCCCTCCTCTCCTGAAGATGGTGACATATGTGGGCCTCAATTCTGTCTCTTCCCATTGGCGACGGGACCCTCCACATATCGCTTACCACTAGCACACTGAAGTGCGTAACCTCAGGTAATTGAGCATGTGGCAGCCATTAGTGACCCCTGTAGACTGATGCAGAAATTGGATAGCCATGAAAAAAACTCTTGCATTTATATCGCACCTTTCACTGTCACTGTTGTAATGTAGGAAACACACCAGCCAATCTGCGCACAGCAAGCTCCCACAAACAGCAATATGATAATGACCAGATAATCTGTTTTTCAGTGATGTTGGTGGAGGACTAAGTATTGGCCAGGACACCGGGAGAACTACTCTGCTTTTCTTCAAATAATGCCATATGTCCACCTGAGAGGGCAGATGTGGCCTTGGTTTAATGTCTCATTCGAAAGACGGCACCTCCAACAGTGCAGCACGCCCTCAGTACTGCATTGGAGAATCAGCCTGGATTTTCTGCTCAAGTTTCTGGAGTGGGATTTGAACCCATGACCTTCTGATTCAGAGCTCAGAGTGCTACCAATGAGCCACGGCTGACGATTCATGTCATGCTATTCAGCAGGAAAGGAGATAAATGTGCTGGTCATGCTGATAAAATTTATATAGTGACATATCACAACCTCAGGATATCCCAAAGTGCTGTGCAGCCGATGAATTATTTTTTTGAAGTGTAATCACTTGCTATGCAGGTAAATGTGGCAGCAAAATTCTGTACATCAAGGTCCTTCAAACAGGAACAAAATGACCAGTTAATTTGCTCAGGTGGTGTTGGTTGAGGAGAACTGGGTGGGTGAGTGGGCGGAGATTTGGCAGATGCAATACAATATTGGAAAATGTGAGGTTATGCACTTTGGCAGGAAAAATCAGAGAGCAAGTTATTATCTTAATGGCGAGAAACTGGAAAGTACTGCAGTACAAAGGGATCTGGGGGTCCTAGTGCAAGAAAATCAAAAAGTTAGTATGCAGTTGCAGCAGGTGCTCAAGAAGGCCACGGAATGTTGGCTTTTATTGCTAGGGGGATAGATTATAAAAACAGGGAAGTATTGCTGCAGTTATATAAGGTATTGGTGAGACCGCACCTGGAATACTGCATACAGTTTTGGTGTCCATACTTAAGAAAAGACATACTTGCTCTCGAGGCAGTACAAAGAAGGTTCACTCGGTTAATCCCGGGGATGAGGGGGTGGACATATGAGGAGAGGTTGAGTAGATTGGGACTCTACTCATTGGAGTTCAGAAGAATGAGAGGCGATCTTATTGAAACATATAAGATTGTGACGGGGCTTGATCGGGTGGATGCGGTAAGGATGTTCCCAAGGATGGATGAAACTAGAACTAGGGGGCATAATCTTAGAATAAGGGGCTGCTCTTTCAAAACTGAGATGAGGAGAAACTTCTTCACTCAGAGGGTAGTAGGTCTGTGGAATTTGCTGCCCCAGGAAGCTGTGGAAGCTACATCATTAAATAAATTTAAAACCGAAATAGACAGTTTCCTAGAAGTAAAGGGAATTAGGGGTTACGGGGAGCAGGCAGGAAATTGGACATGAGGCTGAGTTCAGATCGGTCAAGGCCCTGTGGGTGGCGGAGCGGGCCCAGGGGCTGAGTGGCCGGGTCCTGCTCCTATTTCTTGTGTTCTTTAGATTTGAGGTTAGGATCAGATCAGCCATGATCTTATTGAATGGCGGAGCAGGCTCGAGGGGCCGATTGGCCTACTCCTGCTCCTATTTCTTATGTTCTTATGTTGTTATGTAACTCACATACCCTTCTTTAAATAGTGTCACAAAATCTTATACATCCATCTAAGCAGGCACACAAACCCAGTTGAACATCTCATCTGAAAGACGACACATTCGATTTTTCAGCACTCCCTCCATACTGCACTAAATTGTCACCTCAGTTATATGCTCAAGATCCGGACTGGGGCTTAAACCTTCTGACTCAGGCCAGAGTGCTACCACTGAACTAAGCTGGCCCAAAGGCATCATGGCCCAGAAATTAAAGACTGAGTGTTGACGCGGGGGTAAGGCTTCCCCGCGATATCTCACTCCGCGCCTACCTTTTTCCTCCGGGCCCACACGAACTTTAGTTTCAAGGCTGCAGCTGTGCAGTGTGTGCGTATCCCAGAGACGGAGTTAGTTCGTGCGAGCTCTGGGATCACATGATTCAGTTAGAGCCAATGGCAGCACACCATCTTTCATTCATAGTTTTGACAGGAAGACCTGTCAAAGCTATGAATAATATACCCCCCCAAAAGAACAGCTAAACCTCAATTAAATTTAAAAAAAAGCCATCACATTAATAAAATAAGTATAGTTAAATAAATTAACCACTTTAAACAAAAAATTAAATTTTTGAAAAAATTTAAAATCTTTTTAAAAGTTATAAAAATAAACTTACCTTTCTTTAAAGTCTCTAAAAAAGATAAACCTGTTGAAATTTTTTTAAAATAATACTTAATTAACTACTTACCTTGTTAAAAGAGGGTCTTACGCCTCCTTTCTTTATGTGTAATATCTTCCATGCTTACCTGCGCGTTCAAAGCACTAAGTGCACTGCGTGCGCGCAGCCTGTCGCGCGCACGCGGTTCACCTAGGAACCGCCCCCTTTTGAATTCACGAAGTGCCGGTTTCCCGCGCATGCGCAGTGCATGCTGGAAACCGGCAATTGGAGACCTAAAACGCGAGAGTACACAGTGCGTACTCTCGCGTATTAAGTCTAATTTTCGGGCCCATCTGTTTGATACATGTGTGGGCAGCCCATTAGCTAATAGCCACAGGCATATTAGTTGTGGACAGTGGTGGCCTTTGAATCACTGACTTTGCTGACCCCATGTTGCAACATGACTGCAGCTTGCTTGCTGCAGATGGCAAACCTCTGCACTGGCTTCCTGTATTTGAGGTATTTTAAAAACAAATTTACCTTAAGGTTTAAAAAAAAGGTCCCATAAATGTCAGAAATATAAAAACGTCTAATAAAAATAAATGCAATATGAAAAGATACTGTAAACTTTGCAAAAAAAAACATTCAAAGTCTGTTGCACTTTAAGACCGCCTTTGTCCACGGAGCTTCCCTTGTTCCCATTCCAAATGAACATGGGCACATGAGTAAACCAGGGTAGTACTGAAGATAAAAATAGAAAATGCTGGAAATCCTCAGCAGGTCAGGCAGCATCTGTTGAGAGAGAAACAGAGTTAACGTTTCAGGTCGATGACCATTCATCAGAACTGGAAAAAGTTAGAGATGTGACAGGTATTAAGCAAGTACAGAGGCAGGGAAAAGGGGGGATGGGAGGAAAGAACAAAAGGGAAGGTCTGTGATAGTGTGGAAGGCAGGAGAGATTAAATGACAAAAGGGATGATGGTGCAAGACAAAAGGAGATGATAATGGGACAAGTAAAGAAACAATAGATAGTCTAGAAGAGGAGTAAATGGTAATATCAGAATCATCAACAGCTACCGCCCCAAGAGATGGGGGCAGAGGTTATGATCTGAGGATGTAACTGGTAGAATAGATAAGGGAGAACCAGTGGATGTGGTGTATTTGGACTTTCAGAAAGCTTTCGATAAGGTCCCGCATAAGAGATTAGCGTGTAAAGTTAAAGCACATGGGATTGGGGGTAAGGTACTGACTTGGATAGAGAACTGGTTGGCAGACAGGAAGCAAAGAGTTGGAATAAACGGGCCTTTTTCCGAGTGGCAGGCAGTGACTAGTGGGGTACCGCAGGGATCGGTGCTAGGACTCCAGCTATTCACAATATATATTAATGATCTAGACGAGGGAACTAGATGTAATGGGCTGGATTTTGAATGACCCGTGGAGTCGGGTTTGGAGGCGTGTGGGGGGTTAAAGTAGCAGATTCGGGGGTCCCGACCCCATCCCGACTCCAACACGCCTCCACGCAATTTTGACAAAATGGGTCGCGGGGTTCCCGACTCTGTCCCGCCTCCAAGAGGCGGCAGAGGCCATTAACGCCCTTAACAATCCCTAAAGTGGCTCAGTAATGCCATTTTGAAGCATTTTAGGTAGTTTAACCCTTTTCCCACGTGAAGCACGCCTGATGGGAAACACTCCAGTGAAACCTGGTGGGAGCACAAGTGGATTGCTGACTCTCAGCTGCAGCTCAACCTTTGAACAGGAGATTTGATCAGCCATCAATTGCAGGTGGCAGGACTTTGTTGTCACAGGTCTGAGGGAACTTTTAGAAGGCATAACCACAGCTGTGGAAGTTTGGAGCCTGACACCCATCTGCAGCGTGACCTCCTGGGAACCCCCTCTCGCCACCCTCATTGAGGGCTTCCTCAACTGAGACATATACCAGAGGCATGGGAGCCATTTATTTGTTTCCCTCCTGGGCATCCGATGAGGACGAACAACAGCCGCGGCACCAGCAGAACCGTGAACAACAGCAGCAGCAACAGCAGGAGCGCCAAGCTGCTGCTCACCCACCTGAAGCTGCACAGGACAGAAGGGGCCATCGCATGGAAGGCCGTCGGTGCAGGAGATACCCCCCAAACAAGGTCTACAGACAGAGGGTCAGCTACCTCAACATGTCTGAGCAGCAGTGCCAAAGGCGGCTCCGAGTTTCGCGAGAGGTAGTGGGTGACATCTGCGCAATGCTGCAACAAGACCTGGAGCCCAGAGGACCAGGTGGACGCCCCTTACCAGTGGCCGTCAAAGTCACCACCGCACTCAACTTTTTTGCATCAGGCTCATTCCAGGGATCAGCAGCAGACATCAGCGGCATCTCCCAGGTGGCCGCACACACCTGCATCACGCAGGTAACCAATGCCCTCTTTGCCATCGCGCACAATCACATCCATTTCACCAAGGATCGAGCAAGTGTCACGGCGCGTGCGGTTGGATTAGCTAATCTGGCAGGCTTTCCAAGGGTGCAGGGCGTCGTTGACTGCACTCATGTGTCCCTTAAGGCACCCCATCGCAATCCAGGTATTTTTGTCAACCGCAAGGGCTTCCACTCCCTTAACGTTCAGCTGGTGTGTGACCACAACAAGGAAGTTCTACATGTTTGTGCCAAGTACCCTGGCAGTTGCCATGACTCCTTCATACTGCGCCAGTCTAGTGTGCCTCCGCTATTCAGTCTGCCAGACCAACTTCACGGATGGCTACTTGGAGACAAGGGCTTTCCCCTGAAGACGTGGCTAATGACGCCATTGAGGAGCCCATCCAACGCAGCTGAGGAGAGCTACAACTCCAGCCACATTTCTACCAGAGCCATAATCGAGCAAACCATCGGTATGCTGAAGATGCGCTTCAGATGCCTGGATAGATCAGGTGGAGTCCTGCAATACTCAGCAGCCAGGGTCTCCAGAATCGTCGTGGTTTGCTGTGCACTTCACAACATGGCACAGCGTCGTGGCTTACAGATGCCGGAGGACCAAATGGCTCCTCACATAGCCTCCTCAGATGAGGAGGAGGAGGAGGAGAGAGAGAGCGAACAACTTGCAGAGGCCCCTTAACCAGCGGCAGCATTACCCGAGACCATAGCTGCCCGGAATGCAAGGAATGCACTCATCATGGCCAGATTTGCTTAGCCTAGACAAGCAAGCACTTTTGCCTCGCAGCTTCTTACCAGAGCTACGACAATGGCCCAGACCCAACGGATCCCTAACAATTTGACCACCATACTGACAATTGCAAGTTATCCTAAGGCCTCATTGTGGAAGTCCCATTAGCGAAATGACAGACGCCACAACTGCAGCTGTAGCCATCAGAGTTTTTATTTAAACTTTACACCTGATGGCTTTTTCACAATACACATCAAAATTCACCCAAGTAACTACCCGTGTGACTATTTGTGCAGTTTCTTTCTTTTACGCGTGCTCCTACATGGTGCTTCCCCTGTGGCTTCAGCAGAAGTGGAGGCCCCCTGCTCACTTTGTTGCTGCTCCTGTCTCGACTCCTTTGGCGGGCGTCCTCTGGGGTTGCGAACCTGAGAGGGCTCGGCAACAGTCTGCTGCTCCTGCGGCTGGGCAGAGGTTGAGACGCCGATCTCACTTGGGTGCGGACTCTGGTGGGGCTCTGACCGAGGACCCGTCAGTGGCATGGAAGTGTGTGCGCTTGGAGAGGAGCCCCCACCTCCTTGTTGTGTGCCACCAACATCCCTCTCATGGGTCAGATCTACCTCAGCGCTTGCAAGTGGCTTGAGAGCACCTTGCTGCACATCAGGGGAGCCATGGGGACCCGTATCTGCACTGGAAGTCCTACTCAGAAGGACTTCCATGAAGGTCTGGTTTCTCTGTTCAATAGATGACCATCGCTCCTCCAGAGATGTCATTCTATTCAGAACACTCACCATGTTTTCTGCACTCTGGCGACTTATCACCTCCATGGAGGTTGCCATCCTTTCCATGGTGATGCGTTCATGCGCCAATGACTCCACAAAGGCTCTGCTCATGTTCGCTATGGACTCCTCCATTCGCTCCACACTCGCAGCGACCCTGGAGACAAAACCTGTCAGACTCCTGCATCTGTTCCTGGAGTCCCAGCACCACTGATCTTATGGATGGACCCAGAGGCAGAGGGTCGACATGCAGCTGAGCCGAGCTAGGAGAGTCCTGCGCCCTCTGACTAGGACTCTCCACTGCTGTCCCTGTCTCCACCATCTGCTGATGCTCACTTGTGAGCTGTGATACACCAGGTGACAACACTACTCTATGTCCCGAGGGTCCCACCGAGGTGTGAGTGTCTGCGCTGGTGCTGGGTGCGCTGAGTTCTGCTGACGCTGCGCCCTCAGAGGTTGCAGCTTCCTCTGAGGAGTCTGTCTGCTCAGGCTCTTCCTCCTGGCTAGTGGGGACGGGTGCTTGCGATGGTCCTGTGGGGGAGTAAAGGAAAGAGTCAGAGATGTGATGCCAAGGTTACATGCACATTGCATATTGCAGATGATCATAAATCCATCTGTTAGAGCTTCAGATTCATTGTCAGCGACTCATGCAATGTCAATGAGAGAGATGGAACACAATTCAGTCACCAGCTTGCTCTGATGCACCTGTCTGTCCGTCCCCCACTTGCGTTTCCTCCTCTACGCCCACGATCTCCAGGACCGCATCCTCCCAGGGGGTGAGCTGGGCTAATGAGGGTAACCCTCCTCCTGTCCTGGCTCTTTCCCTTTTATTGTGAGCTCTCTTTTCCTGCAATGAGGGAGACAAGTGGAGTTTGAGTGAGATTGAAGGAGTGAGTGTAGAGAATCCATAGCATAGATGCTTAGAAGGAGACAAAGATGGATTGAGCTGGCGAGACTAAGGGTCCTCCCTGTGTGTTGTAAGTTGTTTTCAAAGCATGACAGTGATAGGGAGTGTGAGGGCTGCATAGTCGAATAGTAAGGTGAATGTGACCATAGAGGGAGAGGGAATGGGTAAGGGTGCATGGATGTCAGTGTCAAGTGGGATATGGAGGAAGAGGTTGCTAAAGCTGAGTGCTGGTGAGGAGAGGCAATGGGGATCAGATTGAGGGTGAAGGGAAAGTCATACTCACTTTAGCAGTACGTAGAAGGTCATGAAAACTCTTCCTGCACTGGATCCAGGTTCTGCATGTGAATGATAAAGAGGTGACCTCCTGGGCGATCTGGACCCACACAGGTGAGGAGGGGAAGAGCACCTCCTTGTTGGCTCTTGCTCCATCCACCAAAGCCTGACGGGCAACGTCATGGAACCTGGGAGCAGCCCTGGGCCGTTGGCTGGCCATTCCTGCTGCAGGTTTTTAGATTAGAGCCCCAACAGCTTGGCAGCCTGCAGAGGAAGCAAGGCTTGTTGCAGATCTTAAATGCAGCAGCAATGATGACGTCATCGGAGGCGACTTTCAGACTGGAATAGCTCATTGGCCATGGGTTCCCACATGTTGGAACTCAATTGGCCAATTAAGTTAAAATCGCATCATTCATCCACATTAATCTAGAGTCGGGGGGGCAACACGAAATGCGGGTAACAGGACCCCAACCCGACCCCAAGACAAAATCCAGCCCAATATCTCCAAGTTTGCAGACGACACAAAGCTGGGTGGACGTGTGTGCTGTGAGGAGGATGCAGAGAAACTCCAGTATGATTTGGGCAGATGCATGGCAGATGCAGTATAATGTGGATAAATGCGAGGTTATCCACTTTGGTGGGAAAAACAGGAAGGCAGATTATTATCTGAACGGCAATAGATTGGGAAAAGGGGAAGTGCAACGAGACCTGGGTGTCCTTGTGCACCAGTCGCTGAAGGTAAGCATGCAGGTACAGCAGGCAGTTAAGAAGGCAAATGGTATGTTGGCCTTCATAGCGAGAGGATTCGAGTACAGGAGCAAGGATGTCTTGCTGCAGTTGTACAGGGCCTTGGTGAGACCACACCTTGAGTATTGTGTGCAGTTTTGGTCGCCTTATCTGAGGAAGGATGTTCTTGCCATGGAGGGAGTGCAGCGAAGATTCACCAGACTGATACCTGGGATGACAGGAATGACGTATGAAGAGAGATTGGGTCGATTGGGCTTATATTCGCTAGAGTTTAGAAGAATGAGAGGAGATCTCATTGAAACTTATAAAATTCTAACAGGACTAGACAGACTAGATGCAGGAAGGATGTTCCCGATGGCGGGGGAGTCCAGAACCAGGGGTCACAGTCTAAGGATAAGGGGTAAGCCATTTAGGACTGAGATGAGGAGGAATTTCTTCATCCAGAGAGTGGTGAACCTGTGGAATTCTGTACCACAGAAGACAGTTGAGGCCAATTCATTAAATATATTCAAGAAGGAGTTGGATATATTTCTTAAGGCTAAAGGGATCAAGGGATATGGGGAGAAAGCAGGGACAGGGTACTGAATTTGGATGACCAGCCATGATCTCATTAAATGGCGGAACAGGCTCGAGGGGCCGAATGGCCTACTCCTGCTCCTATCTTCTATGTTTCTATGAAATTGTTGAACTCAGTGTTGAGGCCGAAAGGCTGTAAAATGCCTCATTGAAAGATAAGGTGCTGTTCCTCGAGCTTAAGTTGAGCTTCATTGGAACAGTGTAGGAGGCCGAGGACAGAGAGGCCAGAGTGGGAGTGGAACGGAGAATTAAAGTGACAGGCAACCGGAAGCTCAGGGTCATGCTTGCGGACTGAACGGAGGTGTTCTGCAAAGCGGTCACCCAATCTTTTGTAGTACTTCTTGTCGTAGTACTGAAAATGCTCATTTAAATATATTTTGAATGAAATCTAGGGACTGTCTGAAGCTAAAGCATAAAATGGGCACCAGCACAGAATGCAGAAGACTGCAGACGTGCATTAAGGTGGAAATGGGTACAGGGTCAGCTCTGTTAATGCCAGTAATTCCTCTGCACACGTGGCCTAACTCCGTGCCCTGACGCCACGCACTGCAGAATTGGCCCCATGGTTCTACTGCATTGCAATCCCTCAGTACCTTGCTCAAGAAGCCATTCTTCCGATGTGAAACTAGGCAGTGAGTGTCAGGAAGTTATTCAGCAATGGAAGGCATAGCAACTGAGCCCAATCCTGTCCGCACAAAAATTGGGGGTAATTTTAATCTGGAGGAGTGCGGGGTTAAAACAGGCAAAAATTTTAGTGTGTCGGGAAGCCAGCTCCAACCCGTCGACAGGTCCTCATCACACCTGCTGCCGCGGATTGGACGCCAAACTTGGAAGTAAAATGCTAATGAGGTGGCTGAGTTAAAAAGCCATTGACAGACGCGCTGAACTCACTTCCAGGTTTCCTGGGCGATATCGGACCCGCTCCTAGCGCGTCTCCGAGTTAATATCGAGGTCATATTTTCCAGTATGGATCACAAGCTAGCCATCAGAAGTGGAAACCGTGGCAGGGGCTAATTGTGATGTCCTGCTAGCTCCCGTGCTGTGGTCAGCTAACTCCGCACAAACCAGTCAGCAAGCCTGGCAGTTTTCTGGTCTGTCAGGTTCAGCGGCACATTTGGCAGTGCATTCACCTGTTGAGTCATTGGAGAGGCTCCAAAACCCCAGTCTTTAATGGATGGTTAACCATGTAGTTTGTATCTGAGGTGGACCATTAATCCTACTGTGTGGTTGCTAGGACGCTTTTACTATATAAATAGAAATATACCTCCATGAAACTAGGCAGTATTTGTGCCCTGTAGAATAGGTATATTTGAGGCTCCTATTTTAAATTAAAACTAGTTAATGGAATACACTGACACATTTGCACAGCATTCTGCCTCAGTGAAACAGAACAAAGCCAGATGCCTATGGTAGAGGAGACAGTTAACTAGTGATTTAAGCTGCAGTGCGAAATTGAGAGGTATTCGGAGAAAATGGGGTAGGTTTTCATCTTCACCGCCTGGGCAATAATCTAGCGGGATGGATTGCACATCCTTTACAGTTTCCTTTACTTGTTCTCTGCACTGTTTCCCATTTATAAACTGACTAGTCAGAGCGCTACATCCCATTCATCTTCCATTCTGTTAAATATTTAACGTTCTGCACCTTCCACTACTCTGAATTCATGCCTAGCTCTCTCGAGTGCACTGTCAGTCACAGTTATCAGCAATGAACGTGCTGTCATAATTCCTGCAGTGTGTCATTGAAATGCATGCTAATCAAGTACAGAAATCATTTTGCAGTCAGATGGAGCTGTTGAGTCTTTCATGACCAATCTTGAAAAGCAGCAATAAAAAGCACATAAGCAAATTTCCTACTTCAAAAAAACAAAGTTGAGAAGCTTTTTATAGGAACATTGGAATTCTTTGATCTTCTACTAGTTTTATCAGAACTTCGACAAATCTGATCTAACGAAAAGAATTTTGAGAGTGTGTACTGTGTCATATCTAAGAAACTATATTAAAGTATCACATCTACCATTCCCAAAATGTACAATCATTAATTAGATCGCTTAGATATTACTATCACATTGGAATTTATTGATAATAAATCTTTTCTTTGACTTTTTCTTGCTAATTTTCTTCACTCCTGAAGGCATTGACTCCTGGACAGAGTATGATGCCATGACACCGTACAACCTCTATTATCTCACCCATTATTCATGCTGTTGGTGAAAAATTAATTCACTCGAGTCTGTCGTAAAGCAAAAGATCACAGTTTATTATTCAGAGCGCTCCGGGAGAATTCAGAGCGCTCTGGGAGAACGGTCACAGCCTGCGGTCTCATGACCCGCTTCTCAATTTAACAATGGCAGCCAAATTTCTTTATACACTTCCAAAAGCCAGAAAATACAAACATCAGCACAGTCATTACATCATAAGCGACTTTTATGGTCTCCAAAAACAACTTGTTTTAGAATCTTACAATGTTAGCGAAACTCATCTTTTACTTCTGCTTTTTGACAGCCATCTGCGCTGCGAGGTTTCATTCTTACAAATATTCGAGGTTAGTTTATAGCTAAACAATGATTCACATTTTTGTTCTGCAGTGTCTGCATTATCTATACTGCAGCCTAAGCAAGTTGGTCTTTTATCTAATTATACCCCTGTCTCCATGCCTTCGGGAGATACTTTGACCTTTACTATAGTCCTTTAAGCAGTTCAACTAATCTTAAACATTACAACTGATTTGCCCTTACATTATTACAATTAATTTTTTTAACTCTTATAATGCGCTCGTCACATTTTAGGATTTCATGACCATTTTTCCAAATCCTTTCAGTGACACCAATTTTTCCTCGGAACATAAGAACAGGTATAGGCCATTCAGCTCCTTGAACCTGTTCCGCAGTTCAATTAGATCATGGCTGATCTGTATTTTAACTCCATCTACCCACCTTGGTCCTGTAACCCTTACTACCCTTGCCTAACAAATGATGCCCAGCCTCAACAGCTTTTTGGGGGAAGAGAGTTCCAGATTTCCACTTCCCTTTTTTTTAATTTGTTCCTGGGATGTGGGCATGGCTGGCAAGGCCAGCATTTATTGCCCATCCCTAATTGCCCTTGAGAAGGTGGTGGTGAGCTGCCTTCTTGAACCGCTGCAGTCCGTGTGGTGAAGGTACTCCCACAGTGCTGTTAGGGAGGGAGTTCCAGGATTTTGACCCAGCAACGATGAAGGATCTGCGATATATTTCCAAGTCAGGATGGTGTGTGACTTGGAGGGGAACTTGGAGGTGGTGGTGTTCCCATGCGCCTGCTGCCCTTGTCCTTCTAGGTGGAAGAGGTCGCGGGTTTAGGAGGTGCTGTCGAAGAAGCCTTGACGAGTTGCTGCAGTGCATCTTGTAGATGGTACATACTGCAGCCACGGTACGCCGGTGGTGGATGGAGTGAATGTTTAAAGTGGTGGATGAGGTGCCAATCAAGCGGGCTGCTTTGTCTTGGATAGTGTCGAGCTTCTTCAGTGTTATTGTTGGAGCTGCACTCATCCAGGCAAGTGGAGAGTATTCCATCACACTCCTTACTTGTGCTTTGTAGATGGTGGAAAGGCTTTGGGGAGTCAGGAGGTGAGACACTCGCCGCAGAATACCCAGCCTCTGACCTGCTCTTGTTGCCACAGTATTTATGTGGCTGGTCCAGTTAAGTTTCTGGTCAATGGTGACCCCCAGGATGTTGATGGTGGGGGATTCGGCGATGGTAATGCCATTGAATATCAAGGGACGGTGGTTAGACTCTCACTTGTTGGAGATAGTCATTGCCTGGCACTTGTGTGGCGCGAATCTTACTTGCCACTTATCAGCCCAAGCCTGAATGTTGTCCAGGTCTTGCTGCATGCGGGCATGGACTGCTTCATTATCTGAGGAGTTGCGAATGGAACTGAACACTGTGCAGTCATCAGCGAACATACCCACTTCTGACCTTATGATGGAGGGAAGGTCATTGATGAAGTAGCTGAAGATGGTTGGGCCTAGGACACTGCCCTGAGGAACTCCTGCAGTGATAATTGACCTCCAACAACCACAACCATCTTCCTCTGCGCCAGGTATGACTCCAGCCAGTGGAGAGTTTTCCACCTGATTCCCATTGACTTCAATTTTACTTGGACTCCTTGATGCCACACTCGGTCAAATGCTGCCTCGGTGTCAAGGACAGTCACTCTCACCTCACCTCTGAAATTCAGCTCTTTTGTCCATGTTTGGACCAAGGCTGTAATGAGGTCTGGAGCCAAATGATCCTGGCGGAACCCAAACTGAGCATCGGCGAGAAGGATGTTGGTGAGTAAGTGCTGCTTGATAGCACTGTCGACGACACCTTCCATCACTTTGCTGATGATTGAGAGTAGACTGATGGGGCGGTAATTGGCTGGGTTGGATTTGTCCTGCTTTTTGTGGACAGGACATACCTGGGCAGTTTTCCACATTGTTGGGTAGATGCCAGTATTGTAGCTGTACTGGAACAGCTTGGCTAGAGGCGCGGCTAGTTCTGGAGCACAAGACTTCAGCACGACAGGCGGGATGTTGTCGGGGCCCATAGCCTTTGCTGTATCCAGTGCGCTCAGCCATTCCATGATATCACGTGGAGTGAATTGAATTGGCTGAAAACTGGCTGATGTGATGGTGTGGACCTCAGGAGGAGACCGATATGGATCATCCACTCGGCACTTCTGGCTGAAGCTGGTTGCAAACGCTTCAGCCTTGTCTTTTTGTCTAAAGAAGTGCTTTGTGACATCACCACTGAATGGCCTAGCTCTAATTTTATGGTCCTGTACGCTGTCTGAACATCTTACTCTTATGGGAGTTAACTCTCACTACGCTATATCTACCTGTACCGTAATATGACCCGAAGTGTAACAATAATACCTTTTTGTCACCTGAACTGGATATCTTTGACTTTCGCACATGTATTTCTTCCATCTTTCTGAAGGTGGACTGTTGAAACAATATTTGATGGAAATCATTAAACTGTTTTATTTCCCGTCAAGTGAACATATAGAGCAAGAATTAGGATCGGATGCATTTACTTGAACTATTTCAACCTCTGCGCACATATAAAATAACGAACGCAACACATCAGTGAGTTGTCTTACTTAAATAGAATCAATTCCTTGCATTCTGCAGTCTTTCTGTACCTGCATTCGGATTTTGCTGTTCTTTGTTAAAACTGTTTGACTGCCCTCAAGCCCTTCTTTTTAATAAACCTGACTGCCCTTGCAATCTTACTGTTTAAAAACACCCTATCTTAGTACCTGTGGTCCAGCCTTTCTTCACCGACAGACAGGAATCTTTCCCACACAATGAGTGTGAGCTTTGCTTCAACTACATAAACAAGCTAGAAAATTGCTTCTTGTTTAGTCTCTATAGGAAACAACTTCCACTTAGCATATTGACCACCTTTCGTCCAGGTGCCTTTTTGTTTGGTTGTGAGAACACACATTGCTTTAAAAGCCCAACAACAAACAATCTCTTTGCAAATCCTTTCTGTGGAAATATGGTCAGAAAATCCTGAAATGTGACAGTGAGCATTGACGACGAGTGTCAAGAAACTGTTCAACTACTTCAGGGAGGGTATTAGCGCCGAATCTGATCCTGCCCTCGCCGGACGTGCGCTTCCAGCAGGGGATGATAGATAGCGATCAGGAGTAGGAACCATGCTGATGTTCACCTCCCTAATCAAAGCTCCTGAGGCCAAGTGTAGCATCCCTACTGCCACCCTGACTGAGGTCAGCTATCTTAGTGCAGAGCAAGGATTGACAAGTCACAATTGCTCAGCAGGTTACTAAGCCAATTTGTTCTCTTTTTTTTTACAGAGTTTACAGTATTCTCATCCTGAGGGTGGAATAGCTTTAAAAGTATTAATGTATTTTAAAATGTAGCTTGTTTCAGTTCCTGTAGTGTACGTGTCGCCCATTGTACTTCCCTCCAGATCAGAATGGATGGTGAGCCTGTCACGGTTGAACTGTCACATAGATTGTGTGGTAACACAATACAGCTTCCTGTGACTCGAACTTTATTGCATCACTTCCTGTGATTAGTCCAGGATAAATACTGGACTGATCAGTTGAATCCTGGAGAGGCATAGAGTAAGACCTCTTTTGTATGTAGCACCTTTTTAGTTGATTAAAGCTTACTTTAAGTTCACCACGCGTAAGGCTCATTCTTACGACAATTTAATCAACTTTGAAAAACTTCGCACTCAAACTTTTTGGACGAACTCGGAACTAAGGATCCAGGGAATCACCCATCATGGAAAACATCCTTAAACCATCGCGTCTTGACTTGGACACAAACACCCCAGCAGCCGGTAAGGTGTGGAAACACTGGTATCGCACGTTTGACAATTTTCTCGAATATTGCAAGGCTGATGATGACTCAAAGTTGCGGATACTCATCAACTGTGTCACCCCGAATGTATTTCAGTATGTCGAGGAATGGGGCAGTTACGAGGAGGCAATTCGGACGCTTAAAAGACTATATACTAAGACACCAAATGAGGTCTATGCCAGACATCTACTAGCTACAGCCCAACAAGGGCCGGAGGAATCCATTGATAAATTCCTCCAAGAGCTTCGCAGACTTAGTATGGACTGTAACTTTCAGGCGGCCTCAGCTGAGCTGTACCGTGAAGAAATGATCCGTGATGCTTTCATCTGTGGGCTTGCCTCCCCATTTATACGCCAGCGTCTACTGGAAAGTAAGACACTTGAGCTTCAGAGAGCTTATGACATGGCTTGCTCTCTAGATCTGGCAAAAAGAAATGCAGACCTTTATACAGTGCCCAGACCTCGGTCTGCTGCCTTAACTACAGTCAGGCAATTTAAGAGGCCACAGGTGAACTCTATTAGGGAGGACTTTATCCCTGACGATCAATCTGATGACTTCACTGATGAAGAGGATGATGACCCCACTGTGGCAGCCTCTTGGCAATCTAAGAAATGCTTCTTTTGTGGTGATGAGTTTCACCCTCGGAAATTCTGCCCTGCTCGCAATGCGTTTTGCAGTCATTGCAACAAAAAGGGTCATTTTGCAAAGGTTTGCCTATCAAGAGCCTCTACGAGGGCTTATCAAGCTAAGTCCTACCGAACTGCCCCGGTAAGGGCCTATCAAGATGTTCCGGCTAAAATCTATCGTGCTTCCTCTCGGGTTTTCTCTCGAAGAAACACACCTAGAGTTTCAGCCACTCTTTGTGCAACGACACCAATTACAGCTGCTTGTCCTCAGAACCTATTCCATGCAGCTACAAAAGCATCAATTAATGGACATACTTTAGATGCCTTAATTGACTCAGGTAGCACTGATAGTTTCATTAGGGAACAGATTGTTGCAGAGTTAAAGCTACATGTTTTCCCATCGGACCAGGCAATTGCGATGGCTCAGTCATCACTTAATACCAGAATTTCTGGCTTTTGTATGGTTGAAATAACACTTAATGGTCACAGGTATCCCTCCACCCGGCTTTCGGTGCTCAAGGACTTATGTAGTGATCTTATCTTAGGGCTGGATTTTCAAAAGCAGCATAAGAAGCTCACCATTGAGTTCGGCGGATCCAAACCTGAACTCACTATTTCTAATATACAACCTCGATTACCGTTCTGTGCATTGTCAGCAGCTTCACTGGATGAACCCTCACTGTTTACCAGTATCCCTCCTCGATGCAAACTGATTATAACAAAGTCACGACGTTTCAGTCAGGAAGACCAGTCTTTTATTGCGGCTGAGATTTCTCGGCTTTTAGCAGAGGATATCATCGAGCCTTGTTCGTCGCCATGGCGCGCCCAGGTCGTTATTGTTAAGAACCCTCTACAACCTCACAAGAAACGGCTGTGCATTGACTATTCACAGACCATCAATCAATATACGGACTTGGACGCATACCCATTGCCGCGCATCGATGATATGGTTAATAAACTGGCTGAGTACACGGTGTTCTCAACATATGATCTGAAAAGTGCCTATCATCAGGTACCCTTGAAGGTCTCAGACAAGCAGTATACGGCCTTTGAAGCCAATGGACGGCTGTATCAATTTCGTCGCCTCCCCTTTGGGGTCACTAATGGAGTGGCTGTCTTCCAGCGAGCAATGGATGACCTGGTCAAACAGGAAGACTTGAAGGATACGTTTCCTTATCTGGACAATATTACTGTCGCAGGTCGCAATCAGCGGGAACATGACGCCAATCTCCAACGATTTTGGGATGCACTCCAGCACCGTAATTTGACATTAAATGCGGCTAAATCCATTGAGTCACAACCAACCATCAACATCCTTGGCTATTGTGTGGGCAATGGCATCATTAAACCTGACCCTGAAAGGCTTCGCCCACTCCAAGAACTCCCGCCACCTAAGAATCCGGCCTCCTTGCGCCGGGCCCTCGGCCTGTTTGCATACTATGCTAAATGGATTCCTAACTTCTCGGACCGAATCCAACCTCTACTGAAGGCCAGCACATTCCCACTGGACACAGCGGCTGTTGCAGCCTTTAACCTCCTGAAAAAACAGTTGGAGAAAGCGGCTCTTCACTCCATCGATGAGAGTCTTCCTTTTGTTGTTGAGTGTGATGCCTCGGAGGTGGCGATCTCGGCCACTCTGAATCAGGAAGGTCGTCCGGTGGCATTTTTGTCCAGGACTTTTCAAGGGGCTGAGCTACATTATCCTCCAGTCGAGAAAGAAGCTACAGCCATCATAGAGGCAGTACGGAAGTGGACTCATCTCCTAGCTCGCCAGCACTTTACCTTAATCACGGACCAGCGATCGGTCGCCTTCATGCTCGATAATCGAAAACGGACCAAAATTAAAAATAATAAAATCCAGCTTTGGCGGCTGGAATTGGCCTCTTTTGGTTACACCATCCACTATCGACCTGGCAAGGAGAATGTGGCTCCGGATACCCTCACACGAGCATTCTGCTCCGCCATGGCACCCTCTACGCTCGTAGACATCCATGATGGGTTGTGTCATCCGGGCGTTACTCGCATGCTACACTTCGTGCGGTCCCGAAATCTCCCATTCTCTACCGGGGATGTAAAGAAGATGTGCTCGGACTGCAGAGTCTGTGCGGAATTGAAACCTCAGTTTTTCCGCCCCTCGGGTGGTATACTCATACATGCGACCCAGCCAATGCAACGGCTTAGCATCGATTTTAAGGGGCCGTTGCCCTCTTCAACTCGCAACACTTATCTATTGACCATGGTCGATGAGTATTCCCGTTTTCCGTTTGCCTTTCCCTGCCCCAATATGCTGACGACCACGGTTATCAGCTGCCTTGAGCAGGTATTTGCTTTCTGTGGCATGGCATCCTATGTTCATTCGGATCGGGGCCCTTCTTTTATGTCAGGAGAACTCAAGGCCTATCTCTCGGAACGGGGTATTGCTGCCAGCAGAACGACGCCTTATCATCCGGTCGGGAATGGGCAAGTCGAGCGTTTTAACGCTATCATCTGGAATGCGGTACGTCTGGCTTTGAGATCTCGGGGCCTACCCAACCAGCAATGGGAAGCAGTACTTCCAGACGCATTACACTCCACACGGTCCCTCCTTTCGACCGCCACAAATACGACGCCTCATGAACGGTTCTTCCGATTTCAGCGTCGCTCATCCTATGGGATATCTCTCCCGTCGTGGCTGACTGCACCGGGACCAGTGCTACTCCGAAGATATGTCCGGGCGTCTAAGAATGACCCCCTGGTAGATGAGGTTGAGCTCACTGACGTCAACCCTACCTACGCCTATATTCGGTATCCTGACGGTCGGGAATCTACCGTGTCATTGCGGGATGTGGCTCCCTGCCCGCCGAAACATAGAGGGACACCAGGGGATGATATTGTACCAGGCACATCTCTGGGCTCGCCAGGTGCCTCTCATCACGATCTGGATCTGACGCCGGCTGGTACCTCACTCCAGCGTGCCGACCTGGGGCAGACTGACTATGAGCCCGTCGGGGCTCGCACGCGCAGCCACGATCCACCCCGTACCATACGCTCGGAAACGGATCTGCCACAGCCCTGCCCGACACCCGTTCGGGCACCAGTACACAGTCAGGATCGTCCTGACCCCTCACAGAGCGGGCCGGATCACTCGGACTCTGGTCCACGGCCCGCGGCGGGTAAACGGGCTAGGGGCCCTCTACCGCTACGAGAACCCAAACGGGTGCGGCTCTCCCTCGTCCGGCGGCTACGAAATGGAGGGAGCATCCCGGCCTCCTAATCTTTTGGGGGGGGGAAATGTGGTAACACAATACAGCTTCCTGTGACTCGAACTTTATTGCATCACTTCCTGTGATTAGTCCAGGATAAATACTGGACTGATCAGTTGAATCCTGGAGAGGCATAGAGTAAGACCTCTTTTGTATGTAGCACCTTTTTAGTTGATTAAAGCTTACTTTAAGTTCACCACGCGTAAGGCTCATTCTTACGACAGATTGCCTGTCATTGTTTGAAGTATCACCCCCGCCCCTCGCTCACATACACCGCCCCCCCCGAACACTCATACATCCCCATTCACACACACCCCCTCACACACACTCCTCACACAACTCCTTACACACACACCCCTCACATACTCTCCATTTGCCTGGATGAGTGCAGCTCCAACAACACTCAAGAAGCTCGACACCATCCAGGACAAAGCAGCCCGCTTGATTGGCACCCCATCCACCACCTTAAACATTCACTCCCTCCACCACCGGCGTACCGTGGCTGCAGTGTGTACCATCTGCAAGATGCACTGCAGCAACTCGCCAAGGCTTCTTCGGCAGCAACTTCCAAACCCGCAACCTCTTCCACCAAGAAGGACAAGGGCAGCAGGCGCATGGGAACAGAATTTGTTCATCCCTGCCTGGCATAAAAATAAAACAACAAAAGGTGGCGCAACCGTGCCTAACAAGGGAAATTAGGGATAGCATAAGATCCAAAGAGAGGACATATAAATTAGCCAGAAAAAGCAGCAAACCTGAGGATTGGGAGCAGTTTAGGATTCAGCAAAGGAGGACAAAAGGATTAATTAAGAGGGGAAAAATAGAGTATGAGAGTAAGCTTGGGAGGAACATAAAAACTGACTGTAAAAGCTTCTATAGATATGTGAAGAGAAAAAGATTGGTGAAGTCAAGCGTAGGTCCCTTGCAGCCAGAATCAGGGGAATTTATAATGGGGAACAAAGAAATGGCAGACCAATTAAATACATACTTTGGTTCTGTCTTCACAAAGGCGGACACAAATAACCTCCCAGAGATGTCGGGGAACATAGGGTCTAATGAGAGGGAGGAACTGAATGAAATCAGTATTTGTAGGGAAATGGTGTTAGGGAAATTGACAGGATTGAAGGCCGATAAATCCCCAGGGCCTGATAATCTACATCCTAGTGTACTTAAGGAACTGGCCCTAGAAATAGTAGAAGCATTGCTGGTCATCTTCCAAAATTCTATAGACTCTGGCACAGTTCCCATGGTTTAGAGGGTAGCTAATGTAACCCCACTATTTAAAAAAGGTGGTAGAGAGAAAACGGGGAATTATAGACCGGTAAGCCTGACATCGGTAGTGGGGAAAATGCTAGAGTCCATTATAAAAGATGTAATAGCAGAACACTTGGAAAACAAAGGATCGGACAAAGTTAACATGGATTTACAAAAGGTAAATTGTGCTTGACTAATCTACTGGAATTTTTTGAGGATGTAACTGGTAGAATAGATAAGGGAGAACCAGTGGGTGTGGTGTATTTGGACTTTCAGAAGGCTTTCGATAAGGTCCCGCATAAGAGATTAGCGTGCAAAGTTAAAGCACATGGGATTGGGGGTAAGGTACTGACTTGGGTAGAGAACTGGTTGGCAGACAGGAAGCAAAGAGTTGGAATAAACGGGTCTTTTTCTGAGTGGCAGGCAGTGACTAGTGGGGTACCGCAGGGATCGGTGCTGGGACCCCAGCTATTCACAATATATATTAATGATCTAGACGAGGGAACTAGATGTAATATCTCCAAGTTTGCAGACGACACAAAGCTGGGTGGGCGTGTGTGCTGTGAGGAGGATGCAGAGAAACTCCAGTATGATTTGGACAGGTTGGGTGATTGGGCAGATGCATGGCAGATGCAGTATAATGTGGATAAATGCGAGGTATCTGCTTTGGTGGCAAAAACAGGAAGGCAGATTATTATCTGAATGGCAATAGATTGGGAGAAGTGGAAGTGCAACGAGACCTGGGTGTCCTTGTGCACCAGTCGCTGAAGGTAAGCATGCAGGTGCAGCAGGCGGTTAAGAAGGCAAATGGTATGTTGGCCTTCATAACGAGTGGATTCGAGTACAGGAGCAAGGATGTCTTGCTGCAGTTGTACAGGGCCTTGGTGAGACCACACCTTGAGTATTGTGTGCAGTTTTGGTCGCCTTATCTGAGGAAGGATGTTCTTGCCATGGAGGGAGTGCAGCGAAGATTCACCAGCCTGATACCTGGGATGGCAGGAATGACGTATGAGGAGAGATTGGGTCGATTGGGCTTATATTCACTGGAGTTTAGAAGAATGAGAGGGGATCTCATTGAAACTTATAAAATTCTAACAGGACTAGACAGACTAGATGCAGGAAGGATGTTCACGATGGCGGGGGAGTCCAGAACCCAGGCTCACAGTCTAAGGATAAGAGGTAAGCCATTTAGGACAGAGCTGAGGAGGAATTTCTTCACCCAGAGATTGGTGAACCTGTGGAATTCTCTACCACAGAAGGCAGTTGAGGCCAATTCATTAAATATATTCAAGAAGGAGTTAGATATATTTCTTAAGGCTAAAGGGATCAAGGGATATGGGGAGAAAGCAGGGACAGGGTACTGAATTTTGATGATCAGCCATGATCTCATTAAATGGCGGAACAGCCTCGAGGGGCCGAACGGCCTACTCCTGCTCCTATCTTCTATGTTTCTATGTAACACCCCCACCTCCAAGTTTCCCTCCAAATCACACACCATCCTGACGTAGAAGTATATCGCCGGTCCTTCATCGTCGCTGGGTCAAAATCCTGGAACTCCCTACCTAACAGCACTGTGGGAGCACCTTCACCACACGGACTGCAGTGCTTCAAGAAGACAGCTCACCACCACCTTCTTAAGGGCAGTTAGGGATGGGCAATAAATGCTGGCCTTGCCTCGACGCCCACATCCCAGAAACTAATTTTAAATAAAATTTAAGGGGATATGCTTCCTGTTTAGAATACCATTCGTCTGACTATAAATAGTACACACCTGTTAATGTAAAAGTATATTCTACTCAAAAACAGGAAAATACTGGCCCAGAAATTAAAGACGGAGCCTTCCTGCGGGGGTAAGGCTTCCCCGCGATATCTCACTGCGCGCCTACCTTTTCCCTCCAAGCTCACACGAACTTTAGTTTCAAGGCTGCAGCTGTGCAGTGTGTGCGTGTCCCAGAGACGGAGTTAGTTCGTGCGAGCTCTGGGTTCACGTGATTCAGTTAGAGCCAATGGCAGCACACCATCTTTCATTCATAGTTTTGACAGCAAGGGCTGTCAAAGCTATGAATCTATACCCCCCAAAAGAACAGCTAAACCTCAATTAATTTTTTTTTTAAAGCCATCACATTAATAAAATAAGTATAGTTAAATAAATTAACCACTTTAAACAAAAAATTAAATTTTTGAAAAAATTTAAAATCTTTTTAAAAGTTATAAAAATAAACTTACCTTTCTTTAAAGTCTCTAAAAAAGATAAACCTGTTGAAAAAATTTTAAAATAATACTTAATTAACTACTTACCTTGTTAAAAGAGGGTCTTACGCCTCCTTTCTTTATGTGCAAAATCTTCCATGCTTACCTGCGCGTTGAAAGCACTAAGTGCACTGTGTGCGCGCAGCCTGTAGCGCGCACGCGGTTCACTTAGGAACTGCCCCCTTTTGAGTTCACGAAGTGCCGGTTTCCCGCGCATGCGCAGTGCATGCTGGAAACCGGCAATTGGAGACCTAAAACGCGAGAGTACACAGTGCGTACTCTCGCGTATTAGGTCTAATTTTCGGGCCATTGTTTCAAATGCTCCAGCTGTCTGCACATTATATTCAGAGACGGAGCTACAGCAAGTATTCGCTGGGTTCAGGGAGAAGACATAGGGTTGGTCGTCCTTCCATCCACTATAGCCATTTGGTGCCTTAATAAGGCTGTTGTCCCTTTCTGTCAAGTCAGTGACCCATGATTAGTAAATGTAGGAGGGTCTTGCAGTTTTTGCAGCTTTATGTACTGTGGTATCTTGTGGGAATTAACTGTTATAACTGAATTTAAATTAGCTGCAGTATGTCCAAGATCGTTCCAGTTATATGAGAGCAAGTACTCGAATATTCATTTTACAGCTTGATGGTACTGCAGGGACCAGAGTTATGAAAAATGTCACTAATTTAAACAAGCCTGAATATATAATAAGGTGAGATATTTTCTTCTTTCCATTAATTTTAAAATAAAAGGAAAGTGAGTAAACTGGTAAGCAAGACTGGCAGAAAGTGATAAAGGACTTTTCGTCTGTTTTTGCTGCCACTCAGACTTCTTCCTTTGCTAAAATATGATTGCAAAAGTTACACAGAATCGTTGTTAAAGGGTAAACAAAAGAGACTCAAGCAATTTTGTTTTCATGGATGGAGGAAAATTGGAGTTCCCCACTTACAGTCAGACTTGTAATAAGCAAGCATAAGAGGGGTGATTTTCTCAGTAAACACCAGTGGCAAGATCTCTCGATCATCTCCAGTATATCATAAAATAGCCGACTTCCAGATAGTATGGGCAGTGATCAGCTTTATCTGCTGCCAGCACGTACTAAGATTTTAACAGAGGACTGAGAGAAGCAATGCGGCCGATTTGAACTGACTCTGTCCAGCATAAACTGGGCATTAGTAGCCTGAAAATGGTGTTGGGTCACTTAAAATCCCGATTATGCTGGCGCGCCAACCCCTATCATCCTGAGCAGTGTCTTGAGAAGGGTCTGCGTGTTTCAGACGGGAGGCCACTTTTAACGTGCAAATACCGGTTCCATGATGTATACAGGACTGCTAATTGCAATTTTGAGGTACAAATACGCGTAGAGCAACATAATCAAGGTACCTTAAAGGGACAACTGGAGACTGCTCAAAGAACAGCCTAAAGAAATTTTTAACTTTCAATTTTGCAGGGCCAAGAGGAGCATTCCCACTCCTTCTGGTCCCACAAAAATACTCCAGCCCAAAGTTGGGCCGTGCATGCACCCCACACCCTGAGGGTCGCCTACCCCGGTCCAGGCTCCGATTGTCAGCTGCCTCCTTTGCAGAGCCAGACGATTTCCTGTTCTCCCCAATCAGCAAGCTGCCACGGAGCTCTGATTTGGTTGGTGCAGTTTGATGAAAGGGGGTAAAAATTGGGTAGCGCCCCGAAAAAGTTAGCGCCCTCGCGGCCGATTTTCCCAGGTAGCGTCCCGAGAGGGAGGAGGGGCGCAACTAGAAGCGCACCGCGTCCCTCTTTCGGCACTGCGAGCCAATATTGCGGCGCTATGTGCCTCAGCACCACGGTACTGCAGGCCTTCCTCTCTTATAAAAGGGGAGGGGCCTGGAGCAGAGCGTCCCAACGCCCAGCTGGGCCACCAGGGATCGGGAGTACCGGCAAACAAGCCCGGCACTCAAGAGGAGTGCCGGGCTCATAGAGAGCAGCCGGCACCCCGCGAGGGGGCTTCACGGGGGCCGGGTACATCAATGGGGGCAGGTGCTGGCAGGCAGCCAGCAACAAAAATGGCCGCCCACCACCTCCCCTTTAACTAGCACCGCCCCGGCCGCAGGTAGGCCCCCCTGACCCCGGCGGACATAGCGTCCGGCGGTAATTCAGGGGGCGCCACCCAATATTACAGCTGGGGTGTGAGCGGGACGCTGCGCACGGCGATGATGTCATCGTTGGTGGCGCAGCGCCACTGCTAACCTCCCGCTGAATTTCTTGAATAGTGGGGTTACATTTGCTACCTTCCAATCCGTGGGAACCGTTCTAGAATCAATGGAATTTTGGAAGATGACAACCAATGCATCCACTGTCTCCATAGCCACCTCTTTCAAAACCCTAGGTGTCCCCAGGAAACTTAAAACTTGGTAAATTATAAGTACAAGTTGTTTCTTCTTCTCTTCGTTGTCATTTGATTCATCGGTTGATACTGTGCATCTTTTCTTTTTGTGCTTGGTCGACGCCAAGTTATCCTTATAATTTCTTCATTACTACATCTTCATGGTATCGGATGGCATTCATCAGTATCAACTGAGTGATCTTGGCTTCATTCTCAAGAGGCACTGATATTTCTCCTCTGTTCCTTAGTCCTAGACAATTTATTCATCTCGTCTTAATTCATTGTCAACACTGAGTTCTTTACGCCTTAATGGGTTTATATTGGGTTACTCCTATCATCTTATGTGTCATTCCATGTCCACAGAATGGGGGGAGACTGAGCTAAAAGGTTCCATATTCAATTCCAGATCTTTATTAAATGACTTGACATCAGGCAGGTCCCAGTTGGAGGTACTACAGTTGGTCTGAGCAACCTAGGCGGGGGAGTCATAGAGTCATAGATTCATAACGGCACAGAAGGAGGCCATTCGGCCCATCGAGTCTGTGCCAGCTCTCTGTGGAGCAATCCAGGTAGTCCCATTCCCCTGCTCTATCCCCGTAGCCCTGCAAGTTTATTTCCCTCAACTGCCTATCCAGTCTTCCCTTGAAAACATTGAGTGTCCCCGCTTCCACCACTTCCGTCGGCAGCGAATTCCAGGTCCTCACCACTCGCTGTGTAAAAATGTTTTCCTCACGTCCCCCCTGTATCTCTTGCCCAAAATCTTAAATCTGTGTCCTCTAGTCCTTCTACCATCAACTAGTGGGAACAGCCTCTCCCCGTCTTGCCTATCCAACCCCATCATAATCTTGTACACCTCTATCAAATCACCCCTCAACCTCCTTTGCTCTAATGAAAACAAATCCAGCTTCTCCAACCTGTCCTTGTAGCCAAGATCCCCCATCCCTGGAACCATTCTGGTAAATCTCCTCTGCACCCTCTCAAGGGCCTTCACATCCTTCCTAAAGTGTGGTGACCACAACTGGACGCAATACTCCAGTTGTGGCCTAACCAGCGCTTTATAAAGGTTCAGCATAACTTCTCTACTTTTGTACTCAGTACCTCTATTTATGAAGCCAAGATCCCATATGCTTTGTTAACCACTCTCTCAATATGTCATGCCACCTTCAGGGACCAATGCAAATTAACTCCCAGGTCCCTCTGTCCCTGCACACTCTTTACCTCTCTGTTACTTCATCAAAAATTCAATTAGATTAGTCAAACACGATCTGCCTTTTACAAATCCGTGTTGACTCTCCTTAATTAGCTTAAACCTCTCCAAGTGCCCATTAATTTTTTCCTTGATTATTGTTTCTAAAACTTTACCCACCACTAATGTTAAACTGACCGGCCTGTAGTTACTAGGATTATCCTTACACCCTTTCTTAAACAATGCCACTTTCCAATCCTCAGGCACCTCCGCTGCATCTAGGGAAGATTGGAAAATTATGGCAAGCCCTTCCGCTATCTCCTCCCCCAATTCCCTTAGCAACATGGGATGCAAGCCATCTGGACCAGGCGACTTATCCACTCTAAGCATACCCAGCCTTTCTAGTATATCCTGTCTATCAATTTTCACCCCTTCCATTGCTTCTACCTTTTCCACTTCTACCGATATTTTGTCAGCATCCACCTCCTTAGTAAACACCGATACAAAGTACTCATTGAGTATTCTAGCCTTGCCCTGCGCCTCTAAGCATATATCACCTCCTTTGTCTCTATTAGGCCCCACCCCGCCTTTTACTACCCTCTTACTGTTTACATGCCGGTAGAAGATTTTTGTGTTCCCTTTTATGTTAACTGCCATTCTACTCTCATATTCTCTCTTTGCCAATCTTATTTTCATCTTCACATCCCCCCTCAACTTATTGTATTTGGTCTGGTTCTCCCTGGAAGAATTCACCTGACATGCATCATAACCCTCTTTTTTTGTTTCATCATCTTCTCTATCTCCCTCGCCATCCAAGGAGCCCTTGCTTTGGATCCCTTACCCTTCCCTCTTGTTGGAATGTACCTAGCGTGTACTTGGAACATCTCCTCCTTAAAGATCACCCATTGTTCCATTACAGTTTTTCCTGTCAGTTTTTGGTTCCATTTTACCCTGGCTAGATCCTTTTGCATCCCATTGAAGTTAGCCCTATTCCAGTTCAGAAGTTCCACTCTAGATTGTTCCTTGCTCCTTTTCATTACTAATCTAAATCTTATGATACGATGATCACTTGTACCCAAGTGTTCTCCCACAGACACTTGGTCGACCTGGCCCACCTCATTCCCCAGCACCAGATCCAGCAATGTCTCCTTCCTAGTTGGGCCAAGAACATATTGGTCAAGGAAATTCTCCTGAACACAGAAATGCCTCCCCCTCCTTTTCCTTTACCCTAGCATTATCCCAATTGATATTTGGGTAATTAAAGTCCCCCAATATCACCACTCTATAGCTCTTGCATATCTGCGATTTCCCTGCAATTTTGCTCCTCTACCTCCCTCTCACCATTTGGAGGCCTATAGAATACCCCCAATAGCGTGAACATACCCTTTTTGCTCCTCAACTCTAACTAAATGGATTCTGTCCTTGTCTCCTCAAGAATATCCTCCCTTTCCAACACTACAATGTGTTCCTTAATCAGCACTGCCACCCCACCTCCCTTTTTTCCTTCCCTATCTTTTCTGAACACCTTGTACCCTTGAATATTAAGTGCCCAGTCCTCACCGTTTTTAAGCCACGTTTCCGTTATTGCCACACGGCTCATTGTGCTTGTAGCTCATCAACCTTATTCACCACACTTTGTGCGTTTACGTACATGCATTCTAAACCCATTTTTGAATGTTTCGTAGTCTTTCTTAATCTGCTCATATCTAATATGGTACTACTGCTGCCTCTAGTACTATCTTCTCTAGTACTATCCAACACACTCACTCTTTCATGCACCTTATTCCTCTTTTCTACTCCTATATGCTGGTGCCCATCCCCTTGCCAAGCAAGTTTAAACCCTCCCCAACAGCACTAACAAACCTCCCCGCGAGAATATTGGTCCTGGCTCTGTTGAAGTGTAACCCGTCCGGCTTGTACAGGTCCACCTTCACCAGAAATGGTCCCAATGCCTCAGGAATCTAAAGCCCTCCCTTCTGCACCATCTCTCCAGCCATGCATTCATCTGTTCTATCCTCCTATTCCTGTACTCACTAGCACGTGGCACTGGGAGTAATCGGAGATTACTACCTTTGAGGTCCTGCTTTTTAATCTCTCTCCTAGCTCCCTAAACTCTACCTGCAGGACCTCATTCCTCTTTCTGCCTATGTCGTTGGTACCGATATGGACAACGACCTCTGGCTGTTCACCCTCCCCCCTCGGAGTGTCCTGCAGCTACTCAGTGACATCCTTGACCCTGGCACCAGGGAGGCAACATACCATCCTGGAGTCATGTCTACGGTCGCAGAAACGCCTGTCTGCTCCCCTAACTATTGAATCCCCTACTACTATTGCTCTTCCACTCTTTCTCCTCCCTCCCTGTGCAGCTGAGCCACCTGTGGTGCCATGGACTTGACTCTGGCTGCACTCGCCAGAGGAACCATCGCCCTCACCAGTACATAGAGCAAGTTATTATCTTAATGGCGAGAAACTGGAAAGTACTGCAGTACAAAGGGATCTGGGGGTCCTAGTGCAAGAAAATCAAAAAGTTAGTATGCAGGTGCAGCAGGTGATCAAGAAGGCCAACGGAATATTGGCTTTTATTGCTAGGGGGATAGATTATAAAAACAGGGAGGTATTGCTGCAGTTATATAAGCTATTGGTGAGACCGCACCTGGAATACTGCATACAGTTTTGTGAACCATACTTAAGAAAAGACATACTTGCTCTCGAGGCAGTACAAAGAAGGTTCACTCGGTTAATCCCGGGGATGAGGGGGTGGACATATGAGGAGAGGTTGAGTAGATTGGGACTCTACTCATTGGAGTTCAGAAGAGTGAAAGGCGATCTTATTGAAACATATAAGATTGTGAAGGGGCTTGATCGGGTGGATGCGGTAAGGATGTTCCCAAGGATGGGTGAAACTAGAACTAGGGGGCATAATCTTAGAATAAGGGGCTGCTCTTTCAAAACTGAGATGAGGAGAAACTTCTTCACTCAGAGGGTAGTAGGTCTGTGGAATTTGCTGCCCCAGGAAGCTGTGGAAGCTACATCATTAAATAAATTTAAAACAGAAATAGACAGTTTCCTAGAAGTAAAGGGAATTAGGGGTTACGGGGAGCGGGCAGGAAATTGGACATGAGGCTGTGTTCAGATCGGTCAGGGCCCTGTGGGTGACGTAGCGGGCCCAGGGGCTGAGTGGCCGGGTCCTGCTCCTACTTCTTGTGTTCTTTAGATTTGAGGTGAGGATCAGATCAGCCATGATCTTATTGAATGGCGGAGCAGGCTCGAAGGGCCGATTGGCCTACTCCTGCTCCTATTTCTTATGTTCTTACTCAGAACTGAATACTGGTTGGAGAGCGCGATGCACTCTGGGGACTCCTGCACTGCCTGCCTGTTCCTCCTCTTCTGTCTGGCAGTCACCCATTCCCTCTCTGCCTGCACACTCTTAAGCTGTGGGGTGACCACCTCTACAGACGTAACTCTAAGCCTCGCAGATGCACCGCAGTGACTCCAGCCGCCGCTCAAGCTCCGAAACCCAGAGCTCAAGTTGCTGTAACTGGCGACAGTTCTCGCACATGTGGTCCTCCAGGCTACGCAAAGCATCCAGGACTTCCCACATGGCACAGGATGTGCACTCCACGGGACTGAGCTGCCCTACCATGCCTCTATTTAATAGACTAAGAACTAACCGAGCAGAAATAAACTGAAAACTTAACAAAAAACACTCCCTAGCTACTCACCAATCAGCTCCTACATACGTACGAACATACGAATTAGGAGCAGGAGTAGGCCACTCGGCCCTTCAAGCCTGCTCCGTCATTCAATAAGATCATGGCTGATCTGATTACTCCACATTCCCGCCTACCCCCGATAACTTTTCACCCCCTTGCTTACCAAGAATCTATCTACCTCTGCCTTAAAAATAATCAAAGACTCTGCTTCCACCGCCCTCTGAGGAAGAGAGTTCCAAAGACTCACGACCCTCTGCGAGAAAAAAATTCTCCTCATCTCTGTCTTAAATGGGCGACCCCTTATTTTTAAACAGTGACCCCTAGTTCTAGATTCTCCCACAAGAGGAAACATCCACCCTGTCCAGATCCCTCAGGATCTTATATGTTTCAATCAAGTCACCTCTTATTCTTCTAAACTCCAGCGGATACAAGCCTAGCCTGTCCAACCTTTCCTCATAAGACAACCCGCCCATTCCAGGTATTAGTCTAGTAAACCTTCTCTGAACTGCTTCCAATGCATTTACATCCTTCCTTAAATAAGGAGACCAATACTGTACACAGTACTCCAGATGTGGTCTCACCAATGCCCTGTATAACTGAAGCATAACCTCCCTACTTTTGTATTCAATTCCCCTCGCAATAAACAATAACATTCTATTAGCTTTCCTAATTACTTGCTGTACCTGCATACTAACCATTTGTGATTCATGCACTAGGACACCCAGATCCCTCTGCATCTCAGAGCTCTGCAATCTCTCACCATTTAGATAATATGCTTCTTTTTTATTCTTCCTGCCAAAATGGACAACTACAGATTTTCCCACATTATACTCCATTTGCCAGATCTTTGCCCACTCACTTAACTTATCTATATCCCTTTGTAGCCTCCTTATGTCCTCTTCACAATTTACTTTCCTACCTATCTTTGTGTCATCAGCAAATTTAGCAACCATACCTTCGGTCCCTTCATCCAAGTCATTTATATAAATTGTAAAAAGTTGAGGCCCCAGCACTGATCCCTGTGGCACACCACTCGTTACATCTTGCCAATCAGAAAATGACCCATTTATGCCTATTCTATGTTTCCTATTAACTAGCCAATCTTCTATCCATGCCATTATGTTACCCCCTACACCATGAGCTTTTATTTTCCGCAATAACCTTTGATGTGGCACCTTTTCAAATGCCTTCTGGAAATCTAAGTACAGTACATCCACCGGTTCCCCTTTATCCACAGCACATGTTACTTCCTCAAAGAACTCCAATAAATTGGTGAAACATGATTTCCCTTGCACAAAACCATGTTGATTCTGCCTGATTACTTTGAACTTTTCTAAATGCCCTGCTATAATGTCTTTAATAATAGCTTCTAACACCTTCCCTATGACAGATGTTAAGCTAACTGGCCTATAGTTTCCTGCTTTCTGTCTCCCTCCCTTTTTGAATATAGGAGTCACATTCACTATTTTCCAATCAAATGGAACCATCCCCGAATCTAGGGAATTTTGGAAAATTAAAACCTACGCATCAACTATCTCACTAGCCACTTCTTTTAAGACCCTAGGATGAAGTCCATCAGGACCCGGGGACTTGTCAGCCCGCAGCTCCAACAATTTGCTCAGTACCACTTCCCTGGTGATTATCATTTTCTTGAGTTCCTCCCTCCCTTCCATTTCCTGATTTACAGCTCTTTCCCTCTATTTAATAGGCTATTAACTAACTTAGCAGAAATAAACTTATAAACTTTTAAACTATTAAAAGTTTAATAGGCTATTAAGTAACTTAGCAGAAATAAACTTATAAATTTATAAACTATAAAAAATACACTCACCAGCTACTCACCAATCAGCTCCTTCCCTTGTGCTGACGTCACTTTTTTTACGCTGACATCACTTTTTCAAAAACTGCCTCTGTTGAGTTGCAGCCGCTCCTTTTAACTGCTCCGCTCTCGCTGTGCTCCCTCCAGGTCCTCTCCTTCCGGTCTCAGGTCTCAGTGGAAAAAGTCACACCATCGTTGCCCTGCCTCTCACCCATTGACTGTAATGGAACTGAATATCAGGTGCTGCGTATAACTGGCAGCCGATCCGATACCACCAGTTTTGCACCACCGCCCAAGACAAATTTCTAGGCCTTTCTGTTGTAATTTTGACGTTATGCTGCTTAGCAGTGTTTGCGGATTTCCCCGCGGTTACCATCACAACAAAGGGTTGTTGGTCCAGCAACAATATGCTCATGATTCACACTCGAGTGGTTTTTATAACGAGCTTTAATACATTGACTGATAACGGTCTGCCATATTCTATTAAATGACATGCAAATAATAATAATTGAGATCTTCCCCCCACGGCCGCCAACCTCATAGTTCCCCAACCCCGCACAGCCCGCTTCTACCTCCTTCCCAAGATCCACAAACAGGACTGCCCCGGTAGACCCATCGTTTCAGCCTGTTCTTGCCCCACAGAACTTATCTCTTCCTATCTCGACTCTATTTTTTCTCCCCTTGTCCAGTCTCTTCCCACCTACATCCGCGACTCTTCCGATGCCCTCCGCCATTTTAACAGTTTCCAGTTTCCCGGCCCCAACCGTCTCCTCTTCACTATGGACGTACAATCCCTCTACACCTCCATTCCCCACCAGGATGGCCTGAGGGCGCTCCGCTTCTTCCTTGAACAGAGGCCCAACCAGTCCCCATCCACCACCACCCTCCTCCGCCTGGCTGAACTTGTTCTCACATTGAACAACTTCTCCTTTGACTCTACCCATTTCCTCCAAATTAAAGGTGTTGCTATGGGTACCCGCATGGGTCCTAGCTATGCCTGCCTTTTCGTGGGATATGTGGAACACTCTTTGTTCCAGTCCTACTCGGGTCCCCTCCCTCACCTCTTTTTCCGGTACATTGATGACTGTATCGGTGCCGTCTCCTGCTCTCGCCCTGAACTAGAACATTTCATTCACTATGCTTCCAATTTCCACCCTTCCCTCACCTTCACATGGTCCATCTCCGACTCTTCCCTTCCCTTCCTCGACTTCTCCATTTCCATCTCTGGGGATAGGTTATTGACTAACATTCACTACAAGCCCACCGACTCCCACAGCTACCTGGACTACACTTCCTCCCACCCCGCCTCCTGTAAGGACTCTATTCCATTCTCCCAGTTTCTCCGTCTCCGCCGCATCTGCTCTGATGATGCCACCTTCCATACCAGTGCTTCCGACATGTCTTCCTTTTTCCTCAACCGAGGATTCCCCTCTACCGTGGTCGACACGGCCCTCGACCGTGTCCGTTCTATCTCCCGCACATCTGCCCTCACCCCTGCCCCTCCCTCCCGGAACCACGATAGGGTTCCCCTTGTCCTCACCTTTCACCCCACCAGCCTCCACATTCAACAGATCATCCTCCGCCATTTCCGCCACCTCCAGCGTGATCCCACCACCAAACAGATCTTCCCCTCACCTCCCCTTTCAGCATTCCGTAGGGACCGCTCCCTCCGCGACACCCTAGTCCACTCCTCTACCACCTCCAGCACCCCTTCCCCTTCGCCCGGCACCTTCCCGTGCACGCGCAGGAGATGCAACACATGCCCTTATACCTCCCCTCTTCCCACTGTCCAGGGCCCCAAACACCCCTTCCAGGTGAAACAGCGATTTACTTGTACTTCCTGCAATTTAGTATACTGTATTCGCTGCTCACGATGTGGACTCCTCTACATTGGGGAGACCAAACGCAGATTGGGTGACCGCTTTGCGGAACACCTCCGTTCAGTCCGTAAGGGGGACCCCGAGCTCCCGGTGGCCTGTCACTTTAATTCACCGCTTCACTCCCACTCTGACCTCACCGTCCTCGGCCTATTACACTGTTCCACGGAAGCTCAGCGTAAGCTCGAGGAACAGCACCTCATCTTTCGTTTAGGCACGCTACAGCCCTCTGGACTCAATATCGAGTTCAACAATTTTAGATCATAACCTCAGCTCCAATCACATTTATATTTTATTTTATCCACCCTTTTATTTGTCCCCCCCCCACCTTTTTTTTCCTCCTAGAAGCTGGCAGCTGTCCTTCATTCTGCCAGTGGATTTCACACTTCATTCAGCCTTAATCTGTCACATTAACACCACCTCTAGCCTTGCATATCTCTTAATGTCTCTTAATGTCTCTTCATCCCCCCCTTTGTTCCTTTATCCCCTCCCCCTTTTCCCAGCTTTACCCTGGCCTTAAATCTATTTGATTTCCGGCTCTTCCCAGTTCTGATGAAAGGTCATCGACCTGAAACGTTAACTCTCTTTCTCTCTCCACGGATGCTGCCTGGCCTGCTGAGTTTTTCCAGCGTTTTCTGTTGTTATTTTGCAAATAATACAACCTGTTTCCCAGGCTCCGACTACCTCGAGAGCGGTCTGCCTTGGGAGAAAACAGGTTCTGTTCTTGATACTGGCTGTACAATGTTAAAGGTTTGCCTGAGATTGCTTTGTTTTGGTATGTTATAGTTTCCCCTATATATAAGGTGGTGGTCCTTTTCTTCATATGTGCATATTAATGTACCTTCAGAATAGGGACTTTGAGAATAAAAGATCTTAAGCATTCAGGGAAATAAAACATGCATCTCTAAAAGTCAAGAGGGTAAGTTTTGCAGAGAGCAGCGAGCTTGGTGCTCATCAGTGTGACGCTGGGCCGACTTGCCAGCTTTCTCAAGGTCAGCCTCATTAAGTATTGACACTGAGCTCTTAAAGGCTGAAGCTGCTATTGGAAGCAGCTGCTTGATTGTTGCTGGTCAGAAAACTGGAAATAGCTGACCATAAAACCAGAGCTGCTCCATTTTCAGAGCTTTGGAGGACTCTCTGCTTGGGACTTCCAAGGCACAAGGAAGTGGAAAGCTCAACAAATGCTGTGTCAAACAGCCAAAGGACATGGGAGCAGATGGGGAAAACAGATTTGTAGCCTGAGGAAATTTGTCATGACAGGGACCGAAGACAATGGCTTTGATCTTCCCAGTATTTAATTGGAGGAAATTTCTGCTCATCCGGGACTGGATGTCGGACAAGCCGTGTGACAAATCAGAGACAGTAGAGGGGTCAAGAGAGGCGGTGGTTGTCGTCAGCGTCAATGTTCCCCCTAATTTCTTTTTGGGTGTGTGGTCCCTTTAACAGGCTGTACAGCCAATTCAAAATTTCGCACGCAAAATCTCACATTTGAAAAGCTGGTCCCAGGCTGCACAGGATCTCCAGACAGCCGCACAGCTTAGCGGAAACGTTGGTCAGCGTACATGTGGAACCTGTCGTTATATTTTCAGATGATGTCGCCGAGGGGCAGCATGTAGATAAGAAATAGTAGGGGGCCAAGGACAGATGCTTGGAGGACTCCAGAGCTAATAGTGCGGGAGCGGGAAGAGAAGCCATTGCAGGAATTCTCTGTCTGTGACTAGATAGATAAGAATGGAACCATGTGAGGTCAATCCCACCCAGCTGGACGACAGGGGAGAGGTGTTGGAGGAGGATGGTGTGGTCAACCGTGTCAAAGGCTGCAGACAGGTTGAGAAGTATGAGGAGGGATAGTTTACCACGGTCACAGACATATAGGATGTCATTTGTGACTTTGATAAGGGCTGCTTTGGTACTGTGGCAGTGGCGGAAACTGATTGGAGGGATTCAAATAAGGAGTTCCGGGAAAGGTGGGCACAGATTTGGGAAGCGACAACACGTTCAAGGACTTTGGATTGGAAAGGAGATTGGAGATGGAGGTGATAGTTTGCAAGGACAGAGGAGTCAAAGTTGTTTTTTTTGAGGAGAGGGGTAACGACGGCAGATTTGAAGGGGATGGGGACAGTACCTGAGGGGAAGAAACCATTATCAATATCAACTAACATGGGAGCCAGGAAGGGAAGTTAGGTGGTCAGCAGTTTGGTGGAATAAGGTCGAGGAGCAGGAGGTGGGTCTCATGGACAAGATGAGCTCGGAAAGGGTATGAGGGGAGATAAGAGAGAAACTAGCGAAAGATGTTGAGTTCAGGGCTAGAGCAGGGGGGGAACCTTAGGAGAAGATTGGCCCAGTGTGCTAGGGGAAGGGAGGGAAGCAGCAGAGGCCACTAAATGGATGATCTCAATCTTTGTGACAAACAAGTCCATGAGCTCATTGCACTTGATGTTGGAGGTGAGGGTAGAGGAGGCAGTTTAAGAAGATGGTTTGTAGTGAGAAGAGAAGCCAAGGGTTATCTTTGCATCCCAGGATGATCCTGGAATAGTGAGCAGTTTTGGCAGAGGTGAGCAGGACCCGATAGTGCTTTATGTGATCCAGCCCGATCAGACAATGAATGGTTAAACCAGTCGTCTGCTGTAGACTTTCAAGTCTGCGGCCCTTGGACTCAAGGGAGCGGAGATAAGGGTCATACCGGGGGAGCAACCAGGGTGAGAGAGAGAAATGGTTTTAATGGCGACAAGGCATCAAAGGTGGAGGCGAGGGTGTGACTGAGCAGATCGGTAGCTGCAGAAATGTCATGGTGAATGGAGAGCCAACGGCTGGACAGTTGCGAATTTGAAAGTGCTGTTGTAAGTGACTTGGGATCAGCCAAAGAAGTCCGTTTTTAAAAATGTAAAGTGCTTTGGAACGTCATGCGGACGTGAAAGGCACTATATAAACGCAATTTTTTTTTGAAATGAAAGTATCATGACTGCCTAGGAAGTGGACCTATTAGTGCATGATTCTGTGTCATTGGTCACTCAGCACCTGCTCACTGATGGAGTGGTACCGCTTGCAATTCATGAATTACATGCAGAGGCCTGGGTGACCTCATGGGTTACGCTCATCACCGACTAGTGAATCCTTTGATACAAAGAAATTGCAGGGCCTTCTCATCCTGATGCTGGGTTGCCAGAGGAGCAAGTGATAAAGTTGTTTGCCCTGTCAAACAATGCACAAGTGACCTGTTTGATATATCTGTGCACTGCAGATTAATTGATATTTCTGATGTCTCCTGTGGGAGCTTGGAATGAGTCTGATGCACAAAAGTTCAACGCTGTGATGATGTTGACTGTCACTGGCATTGTCATTGTCATCTTTATGGTGGTGATTAACAGATTTGAGCAGATGGTCCAACTATGTAATTATCGCTGTGGTGCAGTTTTCCTCTTACCTTCCCAGACAGGTGCGCCTGGGTCTAAGGACACAGCTGCGTGGGTAAGGGCAGGTGCGGGCAGTCTGCCTCTCGTGCAATTGAAACTGCCTCATTGCCCTTTCTTTCATCCGTTCTCCCTGCTCCGAATCAGACAAAAAGAGAGGTACGCTCGTTGCAATTCTCATTTCTAGATTTTTAATTCTATCAATGATGAATCTTACTGCCAAATATCTGGGCAAAATCCTCCAAAGACAAAAGCTGAAGAATTCAGCTCTCACAGAGTTAAATTTCACTTTCATATATGCTCCAAATAAAAACATAGCTGGCTCCAATACAGCTGCCCCTCCCTTTAAACACTGACTTCCTGGCAGCCCAGAATGTGCCTGACACTGATTGCCTATTATGTATGAGTGTGAGAAAATCAGGGAATTGCACCTACGCTGGTTTATATCTCATTACCATTCATTGCATTATTAAAATGAAGTTCTCCGACAGTTTACTGCCCCTCGGTCACACATTCCACTCTAGCGCCTTAGGAGACTCAGAAACTGCTTTGATTATTAGCTACTTAGCTGTAGATGCATCTCATCTATACTTTTGACAGTGTAAAATTAATCAAAATTTCAAGGCTCCTCCCTGGAGCCCTGTTGATTCTTTGTTTGCTGAATGAAGCAAACATGCTTTAATGATGCCAGTCCACTCGAAAGTCATCTACGTCCTATCTTCTGTGTATGACTCATTTTTAAATCTATTCGAACCGTCTCTTTTCTTCAGTGTCTGCTGAGATTTCAAAGAGGCTGATGCTAAATAAAAGGCTCCCAATGAAATTGTAATTCACTTTATACACACTGCAGGAGGAAAAAAACATTATAAATGAGTTCCCATAACGGTGAACTTTTTGAATTGACGCAGAATGCTAAGCTGCAGCTGCAGCATAAACATGGGGGCTCTGTCTTCTCAACACTTGTCATGCTGCTCTGGCTCTGATCTTGTAAAAAAGTGAGAAGTCGCACAACACCAGGTTATAGTCCAACAGTTTTATTTGAAATCACAAGCTTTCGGAGCGGCTGCTCCTTCGTCAGGTGAAGTCTTCACCTGACGAAGGAGCAGCAGCTCCGAAAGCTTGTGATTTCAAATAAAACTGTTGGACTATAACCTGGTGTTGTGCGACTTCTCACTTTTGTCCACCCCAGTCCAACACCGGCATCTCCGCATCTGATCTTGTAAGGGAGTGAAAGGCCGGTTTAACCAGTTCAGTGTTGACGAGGATGGGTTGTGGTTTGGAGTAAGACACCCTCATCAGAGGGTTTAGTTTGCTTTGTGTGTTCGAGCTAACATACGTGTTATTTCTGTGTTAAGGAGCTGTTAAAGATACGGTATTAATTGAGCAAGCAGTAACTTGTACCCTTGCTCCTATAATTAAAGACTTTAAACACAAGATAGAAAGGAAGACTTGCATTTTTATAGTGCCTTGCACAACCCCAGGATGTCCTTACAGCCAATGAAGTACTTTTGAAGTGTAGTCACTGTTGTAATGTAGCTCACACAACCAGCATTACTGCTTCTTTCACTTGTTAATTGTTATTGAGTAGAAAATAACGGAACGTGCAAATTTATTCAGGATTTACATCATTTCTGCCAATCTAAAGCACTAAAGGGAGCTGGCAGAGTTGCAGTAGAAAGCGGAGCAGGAGTTAATGCTTTTGCTGGATGGATGTTGCATCAAATCTGCCCATGCTACAGGAAACTCTTTGGTATCTGGCACCTACAGGACCGGGATGGTGCCGGTTGATTAAAAATTCCAGATAACGGAGAGGGTTATCTACCGAGGCTATTTTTAACAAACAAAGAGTCAGACTCCTGTTATTCAGGTATTTGGACTTCCGACAGCGCCAAGAAGCCGAGTAGTGGCAGTTTGGAGAACTACCCCCACTGACTGACTCGGCCACTGCGGGAGACTCGGACTCGGACTCGGCAACATTTCTGTTTATTGAGGTGTTGTTTTCGGAGTATGAATTTTGCCAGTTAATAGAGAATTCTGGATATTTAGGTGCCGTTTAAACGAGAGTTTGCTGTTGATACTTTGGAGGAGGAGCAGCAGCAGGAGACGGTGATCACAGAAGGCAGTCTTACAGGACTTAGTACGAACTGATGCAGCTGCGTACTGCTGACGTGTCACTTACCCAGACTTCAGTGAAGAACTTCAGTGAGGAGGCTGCACTTTGACAGGGTTGTGATCTTAGACCTATGTTGCTCCTGAATTAGACCTGCAGCCATAGACCTACATCCAACCAACACTCTTTTATTTGAAGTGAATGTGACCGCAACACTTAAATTCCGCCCCACTGGGTGCTTCCAGGAGATACCAATCAGATCAGTCACCACTGAAGTAACAGAAGCTCTCTTTTGCTACATGTCAATATACATCAAGCTCATCTGTGACATGCAATACCAGGTGTTGTAGAGGCTGCCTCAACTTAACCAGTTGGCTGGCATTTCCTGATCACAAAGAGACCATTGATTATGGTCATGCTGCCATTGATACGCCCACTGGTAATGCCCATCCATTTATTAACAGACAGGGTTACTGCTCCCAAAACGTACAGTTGGTATGCAACCACCAGCAAAAAAATACACAAATTGGGAGTTTTTCCAATGCACACATCTAGAGGGAATTTATCAAACAATGTCTCATGATTGGAAGGCTCTGCTGATGCCTTACAGTATGACCTGGATTGAGTTGGCAGAATGAGTGCAATATGTTGCATGGAAAGGGGCATACACGTGCTTTCCAAAAAAACAGTTGCAGAAAGGTAGACCCCAGTAAGACGAGAGGTCCACACAGTCCTTTCTGCAAACAGAGGGACAGAACCCAGAACTTTGCTAGTTTTTTCTGTCTGCTGTATTGGCCATCGGTGCTGAACCAAGTTGCTCTCACTGGGGGTACAGTATTGATCTCTCAGTTGCCCTCAGTGGGGGCATTTATCTCACCCAATTGCCCTGGAGAATTTCTGAAATTGCCACCTTCTTGAAAGTGTTTCCAAGGTGATGCACTGTAAGGAATGGCCCAGATTTTGTGGTCAGCGGCGAATGAATGATGAGAGTCGTCCATTGCATTTACACTTGCCCACAGACTTTCTGTGGGCTTTTACTCAGTGGTTTGCGGTAATTAGTGCCTTCTACAGGGGACCAGGGACCTGTGTGAACAGGGCAAGCAATGGTGAGATTCCTCAACCAATCAGATTGAAGAATACTTACTGAGAAAGGCAGCAGGTAATTTTAACCCCCAAAAGTGGGTGGGTTTGGTTCAGGTGGGAGATTAACAAGTTGGATATCTGAAACAGGAACCCAACCCGCCTCGAACCCTTCCACTTCCGGTTTTAACGGAGGCGGGACAAGGGTCAGGCGACCACAGGCGCTCGTAGGAGGCAGGTCGGTTGTTAAAACCTTTAAGGAGGCTGCGTGTTTTCATTTTAACAGTGTTTCTATTTGTAACTTCAGTCGGCCGGGTTTCCCTGGCCTCAGGAAACCTAACAGGTAAAAGGAGGCGAGGAGGGCCGGATCCATGAGGTAAGTGCCTTTACAGCACTGCTTGTGGGCCAGGAGTAGCATGAGTGTTTCCTCCAGGCCCCACAAGCTACCCTGTACATCACCCCCCCACCGCGATCTCGATTCCCTCTCCCCCCCACCCGCAATTGGACCCCCCCGAACAACCATCTCCCCCTGACCACAATCTACCCACCGACCACCACCGCCCCCCCCCACTAGACCCCAGACCGCAATCTCTCTATGCCTCCTACCTACTTTTTGCTTGCTCGGCAACAATAATTAAAGTCTGATGGAATGAGATTCTACATTTGTGAAAGTAAATCTTCAGGGCCAGAGAGGTTGTTTCCCAGTAATTAAGACTTGCCACGCTGTTAAAAATTCATTTACACTTGAATGGACAAGCGCTAGTGGGTAAGTATAGCAACTTCATGCGTTTTAATGCCGAGTCCACCAGCCAGTGTGGCGAAGCTTGTGGTGGAGCAGGGCAACTGGGACAGCAACTTCCGCATTTCCGCGTCTAACTGTACAGGTGCGGAGGCTGGAAGTTGCTGTCCGATTTATTCCATAACGGTGAGCGCTGATAGCCTCGCCATTATTCTTAATGCAAAGTCTGGGCCAATGAGTTTCAGCCTGAACCGGGAGGGAGAGTCTGCGGCTCCGGCACTGACTCCAGGCAAACCGGGCAAGTCAGTGACAGGGTATAAAAAATTCCCCAAACGAGAGAAAACCCGCCGGCTCCCAGCAACCTCCCGACCACAGGAACCTGCAGTGCTGGCATCAGTCATTGGCTTACTTCCCAATATAACACTGGCCTCCAGCTGTTTCTGCCCAAAATAAACAGAGCTTTAAAGATGCAAATGGTTAATGGTTCTCACATTTTGGCCAATATAAGCGACTGCCTGTTTTAAACGTGGACATTTTAAGTGGTGGGGTCTTTACTTCCAGACATATGCAGCTGGGAAGATCACAGGACACACTCAAGTGCTAGAAACAGTTAAGATGTATCAGCAGACCAGTAAGCAATGGCATAACATATAGGTGGCTGTCGGCACGCCTTTTTGTATAGGTTATGGAGTTTGCTGTGTACTATTCCAATGAAGTGCTTCTGGCAGATTGACTTCTCAAAGGCAAGAGTGTATTTCAGATATTTTTTGGGATATAAAAATCAGACACATTTGCTATTAGAATTTTTGACTTGGCCATAGCAGACAAAATGTGCCTCAGTAGTTAAGAACAGCTGTGTAATTGAAAGAAAAACATATAACTGGTAAGGATCAGGCAGCAACTTTTTTTCTGAGGAGTGCTTGCCTGTTCATTGTTTGAAAAATTTGCAAAGAAACTGATTCTCAACTGACTATCCTGTAATGAACTGGTTCCAGATATGTTGTGTTCTTTGGACTGACTTCCACAACTTCCCATTGTTGCTGTAAATGACTTGACTTGTGACTCAGCTTATTATGAAAGTCAGATATTACTGATTTTAATCGTCTTCTAAGGTGATCGACGTACGTAGAGGAACTCCAATGTGTAATCCAGAATTGTAAAGAACAAAATAGAAAATAAATGCCACGGCACTTCACAAAGGCATGAGGCAAAAAATAGATGCCGAGCCAGATATTAAGAGGGATGAGCAAAAGTTTGGGTGAGGAGGTGAGTTTTAAGGAGGGTCATAAGGAAGGAGAGGGAGGTGAAGAGATGGAGGGATTTAAGAAGGGAATTCCAGAGCATGGGTCCTAGGTGGCTGAGGACATAGCTGCTAATGGATTGAGTGAAGGGCGGGGGAATACACAAGAGGCCGGAGTCATGAGAAGTCGGAAGGGGGTACTTGGGCTGGAGTAGGTTACAGAGATAGGGAGCGGTGAGGCCATTCCATGAAGAGATTTAAACATTAGGATAAGTATTTTAAATTGGATGAGTTGGGAGACTGGGAGCCAATGTAGTTCAGCGAGGACAGGTGCAATGGATGAGAGAGACTACAAGCTATGGTGCTAGATAGGATACAGACAGCAGATGGTTGACCTGAATTTAACAGAAGGTGGACGTTGGGATCCCACCCAGGAAAGCATTGGAGTAGTCAGGTCTGGAGGTAACAAACACATGGATGAGGGTTTTGGCAGGGTTTGAGGTTGGGGCAGAGGTGGGCGATTTTACGGAGGTGGAACTAGGTGGTCTTTGTGATGGAGAGCATATGGGGTAGGAAGTTCAACTTAGGGTTGAATAGGGAACTGAGTTTATGAACAGTCTGGATCAGCCTGAGATAGTGACCATGGAACTGGTGACAAGAGTACAGTTTGTGGCAGGGATTAAAGATGATGGCTTCGCTCTTTCCATTGTTTAGTTGGACGAAATTGTGGCTCATTCAAGACTGATGTCGGACAAGTAGTCTGAAAACACGGAGGCAGTGGAGGGGTCGAGAGAGGTGATAAAGAGGTACAGTTGGTTGTTGTCAGCATACATGTGGAAGCTGACGATGTCGCCAAGGGGCAGCATGTTGATGAGGAAGAGGAGGGGGCCAAGAATGCATCCTTGGAGGACTTCTGGAGGTAACAATGCAGGGCAGGATGGAAAGCCATTGCTGGTGATTCTCTGGCTGTGATCAGATAGGTAGAGTGGAACTGAGTGAGAACAGTTGTACTCAGCTGGACAACGGAGGAAAAGTGTTGGAGGAGAATGTTATGGTCGACCATGTCAAAGGTTGCAGAGAAGTCGAGGAGGATAAGGAGGGATAAGTCACAGAGGATGTAATTTGTGACTTTGATTTAGAACCATTTTCGTGCTGTGGCAGGGACAGAAACCTGACTGGAGAGATTGAAACATTGAGTTACAGGAAAGACCGGCACGGATTTGAGAGGCAACAACACATTCATGGACTTTGGGGAAAAAAAAGGGAGATTAGAGTTGGGGCAGTAGTTTGCAAGCACAGAGGGTTGAGGGTGCTTTTTTGAGGAGGGGATAATAATGATGATTTTGAAAGGAAGAGGCAAAGTATCTGAGAATAGGGAACCATTTATAATGTCAGGAAGAGAATAGTAGCCGCCAGTCAGGGCGAGGAAGAGAAGTTGGGTGGTCAGCAGGTTATGGAAATGCAGTGAAGAGATATGGGGAGATGGGAGAGAAACTCAGGTAGAGACTCAGGTTCATGGCTGGGGCAAGGGTGGTGGGGCTGGGGTGAGATTTGGCTTGGTGGACAAGGGGAAATGGGCGAAGCAGCAGAGGAAGTTGTAAACAAGGTCTCAACCTTAGTGACAAGAAGTCCATGAGCTCCTCGCACTTGTTATTGGAGTTAAGGATAGATGGGGCAGGGGAAAGGAGTTTAAGGAGATGGTTGGTATTGGAGAAAAGAAGCTTTGCACTCCAGGATGATCCTGGAGTAGTGGGTGGTTTTGGCAGTGGAAAGTGAGGCCCCACAGCAACCATTTGGCACTAAGCAATGGGATGGATGACAACAACAACAACTTATATTTATATAGCGCCTTTAACGTCCCAAGGTACTGCACAGGAGTATTTTAAGACAAAAAATTTGACACCGAGCCACAGCTAAGGAGAAATTAGGGCAGGTGACCAAAAGCTTGGTCAAAGAGGTAGGTTTTAAGGAGCGTCTTAAAGGAGGAAAGTGAGGTAGCGAGGCGGAGAGGTTTAGGCAGGGAATTCCAGAGCTTAGGGCCTGGGCAACAGAAGGCACGGCCACCAATCGTGGAGCGATTATAATCAGGGATGCTCAAGAGGGCAGAATTAGAGCAGCGCAGATATCTCGGGGGGGGTTGTGGGGCTGAAGGAGATTACAGAGATAGAGAGGGGCAAGGCCATAGAGGGATTTGAAAACAAGGATGGAAAATTTTGAAATCAAGTCGCTGCTTAACCGGGAGCCAGTGTAGGTCAGCAAGCACGGGTGATGGGCAAATGGGACTTGGTGCGAGTTAGGACATGGGCAGCCGAGTTTTGGATGACCTCAAGTTTAACGTAGGGGGGAATGTGGGAGGCCAGCCAGGAGTGCATTGGAATAGTCAAGTCTAGAGGTAACAAAGGCATGGATGAGGGTTTCAGCAGTGGATGAGCTGAGGCAAGGGCGGAGACGGGCGATGTTACGGAGGTGGAATAGGCTGTCTTTGTTATGCTGCGGATATGTGGTCGGAAGCTCATTTCAGGTCAAATATGACACCAAGGTTGCGAACAGTGTGGTTCAGCCTCAGACATTTGTTAGGGAGAGGGATGGAGTCAGTAGCTAGGGAACGGAGTTTGTGGCAGGGACTGAAAACAATGGCTTTGGTCTTCCCAATATTTAAATTGGAGAAAATTTCTGCTCATCCAGAACTGTATGTCGAACAAGCAGTCTGACAATTTAGAGACCGTGGAGGGGTCGAGAGAAGTGGTGGTGAGGTAGAGCTGGGTGTCGTCAGCGTACATCTGGAAGCAGATGCTGTGTTTTCAGATAATGTTGCCTGGGCAACATGTAGATGAGAAATAGGAGGGGGCCAAGGTTAGATCCTTGGGGGACACCAGAGGTAACGGCGCAGGAGCAGGAAGAGAAGCTGTTGCAGGTGATTCTCTGGCTACGATTAGATAGATAAGAATGGAACCAGGCGAGTGCAGACCCACCCAGCTGGACGACGGTGGAGAGGCGTTGGAGAAGGATGGAGTGGTCAACCGTGTCAAAGACTGCAGGCAAGTCAAGAAGGACGAGGAGGGATAGTTGACCTTTGTCACAGTCACAAAGGATGTCATTTGTGACTTTCATGAGAGCCGTTTCGGTACTGTGGCAAGGGCGGAAACCTGATTGGAGGGATTCAAACATGGAATTGCGGGAAAAGTGGGCACGGATTTGGGAGGCGACAACACATTCAAGGACTTTGGAGAGGAAAGAGAGGTTGGAGATGGGACGGTAGTTTGCAAGGACGGAGGGGTCAAGGTTTGTTTTTTTGAGGAGAGGGGTGATGACGGCAGATTTGAGGGAGAGGGGGACAGTACCTGAGGAGAGAGAACCGTTAACAATGTCAGCTAACATGGGCATGATGCGGAGATGCCGGTGTTGGACTGGGGTGGACAAAAGTGAGAAGTCGCACAACACCAGGTTATAGTCCAACAGTTTTATTTGAAATCACAAGCTTTCGGAGCTGCTGCCCCTTTGTCAGGTGAAGTGAAGGAATACGAATCGGAAAAGAATATATAGACAGAGAACAATGCATGTGTAGCGTACAATGTCAGACGACTACATTTAATCCTTCTGACTGCCTTTCGTCACACCTCGGCAGAGAAACAATCAGGTCAGTCAGGAAGGCACCACATCAAAGACATAGCAAGATACAACTGAGACAATGAGGTGGGGTCACAGGGGGTCTAATGTGTCAAATGCTGCAGTCTGTATGGAAAACCATAAACTTTAAAATGTTTACTTTTTTTTACTGGAAATCACATCTGTGAACAAGCCAACGACGACTCGAGTCTGGATGACTCTACGTCATGTAGCGTGACATGAACCCAAGATCCCGGTTGAGGCCGACCTCATGAGTGTGGAACTTGGCTATCAGTTTCTGCTCGATGATTTTGCGTTGTCGTGTGTCTCGAAGGCCGCCTTGGAGAACGCTTACCCGCAGATCCGAGGCTGAATGTCCTTGACTGCTAAAGTGTTCCCCGACTGGGAGGTAACAATCCTGCCTGGCGATTGTTGCGCGGTGTCCGTTCATACGTTGTCTCAGTGTCTGCATGGTCTCGCCGATGTACCATGCTCTGGTGCATCCTTTCCAGCAACGTATGAGGTAGACAACGTTGGCCGAGTCACATGAGTATGTACCATGTACCTGGTGGGTAGTGTCCTCACGTGTGATGATGGTATCTGTGTTGATGATCTGGCATGTCTTGCAGAGGTTGCCGTGGCAGGGTTGTGTGGTGTCGTGGTCGCTGTTATCCTGAAAGCTGGGTAATTTGCTGCGAACGATGGTACTTCTGAGGTTAGGCAGCTGTTTGAAGGCGAGTAGTGGAGGCGTGGGGATGGCCTTAGCGAGGTGTTCGTCGTCATCGATGACATGTTGAAGGCTGCGAAGAACTTGGCGTTGTTTCTCCGCTCCGGGGAAGTACTGGACAACGTAGGGTACCCTGTTGGTTGTGTCCCGTGTTCGCCTTCTGAGGAGGTCTATGCGATTTTTCGCTGTGGCCCGTCGGAACTGTCGATCGATGAGTCGAGCGTCATATCCCGTTCTTACAAGGGCGTCTTTCAGCGTCCGTAGGTGTCCATCGCGTTCCTCCTCGTCTGAGCAGATCCTGTGTATTCGCAGGGCTTGTCCATAGGGGATGGCTTCTTTAACGTGGTTAGGGTGGAAGCTGGAGAAGTGGAGCATCGTGAGGTTGTCCGTGGGCTTGTGGTAGAGTAAAGTGCTGAGGTGTCCGTCTTTGATGGAGATTCGTGTGTCCAGGAATGAAACCGATTCTGAGGAGTAGTCCATGGTGAGTTTGATGGTGGGATGGAACTTGTTGATGTTACCGTGTAGTTTTTTCAGTGATCCTTCGCCGTGGGTCCAAAGGAAGACAATGTCGTAGATGTATTGGTGTACAGCGTTGGCTGGAGGTCCTGTGCAGCGAAGAAGTCTAGCTCGAACTTGTGCATGAAGATGTTGGCGTATTGGGGTGCGAATTTGGTCCCCATGGCTGTTCCGTGTGTTTGGGTAAAAAAATGGTTGTCGAAGGTGAAGACATTGTGGTCAAGATGAAGCGGATGAGTTGTAGGATGGCGTCTGGAGATTGGCTGTTCTTGGTGTTGAGTACTGAGGCTGTCGCAGCGATGCCGTCATCGTGGGGGATACTGGTGTAGAGTGCCGATACGTCCATTGTGGCGAGGAGTGTTCCTGGTTCAACTGGTCCATGGGTGCTGAGTTTCTGTAAGAAGTCTGTGGTGTCGCGGCAGAAGCTGGGGGTTCCCTGTACGATGGGTTTCAGGATGCCCTCAACATATCCAGAGAGGTTCTCACACAGGGTTCCGTTGCTTGATACGATAGGACGTCCGGATGTGTTGGCTTTGTGTATCTTTGGGAGGCAGTAGAAGTCTCCCACACGGGGAGTACGTGGGATGAGAGTGCGTAGGATGCTTTGAAGGTCTGATCGAAGGTCTTGATCAGTCTATTGAGTTGGCGGGTGTGTTCTTTGGTCGGATCTGCGGGTAACTGTCTGTAGTGTTCCAGGTTGTCCAGTTGTCGGTATGCTTCTTTGCAATAGTCCATTCTGTTCTGTATGACGATGGCTCCTCCTTTGTCCGCTGGTTTGATGACGATGTTGCGGTTGGTCTTGAGAGCATGGATGGCGTTGCGTTGTGCTCGGGTGACTTTCTGGACTGTCTTGTGAGTGCGGCTGATGAATCTGGCGTTGATGAATCTCCTGACAGCTTGAGCATACATGTCAAGCTTAGGGCAGCGACCCTCCGGAGGGGTCCAATTTGACTCTTTCTTCTTCGGTTGCTGCACTGCGGGTCCCTCTGTCTGCTGTTCCGGATCATTGATTGTCTCATTGGGTTCGTTGCTGACATCTTGGGATTCGTGGAAGAATTCCCGGATCCTCATTCTCCTGATGAATTCCTCTGTGTCTGCCGCGAGACCGATGGGGTCCATTTTGGTGGTGGGGCAGAACTTGAGCCCTAGGGTGAGAACTTCGATTTCGTCTGGTTGAAGGGTGTGGTCGGACAAGTTGACGATGGACTTCCCTGTGGTTGCAACCGTGGTACCGGGGGAGGCTTGGTTGCTGCTGCTGGTGATGCCGAGTTTCTCAAGCTTCCTGTTCTTGATGCGCATGTAGGCAGCGTAGTTCCGTTGCCTCGTCTGTTTGGCGGTGTCTCGTAGCTGGTCTGCTGTGTCCTGAGCACAGGCTGAGAGCATGGACTCTATCTTGGTTTCGAGGTTGCGGCGTTTGCTGTAGAGCTGGTGTACGAGATGGTTGAGGAGGGTGCGAGAGGTACGACGGCAGAGTCTCTCAGCGTAGTCTGTGTTGTATGTCGACTTGAGTGGGTTCGTGATCTGTAGTCCTTTCGGGATCTTGTCTGCTTTCTTGCATCTCTGTAGATACTTGATGTCTGTGTCGATATGCGTGATCTTCTTTGCGATTCTCTCCACTTTGACATGGGAGCCAGTAAAGGAAGTTGGGTGGTCAGCAGTTTGGTGGGAATAGTGTCGAGGGAGCAGGAGGTGGGTCTCATGGACAAGATGAGCGCAGAGAGGTCATGAGGGGAAATCGGAGAGAAACTGGAGAAAGATCTTGGGCTCGATTTTAATTCCCGAGGCGGGTTGGAATCGGGTTGCATGGTGGGCGGGTTCGGGAGCCGCTTCCGGCGGGATCAGCTGCAGATGTCCGATTTTGATTCAATGAGCTTGTTAATTTCAAGGAGGTACGCTGGCCGGTCCAATGAGTGCGATCGGGTCGGCTGGCCGCCTTTGATGATGTCATAACAGCAGCTGCTTTTATAGCTGCCATCCAGCCTGAGCCTTTCTATTGTGATTTCCTGGACTTGATTTTAACGCTATGACTTCTTCCAGAAGCAAGGCAGCTCCTCGTTTTAATGATGAGTCCTTCCAAGTTCTTGTGGATGCTGTCAGAGGGCGCAAGGAGATTCTCTTCCCTCCTGATGGCCGGAGGAAGCCTCCTCAGCAGACCAAGGCAGCCTGACTGCGCATTGCTCAGGAGGTCAGCGCAAGGTCCATATATGCACGCTCATGGATCCAGTGCCGAAAAAGGTTTAATGATCTTGTGCGAACATTAAAAGTGAGTATCCCATCACACTTGCCTTCACTCTGCTTCCCTTCTCTTCTCATCACCAGCACTCTGCGTTGTAAGCCTCCTCCCTCACATCCCACCTTACTATTACTTCCCTTGCACCCTTTCCTATCCGTCTCTGCACTGAATCACTTCCGCATCCTGCCTACGCACCCCTTAGACTCGCTCTCACTGTCATGCAGTGACAACAACTAACCGCACAGGGAGCTACCTTCTCTTGGCACCTTACCCCATCTTCGTCTCCCTCAAAGCTTCTATGGTAGGGATTATTGATCCTCACTCCATCACTGTGGCTGAAACAACGCTTGTGTCCCTCGTTGCAGGAAAAGATAGCCCACAATAAGAGGGAGAGAGCAACGACTGGAGGAGGAACACCTACCCTAGCAACATTGACCAATGCTGAGGAGGCTGCAAACGAGATTGTTGGAGGTGGCGAGGACCTGGAAGTGGGCGATGGAGAGATGGTCACACTAGAGGAAGCTGGTGACATAATAGAGTTTCATCCCTTTCAGAAAGCAATGGCATATGATGTTCATAGAGAATCGCATTGTATCATCTGCTCAAAAGGATGTGTCTGCTACATCAATATCAGATGTCTAATTCAAGCCTTTACTCTCACACAGGACCATCGAGTGCCCCCCTCCCCACGATCCAAGACGAAGACCTGGACAACTCCTCAGAGGAACCTGAAGCCTCTGAGGGAGCAGTGTCACCAGGACTCAGCGCATGCAGCACCAGCGCAGCAACGCACACCTCGGTGGGGCCATCACGAGTTAGAGTAGTGTTGCCTCCTGGTCTATCACAGCGCACAAGTGAGCATCAGCAGATGGTGGAGACAACGACAGCAGTGGAGAGTCCTCGGCGGAGGTCGCAGGACTTTCCTAGCGCTGCTGAGCTGCATGCAGACGCTGTGCCTCTGGGGCCATCCAGAAAAAGAGCGGTTCATGAAATACAGGAACAAGTGCAGGTGTCTCTGGAAGGGTTTGCCTCCAGGGTTAGTGCGAGTGTGAAGAGAATGGAGGAGTCCATCTCTAACATCAGCACTGCCGTGGTGGAAGCAATGGCGCATGAACGCACCACCACGGATAGGATGGCAACCTCCGTGGAAAGGATGGCTACCTCAGTGGAAAGGATGGCTACGGCCATGGAGGAAATAAGTCGCCAGAGTCAGGAAAACATGGTGACTGTTCAGAATAGAATGACATCTCTGGAGGAGCGATGGGCAGCTATTGAGCAGAGAGACCAGACCAGTCCTCCTCATGGACGTCCTTGTGATGAGGACTGCCAGTGCAGATACGGCTCCTCGTGGTCCCCCTGAAGTGCAGCAAGGTGCTCTCCAGCTACTTGCCAGCACTGAGGTGCGGCTGACCCATGAGAGGGATATTGTTGGCAGGACAGAAGGAAGTGTGGGCTCCTCTCAAAGCACTCACACGACCATGCCACTGCGGAGCCCTCGGTCAGAGACCCACTTTGCAGAGACAACTGAGATGGCTGTTTCAGCCCCTGCACAGCCGCAAGAATAGCAGACTGTTGAAGAGCCTCCCAGGCTCCCAAACCCAGAGGACGCCCGCCAAAGGCATCTAAGCAGGTGCAGCATCCTAGTCAGCAAGGTGCCTCTACATCTGCTGAAGCCACAGGGGAAGCACCATGTAGAAGCACGCGTAAGAGAAAGATTAAGCACCTATAGTCACAAGGGGAGTCACTTGGGTGATGTTTCTTTTTTTTTGACTCTTGCTGGTTTATTATCCTTTTGTCATCTGTTAAAGATAAATTATGTTAAACAGTTGATTGTGTGGCCTATGTGTTATGGGAAATGGCAAAAGCGCATTGAGGGCTCAGGGCGACTTGCTTTTGTAATGCTGATGGTAATAGTGATAGGAAATAACAGGGTATAACAGAGATGAAGTATGACATTGGACAAGTGTCGCCTGCAATTACAGAGCCATATGGTAGCCACCTATGGTTGAAGTGTAAGCTTATGCTAATATGGCATAGCAGTGTGCATACCCTGGTTGACAGGCAGCAGTGAACTGGAGGGATGCTGCATTGGTCACAACAGGGCATGCAAGGCGCCCCTCGTCCTCCTCCTACTCCTTCCCAGGAAGATCTGCGCTGAGCCATGCGGCTGCTGCTCCTCCGATTATGAGGACCAGGATGAGAGGGCATAAATGTTTCCCATCCCCTTGCTATAGATTTCATTTGAGGCAACAATCTTGCAAGCGCACAGTCGAAGTGGCCTGAAATTATTCCATTCATGCCACACTGCAGATGGGTGTCAGCTTGAACAGTCACAAGGTCAGTATATGTGCAAAATCTTATCCCATACCTACAACAGCAAAATTGTTGCATTTGAATGTAAGCCATGTTTCAGGGGCACTTTTAAAGCGCTCCACCAATGCATATAAATCATGTCCTCCAGCAACTCGTCTCCTTGAACCTGGCCTGTTTCTGACAAGTCGGGAAACAGGAGCCAGAAGCACGAAAATTGGAAACCACTATGAATATAGGATTAGCAAGGCAGTTAACAGGCTGTTAACTGCCTTAACTTTTTTTCAGTTCTGACGAAAGGTCTTCGACCTGAAACGTTAACTCTGTTTCTCTCTCCACGGATGCTGCCTGGCCTGCTGAGTTTTTCCAGCATTTTCTGTTGTTATTTCGAACTGCCTTAACTACCTGTCCCACCGGTTCCAGACGAGTCAGTTTGGGAGCGGCTAAACAGACACGTACGAAAATCGGGTGGGGGCGGGATGGAGGCGGGTTGGGTGTCTGAAGCCATTTTTTCCGATTTTCACAACAGACCCGCCTCCAGTTCAGGGCTAGGGCAGGGGAGAGCCTTAGAGAAAGGTTTGGTCCGGTGGGCTAGGGGAAGGAAGGGAAGTAGCAGAGGCAGTTGAGCAGATGGTCTCAATCTTAGAGACAAAGAAGTCCATGAGCTCCTCACACTTGTTATCGGAGGTGAGGGCGGAGGAGACAGGGGAGAGGGGTTTAAGGAGACCAGTTAATCAATTTCTTTAGGTGGTGTTAGTTGAGGATAGAATGGCCATTAGGCCGAGTTCCTGGAGGGTGCCAAGTGCCATAGAACAGTGAATGCTTCAAGAGACGAGTAGGGTGAAAATCAGTAACAAAAAAAGTATGGCCAAGCATGTCTCCTTCAGTCTCACATCTAGATACTGCAACACCAATTCAAAAATTGATTGACTGTATCTTCCCATAAAATCCCATATCCGTTTAACCGCTCAATAAATCTTCACAGCAGGCCAGCTTCTCAATGGGACTAAAACGTCTTGCTATGTCCAAGGCTCTAGAAATGCTGAGAGTTAACCCTCTGACAGTATGCTCATCATCAAGAGAATCATTGGATTCTGGATCAAGAGCATCACAAATCAATTGATTTTCGGTAAATCTAAATGGTTTTACTCTGATTAAGATATGGCAACAGCTGTGGTTTCCATCAGCTTGCCCACAATTGGCCAAAAGTCTGTCTGTTGCTGAGGGGTCTGATTTTTATTCCCTTTTGTGGATACTTTTTATTACGATGGGACTGGTTCACCAGGACAACAGAAGCTGATGAACCATGAATGGACATAGTTCCTTAGACAGGCTTTTGAGAATGCAAGTTTGTGAAATATGTTTCACTATTAGTCAGTTTATAGGGCACCAGTTCTACTGTGGAGATTCAGCTGGTGCCTGTGGGTAAGACATGTGTTCTTCCTCCTCCTCTTCTCCCGCCTCACTCTCTATGGTGCCCTCAGGGACAGGCTGCTCAGGTGCTTGCTCATTATCTGAAAGCATAAAGGCACAGGAGTTAATGTGCGTAGGTCCCTGAAGGTGGCAGGACATATTGAGAGAGTGGTTAACAAAGCATATGGGATCTTGGGCTTCATAAATAGATGTATTGAGTACAAAAGTAGAGACGTTATGCTGAACCTTTATAAAGCGCTGGTTAGGCCACAACTGGTGTATTGCGTCCAGTTGTGGTCACCACACTTTAGGAAGGATGTGAAGGCCCTTGAGAGGGTGCAGAGGAGATTTACCAGAATGGTTCCGGTGATGGGGGATCTTAGCTACAAGGACAGGTTGGAGAAGCTGGATTTGTTTTCATTAGAGCAAAGGAGGTTGAAGGGTGATTTGATAGAGGTGTACAAGATTATGACGGGGTTGGATAGGCTAGACGGGGAAAGGCTGTTCCCACTAGTTGATGGTACAAGAACTAGGGGACACAGATTTAAGGTTTTGGGCAAGAGATACAGGGGGGATGTGAGGAAAAACTTTTTTACGCAGCGAGTGGTGAGGACCTGGAACTCGCTGCCGACGGAAGCGGAGACACTCAATGTTTTCAAGGGGAGACTGGATAGGCACTTGAGGGAAATAAACTTGCAGGGCTATGGGGATAGAGCGGGGGAATGGGACTGACTGGATTGCTCTACAGAGAGCTGGCATAGACTCGATGGGCCGAGTGGCCTCCTTCTGTGCCATTATGACTCTATGGCCTAAAAATTCAGTTGCTTTGCACCTCCCGTTAGCGCCCTAAGAGCAACTAGCGCGGCGAACACCTACCACGAAATTCAGCGGGAGGTTAGCGGTGGCGGTAACCGTTCGCGCTCCGTGGCGCTGCGCTACCAGTGATGACATGATCGGCATGCGCAGCGCCCCGGCCGCGATCTTCGGTAGCTCCCCCTGACTTACCGCCGGACGCTATGTCCGACGGGGTCAGGGAGGCCTACCTGCGGCCGGGGCAGAGCAAATTAAAGGGGAGGTGCCGGGCGGCCATTTTTGTTGCTGGCCGCCTGTCAGCACCTGCCCCCTCTGCCATCCCCGGCCTCCTCTGTAGCCCCCACCCCCCCACGGAGTGCCGGCTGTGCACCGTGAGCCCGGCACTTCTCTTGAGTGCTGGGCTCTTTTGCCGGCACTCCGATCCCTGGTGGCCCAGCTGGGCCCCGGGTCACGCTGCGCTGGACCTTCCCCTTTAATAAGGGTAGGAAGGCCTGCATTACCGCGGCGCGATGTGCCGCAGAGCGTGGCGCTGCAGCACGTAACGCTGCGATATTCACTCGCAACGCCCCAAGAGGGAGGCGGGCCACTTCCAGTAGCACCCCGCCTCCCTCTTGGGGCACTACCGGTGAATTTTGGCCGCAGGGGCGCTAAAAGTAGCACCCCGGCAAAGTTAGCGCCGCAAAGGGGGCGCGACTCAATTTTTCCCCCTATGAGAGTCGGGTTAAGGTGTAGGGAGTGGGGCAGGAAGGGAGAAATGCATGCATACAGCATGATTAGCTGGAAAGTGCAAAATGCTTGTAGAGTGAGGGGGAAGTGGGATGTGAGAAGAAGGAGTAGGGATGAACATACCGTTCTTGTCCCCAAGGGGGTCAATGTCGCCAGTGGCCATGGCGCCCACCACGTAGCGCCCAATAATCTCCAGCACTCTATTCTCCAGCGCAGACAGTGGTTGGGTGTTGGCTTGGCCTTCCGCCTGTGCGCTCCTGCTCCCTCCTGTTGTGAGCCCCCTTGGCCTGCAAGAGAAAGGAAAGGGTGTGAGTGAGTGTGGAGCAATGTGTTTGGGTGATGTGCCTGCCATAGTTGATTAGCTGTCATTGTGTGCAAGGTGTGAGATGTGGGTCTGAGTGTTGCTAGGTAGAGATTGTTGGTGGGTGAGTGCTGGGGGTGTGGTGCTTTGGCCAGTGTGTGAAGACTGTGGTTCATATGGTGGTATGTAGCATTTGTTGAAACATTCACTCACCCTGACCACCCGAGTAAGGTCGTTAAATTTCTTCCTGCACTTTGTGTGGGTCCTGGGGACCACAGTGCTGCCCGAGACATGCTGCGCTACCTCCCTCCACATGGTGCGGAAGACTTGCGGCGAGGGCTTCCTGCCACTTGCCGGGTAGAGCACCGCCCTCCATCTCTCTACAGCGAACACCAATGCCTCCAATACTTGATCGCAGAATCTGTGGGCTCTTTCCCTGGGGCGTGGATCTGCCATGAGTACAGCTGCTTCAGTCCTCTGGCTCCTTCTCCTTGACCGGCTGCTGCTTGCTGAGGCACCTGCACAGCCAGCAATGCTGAGAATGAGGTTCTGCAGCATCAAAGAACCTTCCCTTTAAAAACTGAAAAATGCCTGTGGCAATCATGACTTGTGATTAGACTGTACTTGATATTGGTCTACCCTTTGAGTGTAACGCCAATGAGTTTGGGCTTAAAGACTTGAATTAGTGCTCCAATCATTTCTTTGAGCAGTGAGCACGAATTTTGTGTGCAGTCTAAAGCATTAGCGCCTGGCGCTAATTCTCCAACTTTTCTAATTTTACCGCCCATTCCTGGGCTATAATGAATTTCTTACCCTACTTGTCCATTTAAGCAGTACAACAGGACAATCGGGGATTGTGTAGGATTAAGGCTGATCACATATTTGATGGCTTCTATACCCTGCAGGAAAGAGTACACCTATTGTTCACTGCATCCTCCTATTGATTTACATTCAGCGCCCCCAGGCATTGTGAAGCGACACATACTTCATAGCCCGCATACTCAATTCGGACAGTGTTCAAGTAACTCTTCGCTCTATGTGGTACAATTTCCACAGGGGATCTCCCAATCTACTGCCGTAACTGTGGCCGAATGAAAGAAAGAAAGAACTTGCATTTATATAGTGCCTTTCATGACCTCAGGACATCCCAAAGTGCTTTACAGCCAATGGAGTACTTTTGAAGTGTAATGTAGGAAACGTGACAGCCAATTTGTGCACAGCAAAGTCCCACAAACAGCATTGTGATAATGACCAGGTCATCTGTTTTAAGGTGTTGTTGAGGGATAAACATTGTCCAAGACACCAGGGAGATCTCCCTGCTCTTCTTCGAAATAGTGGCATGGGATTTTTTACGTCCACCTAAGAGGCCATCCGAAAGACGGCACCTCCAACAGTGCAGCATTCCCTCAGTACTGCACTGGTGGTCGGCAGAAATTCTGAAGAAAGGGCATAAACATCCTGGCACCAGTAGGAGACGTGGGATCAATCATTATTGTAGCTCGCCATTGTATCAGAGGTGATAGATGTATTCTTTCGCCACGCAATAACCGACATAATGTTCAACGCCAGCTTGCCGCACCAGCTGAGGCAGAGCTCATTTTTGACCTGTACGTCATTCCCTAAGTGTCAGGCCTCATTGATTGTACCCACGATGCCATTCAGGCATGGTAGGCAATGCACAATTATGTTATCGCCTGTGCTTCATGTACTTTCTCATGTACCACTCCTAAGTTACAGGTTTAGGTGTGGAACCTTCCTGAGACGTCTTCTGAGGATATGCTTGTGGTTCCACTGACCACCTACCACTAAGTGATGCAGACCCAGATTGTGTGGTAGGAATTGTCTATCCTAATCCAGCAATGGGGGCCTGGCGTACTTAGGTGTCACTTAGAGGCAGCTGCCAAGGGACTGGCAGATACTTGAAATCCATCCTCCTGTTCTTGTGCTTCTTCAGACAAGCAGCTGTTGGAGGTTACGTCCTGGTGAGCAGAGACTATTGCTCTGCTGCATTGTCTCTGAAACCCTCCTGGCTGGCCTGATGTTTTCAAATTTATTGGCTGGATTTTGTCATTGGGGGCGGGCTGGGGGCGTGTCAGGTGGTCGTCGTGTCAGGATCCCAACTCCGATGTAAAGTGGGAAAAAAGTGCGATTTTGCCCTAATTGGGCACTTGATTTCCAGCATGTGCGAGCCCCTGGCCCAATGAGCCTTTTCATACAGAAACTCGCCTCTGATGACGTCATCAATGCTGCTGGATTTAAGGCCTGCAAGCAGCCTTGCTTCTTTTTCAGCCTTTCAACTTTGTGACCATTGTTCTGAGTGATTCCTTCTGCAAGTATGTCCAGCTCTAGACCAAAGTGTGCACCTAGATTTGATGAGGCCTCCAAACTTCCACAACAATGAGTAGGCCTGCTAAAAGTTCCCCCAGCCCTGAGACAACAAAGTTCTGCCACCTGCAAATGATCGTCGGTGAAAACTCCTTTTTAATGGTGGAGCTGCAGCTGTTAGTAAGCCATCCACTTGTGAGGCCGCCAGGATTAACTGGCGTGTTCCAGAGGAGACGTGCAGCACGGGGGAAATGTCTTGAATTCGGAAAGGCCTCTCAAAATGGGATTATAGGGGCAATTAACTGGTAGTTAAGGGCCTTAAGCCTATCCCGCCTCTTGGAAGCGGGATCTGAAACCACGAATGTGGGGAAATTGGTTGGAGGCAGGATTGGAGCCGCTCGCCATTTTTTTCGATTTTTACTACTCACATGCCACCAATCCCGCCTCCTCGGGCCTGGCAAAATCGAGCCCATTGAAACCGACCTTTTTCACATCTTATTTTCACCCTTACTTCTTGAATCATCATTCTTCAGAGACATTCCAAATAAAATATGCCTTGCTTATGAGATGCTCATGATATTTCCTGTGGTCTTTTGATGGCTCCGTGAAGCACAACGTCATTTAGCAGGCCCCTTAGCCGGAGCTCCTCTCAGCAACCACCACCACTTACATCCTGTGTTCACCCGTGATCAGTGACTCACCCCGTGGTCCTGCTGAAGCTCAATGAGACACTCTGAATTGTCAATGTTTGAAGTGACATCGGTGATATGACAACGTTTTACTGCATTAAAGGTGCTATACAAATGTAAATTTTTGTTGTCGGAATTGCAGAGTACTGAAGTGAACATGATGGTCCCGTAGTGCTGGCTTCTTCCTTCAGTTTATGGCCTATCTGTTAAAAGAAAACAAGCCACAGTATGAACACACAGACATTATTGTGTACACTCTTGTTGTAATGATAGTGCAATGCTATAATTTGTAGCACAGTACAAACAGGGCTTTTAAGCTGACAAAAGTCAGAATCATTGCTGCAGTCAATGCTTACCATTATCATCATCATAATCTCCACAAGCTCTACAGATCCTCTGCAGCTTCCCAGCCGATGATATCATCTGTTCAGTAAGTAGTTTTCTTTGCTAAGTGCAGCCATCAGTCCTCACATGTTGGCCCTTCCTATAAGGGGCTGTATTTTGCCAGCTGAGGTGGGTTCGCAGTGGGAGAGGTAGTTGGCGGGTTCTGGTCCCGCTGCCCGGCCCCAGTCGCTCTGTGCAAACAATTTTGCGTTGATTGAGCTTGTTAAGCCCGCCGTGTGAGAGACCCGGCCCAATTACAAGGTGCGATGGGTCTGTTGAGGTCCTCTGATGACGCATTTGCTGCCGGTCTGTCTAAGGGGGCCACGTCCCCATTTGCTCTCACTTCAGATTTCATACTCCTGAGCGCTGGTTGTTTGAAAAATTAGTGCTGAGAGACAAAGGGCTGCGCCACGCTTCAATAAAAACTCCCTCATCTTGTGGGGGGAGTCAGAGGACGCAGGGAGGTTCTGTTCCCTGGCTGCAAATAGCAAGGTCTGTTGTTGCTCGCACCTGGGTGCAATGCAGGAAGAGGTTCAATGATCTGCGTTCAGGAAAAGTGTGTATAAAAGCACACTTGCCTTCATTCTGCTGTGTCTGTCATCACATCCCATCACTCTGCATTGCCAACCCTACTCCTGCACATCCTAACTCACCCCAACATCCTTTGCGCCATCACTCATCCATCTCTCCCTATGTACAGAATCACATCCCCATCTTACTATGCACCCCTCACACTCACCCTCAACATTATGCAATGACAGCAACTAACAACGCAAAAGGAGGCAACTTGGTATTGGCACCCCACTCCATCATAGTCTCCCTCTAAACATCTATCCTATCCATTCTTTACACTCATTCCATCACTCTCACTAAAACTGTACTTCTTTCCCTCATTGCAGGAAAAGAGAGCCCCCAAGAAGAGGGAGAGGGAGAGAACAGGAGGAGGACCACCATCGTTGGCTGAGCTCACCAACACAGAGGATGCAGCTCTGGACATTGCAGGAGTAGTTGAGCAGCCTGAAGTGGGGGATGGAGAGAGGGACTCATTAGAACAACCTGGTGACAGAATTATTCTCCATATATCTTATTTGGCATTCATGAGTGAATCAATTGGGATCTGATGTCAATAGAAATTGAATGCTCCTCATCTGCATAATGGAATGTGTGTGCAATCTACATATCACATGTCTAACTCATGTCTTTACTCTCCCACAGGACCATCAAGAGCCCCTCCCGCCCGCACCGCCCCCCCCCGCCCCACTGTCCAGAAGGACGAACAAGAGCACTCCTCAGAGGATCCTCCAGCCTCTGAGGGAGCAGTGTCAGCAGAAATGAGCGCACCCAGCACCAGCGCAGAGACGCACACCTCGGTGGGTATAATGCGAGATAGAGTAGCGTTGTCACCTGGTGTATCACAAGTGAGCAAGATCAGATGGTGGAGACAGGGACAGCAGTGGAGACTCCTCGTCGGAGGCCACAGGACGCTCCTAGCTGTGCTCAGCTGCATGTAGACGCTGAGCCTCGGGGGCCATCCAGGAAGAGGGCAATCCTGGAGCTTCAGGAACAAGTGCAGGAGGCTCTGACTGGGTTTGCAACCACGGTGACTGCGAGTGTTCAGAGAATGGAGGGGTCCATCTCAAATATGAGCAACACCATGGCGCACGTACTGGCAACTCCATGGAGGACATAAATCGCCAGACTCAGGAGAACATGGTAACACTTCTAAATAGATGGTCATCTATGGAGGATAGATGGGCATCTATCTAGGAGCAACACCAAAGGTTCATGAGTGTCCTTGTTGTGAGGAATCTTAGTACAGACGTGGGTCCTCATGGCCCCACTGATGAGCAGCAAGGTGCTCTCCAGCTAATTGCTAGCAGAGAAGTGCAGGTGGCCCATGAGAGGGATGATGATGGGAAGGGACATGGAAGTGGGGGCTCCTCTCCAAGCGCTCAAACTTCCCCCTCCTTGCCAACCCCTCGGTCAGAGTCCCAGATGCCTCCCCGAACACCGATGGCTGAGTCTGTCCCTGCACAGCCGCAGGAGGAGCAGACTTTGGCGGGGCCCTCAAAGTCTTCAAAACCCAGAGGACGACCACCAAAGGCATCTAAGCAGGCGCAGCAGGAAAGTGAGCAGCCTGCCGCTACATCTGGTGAAGCCACAGGGGTAGCACCACGTAGAAGCACGTGTAAAAGAAAGCTCACACATAAATAGTCACTAGGGTAGTCACTTGGGTGATTTGCTATAAATGAATGTTAAGTTTCAGTTCTTTTATTTTGTTGTAATAAAGTAATGTTTGCTGAATGTTTGAATTTGTTGCCATATGTGTGGTCACAATTTGAAGTGGCACAGTGAAGAGTAAGGCCGCCTTTTATGTCCAGCAATGGTGGTGACAGTGCAAGGAATGCACAGTTCATTGTAGAGATGCTCTGTGGTGCTGAAGTGTGGTCATGCCAACCTTCATGTGCATATGACAGCCACATGTCTGTGCTGCATAAAGTTAGGTAAATCTGGCATGGATTGGGCCATTCCTGGCATCATGGGCAGCAATGTGCTCGTGTGCTGGTCGCACTGGGCCAGCTGCCTCCTCCAGGTCTTCCTCATGCTCAACCTCATTCTGCTCCTCCTCCTCTGAAGAGGCTGTGCGCTCTGCGCCTTGTTCCTCCTGCAGCGCTAATCCTCGCTGCAGTGCAATGTTATAGAGGGTACAGCAGACAACGATGATTCTCGAGACCCTGGCTGGTGCATACTGAAGGGCTCCACCAGATCTGTCCAGGCATCTGATGCACATTTTAAGCAACCCTATTGTTTGCTCTGAGACTTCTGGTGAAAATGTGTCTTTGATTGTAATGCGCTGAGACTCGTTTGATGGGCTATCAACGGTGTCATTAGCCACGTCTTAGGGACTTGTCTCCAAGGAGCCAGCCAGAAAGTTTGTCTGGCGGTACGAAGAGCTGAGGAACAGTGGACTGGCGCAGGATGTAAGAGTCGTGGCAGCTGCCAGGGAACTTGCCGCGCACATGCATGATACTCTTCCTATGGTTGCAGACCAGCTGCACATTAAGTGAGTGGAAGCCTTTGCGGTTTACAAATGCTGCTGGGTTCTGGTGGTGTGCCGTGATGGCCACATGTGTGCAGTCGATGACACCCTGCGCCCGTGGGAAGCCAGCCAGATTGACAAAGCCGAGAGCCCGCTCGGTGACACTGGCTTCATCAGTGGAAAAGTGGATGTAATTGGCAGACTTCTGAAAGAGGGCATCGGTGACCTGCGTGATGCATCTGTGGGCGGCCGACTGGGAACTGCCGCTAATGTCTGCTGCTGACCCGTGGAAGGAGCCTGACGCAAAGAAGTTGAGGGCGGTGGTGACTTTGACAGCCACTGGTAAGGCATGTCCACCCGCTCCTCTGAGCTGCAGATCTTGGTCCAGCATTGTGCAGATGTCTGCGACTACCTTTCGCGAAGTCTCAGCCTCCTTTGGCACTGCTGCTCAGTCATGTTGAGGAAGCTCATCCTCTGCCTGTAAACTCTGTGTTGGGGGTATCTCCTGCGGCGCGGTGCAGCCCTGTGCTGATGGCCTCTGCCCTGTGCAGCATCAAGTGGTTGAGGAGAAGGTTGGCGCTCTTGTTGTTGGTGATGCTGGTGAGCCTGGTTCTGCTGCTGCTGCGGCTGATCATCTTCCGATTCTGAGGGCCAGGATGAGAGAGTATAAAGCGTTCCCATTCCGCTGTTATATGTGGCAGTTGAGGATGAGATGTTAGAAGCAATCAGTCAATGGGGAGAGAGGTTATTCCAAGGATGTGACAGTGCATATAGAGTTTACACCACACACTTACAGCCTCAATACAGATCAAATGTGTCTTCCCAATCCTGAAATTTGCAACTTCTGACATTGGAAACTGAACAGATATGAAAGGTTAGATTTTATACTGCAGTTGCAGCTGTGATCTATTCAGCTTGATTGAACACCCGACATACTTACCTGACGTGATCTCTGAACGATGTGAAACCCGTTAAAAATGTGAGAAAATACAAAAAGGCTGCCAAAATAGTATTTAACAAGCACTTACTGAGCAGTTAACTATCCTAACTGCCTCCCCCGCCGCTTGGTGTCGGGTCTGCTCTGAAATCGCAGACCCAACACTTTGGAAAATTACATGGAGGCGGGTTTGCAGCAGGTTCCAAACCCGTCATCAATCATTGCGATTTTGACAGCGGACCTGCCTCCAAACCTGCTCTCTGAGTGCCGGCAAAATCACGGCCAAGGAGTTTCCTTCCGCAAAAAAATAGGTATAGCATGGCATAGCAAGGTCTCATAAACAGCAAATGAGTTAAGTGGCCATATAATTTGTAGTGGTGAGATTGGCTGAGGGATAAAGGTTGGCCGGGACACTGACACTCCCCTGCTCTCCTTCGAATAATGCCGTGGGATCTTTTGCATCTGCCAGAACAGGCAAACGGAGCCTTTGTTTTAATGTTTTATCTGAAAGACCACTGACAAGGCAGCAGTGCCTTAGTAGTAAAGTGTCAGCCTAGGTTACCTGTCCCAAGTTCTGGAGTTGGGCTGGAATCAAGAATGCTACCACTGAGCCAAACAGGCACATGTTGCTATTTACTAGCACTATTTCCGCCGAAAACTAACCCCTGTTAAAATTGGGGCCGTAGTATTTCTTTTGTTGTAGCAGCAGAGCCTATAGATGTAGAGTAGTGGGATTGGCTTTCTGTCCACAGCAACAAATAGTGACATATTGATGAATAACAGCAATTAGAACTCACTGAGAGAAGCTAAAAAAGATTAAGAGGTAGCCGCGTTTTAAACTAGTTCTCTTTAGGTTTCAAAGGAAAATTGCTGTAAACCTGGAATAAAAATAGAAAAGTGATGGAAATACATTTGTAGATTCATTAGTATCTAAAAGGTGAAGACAGTTTTTAAACTCTTCAGGCTTGTTTATTAGACTGTTGATGTTGTCTTTGACTCGGCATTCAGTTGTCAGGTCAAGATGGACAATAAAAGCCTAACATTTAGATATCACTTGTGCATTGAAAGAGAAACTTTGATTACAAGTCATATGTTTTTGTATTGCATTAAAATTAAATGCATCAGAAGTGATCATTTTTATGATCATGTAAAGGCACAGTCGAACGAGGATTGTAGTGCATCAATCATATAGTGAAAGTATTCAGCAGAGTGTCAGTGATTAAGCATTCAGTTAACACAGCTTTTCCAGGTTAAAATCTTAACTATATCCCAAGGATTTATTGTTTTGTAGACATTAATCAGACCCGGTGTTACAATGTATGCTGACTGGGAACACAAAAGCCAGAAAAAATAATGGCAATAAAACAGAATAATTTAAAATAAAAACAAAATGCTGGAAACACTCAGCAGGTCAGGCAACACCTGTGGAGAGAGAAACAGAGTTCATGGGCCAGAAATTCGGCTCTCCAGCTTCCTGCGGGTGCAAGCATCGCGCGCGTACTTGCCTACCGCGCCTGCAGTTGTGCTTTGGGCCCACGAGACTTCGGGTCCTGGGCCTCCTCCAGCTGCCGGCGCACAGTGCTTGTGTATTCCAGGGGCGCAGTTAGTTCTAAGCGTCCCCTGGGATCACGTGGGCCATGGAGAGCCAATCCTAGCAGGGCATTTTCATTCATAGATTTGACAGGAAGACCTGTCAAATCTATGAATAGAGATCAGCCCCAAAACCACACTTAAACTTCAAATATTTTTTTTTTAAAAACAGCTCATTTTTAAAATAACTATAAGTTAAATAAATTAACTACTTTAAACAAAAATTAAAATTTTTTAAAAAATTAATTATACTTTTTAACGGTGCTAAAAATAAACTTACCTTTCTTTAAAGTATCTAAAAAAGATAAACCTGTTGAAAATTTTTTAAATTGTAATTAATTAACCACTTACCTTGTTAAAAACAAGCCTTGCGCCTCCTTTTTAAAAGCGCAGCTTCTTCATACTTACCTTCCCAGAGAAACCTGAAAAAAAACCTGAAGTTCGCTGCGTGCGCGCAGCCTCTCCCGCGCACACGTTCGACTTCTGAACCCCTCCCTTCAGGGGAACGGAAGTTCTGGTTTCCAGCGCATGCACAGTGCATGCAGGAAACCGACACTTCAGGTGGCCTTACGGGTGAGTACACAGCGCGTACTCACCCGACAACAGCCGAATTTCTGGCCCATGTTTCAGGTCGATGATCTTTCATCAGAACTGGAAGATATTAGAGATCAACAGCTTTTAAACAAGTGCAAAGGGGGGCAGGGAAAGAACAAAAGTCTGTGATAGGGTGAAAGACACGAGTGATTGAATAACAAAAGTGAGGAATGATTGATTTATTCATTGCACTCCAGCCCAACTTATGTGAGGTTTAGAACATGATATTAAGGATGATGCTTAAAATGTATATTTACAAGTCAATCTGCTTTTTCAGGCTCGGCCCAGGGTGATCCCACATGTACCAGTGAGGGAGGAAAATGCCAGGACACATCCACCGACTGTTCTGGCAAAGGGGATGCCCTATTGGTACATGGCCGGTGGGGTGATTCCCACCCTGGGGTCTACCTGCCTTTCTTCCGCCACATTCCTGTGCTGCAGGAGCCTTCTCTTTGCCAGATTGCTATGCAAATATTTCCATTCATTTCAGGTCATCGACCTGAATGTTAACTCTGTTTCTCTCTCCACACATGCTGCCTGACCTGCTGAGTGTATCCAGCACTTGCTGTTTTTATTTCGGATTTCCAGCATCCACAGTATTTTGCTTCTGTTTTAAAGAAATTTAAAATGCTTGGAATAGTACAGTCGGACCTGACAATTATATTACCAAGACCCTCAATGAAAGGATAACCTTTAAACTTCTGCAACATTTTTTTCTCAATACAAAATTACTGTAAACTTTAGCTCAGATTGTGTGTATAGCAATGTAAATGGAGTAGTGTGTGCTACAATATATGGAAATCCTCAATAATGGGCATGAAGATAAAGTTGAAAATGCTCCACAGTAGCACAGGCCATATTTTCCACTTTGCCAAAAAAACATTGTGCTTCCTACTGCTGCTGTTGATATTTCAGGAGCAACAATCCAACGTGCAACACAGTACTGATAGGGTCAACTCAATGGATTCAAAGTGGCCTGTCTGTTCATCAATTGAAAACATCGTCAATCAGAGCCTGATCAGCTAATCTCCCCACCCAGCGTGGCATATCTACTGGAGATGGCTTCTACACAACCTCTTCTTCCTCCTCATCCATTCGTTGCATCTGTTCCTCTTCAAATTCCACGATTACACCTTTATCGATTGTGATGTTGTACAATATCCAGCACACCACTATTAGTCTGCGGCACCTTGCAAGGACCCTCTGAATATTGTAAGCATCAGAAACGTCGCTTCAACTTTGCAAACATTAGCTCGATGAGATGCATTGTGATAACCTGTTTTCTGTTGGTGTTTGAGGTGATGTGCAGGTGTCGGTAGCCAGCGCTGCACTGTCTCCTGGGGACCAAACTTGCAACCTGTCCGCTCCTTGAGACAGTTGTGGCACGCCATAAAAGTTGGGCCACTTGAGCACTACCAGCGAAGTACACATCTACCTCGCCTCCTCGTGCTACATTATGAGATAGCCAGAGATGTCTGCAGCATCCATGTTCTGAGTGAAAAACTCCTGCCTATTATTGGCAGCCAGGGTGTACAGCGTCAAGTGAAGTAAATCTGGCCATGGTGAGGCAATCCCTGGTCTCCCAGGAAGCAATGTGGTCGGGTGCTGATGTCCTGCATCCTGTGCAGCATCAGTTGATTGCGGAGAAGGTTGGTGGTGTTGTTGGTGCTGTTGGGGTTGATTGTGGTGGGATTCTGAGGACCAAGATGAGAGAGTATAAAGGGCACCCATGCTGATGGCAGGTGAAGTAGCAATGACAGAAGCGATCTGTCAATGGTGAGAGAGGTAATGAGGTCAGACTGAATGGAGACTTGTGTAAAATCTGTGTGGAAATGCAGTGAGGAAGAGCTTGTGGCTGAGGGAAGATATCTCTGTAAGGTGGGAGCTTTTACTGTACATTTGAAGCTGTCAACTCAACAGCTGATTCAATGGCCACTCCGCTCCCGCCTCAGCTTGACAGACTTGTTCCACGACCAGCGTGGACCCCGTGGGCGAGCTGTCAAATGCAAAAGGTAAGCTGAAAATCATTCTGAAGTGGCTCTAAACAAGCCACTAATTACCTGAATTGGGTCCCCTGCCGCTGCGTGTCGGGTCTGCTCAGCGCTGACAGACCCGAGATTGGGAAAGGCGCGTGGGAGCGGGTTCACAGCGGGGTCCTGACCCGCTGTGGAAAAAAAACATTCCCACCCGACCCGCGACCGATGGTGCCCGCTGACCCCCCGCAAAATCCCGGCCAAAGCTTTTTCTTGTTAATCATGCATTCTGGTAATGAGCAACATGACCATTTTATTATTAGGCTATTTTTACTCCTGGGCCTCAGTTAAATGGCGGGGAATAGGCTAGAAGCAACTTCCCCACTCAGGTAGGCTTCCCAACCCTCCCGCTTTCGGCGAGTTTACCAGAATGGCCGATTGGTCTCCCGAATGCTGCTGCTGTAAAAACAAATCATGAAATTGTCCGAAAACTTTAGTTAGAAGTTACTTACATCGATAATTTTTTTGTTGAATCATTGATATTTATTTGGTGTTTCTCATTAGTCAATATTGTAGAAACATCGTAGTTTTAATTTAAACATTTCTTATCCTTAAATATTTCTATTTTTTGTGTACTTTCTTTGATTTATTAATGATGTTATTCATCTAACTAAAAAACAAAAAGTCAAATATTTTATTCAGGGCTTAGTGATATTAAAACACTCAACTATTTTAGCAAGGCTTTTGACAAGGTCCCATGTGTTGATCAAAAAAGTAAAAGCCCAACAGAAAGTGGCAAGTTTGATCCAAAATTGTCTCAGTGGCAGGAAGCATAGGGTAATGGTCGATGGATGTTTTTGTGACTGGAAAGCTGTTTCCAGTGGGGGTTCCAGAGGGCTCAGTACTTATGTCCTTTGCTTATTGTGGTATATATCAATAATTTAGACTTCAATGTAGGGGGCTTGATTAAGAAGTTTGCAGATGACACAAACATTGGCCGTGTGGTTGATAGTGAGGAAGAAAGCTGTAGACTGCAGGAAGATATCAATGGACTGGTCAGGTGGACAGAAAAGTGGCAAATGGAATTCAATCCGGAGAAGTGCGAGGTAATGCATTTGGGGAGGGCTAACAAGGCAAGGGAATACACAATAAATGGTAGGACACTGAGAAGTGTAGAAGAACAGAGGGACCTTGGAGTGCATGTCCACAGATCCCTGAAGGCAGCAGGACAGGTAGATAAGGTGGTTGAGAAAGCATACGGGATACTTTCCTTTATTAGCCTTTATAGAATATAAGAGCAGAGAGGTTATATAAAACTGTATAAAACACTATTTCCGCCACAGCTACAGTACTGTGTACAGTTCAAGTCACCACATTACAGGAAGGATGTGATTGCACTCGAGAGGGTAGAGAGGAGATTTACGAGGATGTTGCCTGGACTGGAGAATTTTAGCTATGAGGAAAGATTGGATAGGCTGGGATTGTTTTCTTTGGAACAGAGGAGGCTGAGGGGAGATTTAATTGAGGTGTATAAAATTATGAGGGGCCTAAATAGAGTGGATAGGAAGCACCTATTTCCCTTAGCAGAGAGGTCAATAACCAGGGGGCATAGATTTAAAGTAATTGGTAGAAGGATTAGAAGGGAGTTGAGGAGAACTTTTTTCACCCAGAGGGTGGTGGGGGTCTGGAACGCACTGCCTGAAAGGGTGGTAGAGGCAGAAACCCTCATCGCATTTAAAAAGTACTTGGATATGCACTTGAAGTGCCGTAAACTGCAAGGCTACGGACCAAGAGCTGGAAAGTGGGATTAGGCTGGATAGTTTTTTCTCGACCGGTGCTGACATGATGGGCCGAATGGCCTCCTTCTGTGCCGTAAATTTCTATGATTCTATGAACTAAGGTAAATGCAGCAACATTTTCAAACATTGGGCAAATGTTACATAATCAAAATGTCATAGAGCAGTGTCACGTGATTGAATGCCATGTGATCAAATGTCGCATGATCAAATCTCCAGGAATATGTCAAACCAGAGTTGGCAACCCTACTCTCAGGCCTGAGTTAAAATTGCAGTCAGGTCCTGATTACACCATCAGAACCCAACATGCATATGTAAACAAGGACCCCGTCGTTTTAAGACAGGTGCCCTTCCCGCCTGCTCAGTGCTGTAAAGTGTTGTAAAGTGCTTTGGGACATCCTGAGGTCGTGAAAGGCGCTATAGAATTGCAAGTCTTTCTTTTCTTTCTGCTCAGGAGAGCAAGTTAAAATCGCCGACAGTGCGATCCTGGCGCTTTCTGGTGAGTAAGTAACTTAGGTGACTTGAACTGCCCACCCACCCATTTTCTGCCAGGGGTAGAGTCATAATTGCCCCTCTAGGATCTAGTTTGTGATACTATATTCTGCAGTTCTAGGAATGAATAATAGCCTTAATAATTGACTATGACATGTAAATATAGCTCCGATCAGTAACTGAGAGTGTATAACACATACTAACATCAGCACTTTAGGCTCTTACTTGTACACAGCTTCTTCTGTACAATTTTTCAGACAGTTCACACAGATGTCTGTTGGAAGCAATCAGTCAACCTTTGTCTGTCATGTTGCTAACTACTATTTTGTTTTACTGTAGGCTACATATGTCAGATAGTGGATCCAGTGGGATTTTTTGTTAAATAAATATTTTTGATCATCAAGTGGAGTTGGTGTTGGCGAATGGAACATTCTTCAATCCAACTTTAGGTTGCCAACACTTCCGTCAGATATAGCAAGGGTCAGAGACAAAATAAAGCTCATGGGCCTCAACCCTGATGTTTGAAGAGCATCCCTTGCAGCACCAGTATGAGGTTTTATGTTTCCACATCAGCCATCCATTTTAACAATTTGGCACCAGCTTGTGCTGAATTATGGACAAGTTTTCTGCTCCTAGGTCAATACACATGAGGATATTCTATTGAGGCGCTCAAAGTCACTTCACTCAATTATCTTACAGTTGGCAGAGAGAGGGAGCTTTGAATATCATCAATCTGCAATGAATTGGAACCCAGGCCTCAGGAAGCATTCTGCTCCACTGTGGCATCCAGTCCTCCTGTGATCTTAAGTTTGAATCCTTCCAATCGCTGCGTGCAGATTCTATTTAACACGAGTGGTACAATTCATCATTAAACCAAACATTACCACTAAAATATCTAACTAAGGGCTATGTTTTCCTCCATTGACTAATTTTAACAAAAAAATGGTCTGGATTATAAAGTGGGGAACACTGCTTCAGAGTCATGTCTGCTTTACAAGGTTACAACTTAATGGTTTATTCCAGCATTACAGTAAAGTAATACAGTTTCATATTAATGTTTAATTCTGGAGTTAACATCCAGTATTATATAATACATTAGGATTAATTATTGTGTAGGAAACCAGTGCATATTTTCACTAGCTGCCAAGTGGGTTCAGTATTCCAAGGACTTTTTTCCCATCAAATATTCTGACAGGAAAGAGCAGAGCAATTTGAGTGAGCTTACCGTGAGTGTTTTTTTTAATTAATAATGCTTATTAAGTTTTTGACTTTGTCAGCCCTTGTCAACAGTCTCATGCCATGCTAATGTGTTACATGTATGTGGGTGTGTACGGAACAATTCTCCTCCTACTCTTAGTGCAGCTACTTCACTGAGGGACATGATTTTATGTTTGCCATTAGCTCAACACTAATACCACACTTTGCTGGAAGCAGTGAGGCTTCACAGTGCTAATTAGCTATTTTAAATGACGTTCTTCTACATTGATGAACACCACTGTGTGAGTATTTACTCCTCGTGATCTGAATATTCTGGGCTCAGCTCACGACAGGATGGTTGAGCGCAGGAAATTTAAGTCCTGGATCATTTCCCAGTGGTATGAAAAATAATTTAAAATACCACTGCTGGAAAATTCCCTCGGGGGCATCTCCTGATCGGCCGCCATAACTTTGGTGGATCTCCCGCTGAAATTACGGGGATCACTGTAACTGGAATAAAAAGGCTTACATTTCTATAACGCCTTTCACACCACCAGACCTCCCAAAGCGCTTTACAGCCAATGAAATAATTTTTTTTTTGAAGTGTAGTCACTGTTGTAATGTAGGAAACGCTGCAGCCATTTTGCGCACAGCAAGGTCCCTCAAGCAGCAATGAGATAAATGACCAGATCATCTTTTTTTTAGTGATGTTGGTTGAGATATCTGCGCTCCTCTAATTCTGCCCTCTTGAGCAGCCCTGATTATAATCGCTCCACCATTGGTGACCGTGCCTTCTGCTGCCTAGGCCCTACGCTCTGGAATTCCCTGCCCAAACCTCTCCGCCTCGCTACCTCTCTTTCCTCCTTTAAGACGCTCCTTAAAACCTACCTCTTTGACCAAGCTTCTTGGTCACCTGCCCTAATGTATCCTTATGTGGCTCGGTGTCAAATTTTTTGTCTTAAAATACTCCTGTGCAGCGCCTTGGGACATTTTACTATGTTAAAGGCGCTATATAAATACAAGTTGTTGTTGTTGTTGTTGAGGGGTAGATATTGGCCAGGATACTGGGGATAACTCCCCTGCTCATCTTCGAAACAGTGCCATGGGATCTTTTACATCCACCTGAGAGAGTAGACAGGGCCTCGATTTAATTTCTCATCCAAAAGACAGCACCTCCAACAGTGCAGCACTCCCTCAGTACTACACTAGAGTGTCAGCCTAGATTTTTGTGCTCAAGTATCGAGTGGGATTTGAACCCACAACCCTCTGAGTGCTACCAACTGAGCCATTGGCTGACACTATAAATTTATGTGTGAAAAAGAGGAATATCAAAGGGTATGGGGACCGAGCAGGATAATGGCTCCTGGTAGGAAGGAGGAGGAGAGACAATATAAACTAAATGGTTCAATTTTAAAAGGGGTGCAGAACAGAGAGACCTGGGGGTGTACGTACACAAATCTCTCAAGGTGGCAGGACAAGTTGAGAAGGCTGTTAAAAAGGCATACAGGATCCTTGGATTTATAAATCGAAGAATCGAGTACAAAAGCAAGGAAGTTATTTACTAGAATGGTACCAGGGATGAAAGACTTCAATTATATGGAGAGACTAGAGATACTGGGTTTGTTCTCCTTAGAGTAGAGAAGGTTAAGGGGAGATTTGATAGAGGTGTTCAAAATCATGAACGATTTTGATAGAGTAAATAAGGAGAAACTGTTTCCAGTGGAAGATGGGTCAGTAACCAGAAGACACAGATTTAAGGTAATTGGCAAAAGAACCAGAGGTGAAATGCGGAAAAAAAATTTACGCAGCGAATTGTTATAATCTGGAATGCACTGTCTGAAAGGGTGGTAGATGCAGATTCAATGCTAACCTTCAAAAGGGAATTGGATAAATACTTGAAGGGGAAAAAATTGCAGGGCTAAGGGGAAAGAGTAGGGGAATGGGACTAATTCGATAACAAGTATAGACAAATAAAAGAGAGCTGGCACAAATTTTTTAAGGGCAAATCGTGTTTGACTAACTTGATTGAGTTTTTTGATGAGGTAACAGAGAGGGTGGATGAGGCAGTGCGGTTAAAAGTATCACATATTAGGCGTGTAAAATTGAAGCCCATGGGACAAAATGGGCAATGGCAGCATGGAAACAAAATAGTCGAAGGGACAGAAAACAGAGCGTTGTAGTGAATGGCTGTTTTTTGGACTGCAGGGAATTCGGACTGCAGTGGAGTGCCAGTACAGCTACTGCACTAGTATCTAACCGACAAAGTGGAAAATTGCCCAGGTATGTCCTGTCCACAAAAAGCAGGACAAATCCAATCCGGGCAATTACTGCCACATCAGCTTACCCTCAATTATCAGCAAAGTGATGGAAGGTGTCGTCAACAGTGCTATCAAGCGGTACTTACTCATCAATAACCTACTAACTGATGCCCAGTTTGGGTTCTGCCAGGCTCCACATGGACAAAAGATCTGAATTCCAGAGGTGAAGTGAGAGTATTGTCTTCGATCCTCACCACAAACTCTGTTCCCGAGCCACCGACTCCATCCCTCTCCCCGGCAACTGTCTGAGGCTGAACCAGACTGTTCACAACCTTGGTGTCATATTTGACCCCAAAATGAGCTTCCGACCACATATCCGCACCATCACTAAGACCACATCCATAACATCACCCGACTCGGCCCCTGCCTCAGTTCATCTGAAGTTGAAACCATCATCCACGCCTTTGTTACCTTTAGGCTTGACTATTCCAACGCACTCCTGGCTGGCCTCGCACATTCTATCCTCCGTAAACTTGAGGTCATCTAAAACTCTGTCCGTGTTCCAACTCGCACCAAGTCCCGTTCACCCATCACCCCTCTGCTCGCTGACCTACATTGGCTCCTGGTTAAGCAATGCCTCGATTTTAAAATTCGCATCCTTGTTTTCAAATCCCTCCATGGACTCGCCCCTCCCTCTCTCTCTCCAGCACCACAACCCTACGAGATATCTGCACTCCTCTAATTCTCGTCTCTTGAGCATCCCTCATTTTAATTGCTCAACCATTGGTGGCCGTGCCTTCAGCTGCCAAGGCCCTCAGCTCTGGAATTCCCTCCCTAAACCTCTGTGCCTCTCTATAGCTCTTTCCTCCTTTAAGACGCTCCTTAACCAAGCTTTTGGTCATCTGGGAGGGAGAATTCGTAAGAGGTAATTTTGGAAGGCTGTTCTCCCTGCCTGGAGTCTCAGTACATGGGAGCAGGGTCGGAGACAAGACTGATTGTACAACCTGCGCTCATGCCCAGTGAGACTGCACCCCAGCTGCCGAGCCTGGTCATGTGACCCTGTAACACCTCGAGTGGGTGGGGCTTGGGCTGCTCTGTGACATAGTTCCTGGCTGCTGTTGTGATTGGCTGCTGACTCCTTTGTGATGTCACCTGGAGACAGGTTTCTGTCATTGGTTACACACCATCAGTGGGAGTTACTGTGGGAGGAGCTGGAGTTGGCAGCTGACACTGAGTGAGTCTGGTCCCTATAAACAGGGCAAAGGAAAGGAAAGAACAATTTAAAAGTAAAGTAAGTAATTCAACCAAATGTCATTAATTGCAAATATATTGAAATTAAATAAAGGGCCAGGATTTGCTGGAGCAGAGGATCTTGCGACATGGTTAGTTAAACTTTCTCCCGCACCCTTCAGCTCAAAAATTGTTTGCCCTGTAAGTTGTCTCAGCTCATCTGCTGCTGAAACCCTCATCCATGCCTTTGTTACCTCTAGATTTTACTATTCCAACGCTCTCCTGGCCGGCCTCCCACATTCTACCCTCCGTAAACTTGAAGTTATCCAAAACTCTGCTGCCTGTATCCCATCTTGCGCCAAGTCCCATTCACCCCTGTGCTCGCTGACCTACGTTGGCTCCCGGTTAAGCAACGCCTGGATTTTAAAATTCTCATCCTTGTTTTCAAATCTCTCCATGGCCTCGCCCCTCCCTATCTCTGTAATCTCTTCCAATCACTACAACCCTCTGAGATATCTGCGCATCTCCAATTCTGGCCTCTTGAGCATACCCGATTTTCATCGCTCCACCATTGGCGGCCGTGCCTTCAGCTGCCTAGACTCTAACCTCTGGAATTCCCTCCCTAAACCTCTCCGCCTCGCTACCTCTCTTTCTTGCTTCATGGCGCTCCTTAAAACCCACCTCTTTGACCTCTGCCCTAATATCTCCTTATGTGGTTCAGTGTCAAATTTTTTTCAGAACGCTCCTGTGAAGCGTTTGGGATGTTTTACTACATTAAAGGCGCTATATAAGTACAAGTTGTTGTTGTTGTTGTTGAGATAGTGCAAAACCGGCGATGTCAGCTCGGCAACCCATTAAGCATCTCCCCCGACTGAAGTCAATAGAATGGAAAATCAGGCGAGGAGGTTAAAGCCCGCCTGAATCAATATTGCAAGTTTTACACTATCAACAAAAGCAAAATTGCGCCGAGTGGTTCAATGCATCACATCCTATGGTGTTGATCCATACACACCAGGCAGGTCCAAAGTTTGATCCCTGAACTGTGCTCATTTAGTGTAACGTGGGCTTAGAAAGGGTATCAGCCTTGATTCAGTAACAGCACTCGTGCCTGAGTCAGATGATTGTGGGTTCAAGCCTCACTCCAAAGACTTCAGCACGAGACCTAGCCTGATATTGAGGGGCTGCTGCACTGTTAGAGGTTCTGTATTTTAGATGAGATGTTATAACCAAGGTCCCATTTTCCCTCTCAGGCAGATGTAATAGATCCCATGGGATTATTCGTGGAAGAATGCTCCCAGTGTCCTGGCCAACAATTGTTAGCAAAATTAAAGTCCATTGGATTAAAAGCAGTGGCTGCGTGGAAACGACATTGGCTAAGGGCAGAAAGCAGAGAGACGGGAGGGAAGTATACAGTGGTGTTCCCCAGGGGTTGGTATTGGGACCACTGCTCCTTTTTATATATATTAATGAGCTGGACTTGGGTATACAGAACATAATTTGAAAGTTAGCAGATGACGCAAAACTCGGAAATGTAGTAAACAATGTGGAGGATAGTAACATACTTCAGGAAGACATAGACAGACTGATAAATAACTCTTTGGCTCGGTACTGAATTCTTAGGGGGAAAAATTCGGTTGCTTTGCGCCTCATTAGCGCCCTAAGAGGGCGCTAATGGGGCACAAAGCAACTAGCACCCAGGCGCAGCGATGTTTGCGCCACTCGCGAAATTGACCAGACATTTTGCGGCTCTAAACACTAGCGCCAGATCTGCATGCGCCCACAGATCGCGACGTCAGTCGCGCATGCAACGCCCCGGTAGCCCCCCCGGACCAGATATTGAGTGGTGCCCCCCTGCCTTTCCGCCTGCCGCTAGCAACAACAGGTTAAGGGGAGCGTTTTGCAGTCGGGAAGTTGATTGGGGGAGCGCTATTTAAAAGCAACCGCTTCCTGCCTTTTTTTGTCGGTGACGTTTTTGCACCACGCATTCTGAGAGAGAGAGAGAGAGAGACTGCTGGAGAGATTCAATGCTGTGTGAAGGAGTTTTGGGTACTGAGCAGCACTTTGCAGGTTCATTATGATTTGACCTTCCTTGCATCGATTTAGAAGAGAATATGGGGGCTGCAGTCTGAGCTCTTTCCCTGGGCCTCTCCATTGTTCTTCCCAGCAGATTTGATGTACAGGTCTCTCCAGGCCGAGATTCAAGGCTGCAATGAGCAGGGTGTGGATGGAGAGCAAGATCGACCCTCCCCTTTAAGAACTGGCTGGGGCCATTGTGTCTGTGTTCCATTGCTGACTGACATCACATGAGCTTCGCCAGCACTCTGAGGTAACGCCTCGCTCCTCGGTGTTAGCGCCTTAAGAGAGGTGTGTAGCGCCTGATTTAGTGCTCAAATCACCTCCAGGGGCAATAGAAGCCAAGTTTGCAGTCGGAGGCGATAATTAGCGCCAGGCGCTAAACTTTGCGCCTGGCCGATAATTGCACCCCAAACGGGGCGATACCGAATTTCTCCCCCTTAGTGTTATAAGTTAGATTGTTAGCATCTATACCACATATTATTATGGTGTTGGACTAAGAAGGTTACTAATTTCTCACTCAGTGGGGGTATTTTGACTTGACTTGACTTTCTGCGCCATCACTAAGACCGCCTATTTCCACCTCTGTAACATTGTCCAACTCCACCGCTGCCTCAGCTCATCTGCTACTGAAACCCTCATCCATGCTTTTGTTACCTCGAGACTTGACTATTCCAACACACTCCTGGCCGGCCCCCCACGTTCTACCCTCTGTAAACTTGATGGGCAGTAGCAGAAATAGGCAGCCACATGACCAATGAAATTTAACACAGAGAAGTGTGAAGTGATTAATTTTGATAAGAATGAAGAGAGGCAATATAAACTAAATGTTACAATTTTAAAGGGGGTGCAGGAACAGAGAGGCCTTGGGGTGTATGTACACAAATCTTTGAAGGTGGCAGGACAAGTTGAGAAAGCTGCTAATAAAGCATACGGGGTCCTTGGCTTTATTAATAGAGGTGTAGAATACAAAAGCAAGGAAGTTATTTACTAGAATGGTACCAGGGATGAAAGACTTAACTTACGTGGAGAGACTAGAGAAACTGGGGTTGTTCTCCTTGGAGCAGATTTGAGGTGTTCGAAATCATGAATGGTTTTGATAGAGTAAATAAGGAGAAACTGTTTCCAGTGGTAGAAGGGTCGGTAACCAGAGGACACAGATTTAAGGTAATTGGCAAAAGAACCAGAGGTGACATGGGGAAAACATTTTTTACCCAACGAGTTGTTATGCTCTGGAATGCACTGCCTGAAAGGGTGGTGAAAGCAGATTGAATAGCAACCTTCAAAAGGAAATCGGATAAATACTTGAAGGGGAAAAATTTGCAGGGCTATGGGGAAAGGGCAGGAAAGTGGGACTAATTCGATAACTCTTCCAAAGAGCCGGCACAGACATGATGGGCTGAATGGCCTCTTTCTGTGCTGTATCATTCTATGAGACGTCCTGAGATCATGATATAAATGTAAGTTCTTCTTAAAATGGATATAAACTTGCAGCATAACTACAATCCTGGAAATGCATTTTAAAAATAGACAAGCTATTTTTTTGGGGTGTGCTGCCCCTTTAAGGAGCTGCGTGGCTCATTCAAAATACCGTGCATGTGCGGTTTTTCCCATTTGTCAGCCGGCTGCGCAGGAGCTCCAGAGTGCCGCGCAGCCACGCAGCTTAAAGGGAACATTGCTCTCAACTCTCTCCAAGGCCTTGACATCCTTCCTAAAATGTGGTGCCAAGAATTGTACGCAATACTCCAGCTGAGGTCTAACCAGTGATTTGTAAAAGTTTAGCATGACTTCCTTGTTTTCGTATTCAGTGCCCCTATTTACACTTTCTTATCCACCTGATAACTTGGTTCTAAGCAAAGTCAGCTTATAAGAACAAAGCCACTGAAGATTCAATATCCAATTCTTACATAATTCATTTTCATATACCACCCCTGGATGTAAATTGTTACGAAACCAATTACCATTAGGCTGTCTTGTTAATATACATGCTCGCATTTGTATTCACTGCATCAATAGCTTTATGCAGGAGCCTATGGGGATGAAATTCGATTAAGCTCAAAAACAGGTGCTAGGAGCGCCCGTTCAAAGTGGTGCAGGCAGCACACAAAATTCGTGCTGCCTGCTCATTTACACGATTGGAGTGCTGATTTCAGCGCTGAACGCGCTGCTGCTTGGCTTATAGCTCAACAGGGGGCCAATATCGGGTGCAGTCTACTGGCTAATAACATTTTGCCTAGGCTCTCTGCACTACTTAAGGAGGATGCACTTTATTGCAGAAGCACCTCATTGTCACTCTGAAGCTCAACAGGCAAGAGAGAGGGCAAGGAGGTTTTCTGATGCAGCACTGGAGGCCTTGGTCCTGCGGGTGCACACAAGACAGCAAGTCCTCTACCCGCAGGTGGGCAGGAGGACTTCCAAGCAGCACGCCAGAAGGCAGTGGGAGGAGATAGCAGAAGCCGTCAGTGCCACATGTGTTGCCCCCAGGACCTGAATCCTATGCTGCAAAAGGTTTAATGACCTTACACAAGTGGTCATGGTCAGTGAAAGCATCTTCAAATGCCATATCCCACCAACTGCACCACTAGCCTCACACACTGCTCAATGCACCACACCCCCATCACTCACCTACAAACAATCTCAATCAATCACGACTCATACCTCACAATACAAAAGCAAAATACTGTGGATGCTGGAAGTCTGAACTATAAACAGAAAATGCTGGAAATACTCAGCAGGTCAGGCAGCATCTGTGGAGAGAGAATCAGAGTTAACGTTTCAGGTCGATGACCTTTCATCAGAACTTGTGAATGCGACAGTACCTCTTTGAAAATAAGATTAAAATTAAGATTAACGCTAAGTATTGAAATTAACTTCCACGTCCTTCGGTTTATTGTTTTGTGGGTATGGAATATTTTTGTTCAAAGGGGCAATTTCTTCATAGAAATGCTTTTATGAATTTAGTTTTACATGTGATGGCATCACATTGAAACACATCGTAATACCACTTGTGAATGATATAATGATAATGACACACTGCCGCAGCTGGTTGTCGTCTCCAGACATCAGCAAGAGATATGCTAAATGCTTTATTATGAAGAAAGTGCCTCTTTAAGCACTGAATACAGGTGACATTGTTCTAATTGACTGGTAAGAGTTACTAAGTGTGATAATGTGAAGGAAATGAATTAACATGCATAGTTGAAGTGCCAAGCTCACTGAAGCACCATGGGTTATTAACTGTGCCTGCCAGCACTAATTTTGCACTCCCACTGTACTCATTATGTATAATTGTGATTCTGTCTTTAAATTTGAGGCAAGACAGACAATGTTATTACTGTTATTTCTACCCACTAATGTATTCACCTGCAGACTTGTTTTCTTGTTAATTAAAACCGATTATGTACTTAACAATGCATAGTAATTAATCTGCTAATTATACTTATACATACATACATTCTTCCAAATTCCCTTCCATGGTTTTCTTCTTGAGTGGGTATAGATGGTGTCGGGCAGATGAAAGTGGTTTTAATGGGCTCTGCACATGGTCCGTATTGACTGAGAAAACTAGATGAGCTGAATGCAATTTTACCTTAACATATGTTGTGCTAGAAGTGCCAACAAGTCCATTTCTTCTGAATCATGAGTGAAACTTTCAAGCACCTATTCTATGAGACTTCATTGCACATGTTACAATCCGATCCTGCAACTAATATATGAGCATCCCAAGTATTACCAGTTCTCTTTTCTCCCATCATTGGCATCCATCACATTAGCAGCACTACTAGATGTGACAAAATTCCCCCCTCCCCGCCCCCCCAAATGGGCAGGAAACGGTCGGCCGAGGGGTTACAATCGCAGAAATGCCAATTATACACCCGACGAGAATCAGTGTCAACAAGTCTTCTGCTGCAGATTGGTGGGAGGCTTATGAATAAATGCAAATCGGGATCCTATGATGCAATTTAGCCCTGATGTGATTTTAACACGTGCAGCATGTGTGTCACACAGGTCAACATTATTTACATCATGGCCCCTTTAGTTTCAGCACACTGATCAGTCAGCACCCAATCCCATCAGAGTTCCCCTAGCAACCTTAAAATCGCAGAAATGCCGATTCCACCCCCAACCCGCCGCCAATGATCACTTCATTGCGGGCTGTGATTCTGTGATCACTGTTGGCTTTGGGTTGTATTTTGGAAAGTCTTTGGAAAAAACTAGGAGAAGCTGATGATGGGTGCTGCTCTAGTTTTACTCTATTGGAGTGAAGAGGAGCACCAGCAGCAAGGGTGTACTGAGGAGGGAGTTGTAGGTGGGCAGGAGAAGGCAGCAACAGAGGGGGCATGCTCATTGAAGGCCTTACCCACCTCACAGGGGACCTCTGCAGCCTCCTCACGGAAGACCACCTGTCTGCTGGACCGGACAACAATGTCATGCTAGTGGCAGTGAAAGTGACCACCGGTCTCAACTTTTATGCTTCTGAAGTCTTCCATGCTGCTACAAAGGACAGATCGAGGGTGTTGCAGTCAGCCACCCACAAATGCATCAGGCAGGTGACCAATGCGTTATTTGCAATGCCATCTCCTTTCTAACTGTTAACATCAGTTAGACAGAGAGCGCAATGGGGTTTGCAGCTTTGACTGGCAAGTGCAGGGTGCCACAGACTGCACACTCGTAGCTATCAGGGCACCCTCCAACCAGCCGGGAGCCATTGTTAACCGTGATCCATCAACGTGATAAAATTGAAGTCAATGGGAGTCAGGGGGAAAACTCTCCACTGGCTGGAGTCATAATTAGCACAAAGGAAGATGGTTATGGTTGTTGGACATCAATCACCTCAGGCCCAGGACATCACTGCAGGAGTTCCTCAGGGCAGTGTCCTAGGCCCAACCATCTTCAGCTGCTTTATCAATGACCTTCCCTCCATCATAAGGTCAGAAGTGGGGATCTTCGTTGATGATTGCACAGTGTTCAGTTCCATTCGCAACTCTCCAGATAATGAAGCAGTCCATGCCCGCATGCAGCAAGACCTGGACAACATTCAGGCTTGGGCTGATAAGTGGCAAGTAACATTCACACCACACAAGTGCGAGGCAATGACTATCTCCAACAAGAGAGAGTCTAACCACCGCCCATTGACATTCAACGGCATTACCATCACTGAATCCCCACCATCAACATCCTGGGGGGTCATCATTGACCAGAAACTCAATTGGACCAGCCACATAAATACTGTGGCTACAAGAGCAGTTCAGAGGCTGGGTATTCTGTGGCGAGTTTCTCACCTCCTGACTCCCCAAAGCCTTTCCACCATCTACAAAGCGCAAGTCAGGATGAGTGCAGCTCCAACAACACTCAAGAAGCTCAAACCATCCAGGACAAAGAAGCCTGCTTGATCGGCACCCCATCCACCACCTTAAACATTCACTCCCTCCACCACCGGCGTACCGTGGCTGCCGTGTGTACCATCTGCAAGATGTACTGCAGCAACTCGCCAAGGCTTCTTCAACAGCACCTCCCAAACCCGCAATTTCTTCCACCTAGAAGGACAAGGGCAGCAGGTGCATGGGAACACCATCACCTGCAAGTTCCCCTCCAAGTCACACACCATCCTGACTTAGAAATATATCGCTGTTCCTTCATTGTCACTTGGTCAAAATCCTGGAACTCCCTCCCTAACAGCACTGTAGGAGTACCTTCACCACACGGACTGCAGCAGTTCAAGAAGGCGGCTTACCACTACCTTCTCAAGGGCAATTAGGGATGGGCAATAAATGCTGGTCTTGCCAGCGACGCCCACATCCCAGGAACAAATTTAAAAAACGTGCAATTTATGTGCAACCACAAGACGATGTTCATGCAGGTACGTGCCCGACACCCAAGGAGCTGCAATGATGTCTTCATCTTAGCCAGTCCAATATCTCCCCCATCCATGTTTCAACCTGGCACCTGTGTTAGAGAATGGCTGCTTGGGGACAAGGCATACCCCCTTCTACAATAGCTGATGATACCTCTTCAGAACCCCACCACTCCACAGCAGAACAGGTACAACATCACCACAAGGTGCATTATAGAGCAGGCCACTGGGATGCTCAAGTTGAAGTTCAGTTGCCTTGACTGGTCTGGAGGCTCCCTGCAGTACTCACCAGGCAGAGTCCAGAATAATAGTGGAATTCTGCGTTCTACAATACATCGCTCAACAAAGAGGACTGGAGGTGCAGGAGGAAGAAGACCTGCAGGACTCATCATCTGATGAGGAAGAGGATGGTGAGGAGGAAGCTGGAGGACATGGCGCACGGCGTGTGGATCACCTTGCGGCCCGAGATGCAAGGGATGCTCTCATAGCCCAGTGCTTCACCTGGACATCTGTTACTTCTGCCGCTCTTATGTGACCAGACCCTTTTCCACTAACAGTCCTGCAATCTTCACTCCATTGCTTTACAATTCTCCAACTTGTCATCTTGAAAACATTGAACCGATTTCCACACCCATGACATAATGAAAAAGCAGACACAGAAATAGTGTTGAAAACAAAGGGCACACAACAGTGACAGAAGTAAGAAAGGTTTTAATGTACACCAGAAAGCAAATATTAACAAATCAAGTAGTGCAACACCCAAGTGTGAATCCTAAGTGCTCTTTTTAGCCGATGTCTTCCTAAGTCTACCACTTCTATGAGGTGCTAAACCAGTGGATTGAGCAGAGCTGATGGCTGTCTGCTGTGCATCTTCCTGGGACTGCTGAGATGTTTGCGGCCGATGACCTCTGAGTGCTGGAGCCCATGAGGGCCCTGCTATTGACTGCTGCTCCTGGACTCATGCTGGGGCAGCTGGAGTTCAGACACTCTGTTGGATATTGGTTGGGGGCTGCCATTGGATGAGACGTACTGATGTCCTGAGGGGTCTGCACTTACTGCTCCTGTTCCGCCAACCCTGCTCCCTTGGGGCAATGACACATCTGTTCTGCTGGTCTGCGGGAGAGCAGACTGAAGGAGATGAGTGATGCCTTGGAAGTCCCAATCTACTCTGTTCTCCAATTTCTCTGAGGTGGAGCAGATGTTGGAGCCCAGAATCTGTATAGCAGCCGTCTGAGCCTCTAGTAAGGCTGTAAAGGCTGGTAACATACACTCCTGCTGTGAGGGCCCAGTTGCAGTGTCCCTGGAGGTGGCCACAGGCTCTGGGGTAGACATCAGAGTGTGAAACCCCTGCGAGAGTATCCCACAGATGGGAGAAGTGGACTCCTCCATCCTTCCTGTCAGGAGTCCACTAAAGATTCAGTTAGTCACTCACACTGGACCAAAGTCGCTATAACACCCTCCGCCCACTCCTTGCACATCATAAAACACCCATGTGCTCGTGTGTTTTGATTGTTCCAGCCACTTCCTTGGTTAGCATATTCATGAAGGAAAAGGAGTCGTGTCTGTGCTTCTTATCCTGTTTAATCCAGAGTGTGTAATACAAATTCCTTTTAAAAGTCTTGTTGGTTCCTCATGTTATGCTGGGATACGAAGTTTGGTCAGTTTCTTATGATTGGTCAATATCACAAAACTGCCCTTACAGTACAGCCGTTTGACCCTTTAATGTTGGTATCATGCGTTCTTGCTGCAGGAACTGGCTACAGGAATCCACCCCCAAGTGGCTGATGTACTGACTCCTCAGGGAATCAGCCACTTTTAAACCAACCTCTCCTGTTCTTGCTGAGCCAAGACCTCACGCATCAACTTTTGTTGTCTCTTCTTCCGCTGTCTTTTCTCCGCCATCGCCAGACCTAGCAAGTAGATCACAATGATCAATTGGATTATGACCAATACATGAGACACGATTCTTATCCAAGGATTTATCTCGACTGTAGTTTCCCAATTCCACAATTGTTTCCACCTTGGGATAATTTCAATGTTTTGTATGTCTTTCCCCACTTCACATTATCTTTGTTTTAAGTTCCATAATACATGCTGGGTTACATCAAGATCATTCAGTAATTTAGTTATTTTGGCCTGAACTTCGGGTTCAAGTAAATCTATATCATAGCCAAATTTACTAATGAATTCTTTCATGTTTGAATTCGAGAGTGGGTCTGATACATCGATAGCAGTTTCCTTTCCTAGGTGTAAGGGTTGTAGGATCCTAGGTTCCTATCAGTCCAACATGAGCAGGCTCAATACAAAAGGTTGGTTGTATAACCGGGCATGTCGAATTATTTCCATAAATAAAAGATTTTACAGTACCGGTTACACAATACATTCCATTTCCTCTATAAGCAGAGTTAACAACTCCATGTCTTCCTGATGTAGATTGCATGGTACAATTTGCCCTCTTCCCAGAGAATCCACATGCTGATCCTTCATGGTCATGTAGTCTATAGGGACAAATTACTGTCTCTCTCACTTGCTGACATCCCACCAGGTCTGTGAGAATCCACCTGTCTGCTCCACTTGTGGAGGCGTTATAGGCTACCAGGTTTCACCAGGAAGGAGTGTTTGGGGCCCTGGACAGTGGGAAGGGAGGAGGTAAAAGGGCGTGTGTTGCATCTCCTGTGCTTGCACGTGAAGGTGCCAAGGCGAAAGGGCAGGGGTGTTGGGGGGTGATAGTGGAGTGGACCAGGGTGTCGCGGAGGGAAGCTGTCCCATTCGCTGTGCTCTGCACAACATTGTGCAACAGCGTGGCTTGGACCTGCAGGAGGAATAAGGCAAAGAGCTCAGATTTGGAGGGGGCAGAGGAAGAAGAGGAGGAGGAGGTTGATGAGGGCAATTTGAGGAATGTGTTGCCCGTGCCATTTGAAGGTGTGTGCTGAGAATCTGGGGAGCTGACTGAGGTGTTGTCGGATTGCATGAGGATGAGGATGACTGGCAGTGGTGGATGGAGCAAGGGGGAGCTGCTGATGTGCATTAAAACAGAATGATGTGTGCTGATGAAAGTGAAGTGGGTGTGAGGAGTGCTATGAATGGCGCATGCTTGACAAGACAGTGTGAGAGAATGTAGGTAAATCTGTGACTTTGCTCACCTTTCCTGACCTGGTTAGGTCATTGAAATGCTTCCTGTGCTGGATCCAGGTCCTCAAGGTCATGCTGCTGCTGCTCACCTCATGGGCCACCTCCAGCCATGCCTTCTTTGTGGTGGCAGTAGGTTACTTTTTCCCATTGCTGAGAAAGAATATCTTCTTCCTGGTTCATCGAAATTTTTTCTCTCAATCTCCAGATGCGCTCCTCCATTGCGTCTGTGAACTGGGTCTTTAAATAGTCAAGATGAAATCGCGTCATACGGGTCCGCGTCACGCCCTCTCACCCGCAGTGGAGACGCGAAACTCGAAAGTAAAATGATAATGAGGCATCCCCATTAAAATCTTACATTTCCACACGTCCCGCAATGTTGCGCCTACGTCGCCCGCAATCAACAACCGCCCCCCCCGCCATTCCGTTCCCATCCTTGCGTTAATGTTGGGGCCCATGGCTTCGGTCTTGCCAATATTTAATTGGAATAAATTTCTGCTCATCCAATACTAGGTATCGGACAAGCAGGAGGAAGTTATGCTTCAGTTGTACAGAGCCTTGGTTAGACCCCATCTGGAGTACTGCGTTCAGTTCTGGGCACTGCACCTCAGGAAGGATGTATTGGCCTTGGAGGGGGGGGGCAGCACAGATTAAACAGAATAATACAGGGGCTTAGAGGGTTAAATTATGAGGACAGGTTGCATAAACTTGGCTTGTATTCCCTTGAGTATAGGAGATTGAGAGTGCTCTGACTGGGATGTTTAAAATGTTTAAAGGATTTGATAGGGTAGGTACGAAGAAATTATTTCCTCTGGTGGGGAACCTTAAAATTATAGCTGGGCTAGTTAGGAGGGAAATCCGGAACCCATTTTTCACAAAGGGTAGTAGAAATCAGGAATTCTCTCCCTCAAAAGACTATTGATGCTGGGACAATTGGAGCTTTCAAGACTGAGGTCGATAATTTTTTTGTTAGGTAAGGGTATGGAGCTAAGGCAGATAATTGGAGTTGAGCTCCAGATCAGCCATGATCTAATTGAATGGCGGAACATGCTCGAGGGGCTGAATAGCCTACTCCTGTTTCTAATGTCCTTCAGTTACTGTGTGATCAGTGGGAAGTAAATGTCATGGCCAGCACTTGCCTACCAATCGCAATATAGTGTAGACTTTCCAATTGGTTCCAAATAAGGTTAACACATTGATTCGTAAGACTTGGAGTTATTAGAACAAGAGAATAAGAGTTAGGAGCAGGAGTAGGCCCTATGGCCCCTCGAGCCTGCTCCGCCATTCAGTAAGATCATGGCTGATCTTCAACCTCAACTCCACTTTCCTGCACTATCCCCATATCCCTTGATTCCCCTAGAGTCCAAAAATCTATCTATCTCAGCCTTGAATATAGACAATGATTCAGCATCCGCAGCCCTTTGAGGTAGAGAATTCCAAAGATTCATAACCCTCTGGGTGAAGAAATTAGGGCTAAGATGGCTGAAGAATTGGTCTGTAGCCATCTTACTCATCTTTTTCCTCTCGTCATTTGCACTCTTATAATGGAAACTTCCCTGCCAGATCAGGTGTCATCAAAGGTCACATAGGTAGAAATTTCTATTTTAATCCACATTTGTCGAGTTGCCTCATGACAAGTAAAGGGCAATGAATGTCCATTGCAGAATCCATTGTACTGAAATCCAAAAGTCTCACAAATATATCAAGCTCCATAAATCTATTGCAGCCTGCTTTTGGAAAATAATAGAGAGGTCGCTTACTATAGACAAGGTGACTGGTTGTTAAATCAGCATGCTTGCTCAAAGAAAGAACTCTGGGCTTTCGGGGCAAAATACATCAAGGGGTAGAAATTCGTCTCAGGGGGTGGCACAAAACGGACGGTATTGTTTCAGCCGCCCGTTAGACGCAGTGCCTGATATTTCATTCCACTGACTGCAATGGAGCTGGCTATCAGACGCTACGTATAACGGGAGGCTGATCCGATACCGCCCGCTTTGCACCACCGCCCAAGTCAAGTTTCTACTCCCAAGAGTTCCGGTGGATCATGAGCTTCAAACTAAGTGTCAGCTCTCGGATTTGACTCTCCTGAACTGCAGTGATATTAGCAACCAAACACAGTGCTTACCCAGTACTTCTGAAGAACAGACAGTAGCTTTACCATGGAGGGAATTCTAATTGGTTACACTATACCACTTGCTCCCTAGTTGCTTTGATAATACGCCAGATGAATCAAAGATGCACATTAAGGACACTGGCTGAACCTAAATCTACTTCCAGAGGTGGGGGAGCCCACCCAAGAACTGAGGAGCTCACCTCAGTATTAGAACTAAGACATTTATCCAAATGCCTAAGATATTTAACATTTACATTCCAGAATCTGTCCCTGGGCTGGTAGGATATCTTGTTGAACAAACTAAATGATGTGTCATGATTACAACAGTGATTACACTTCAAAAGTACTTAATTGGCTGTAAAGCGCTTTGAGACGTCCAGTGGTCGTGAAAGGCGCTATATACATGCGAGTCTTTCTTTCTTTCTTTCTAAGACTTTGTTTGGCTGTCATTGCCAGAGCAGCTATAGGAAAGACAGAAAATAATTAGTCCAAACTAGCATGACAGCTGTCTACAAGGTTTAAGAGTAGCCCCATCATATTTTAGAGCCCTCTTTACCAACTCCTAAAAAGAGTTACTTTTCTGAACTACACTAGAAAACAGGAGAAGAAATGCAATCAAATTCTTGTATGATTCTTGATATGGAGTTCTATGTGGGGTTTTCCTCCACTATCCACCCCAAATCGAGCAGTATAGTGATGGACAATCGATCCCTAACCAACTGCCACATTCCTGGCTTGACCTCTATTTCCCTACATCCGCAGTAACATAACCACTATGCTACCATACCCCTGGTTACATCCTCAAAAAACTCTAATAGATTTGTCAAACACAATTTCCCTTTCATAAAACCATGTTGACTCTGCCAAATCATATTGTGATTATGTAAGTGCCCTGTTACCACATCCCTAATAATAGATTCTAGCATTTGTCCTACTACTGATGTCAGGCTAACTGGTCTATAGTTCCCTGTTTTCTCTCTCCCTCCTTTCTTGAATAGCGGGGTTGCGTTTGCTACCTTCCAATCTGTGGGGACCGTTCTAAAATCTACGGAATTCTGGAAGATCAAAACCAATGCATCCACTATCTCTGTAGCCACCTCTTTTAAAACCCCAGGATGTAGGCCATCATGTCCAGGGAATTTGTCAGCTTTTAGTCCCATTAATTTCTCCAGTACTTTTTCTTTATGAATATTGATTACTTTAAATTCCTCACTTTCATTAGACCCTTGGTTCCCTACTATTTCCGGTATGTTCTTTGTGTCTTCTTCTCTGAAGACAGATACATAATATTTGTCTCTGCCATTTCCTTATTCCCCATTATAATTTCTCCTGTCTCTGCTTGTAAGGGACCCACGTTTACTTTCGATAATCTCTTCCAAGCCCCAACAATCTGTTTTTATATCTCTTGTTAGTTTACTCTCATTCTATTTTCTCCCTCTTTATCAATTTCTTGGTCATCCTTTGCTGATTTTTAAAACTCTCACAATCCTCAGGTTTACTACTCTATTTGGCAGCATTGTAAGCTTTTTCTTTTAATCCAGTACTATCCTTAACTTCTCTAGTTAGCCATGATTGTACCACTTTTCCAGTGGAGTTTTTATTCCTCAAGGGAATGTATATTCATTGAGAATTCTGAATTATTTCTTTAAATGTTTGCTATTGCTTATCTATCATCGTATCGTTTAATCTAAATTCCCAATCTATCTTAGCCATTATACCTCCGTAATTGGCTTTGTTTAAATTTAGGACCCCAGTTTCTGATTTAAACACATCACTCTCAAACTCAATATGAAATGCTATCATATTATGATCACTCTTCCCCAGAGGATCCTTTACTATAAGATTACTAACTAACCCTGTTTCATAACACTATACTCGATCTAAAATAGCTGGTTCCCTAGTTGGTTCATCTACATATTGTTCTAGAAAACTGTTTCAAATGCATTCCATGAACTTGTCCCCCAAGCTACCTTTGCTAATTTGGTTTGCCCAGTCTATGTGAAGATTAAAGTCCCCATGATTATTGCATTACCCTTGTTACATGCTCCTCTAATTTCCTGATTTATACTCTGTCCAAAACCATGATTACTGTTAAACTACCCACAAGTTTTTCTGCCCTTTGTTATTTCTTAGCTCCACCTATACTGATTCTACATCCTGATTTTCTGGGCTAAGATCCTTTCTCACTGCTGCCTTTATCTCATCCTTTATTAGCAAAAGTCAAGTTCCCTGGAATATTTAGTTCCCAACCTTGGTCACCCTGCATCACCTGCAACCACGTCTCAGTAATGGCTACTAGATCAAACCCATTGATATCTATTTGTGCCATTAATTCATCTATCTTGTTAAAAATGTTTAATGCATTCAGATATCCTTTTATTCTTTTCTCCCTCATGTGCTTATCTAGCTTCCCCTTAACTGCATCCATGCTATTTGCCTCAACTACTCCTTGTGGTAGTGAGCTCCACATTCTAACCACTCTTTGGAAAAAGAAGTTTCTCCTGAATTCCCTATTGGATTTATTAGTGGCTACCTTATATTTATGACCTCTAGTTTTGACTCCCCACAAGTGGAAACATTTTATCTACATCGACTCTATCAAGCCCTTTCATTATCCTGAAGACCTCTATCAGGTCACCCCTCAGCCTTCTCTTTTCTAGAGAAAAGAGCCCCAGCTTGTTCAGCCTTTCCTCTCAGTTCTGGCATCAACCTTGTCAATTTTTTTTGCACCTTTTCCAGTGCCTCTATATTCTTTTTATAATGTGGAGACCAGAATTGTGCACTGTACTCCAAGTGTGGTCTAACCAAGGTTTTATACAAGTCCAACATAACCTCTCTGCTTTTCAATTTCATCCCTCTAGAAATGAATCTCAGTGCTTGGTTTTCGTTTTTTATGGCCTTATTAATTTGTGTCACTACTTTTAGTGATCTGTGAATGTGTAACAACAACAACAACTTGCATTTATATAGCACCTTTAACGTCATAGGGCTGGAGGAAGTTACAGAGATAAGGAGGGGTGAGGCCATGGAGGGATTTGAAAATAAGGATGAGAATTATAAAATTGAGGCCTTGCCAGACCAGAAACCAATATAGGTCAGCAAGCACAGGGGGGTGATGGGGGAACGGGACTTGGTGCGAGTTAGGAAATGAGCAGTAAAGTTTTGGATGAGCTCAAGTGTATCAAATGTGGAGGATGGGAGACTGGCCAGGAAAGCATTGGAAGAGTCAAGTCTAGAGGTAACATGGGCATGGGTGAGGGTTTCAGCAGCAGATAAGCTGTGGCGGGGTGGTATCAGGCAATGCTACGGAGGTGGAAGTAGGTGGTCTTGGTGATGCCATGGATATGTGGTCGGAAGCTCATCTTGGGGTAAAATATGACACCAAGGTTGTGAACGGTCTGCAGTTGCCAGGAATAGGGATGGAGTCGGTGGCTACTGAATGGAGCTTGTGGCAGGGACCAAAGACAATGGGCTGGATTTTGATACTGGGGCGTGATGGGGTCATGTCATCCACTTTTCGTGTTATCCACCTGACTGCAATTGATGTGGGAGATTGATGCGATTTTCACCTAATTGGGCAATTGAGTTCAAGCATGTGGGAACCCATGAACCAATTACTGTTTTCAGTCTGAAAGTCACCTCTGATGATGCCATCATTGCTGCTGCATTGAAGGTCTGCAAAGACTGCCTGGCCTTTGCTGTGAGAGGACCTGGATGCAAAATGAGCAGCAGCAGCCCTAAGTCTGCTCCCAGATATTTTAGCACCACCACTCCCAGATATGTCATCTTCTCCTCCTCCTCCTACTACTACTACTACTACTACTACTCCTCCGTTGTAATAGTGGACCTGCAGCTGATAGTCAGCTATCCATATGTGCTCCTGCCAGGTTTCACATTCGTGGTTCAGAACAGGCGTGCTTCACGTAGAAAAAGGGTTAAAATCACAAAGGCCTTTCAAAATGGCATTATAGAGGCAATTTAGTGCTTGTTAAGGGCCTTAACAGCCTATCCCGCCTCTTGGAGGCAGGACGGAGTAGGAACCAGCAGACATGATTTAATTAAAATTGCGTGGAGGCGGGATGGAGGCGGGCTTGTGCCCGCCCGCTAGTTTTCGCAATTTTAACCCCCCACACGCCTCCAAACCCACCTCCACGGATCAATGAAAATCCAGCCCAATGGCTTCAGTCTTCCCAAGTTAGTTGGAGGAAATTTCTGCTCATCCAGTACTGGATGTCGGACAAGCAGTGTGACAAATTGGAGACAGTGGAGGGGTCGAGAGAGGTGGTGTAGAGGTAGAGCTGGGTGTCGTCAGCGTACATGTGGAACCTAATGTAGTGTCTTTGGATGATGTTGCTGAGGGGAAGCATATAGATGAGTAATAGGAAGGGGCCAAAGATAGATCCTTGAGGGACTCCAGAGGTCACAGTGCAGGAGCGGGATGAGAAGTCAGTGCAGGTGATTCTCTGGCTACGGTTAGATAGATAAGAATGGAACCAGGCAGACCCACCCAGCTAGACGATGGAGGAGAGCTGTTGGAGGAGGATGGTGTGGTCAACCGTGTCAAAGGTTTCAGACAGGTTGAGAAAGACGAGGAGGGATTGTTTACTATAATCACATAGTATGTAATTTGTGATTTTGATAAGGGCCATTTCAGTACTATGGCAGGGGCGGTAACCTGATTGGAGGGATTCAAACATGGAGTTCCGGGAAAGATGGGCATGGATTTGGGAGGCGACAGCACTTTCAAAGACTTTGGAGAGGAAAGGAAGGTTGGATATGGGGCAGTAGTTTGCAAGGACGGAAGGGTCAAGGGTTGGTTTTTTGAGGAGAGGGGTGATGACGGCAGATTTGAAGAAGAGGGGACAGTACCTGAGGAGAGAGAACTGTTAACAATATCAGCTAACATGGGGACCAGAAAGGGAAGTTGGGTGGTCAGCAGTTTGGTGCGAATAGGAGGGGACATAGGAGAGAAACTAGAGAAAGATGCGAGTTTGGAGCTAGAGCAGGGGGAACGTTAGGGGCAGTTTGACCCGGTGGGCTAGGGGAAGGGCAGGATGTGGCACAGGCAGCTGAACGGATGATCTCAATGTTAGTGACAAAGAAGTCCATGAGCTCCTCACACTTGTTGTTGGAGGCGAGGGTGGAGGAGGTAGGGGAGAGGGGTTTAAGAAGACAGTTTGTAGTGGCGAAGAGAAGCCGGGGGTTATCTTTGCATTCCAGGAAGATCCTGGAATAGTGAGCAGTTTTGGCAGATTTTGATCTCTTTGCTCCTCTACCCCATTTAGTCTCCTATTAGCCAATCACAATGTGTCCTCTTTATTCTTCGAACCAAAATGCTCCACCTCACACTTATCTATATTGAAATTCATTTGCCAATTACACACCCATTCTGCAAGTTTATTAATGTCCTCATGTATTTTGTCGCATTCTTCCTTGTGTTAACTGCACCCCCCAATTCAGTGTCATCCGCAAATTTTGAAATTGTACTTCCAGTTCTCGAGTTCAAATCGATAACATAAATTGTGAAAAACAGTGGTCCCAGCACCGATCTCTGTGGAACACCAGATCCCACCTTTTGCCAGTCTGAGTAGCTAGCCTTAACCCCTACTCTCAGTTTTCTGATTTGTAGCCAGCTTGCTATCCATTCTACTATCTGTCCTCTGACTCCAGAAGCTCTGACCTTAGTCATGAGTCTGCTATGCGGTACTTTATTGAAGGCCTTTTGAAAATCCAAATATATTACATCTACTACATTACCCTTGTCTATTCTTTCTGTTACTTCTTCAAATAATTCAGTAAGATTGGTCAAGCATTACCGTTCCTTTGAAATCCATGCCGACTACACTTTATTATATTCGGTTTCTAGATGTTTTTCAATTACACCTTTGAGTAAAGATACCATTATCTTTCTGACCACCGATGTTAAGCTAATTGGTCTATAGTTCGCTGGACTTGTTCTATCTTCCTTTTTAAATATAGAAATCACATTAGCTGTCCGCCAATCCTCTGGCACTATTCCGTGATCTAATGAATTTTTATATCTATGTAATAGTGCCTCTGGTATCTCTACCCTAACTTCTTTTATTGTGCACAGATACAATCCATCCAGACCAGGGGTTTTATCCTCTCTAAGTTTGATTAGTTTATTAATTATCTCCCCCCTTTCTATCTTAAACGTCTTTATATCTGAAGATGCTTGTGGTTGTTGGAGGCCAATCCTCTCAGCCCCAGAACATCACTGCAGGATTTCCTCAGGGAAGCGTCCTAGACCCAACTATCTTCAGCTACTTCATCAATGACCTTCCCTCCATCATAAGTATGCCTTTTTCTTTAGTTTCAATTTTACCTTTATGTCTTTATTCATCCATGGTGCTTCATTATTGGCTAGTTTGTTCTTGTATTGTTAGAGGAATATATTTATTCTGAACTCCAGGATCACCATTTTAAATATTTCCCACTGCTGTTCTTTCCCTTTGTCATTCTTTTTTCCAGTTTACCATCGTAGTTCCATTCTCATCCCCTCAAAATTAACTTTTTTCCAATCTATTACTTTGGTCTTTGTCTTACTTATGTCTTTATCAATCATTATTTTCAATCTTATTATGTTATGATCGCTATTGCCTAGATGTTCCACTATGCTTACTTCTCTTCTCTGTTCTGGTTAATTTCCCATTACTAGATCCAGCAGTGATACCTCTATGGTTGGGCTTCTTATGTACTCGGTAAGAAAGGAGCCCCTTTTCCCTACCTTTTGCCAGTTTATTTGGGGGTTGTTGAATTCTCCCATGATTATTATTCGATGTCTTTTACTCATTTCATAGAATCATTGAAATTTACGGCACAGAAGGCACTGTGTGTGTGCCGGCCGAAAAAGAGCTGTCCAGCCTAATCCCACTTTCCAGCTCTTGGTCCGTAGCCTTTGTAGGTTACGGCACTTCAAGTGCATATCCAAGTACTTTTTAAAAGTGATGAGAGTTTCTGCCTCTACCACCCTTTCAGTCAATGAGTTCCAGACCCCCAGCACCCTCTGGGTGAAAATAGTTCTCTTCAACTCCCCTCTGATCCTTCTACCAATTACTTTAAATCTATGCCCCCTGGTTATTGACCTCTCTGCTAAGGGAAATAGGTCATAAGAACATAAGAACATAAGAAATAGCAGGAGTAGGCCAATCGGCCCCTCGAGCCTGCTCCGCCATTCAATAAGATCATGGCTGATCTGATCCTAACCTCAAATCTAAAGAACACAAGAAGTAGGAGCAGGACCCGGCCACTCAGCCCCTGGGCCCGCTCCGCCACCCACAGGGCCCTGACCGATCCGAACTCAGCCTCATGTCCAATTTCCTGCCCGCTCACCGTAACCCCTAATTCCCTTTACCTCCAGGAAACTATCTATTTCTGTTTTAAATTTATTTAATGATGTAGCTTCCACAGCTTCCTGGGGCAGCAAATTCCATAGACCTACTACCTTCTGAGTGAAGAAGTTTCTCCTCATCTCAGTTTTGAAAGAGCAGCCCCTTATTCTAAGATTATGCCCCCTAGTTCTAGTTTCACCCATCCTTGGGAACATCCTTACCGCATCCACCCGATCAAGCCCCTTCACAATCTTATATGTTTCAATAAGATCGCCTCTCATTCTTCTGAACTCCAATGAGTAGAGTCCCAATCTACTCAACCTCTCCTCATATGTCCACCCCCTCATCCCCGGGATTAACCGAGTGAACCTTCTTTGTACTGCCTCCAGAGCAAGTATGTCTTTTCTTAAGTATGGACACCAAAACTGTATGCAGTATTCCAGGTGTGGTCTCACCAATACCTTATATAACTGCAGCAATACCTCCCTGTTTTTATAATCTATCCCCCTAGCAATAAAAGCCAACATTCCGTTGGCCTTCTTGATCACCTGCTGCACCTGCATACTAACTTTTTGATTTTCTTGCACTAGGACCCCAAGATCCCTTTGTACTGCAGTACTTTCCAGTTTCTTGCCATTAAGATAATAACGTGCTCTCTGATTTTTCCTGCCAAAGTGCATAACCTCACATTTTCCAATATTGTATTGCATCTGCCAAATCTCCGCCCACTCACCCAGCCTGTCTATATCCCCTTGTAGGTTTTTTATGTCCTCCTCACTTTCTACTTTCCCTCCCATCTTTGTATCATCTGCAAACTTTGATATGTTACACTCGGTCCCCTCCTCCAAATCGTTAATATAGATTGTAAAGAGTTGGGGACCCAGCACCGACCCCTGCGGAACACCACTGGCTACTGGTTGCCAGTCCGAGAATGAACCATTTATCCCAACTCTCTGCTTCCTGTTCGATAACCAATCCTCCACCCATGCCAGAATATTACCCCCAGTCCAGTGATTTTTTATCTTGAGCAATAATCTTTTATGTGGCACCTTGTCGAATGCCTTCTGGAAGTCTAAATACACTACGTCCACTGGTTCCCCTTTATCCACCCTGTACGTTAGGTCCTTCCTATCCACTCTATCTGGGCCCCTCATAATTTTATACACCTCAATTAAGTCTTCCCTCAGTCTCCTCTGTTCCAAAGCAAACAACCCCAGCCTATCCAATCTTTCCTCATAGCTAAAATTCTCCAGTCCAGGCAACATCCTCGTAAATTGCCTCTGTACCCTCTTTATTGCAATCATATGTTTCCTGTAATGTGGTGACCAGTATGCAGTACTCTAGCTGTGGCTTAACTAATGTTTTATACAGTTCAAGCATAACCCCCCTACTCTTATATTCTATGCCTCGGCTAATAAAGGAAAGTATCCCATATGCCTTCTTAACCAACTATCTACCTGTCCTTCTACCTTCAGGGATCTATGGACATGCACTCCAAGATCCCTCTGTTCCTCTACACTTCTCAGTATCCTACCATGCTGTGCTGGGCTTGCGTATCCCAGCGGCGTAGTGAATTCGTGCGAGCTGTGGGATCACGTGACTCAGTTAGAGCCAATGGCAGCACACCATCTTCCATTCATAAGTCTCACAGCATGGCTGTGAGACTTATGAATCTTACACCCCCCCAAAATAACAGCTAAACCTCAATTAAATTTAAAAAAAAAACCATCACATTAATAAAATAAGTATAGTTAATTAAATTAACCATTTTAAATAAAAAATTAAATTTTTGAAAAAATTTAAAATCTTTTAAAAAGTTATAAAAATAAACTTACCTGTCTTTAAAGTCTATAAAAAAGATATACCTGTAAAAAAAAATTCAAAAAAATACTTAATTCACTACTTACCTTCTTAAAAGCGGGTCTTACTCCTCCTTTTTACATTTCCAAAATCTTCCCTACTTACCTGCGCGTCCAAAGCATGAAGTGCACAGCGTGCGCGCAGCCTGTAGCGCGCACGCGATGCACCCAGGCCCCGCCCCCTTTTCAGAAGAGCAATTGCCGGTTTTCAGCGCATGCGCAGGGCATGCAGAAAACCGGCAATTGGAGTGGGAATACGCGAGAGTACGCAGTGCGTACTCTCGCGTCCCGGGATCAATTTTCGGCCCATTGTGTATTCCCTTGCCTTGTTAACCCTCCCCAAATGCATTCCCTCACACTTCTCCGGATTGAATTCCATTTGCCACTTTTCTGCCCACCTGCCCAGTCCATTTCATAGATTTGCCTACATATTTCTGCCTCCACTTCCCTTCCACTATTAGGTAGTCTGCAGAATACCCCTATTAATGTGTTCTATCCCTTGTTATCCTTTGTCTCAATCCGTATTGATTCTGTTTCTATCTTATTGTTAGTTATGTCCCTTTTTCTACTGCCATTACGTTGTCTCTAATTAGTACAGGTACCCCATTCCTTTCTTCATTCCCTATCCTTTCTAAATATTTAGTTGCCGGTCCTGTTCTTTATGTAACCATGTTTCAGTTATTCCCTATTACATTTGGCTCCTCACTACGATTTACTGCCTCCAGTTCCCCTGTTTAGTTTTGAATGCTGTACACATTGCTGTACAGGCAATTTAATTTGTTGATAATAATTGTTGCCCTCCCTTTATTTATCCCCTTATTTATGTTTTATAGCTGTAATTGTTCTTTGACCTTTCCTCTCATCCCCTATTTTTTTTATCTTCAGACTTGCGCTGTTTTCACCAGATCCTGCCAGATCTTGCTAGTTTAGTGTCCTTTCGACAGCCCTATTTATCCTTTCCGCTCGGACACTGGCCCCACTCCAGTTCAGGTGGAGCCTGTCCCAGTGGTACAGCTCCTTCCTGTCCCAGTACTGGAGCCAGTATCCCATGAAATTAAACCCCTCCTTCCCACTCCGATGTATTCACCTTCGTGATCTGGCTGTCTCTATGCCAATTGGCATGTGTCTCGGGTAGTAATCCCGAGATTACCATCTGAGAGGTGCTGTTTTTTTAATTTAGTTCCTAACTACTGCTTTTCCCTGAGCAGGACATCCTCCCTTTTCTTCCCTATGTCATTGGTCCCAACATGGACCACGAGAACTGGATTTCCTTCCTCCCTTTCCAAGTTCCTCTCCATTTGCTCCAAGATATTCTTTACCTTTGCACTAGGTAGGCAACACCCCCCCGTGGACTCTCGGTCGTGACTGCAGAGGACACTATCTATCGAATCCACTTCTTCCAGTTCTGATGAAAGGTCATTGATCTGAAACGTTAACTCTGTTTCTCTCTCCACAGATGCTGTCTGACCAGCTGAGTGTTTCCAGCATTTTCTGTTTTTATTCCACCTTACTTCCCTGCTAAAATTGGGCCCACTGTAACTTGCCTGGCAGAAAGAACTAAGATCACCAGGAAATGCTTTCTTGTGCTATGCTGTTGCTCCCAGTAAGACTGGTCTTCTGCTCAATAAAATATATGGCTTTGATCGTGTGAGGAGGAGAAAGAATTCAGTCGAAAGCTACATTACTTATTGGAGGTGAAAGACTATAGTCCTCACTATTCACATGATCGAATAGCTATGCTGATTTAGCTATGCGAAATTACAATGCTGTCATTTACCTTTTTCCCAGTTTCCTCTCTCTGGACAACGAAGACATTTTCTTGCACTTAAAAAACATTTATTTACAAAAATGTTTTTGACACTAATGGCTTTCCATTAAACTCGTAAAAAGATGTTAGTAAATTTAGTGTGGTACTGTGCTGCTAGAGGAACTTATGAGAAATGGGATATGCTGTCATTTGTGGAAGATTGTACAGTGCTCGGCAGTTAGACAAGTGGACATTGGCCCAGTAGGATCTGATGACAACAGATTTACGTAGGGTATTTGAAGGTTAGTTTAATTCAAAGAATGAGAACTACTAAACCTCTGGGAAATATACTGTAATTCTATGATTATAGAAGTAACTTTCCATTAAATAAATCATAGTAATCTGTTTACCTCTGTATATACGGGTGAGGAATTGGGGAATAATAAGTTATCTGAAATCTTCTGAGACCAGCTGATTTATTCAGTATCTCATCCTGTGTGAGTTATATCTGGTTGTGAATTGTTAGCAACAGTATCGCATTGGGAAATTCTAGCAGCTAGTGCCCACTGTGTAAAGTGGTCCTTCAACACTTCAGTATGTTGCTTATATTAAAGGAACGTAGTAGAGTGCCTTTCAATTCTACAGGTCTGTCAAGTGTGTAAGATTCAATCAGTTTGCTTTAAAAATGTAGTCTATTTTAATTCATCTTGTTTTGTAAAGTAAACATCAATGAACTCGCAATTGGTTTCACTTTTTGGATTATTTATCTCACTCCTGATATCGCCCTGAAGTTTACAGCAATGAGCAGAGATGATGTTAATTAGTTCAAACTTTAATTAAAAAATGAATATTAAACAAAAAAATCCCGCTGGTTTAAGCTGCAGAAGCTGCTTTGTTGTAGTATGCCCGGAGGGAGTCCAGGGACGTGGGAGGCTGGCCGATTTTAACGCCAGGGCCTCATTTACATAAAGGTTGGTGGAGTCCCGCCTGAGCCTGGCCAGATCCACTAACCGGCCAGCTGGTGGGGGCAGGAATTTGGCGGCAGCATGCCACAAGCGGGGACCCGCAGGAACGGTTCCCGACAGTTAGTGGGGAGAGGCGTCTGGAGGCAATTGGCGGGGGGGGAGGCTGCAGGGGAAGCACTCATCCTCCTCCTGGCCCACATGGAGTTCTCACACAAGTCATTTTTTAACATTCACTTGCCCTCTTCCAGCCAGTCGGCACCTCCCGCCATGGTTTGGCTGTCGAGTTCCACACAGACACGACATTAAAATTGTGGCACGGTACCAATGACATCACCGGGCAACGACTTTTGCATTCAAAATAGACCCCCGCCTGCCTGTAGTTGAGAGTCAGCGAAGATGAAATGGCGCCGGGTGGGAACGGAATGACCGCAGGCCAGTAAGATGACGCAGTCTAAGGTTAACTGCTCCCACGTTCTGAGCGAGGAGACTAAAATCAAGAGCATAGTTTCTGATCAGTGTTCAGACAAACTGGGTGTAATTTTACACAGGATATACGGCACAGAATCAGCCCATTCGGCCCAACAGTCCATGCCGGTGTTTATGCTCCACTCAAGCCTCCTCCCGTCTTTCCTCATCTAACTCTATCAGCAGAACCCTCTATTCCCTTCTCTCTCATGTGCTTATCTAGCCTCCCCTTAAATGCATCAATACTATTCGCTTCACCCACTCCCTGTGGTAGCGAGTTCCACATTCTCACCATTCTCTGGGTAAAGAGGATTCTTCTGAATTCCCTATTTGATTTCTTGGTGACTATCTTATATTGATGGCCTCTACCTTTGCTCTTCCCCACAAGTGGAAACACTCTCTCTGTATCCACTCTATCAAAACCTTTCATAATTTTATTGACCTCTATTCGGTCACCCCTCATCCTTCTCTTTTCAAGAGAAAAAAGACCCAGCCTGTCCATCTTTTCCTGATGGGATCGGATTGGCTGCTTATTTTCCACCCCGCCCGATTTTACTTTCTATTGAGGTCCATGCCATGTAAAATCAGGTGGGGTGTAAAATGGGCAGCCAATCTGATCCTGTCAGTTCTCCGCTGAGCGGGTTTGGGTAAAATTATACCCACTGTTTTAGAAATTTAGATTGCCCAGACACAGCCTTCTAAATAAAAGCTGCAACAGAGTAATCTTTACAGAGAATTACATAAAAATTACAACCTGGAAACAGGTCGTTCGGCCTGACCAATCCATGTTGGTGTTTATTCTCCACAAAAGCAGTAACCTAATCCAATGTCTCCACTCTGTTCTCAATCCCTTTATTCCCCTTTACTTCAACCACCTGTTTAACCTAATCGTAAATGTTGAGATGGTCTCTGCCTCAGTCACTAACTCCAGTACTGCATTCCACAGCCTTACAATCCTCTGTGTAAAAAGGTTTCTTCTGCTCTAGGAACATAGGAACAGGAGGAGGCCATTCAGCCCCTCGAGCCTGAGATCATGGCTGATCTGCGACCTAACTCCATTGACCTTTGGCCTCAATCTCTTACATTTAATCTTCCATTTATGACCACTCCTTCTAGACCTCTCAGCCACTGAGTTTGAGGTACCGTGACGGCCCAAATAGCTATTTTTGATGGTTAAGTATTTTCAATTCTGTTATTTTCAAGTATAATATATTATGTACTCATGGACTTCTGATTGCTTCCAATAAGATCCTCCAATCAGTAACATGGCGGAAACAGGTCCCGCCCAAAAATCTGATCCTCAAAATTTGCTTGCATCAGCATTAGACTCTGACCACTCCAAAACCAGTGCAGATTTTCAACCCTTTTAATCCTTAGTGCAGGGGTCTGATTTAAACAACTTGCATTTATAAAGCATCTTTCACGACCTCAGGATCCCCTAACAATGACACAAAGGTGAGATGTCAAACCCCGTCTGCATATTTCAGTTGTCATAATAGATTTCATGGCACTTTTCGAAGAAGTGCAGGGGATTTCTGGCCAGCATTTATCTCATAACCAACATCACTAAAACAGATTATCTGGTCATTATCTCATTGCTGTTTGTGGGAGCTTGCTGTGTGCAAATTGGCTGCCGCGTTTCCTACATTACAACTGTGACTACACTCAAAAGTACTTCATTGGCTGTGAAGCTCTTTGGGACATCCCGAGGATGTGAAAAGTTCGATATAAATGCGAGTCCTTTCTTTCTGGCTGCAATGGTCATCTGCATTTAGTGACAAGAGGTGCTTGAGCCCATTTTCTGCACTAGCTTTATTAAGGGCCCAGATTTGATACCAGATTACTTAAATGAACACAGTTTTGTAGTATTTGCATCAGGTTTGCTCATTTTACTTTATGTATCCATTTTGAAAGGGAGTAAAGAAAACTTCAGAAGCAAAGATGCTCTTAAATTGTCACAGGCTTTGTATGTTTTTTTGCCCAGTTTACAGAACTTTTTTAGTATTGTGGTTTTTATTGGAATTATTTTCCACATTTATTATTTTTTTATTTATAACATATATTTTTGTGAAACAATTTTGGAGGCTTTTTTTTTAACTCCTTAAAATAAGTTTGTTTTTAAAGTGCTTCAAATACCGGGTGAAGGGAAGTATGCCAGGGAGATCAGGAGGATGAAGGAAGGTATGCCAGGGAGATCAGGAGGATGAAGGAAGGTATGCCAGGGAGATCAGAAAGTTAAAGGAAGGTATGCCAGGAAGATCAGGAAGATGAAAGAAGGTATGCCAGGGAGATCAGGAGGATGAAGGAAGGTATGCCAGGGAGATCAGGAAGATAAAGGAAGGTATGCCAGGGAGATCAGGAAGATAAAGGAAGGTATGCCAGGGAGATCAGGAGGATGAAGGAAGGTATGCCAGGGAGAACAGGAAGATAAAGGAAGGTATGCCAGGAAGATCAGGAAGATAAAGGAAGGTATGCCAGGAAGATCAGGAAGATAAAGGAAGGTATGCCAGGAAGATCAGGAAGATAAAGGAAGGTATGCCAGGGAGATCAGGAGGATGAAGGCAGGTATGCCAGGGAGATCAGAAAGATAAAGGAAGGTATGCCAGGGAGATCAGGAAGATAAAGGAAGGTATGCCAGGGAGATCAGGAAGATAAAGGAAGGTATGCCAGGAAGATCAGGAAGATAAAGGAAGGTATGCCAGGAAGATCAGGAAGATAAAGGAAGGTATGCCAGGGAGATCAGGAGGATGAAGGAAGGTATGCCAGGGAGATCAGAAAGATGAAGGAAGGTATGCCAGGGAGATCAGGACGCAGAAGGATGGTATGCCAGGGAGATCAGGAGGATGAAGGAAGGTATGCCAGGGAGATCAGAAAGACAAAGGAAGGTATGCCAGGGAGATCAGGATGCAGATGGAAGGTGTGCCAGGGAGATCAGGAGGATGAAGGAAGGTATGCCAGGGAGATCAGGAAGATAAAGGAAGGTATGCCAGGGAGATCAGGAAGATAAAGGAAGGCATGCCAGGAAGATCAGCAAGATAAAGGAAGGTATGCCAGGAAGATCAGGAAGATAAAGGAAGGTATGCCAGGGAGATCAGGAGGATGAAGGAAGGTATGCCAGGGAGATCAGAAAGATAAAGGAAGGTATGCCAGGGAGATCAGGAAGATAAAGGAAGGTATGCCAGGGAGATCAGGAAGATAAAGGGAGGTATGCCAGGAAGATCAGGAAGATAAAGGAAGGTATGCCAGGGAGATCAGGAGGATGAAGGAAGGTATGCCAGGGAGATCAGAAAGATGAAGGAAGGTATGCCAGGGAGATCAGGACGCAGAAGGATGGTATGCCAGGGAGATCAGGAGGATGAAGGAAGGTATGCCAGGGAGATCAGGAGGATGAAGGAAGGTATGCCAGGGAGATCAGGAAGATGAAGGAAGGTATGCTGGGGAGATCAGGAAGATGAAGGAAGGTATGCCAGGGAGATCAGGAAGATGAAGGAAGGTATGACAGGGAGATCAGGAGGATGAAGGAAGGTATGCCAGGGAGATCAGGAGGATGAAGGAAGGTATGACAGGGAGATCAGGAGGATGAAGGAAGGTATGACAGGGAGATCAGGAGGATGAAGGAAGGTATGACAGGGAGATCAGGAAGATGAAGGAAGGTATGACAGGGAGATCAGGAGGATGAAGGAAGGTATGCCAGGGAGATCAGGAAGATGAAGGAAGGTATGCCAGGAAGATCAGGAGGATGAAGGAAGGTATGCCAGGGAGATCAGGAGGATGAAGGATGGTATGCCAGGGAGATCAGGAAGATGAAGGATGGTATGCCAGGGAGATCAGGAAGATGAAGGAAGGTTTGCCAGGAAGATCAGGATGCAGATGGAAGGTGTGCCAGGAAGATCAGGAAGATGAAGGAAGGTATGCCAGGAAGATCAGGAAGATAAAGGAAGGTATGCTAGGGAGATCAGGAAGATAAAGGAAGGTATGCCAGGGAGATCAGAAAGATAAAGGAAGGTATGCCAGGGAGATCAGGACGCAGAAGGATGGTATGCCAGGGAGATCAGGAGGATGAAGGAAGGTATGCCAGGGAGATCAGGAGGATGAAGGAAGGTATGCCAGGGAGATCAGGAAGATAAAGGAAGGTATGCCAGGGAGATCAGGAAGATAAAGGAAGGTATATCAGGGAGATCAGGACGCAGAAGGATGGTATGCCAGGAAGATCAGGAAGATAAAGGAAGGTATGCCAGGGAGATCAGGAAGATAAAGGAAGGTATGCCAGGGAGATCAGAAAGATAAAGGAAGGTATGCCAGGGAGATCAGGACGCAGAAGGAAGGTATGCCAGGGAGATCAGGAAGATAAAGGAAGGTATGCCAGGGAGATCAGAAAGATAAAGGAAGGTATGCCAGGGAGATCAGGAAGATAAAGGAAGGTATGCCAGGGAGATCAGGAGGATGAAGGAAGGTATGCCAGGGAGATCAGAAAGATAAAGGAAGGTATGCCAGGGAGATCAGGAAGATAAAGGAAGGTATGCCAGGGAGATCAGGAAGATAAAGGGAGGTATGCCAGGAAGATCAGGAAGATAAAGGAAGGTATGCCAGGGAGATCAGGAGGATGAAGGAAGGTATGCCAGGGAGATCAGAAAGATGAAGGAAGGTATGCCAGGGAGATCAGGACGCAGAAGGATGGTATGCCAGGGAGATCAGGAGGATGAAGGAAGGTATGCCAGGGAGATCAGGAGGATGAAGGAAGGTATGCCAGGGAGATCAGGAAGATAAAGGAAGGTATGCCAGGGAGATCAGGAAGATAAAGGAAGGTATGCCAGGAAGATCAGGAAGATAAAGGAAGGTATGCCAGGGAGATCAGGAGGATGAAGGAAGGTATGCCAGGGAGATCAGAAAGATGAAGGAAGGTATGCCAGGGAGATCAGGACGCAGAAGGATGGTATGCCAGGGAGATCAGGAGGATGAAGGAAGGTATGCCAGGGAGATCAGAAAGACAAAGGAAGGTATGCCAGGGAGATCAGGATGCAGATGGAAGGTGTGCCAGGGAGATCAGGAGGATGAAGGAAGGTATGCCAGGGAGATCAGGAAGATAAAGGAAGGTATGCCAGGGAGATCAGGAAGATAAAGGAAGGCATGCCAGGAAGATCAGGAAGATAAAGGAAGGTATGCCAGGAAGATCAGGAAGATAAAGGAAGGTATGCCAGGGAGATCAGGAGGATGAAGGAAGGTATGCCAGGGAGATCAGAAAGATAAAGGAAGGTATGCCAGGGAGATCAGGAAGATAAAGGAAGGTATGCCAGGGAGATCAGGAAGATAAAGGGAGGTATGCCAGGAAGATCAGGAAGATAAAGGAAGGTATGCCAGGGAGATCAGGAGGATGAAGGAAGGTATGCCAGGGAGATCAGAAAGATGAAGGAAGGTATGCCAGGGAGATCAGGACGCAGAAGGATGGTATGCCAGGGAGATCAGGAGGATGAAGGAAGGTATGCCAGGGAGATCAGGAGGATGAAGGAAGGTATGCCAGGGAGATCAGGAAGATGAAGGAAGGTATGCTGGGGAGATCAGGAAGATGAAGGAAGGTATGCCAGGGAGATCAGGAAGATGAAGGAAGGTATGACAGGGAGATCAGGAGGATGAAGGAAGGTATGCCAGGGAGATCAGGAGGATGAAGGAAGGTATGACAGGGAGATCAGGAGGATGAAGGAAGGTATGACAGGGAGATCAGGAGGATGAAGGAAGGTATGACAGGGAGATCAGGAAGATGAAGGAAGGTATGACAGGGAGATCAGGAGGATGAAGGAAGGTATGCCAGGGAGATCAGGAAGATGAAGGAAGGTATGCCAGGAAGATCAGGAGGATGAAGGAAGGTATGCCAGGGAGATCAGGAGGATGAAGGATGGTATGCCAGGGAGATCAGGAAGATGAAGGATGGTATGCCAGGGAGATCAGGAAGATGAAGGAAGGTTTGCCAGGAAGATCAGGATGCAGATGGAAGGTGTGCCAGGAAGATCAGGAAGATGAAGGAAGGTATGCCAGGAAGATCAGGAAGATAAAGGAAGGTATGCTAGGGAGATCAGGAAGATAAAGGAAGGTATGCCAGGGAGATCAGAAAGATAAAGGAAGGTATGCCAGGGAGATCAGGACGCAGAAGGATGGTATGCCAGGGAGATCAGGAGGATGAAGGAAGGTATGCCAGGGAGATCAGGAGGATGAAGGAAGGTATGCCAGGGAGATCAGGAAGATAAAGGAAGGTATGCCAGGGAGATCAGGAAGATAAAGGAAGGTATATCAGGGAGATCAGGACGCAGAAGGATGGTTTGCCAGGAAGATCAGGAAGATAAAGGAAGGTATGCCAGGGAGATCAGGAAGATAAAGGAAGGTATGCCAGGGAGATCAGAAAGATAAAGGAAGGTATGCCAGGGAGATCAGGACGCAGAAGGAAGGTATGCCAGGGAGATCAGGAAGATAAAGGAAGGTATGCCAGGGAGATCAGAAAGATAAAGGAAGGTATGCCAGGGAGATCAGGAAGATAAAGGAAGGTATGCCAGGGAGATCAGGAGGATGAAGGAAGGTATGCCAGGGAGATCAGAAAGATAAAGGAAGGTATGCCAGGGAGATCAGGAAGATAAAGGAAGGTATGCCAGGGAGATCAGGAAGATAAAGGGAGGTATGCCAGGAAGATCAGGAAGATAAAGGAAGGTATGCCAGGGAGATCAGGAGGATGAAGGAAGGTATGCCAGGGAGATCAGAAAGATGAACGAAGGTATGCCAGGGAGATCAGGACGCAGAAGGATGGTATGCCAGGGAGATCAGGAGGATGAAGGAAGGTATGCCAGGGAGATCAGGAGGATGAAGGAAGGTATGCCAGGGAGATCAGGAAGATAAAGGAAGGTATGCCAGGGAGATCAGGAAGATAAAGGAAGGTATGCCAGGGAGATCAGGACGCAGAAGGATGGTATGCCAGGGAGATCAGGAAGATAAAGGAAGGTATGCCAGGGAGATCAGAAAGATAAAGGAAGGTATGCCAGGGAGATCAGGACGCAGAAGGAAGGTATGCCAGGGAGATCAGGAAGATAAAGGAAGGTATGCCAGGGAGATCAGAAAGATAAAGGAAGGTATGCCAGGGAGATCAGGACGCAGAAGGATGGTATGCCAGGGAGATCAGGAAGATAAAGGAAGGTATGCCAGGAAGATCAGGAAGATAAAGGAAGGTATGCCAGGGAGATCAGGAGGATGAAGGCAGGTATGCCAGGGAGATCAGAAAGATAAAGGAAGGTATGCCAGGGAGATCAGGAAGATAAAGGAAGGTATGCCAGGGAGATCAGGAAGATAAAGGAAGGTATGCCAGGAAGATCAGGAAGATAAAGGAAGGTATGCCAGGAAGATCAGGAAGATAAAGGAAGGTATGCCAGGGAGATCAGGAGGATGAAGGAAGGTATGCCAGGGAGATCAGAAAGATGAAGGAAGGTATGCCAGGGAGATCAGGACGCAGAAGGATGGTATGCCAGGGAGATCAGGAGGATGAAGGAAGGTATGCCAGGGAGATCAGAAAGACAAAGGAAGGTATGCCAGGGAGATCAGGATGCAGATGGAAGGTGTGCCAGGGAGATCAGGAGGATGAAGGAAGGTATGCCAGGGAGATCAGGAAGATAAAGGAAGGTATGCCAGGGAGATCAGGAAGATAAAGGAAGGCATGCCAGGAAGATCAGGAAGATAAAGGAAGGTATGCCAGGAAGATCAGGAAGATAAAGGAAGGTATGCCAGGGAGATCAGGAGGATGAAGGAAGGTATGCCAGGGAGATCAGAAAGATAAAGGAAGGTATGCCAGGGAGATCAGGAAGATAAAGGAAGGTATGCCAGGGAGATCAGGAAGATAAAGGGAGGTATGCCAGGAAGATCAGGAAGATAAAGGAAGGTATGCCAGGGAGATCAGGAGGATGAAGGAAGGTATGCCAGGGAGATCAGAAAGATGAAGGAAGGTATGCCAGGGAGATCAGGACGCAGAAGGATGGTATGCCAGGGAGATCAGGAGGATGAAGGAAGGTATGCCAGGGAGATCAGGAGGATGAAGGAAGGTATGCCAGGGAGATCAGGAAGATAAAGGAAGGTATGCCAGGGAGATCAGGAAGATAAAGGAAGGTATGCCAGGGAGATCAGGACGCAGAAGGATGGTATGCCAGGAAGATCAGGAAGATAAAGGAAGGTATGCCAGGGAGATCAGGAAGATAAAGGAAGGTATGCCAGGGAGATCAGAAAGATAAAGGAAGGTATGCCAGGGAGATCAGGACGCAGAAGGAAGGTATGCCAGGGAGATCAGGAAGATAAAGGAAGGTATGCCAGGGAGATCAGAAAGATAAAGGAAGGTATGCCAGGGAGATCAGGACGCAGAAGGATGGTATGCCAGGGAGATCAGGAAGATAAAGGAAGGTATGCCAGGGAGATCAGGAGGATGAAGGAAGGTATGCCAGGAAGATCAGGAAGATGAAAGAAGGTATGCCAGGGAGATCAGGACGCAGAAGGAAGGTATGCCAGGGAGATCAGGAGGATGAAGGAAGGTATGACAGGGAGATCAGGAGGATGAAGGAAGGTATGCCAGGGAGATCAGGAGGATGAGGGAAGGTATGCTGGGGAGATCAGGAGGATGAAGGAAGGTATGCCAGGAAGATCAGGAAGATAAAGGAAGGTATGCTAGGGAGATCAGGAAGATAAAGGAAGGTATGCCAGGGAGATCAGAAAGATAAAGGAAGGTATGCCAGGGAGATCAGGATGCAGAAGGATGGTATGCCAGGGAGATCAGGAGGATGAAGGAAGGTATGCCAGGGAGATCAGGAGGATGAAGGAAGGTATGCCAGGGAGATCAGGAAGATAAAGGAAGGTATGCCAGGGAGATCAGGAAGATAAAGGAAGGTATATCAGGGAGATCAGGACGCAGAAGGATGGTATGCCAGGAAGATCAGGAAGATAAAGGAAGGTATGCCAGGGAGATCAGGAAGATAAAGGAAGGTATGCCAGGGAGATCAGAAAGATAAAGGAAGGTATGCCAGGGAGATCAGGACGCAGAAGGAAGGTATGCCAGGGAGATCAGGAAGATAAAGGAAGGTATGCCAGGGAGATCAGAAAGATAAAGGAAGGTATGCCAGGGAGATCAGGAAGATAAAGGAAGGTATGCCAGGGAGATCAGGAGGATGAAGGAAGGTATGCCAGGGAGATCAGAAAGATAAAGGAAGGTATGCCAGGGAGATCAGGAAGATAAAGGAAGGTATGCCAGGGAGATCAGGAAGATAAAGGGAGGTATGCCAGGAAGATCAGGAAGATAAAGGAAGGTATGCCAGGGAGATCAGGAGGATGAAGGAAGGTATGCCAGGGAGATCAGAAAGATGAAGGAAGGTATGCCAGGGAGATCAGGACGCAGAAGGATGGTATGCCAGGGAGATCAGGAGGATGAAGGAAGGTATGCCAGGGAGATCAGGAGGATGAAGGAAGGTATGCCAGGGAGATCAGGAAGATAAAGGAAGGTATGCCAGGGAGATCAGGAAGATAAAGGAAGGTATGCCAGGGAGATCAGGACGCAGAAGGATGGTATGCCAGGGAGATCAGGAAGATAAAGGAAGGTATGCCAGGGAGATCAGAAAGATAAAGGAAGGTATGCCAGGGAGATCAGGACGCAGAAGGAAGGTATGCCAGGGAGATCAGGAAGATAAAGGAAGGTATGCCAGGGAGATCAGAAAGATAAAGGAAGGTATGCCAGGGAGATCAGGACGCAGAAGGATGGTATGCCAGGGAGATCAGGAAGATAAAGGAAGGTATGCCAGGAAGATCAGGAAGATAAAGGAAGGTATGCCAGGGAGATCAGGAGGATGAAGGCAGGTATGCCAGGGAGATCAGAAAGATAAAGGAAGGTATGCCAGGGAGATCAGGAAGATAAAGGAAGGTATGCCAGGGAGATCAGGAAGATAAAGGAAGGTATGCCAGGAAGATCAGGAAGATAAAGGAAGGTATGCCAGGAAGATCAGGAAGATAAAGGAAGGTATGCCAGGGAGATCAGGAGGATGAAGGAAGGTATGCCAGGGAGATCAGAAAGATGAAGGAAGGTATGCCAGGGAGATCAGGACGCAGAAGGATGGTATGCCAGGGAGATCAGGAGGATGAAGGAAGGTATGCCAGGGAGATCAGAAAGACAAAGGAAGGTATGCCAGGGAGATCAGGATGCAGATGGAAGGTGTGCCAGGGAGATCAGGAGGATGAAGGAAGGTATGCCAGGGAGATCAGGAAGATAAAGGAAGGTATGCCAGGGAGATCAGGAAGATAAAGGAAGGCATGCCAGGAAGATCAGGAAGATAAAGGAAGGTATGCCAGGAAGATCAGGAAGATAAAGGAAGGTATGCCAGGGAGATCAGGAGGATGAAGGAAGGTATGCCAGGGAGATCAGAAAGATAAAGGAAGGTATGCCAGGGAGATCAGGAAGATAAAGGAAGGTATGCCAGGGAGATCAGGAAGATAAAGGGAGGTATGCCAGGAAGATCAGGAAGATAAAGGAAGGTATGCCAGGGAGATCAGGAGGATGAAGGAAGGTATGCCAGGGAGATCAGAAAGATGAAGGAAGGTATGCCAGGGAGATCAGGACGCAGAAGGATGGTATGCCAGGGAGATCAGGAGGATGAAGGAAGGTATGCCAGGGAGATCAGGAGGATGAAGGAAGGTATGCCAGGGAGATCAGGAAGATAAAGGAAGGTATGCCAGGGAGATCAGGAAGATAAAGGAAGGTATGCCAGGGAGATCAGGACGCAGAAGGATGGTATGCCAGGAAGATCAGGAAGATAAAGGAAGGTATGCCAGGGAGATCAGGAAGATAAAGGAAGGTATGCCAGGGAGATCAGAAAGATAAAGGAAGGTATGCCAGGGAGATCAGGACGCAGAAGGAAGGTATGCCAGGGAGATCAGGAAGATAAAGGAAGGTATGCCAGGGAGATCAGAAAGATAAAGGAAGGTATGCCAGGGAGATCAGGACGCAGAAGGATGGTATGCCAGGGAGATCAGGAAGATAAAGGAAGGTATGCCAGGGAGATCAGGAGGATGAAGGAAGGTATGCCAGGAAGATCAGGAAGATGAAAGAAGGTATGCCAGGGAGATCAGGACGCAGAAGGAAGGTATGCCAGGGAGATCAGGAGGATGAAGGAAGGTATGACAGGGAGATCAGGAGGATGAAGGAAGGTATGCCAGGGAGATCAGGAGGATGAGGGAAGGTATGCTGGGGAGATCAGGAGGATGAAGGAAGGTATGCCAGGGAGATCAGGAGGATGAAGGAAGGTATGCCAGGGAGATCAGGAGGATGAAGGAAGGTATGCCAGGAAGATCAGGAAGATGAAAGAAGGTATGCCAGGGAGATCAGGAAGATAAAGGAAGGTATGCCAGGGAGATCAGAAAGATAAAGGAAGGTATGCCAGGGAGATCAGGACGCAGAAGGATGGTATGCCAGGGAGATCAGGAGGATGAAGGAAGGTATGCCAGGGAGATCAGGAAGATAAAGGAAGGTATGCCAGGGAGATCAGGAAGATAAAGGAAGGTATATCAGGGAGTTCAGGACGCAGAAGGATGGTATGCCAGGAAGATCAGGAAGATAAAGGAAGGTATGCCAGGGAGATCAGGAAGATAAAGGAAGGTATGCCAGGGAGATCAGAAAGATAAAGGAAGGTATGCCAGGGAGATCAGGACGCAGAAGGAAGGTATGCCAGGGAGATCAGGAAGATAAAGGAAGGTATGCCAGGGAGATCAGAAAGATAAAGGAAGGTATGCCAGGGAGATCAGGAAGATAAAGGAAGGTATGCCAGGGAGATCAGGAGGATGAAGGAAGGTATGCCAGGGAGATCAGAAAGATAAAGGAAGGTATGCCAGGGAGATCAGGAAGATAAAGGAAGGTATGCCAGGGAGATCAGGAAGATAAAGGGAGGTATGCCAGGAAGATCAGGAAGATAAAGGAAGGTATGCCAGGGAGATCAGGAGGATGAAGGAAGGTATGCCAGGGAGATCAGAAAGATGAAGGAAGGTATGCCAGGGAGATCAGGACGCAGAAGGATGGTATGCCAGGGAGATCAGGAGGATGAAGGAAGGTATGCCAGGGAGATCAGGAGGATGAAGGAAGGTATGCCAGGGAGATCAGGAAGATAAAGGAAGGTATGCCAGGGAGATCAGAAAGATAAAGGAAGGTATGCCAGGGAGATCAGGACGCAGAAGGAAGGTATGCCAGGAGATCAGGAAGATAAAGGAAGGTATGCCAGGGAGATCAGAAAGATAAAGGAAGGTATGCCAGGGAGATCAGGAAGATAAAGGAAGGTATGCCAGGGAGATCAGGAGGATGAAGGAAGGTATGCCAGGGAGATCAGAAAGATAAAGGAAGGTATGCCAGGGAGATCAGGAAGATAAAGGAAGGTATGCCAGGGAGATCAGGAAGATAAAGGAAGGTATGCCAGGGAGATCAGGACGCAGAAGGATGGTATGCCAGGAAGATCAGGAAGATAAAGGAAGGTATGCCAGGGAGATCAGGAAGATAAAGGAAGGTATGCCAGGGAGATCAGAAAGATAAAGGAAGGTATGCCAGGGAGATCAGGACGCAGAAGGAAGGTATGCCAGGGAGATCAGGAAGATAAAGGAAGGTATGCCAGGGAGATCAGAAAGATAAAGGAAGGTATGCCAGGGAGATCAGGACGCAGAAGGATGGTATGCCAGGGAGATCAGGAAGATAAAGGAAGGTATGCCAGGGAGATCAGGAGGATGAAGGAAGGTATGCCAGGAAGATCAGGAAGATGAAAGAAGGTATGCCAGGGAGATCAGGACGCAGAAGGAAGGTATGCCAGGGAGATCAGGAGGATGAAGGAAGGTATGACAGGGAGATCAGGAGGATGAAGGAAGGTATGCCAGGGAGATCAGGAGGATGAGGGAAGGTATGCTGGGGAGATCAGGAGGATGAAGGAAGGTATGCCAGGAAGATCAGGAAGATAAAGGAAGGTATGCTAGGGAGATCAGGAAGATAAAGGAAGGTATGCCAGGGAGATCAGAAAGATAAAGGAAGGTATGCCAGGGAGATCAGGATGCAGAAGGATGGTATGCCAGGGAGATCAGGAGGATGAAGGAAGGTATGCCAGGGAGATCAGGAGGATGAAGGAAGGTATGCCAGGGAGATCAGGAAGATAAAGGAAGGTATGCCAGGGAGATCAGGAAGATAAAGGAAGGTATATCAGGGAGATCAGGACGCAGAAGGATGGTATGCCAGGAAGATCAGGAAGATAAAGGAAGGTATGCCAGGGAGATCAGGAAGATAAAGGAAGGTATGCCAGGGAGATCAGAAAGATAAAGGAAGGTATGCCAGGGAGATCAGGACGCAGAAGGAAGGTATGCCAGGGAGATCAGGAAGATAAAGGAAGGTATGCCAGGGAGATCAGAAAGATAAAGGAAGGTATGCCAGGGAGATCAGGAAGATAAAGGAAGGTATGCCAGGGAGATCAGGAGGATGAAGGAAGGTATGCCAGGGAGATCAGAAAGATAAAGGAAGGTATGCCAGGGAGATCAGGAAGATAAAGGAAGGTATGCCAGGGAGATCAGGAAGATAAAGGGAGGTATGCCAGGAAGATCAGGAAGATAAAGGAAGGTATGCCAGGGAGATCAGGAGGATGAAGGAAGGTATGCCAGGGAGATCAGAAAGATGAAGGAAGGTATGCCAGGGAGATCAGGACGCAGAAGGATGGTATGCCAGGGAGATCAGGAGGATGAAGGAAGGTATGCCAGGGAGATCAGGAGGATGAAGGAAGGTATGCCAGGGAGATCAGGAAGATAAAGGAAGGTATGCCAGGGAGATCAGGAAGATAAAGGAAGGTATGCCAGGGAGATCAGGACGCAGAAGGATGGTATGCCAGGGAGATCAGGAAGATAAAGGAAGGTATGCCAGGGAGATCAGAAAGATAAAGGAAGGTATGCCAGGGAGATCAGGACGCAGAAGGAAGGTATGCCAGGGAGATCAGGAAGATAAAGGAAGGTATGCCAGGGAGATCAGAAAGATAAAGGAAGGTATGCCAGGGAGATCAGGACGCAGAAGGATGGTATGCCAGGGAGATCAGGAAGATAAAGGAAGGTATGCCAGGAAGATCAGGAAGATAAAGGAAGGTATGCCAGGGAGATCAGGAGGATGAAGGCAGGTATGCCAGGGAGATCAGAAAGATAAAGGAAGGTATGCCAGGGAGATCAGGAAGATAAAGGAAGGTATGCCAGGGAGATCAGGAAGATAAAGGAAGGTATGCCAGGAAGATCAGGAAGATAAAGGAAGGTATGCCAGGAAGATCAGGAAGATAAAGGAAGGTATGCCAGGGAGATCAGGAGGATGAAGGAAGGTATGCCAGGGAGATCAGAAAGATGAAGGAAGGTATGCCAGGGAGATCAGGACGCAGAAGGATGGTATGCCAGGGAGATCAGGAGGATGAAGGAAGGTATGCCAGGGAGATCAGAAAGACAAAGGAAGGTATGCCAGGGAGATCAGGATGCAGATGGAAGGTGTGCCAGGGAGATCAGGAGGATGAAGGAAGGTATGCCAGGGAGATCAGGAAGATAAAGGAAGGTATGCCAGGGAGATCAGGAAGATAAAGGAAGGCATGCCAGGAAGATCAGGAAGATAAAGGAAGGTATGCCAGGAAGATCAGGAAGATAAAGGAAGGTATGCCAGGGAGATCAGGAGGATGAAGGAAGGTATGCCAGGGAGATCAGAAAGATAAAGGAAGGTATGCCAGGGAGATCAGGAAGATAAAGGAAGGTATGCCAGGGAGATCAGGAAGATAAAGGGAGGTATGCCAGGAAGATCAGGAAGATAAAGGAAGGTATGCCAGGGAGATCAGGAGGATGAAGGAAGGTATGCCAGGGAGATCAGAAAGATGAAGGAAGGTATGCCAGGGAGATCAGGACGCAGAAGGATGGTATGCCAGGGAGATCAGGAGGATGAAGGAAGGTATGCCAGGGAGATCAGGAGGATGAAGGAAGGTATGCCAGGGAGATCAGGAAGATAAAGGAAGGTATGCCAGGGAGATCAGGAAGATAAAGGAAGGTATGCCAGGGAGATCAGGACGCAGAAGGATGGTATGCCAGGAAGATCAGGAAGATAAAGGAAGGTATGCCAGGGAGATCAGGAAGATAAAGGAAGGTATGCCAGGGAGATCAGAAAGATAAAGGAAGGTATGCCAGGGAGATCAGGACGCAGAAGGAAGGTATGCCAGGGAGATCAGGAAGATAAAGGAAGGTATGCCAGGGAGATCAGAAAGATAAAGGAAGGTATGCCAGGGAGATCAGGACGCAGAAGGATGGTATGCCAGGGAGATCAGGAAGATAAAGGAAGGTATGCCAGGGAGATCAGGAGGATGAAGGAAGGTATGCCAGGAAGATCAGGAAGATGAAAGAAGGTATGCCAGGGAGATCAGGACGCAGAAGGAAGGTATGCCAGGGAGATCAGGAGGATGAAGGAAGGTATGACAGGGAGATCAGGAGGATGAAGGAAGGTATGCCAGGGAGATCAGGAGGATGAGGGAAGGTATGCTGGGGAGATCAGGAGGATGAAGGAAGGTATGCCAGGGAGATCAGGAGGATGAAGGAAGGTATGCCAGGGAGATCAGGAGGATGAAGGAAGGTATGCCCAGGAAGATCAGGAAGATGAAAGAAGGTATGCCAGGGAGATCAGGAAGATAAAGGAAGGTATGCCAGGGAGATCAGAAAGATAAAGGAAGGTATGCCAGGGAGATCAGGACGCAGAGGATGGTATGCCAGGGAGATCAGGAGGATGAAGGAAGGTATGCCAGGGAGATCAGGAAGATAAAGGAAGGTATGCCAGGGAGATCAGGAAGATAAAGAAGGTATATCAGGGAGTTCAGACGCAGAAGGATGGTATGCCAGGAAGATCAGGAAGATAAAGGAAGGTATGCCAGGGAGATCAGGAAGATAAAGGAAGGTATGCCAGGGAGATCAGAAAGATAAAGGAAGGTATGCCAGGGAGATCAGGACGCAGAAGGAAGGTATGCCAGGGAGATCAGGAAGATAAAGGAAGGTATGCCAGGGAGATCAGAAAGATAAAGGAAGGTATGCCAGGGAGATCAGGAAGATAAGGAAGGTATGCCAGGGAGATCAGGAGGATGAAGGAAGGTATGCCAGGGAGATCAGAAAGATAAAGGAAGGTATGCCAGGGAGATCAGGAAGATAAAGGAAGGTATGCCAGGGAGATCAGGAAGATAAAGGGAGGTATGCCAGGAAGATCAGGAAGATAAAGGAAGGTATGCCAGGGAGATCAGGAGGATGAAGGAAGGTATGCCAGGGAGATCAGAAAGATGAAGGAAGGTATGCCAGGGAGATCAGGACGCAGAAGGATGGTATGCCAGGGAGATCAGGAGGATGAAGGAAGGTATGCCAGGGAGATCAGGAGGATGAAGGAAGGTATGCCAGGGAGATCAGGAAGATAAAGGAAGGTATGCCAGGGAGATCAGAAGATAAAGGAAGGTATGCCAGGGAGATCAGGACGCAGAAGGAAGAGTATGCCAGGGAGATCAGGAAGATAAAGGAAGGTATGCAGGGAGATCAGAAAGATAAAGGAGGTATGCCAGGGAGATCAGGAAGATAAGGAAGGTATGCCAGGGAGATCAGGAGGATGAGGAAGGTATGCCAGGGAGATCAGAAGATAAAGGAAGGTATGCCAGGAGATCAGAAGATAAAGGAAGGTATGCCAGGGAGATCAGGAAGATAAAGGAGGTATGCCAGGAAGATCAGGAAGATAAAGGAAGGTATGCAGGGAGATCAGGAGATGAAGGAAGGTATGCCAGGAGATCAGGAAAGATGAAGGAAGGTATGCCAGGGAGATCAGGACGCAGAAGGATGTATGCCAGGGAGATCAGGAGGATGAAGGAAGGTATGCCAGGGAGATCAGGAGGATGAAGGAAGGTATGCCAGGGAGATCAGGAGATAAAGGAAGGTATGCCAGGGAGATCAGGAAGATAAAGGAAGGTATGCCAGGGAGATCAGGACGCAGAAGGATGGTATGCCAGGGAGATAGGAAGATAAAGGAAGGTATGCCAGGGAGATCAGAAAGATAAAGGAAGGTATGCCAGGGAGATCAGGACGCAGAAGGAAGGTATGCCAGGGAGATCAGGAAGATAAAGGAAGGTATGCCAGGGAGATCAGAAAGATAAAGGAAGGTATGCCAGGGAGATCAGGACGCAGAAGGATGGTATGCCAGGGAGATCAGGAAGATAAAGGAAGGTATGCCAGGAAGATCAGGAAGATAAAGGAAGGTATGCCAGGGAGATCAGGAGGATGAAGGCAGGTATGCCAGGGAGATCAGAAAGATAAAGGAAGGTATGCCAGGGAGATCAGGAAGATAAAGGAAGGTATGCCAGGGAGATCAGGAAGATAAAGGAAGGTATGCCAGGAAGATCAGGAAGATAAAGGAAGGTATGCCAGGAAGATCAGGAAGATAAAGGAAGGTATGCCAGGGAGATCAGGAGGATGAAGGAAGGTATGCCAGGGAGATCAGAAAGATGAAGGAAGGTATGCCAGGGAGATCAGGACGCAGAAGGATGGTATGCCAGGGAGATCAGGAGGATGAAGGAAGGTATGCCAGGGAGATCAGAAGACAAAGGAAGGTATGCCAGGGAGATCAGGATGCAGATGGAAGGTAGTGCCAGGGAGATCAGAGGATGAAGGAAGGTATGCCAGGGAGATCAGGAAGATAAAGGAAGGTATGCCAGGGAGATCAGGAAGATAAAGGAAGGCTATGCCAGGAAGATCAGGAAGATAAAGGAAGGTATGCCAGGAAGATCAGGAAGATAAAGGAAGGTATGCCAGGGAGATCAGGAGGATGAAGGAAGGTATGCCAGGGAGATCAGAAAGATAAAGGAAGGTATGCCAGGGAGATCAGGAAGATAAAGGAAGGTATGCCAGGGAGATCAGGAAGATGAAGGGAGGTATGCCAGGAAGATCAGGAAGATAAAGGAAGGTAATGCCAGGGAGATCAGGGGAAGTGAAGGAAGGTATGCCAGGAGAGATCAGGAGGATGAAGGAAGGTATGCCAGGGAGATCTGGGGAGGAGGGAAGGTATGCTGGGGAGATCAGAAGGATGAAGGATGGTATGCCAGGGAGATCAGGAGGATGAAGGAAGGTATGCCAGGGAGATTCAGGAGGATGAAGTGAAGGTATGCCAGGAAGTATCAGGAAGATGAAAAGAAGGTATGCCAGGGGAGATCAGGAAGATAAAGGAAGGTATGCCAGGGAGATCAGAAGATAAAGGAAGGTATGCCAGGAGATCAGGACGCCAAAGGATGGTATGCCAGGGAGATCAGGAGGATGAAGGAAGGTATGCCAGGGGAGATCAGGAGGATGAAGGAAGGTATGCCAGGGAGATCAGGAAGATAAAGGAAGGTATGCCAGGGGAGATCAGGAAGATAAAGGAAGGTATATCAGGGAGATCAGGACGCAGAAGGATGGTATGCCAGAAGATCAGGAAGATAAAGGAAGGTATGCCAGGGAGATCAGGAAGATAAGGAAGGTATGCCAGGGAGATCAGAAAGATAAAGGAAGGTATGCCAGGGAGATCAGGACGCAGAAGGAAGGTATGCCAGGGAGATCAGGAAGATAAAGGAAGGTATGCCAGGGAGATCAGAAAGATAAAGGAAGGTATGCCAGGGAGATCAGGAAGATAAAGGAAGGTATGCCAGGGAGATCAGGAAGGATGAAGGAAGGTATGCCAGGGAGATTCAGAAGATAAAGGAAGGTATGCCAGGGAGATCAGGAAGATAAAGGAAGGTATGCCAGGGAGATCAGGAAGATAAAGGGAGGTATGCCAGGAGATCAGGAAGATAAAGGAAGGTATGCCAGGGAGATCAGGAGGATGAAGGAAGGTATGCCAGGGAGATCAGAAAGATGAAGGAAGGTATGCCAGGGAGATCAGGACGCAGAAGGATGGTATGCCAGGGAGATCAGGAGGATGAAGGAAGGTATGCCAGGGAGATCAGGAGGATGAAGGAAGGTATTCCAGGGAGATCAGGAAGATTAACGGAAGGTATGCCCAGGGAGATCAGGAGAGATAAAGGAAGGTATGCCAGGAGATCAGGAGATGAAGGAAGGTATGCCAGGGAGATCAGGAGGATGAAGGAAGGTATGCCAGGGAGATCAGAAAGATAAAGGAAGGTATGCCAGGGAGATCAGGAAGATGAAGGAAGGTATGCCAGGGAGATCAGGAAGATAAAGGAAGGTATGCAGGAGAGATCAGGAGATAAAGGAAGGTATGCCAGGGAGATCAGGACGATGAAGAAGGTATGCCAGGGAGATCAGGAGATGAAGGAAGGTATGCCAGGGAGATCAGGAGGATGAAGGAAGGTATGCTGGGAGATCAGGAGGATGAAGGAAGGTATGCCAGGGAGATCAGTAGATGAAGGAAGGGATGCCAGGGAGATCAGAGGGGAATAAGGAAAGGAAGGTATGCCAGGAGATCAGGAGATAAAGGAAGGTATGCCAGGAAGATCAGAAGATAAAGGAAGGTATGCCAGGAAGATCAGGAAGATAAAGGAAGGTATGCCAGGGAGATCAGGAGGATGAAGGAAGGTATGCCAGGGAGATCAGAAAGATGAAGGAAGGTATGCCAGGGAGATCAGGACGCAGAAGGATGGTATGCCAGGGAGATCAGGAGGATGAAGGAAGGTATGCCAGGGAGATCAGAAAGACAAAGGAAGGTATGCCAGGGAGATCAGGATGCAGATGGAAGGTGTGCCAGGGAGATCAGGAGGATGAAGGAAGGTATGCCAGGGAGATCAGGAAGATAAAGGAAGGTATGCCAGGGAGATCAGGAAGATAAAGGAAGGCATGCCAGGAAGATCAGGAAGATAAAGGAAGGTATGCCAGGAAGATCAGGAAGATAAAGGAAGGTATGCCAGGGAGATCAGGAGGATGAAGGAAGGTATGCCAGGGAGATCAGAAAGATAAAGGAAGGTATGCCAGGGAGATCAGGAAGATAAAGGAAGGTATGCCAGGGAGATCAGGAAGATAAAGGGAGGTATGCCAGGAGATCAGGAAGGATGAAAGGAAGGTATGCCAGGGAGATCAGGAGGATGAAGGAAGGTATGCCAGGGAGATCAGAAAGATGAAGGAAGGTATGCCAGGGAGATCAGGACGCAGAAGGATGGTATGCCAGGGAGATCAGGAGGATGAAGGAAGGTATGCCAGGGAGATCAGGAGGATGAAGGAAGGTATGCCAGGGAGATCAGGAAGATAAAGGAAGGTATGCCAGGGAGATCAGGAAGATAAAGGAAGGTATGCCAGGGAGATCAGGACGCAGAAGGATGGTATGCCAGGAAGATCAGGAAGATAAAGGAAGGTATGCCAGGGAGATCAGGAAGATAAAGGAAGGTATGCCAGGGAGATCAGAAGATAAAGGAAGGTATGCCAGGGAGATCAGGACGCAGAAGGAAGGTATGCCAGGGAGATCAGGAAGATAAAGGAAGGTATGCCAGGGAGATCAGAAAGATAAAGGAAGGTATGCCAGGGAGATCAGGACGCAGAAGGATGGTATGCCAGGGAGATCAGGAAGATAAAGGAAGGTATGCCAGGGAGATCAGGAGGATGAAGGAAGGTATGCCAGGAAGATCAGGAAGATGAAAGAAGGTATGCCAGGGAGATCAGGACGCAGAAGGAAGGTATGCCAGGGAGATCAGGAGGATGAAGGAAGGTATGACAGGGAGATCAGGAGGATGAAGGAAGGTATGCCAGGGAGATCAGGAGGATGAGGGAAGGTATGCTGGGGAGATCAGGAGGATGAAGGAAGGTATGCCAGGGAGATCAGGAGGATGAAGGAAGGTATGCCAGGGAGATCAGGAGGATGAAGGAAGGTATGCCAGGAAGATCAGGAAGATGAAAGAAGGTATGCCAGGGAGATCAGGATGCAGAAGGAAGGTATGCCAGGGAGATCAGGAGGATGAAGGAAGGTATGCCAGGGAGATCAGGAAGATGAAGGAAGGTATGCTGGGGAGATCAGGAAGATGAAGGAAGGAATGCCAGGGAGATCAGGAAGATGAAGGAAGGTATGACAGGGAGATCAGGAGGATGAAGGAAGGTATGCCAGGGAGATCAGGAGGATGAAGGAAGGTATGACAGGGAGATCAGAAGGATGAAGGAAGGTATGACAGGGAGATCAGGAGGATGAAGGAAGGTATGACAGGGAGATCAGGAAGATGAAGGAAGGTATGACAGGGAGATCAGGAGGATGAAGGAAGGTATGCCAGGGAGATCAGGAAGATGAAGGAAGGTATGCCAGGAAGATCAGGAGGATGAAGGAAGGTATGCCAGGGAGATCAGGAGGATGAAGGATGGTATGCCAGGGAGATCAGGAAGATGAAGGATGGTATGCCAGGGAGATCAGGAAGATGAAGGAAGGTTTGCCAGGAAGATCAGGATGCAGATGGAAGGTGTGCCAGGAAGATCAGGAAGATGAAGGAAGGTATGCCAGGAAGATCAGGAAGATAAAGGAAGGTATGCTAGGGAGATCAGGAAGATAAAGGAAGGTATGCCAGGGAGATCAGAAAGATAAAGGAAGGTATGCCAGGGAGATCAGGACGCAGAAGGATGGTATGCCAGGGAGATCAGGAGGATGAAGGAAGGTATGCCAGGGAGATCAGGAGGATGAAGGAAGGTATGCCAGGGAGATCAGGAAGATAAAGGAAGGTATGCCAGGGAGATCAGGAAGATAAAGGAAGGTATGCCAGGGAGATCAGGATGCAGAAGGATGGTATGCCAGGAAGATCAGGAAGATAAAGGAAGGTATGCCAGGGAGATCAGGAAGATAAAGGAAGGTATGCCAGGGAGATCAGAAAGATATAGGAAGGTATGCCAGGGAGATCAGGACGCAGAAGGAAGGTATGCCAGGGAGATCAGGAAGATAAAGGAAGGTATGCCAGGGAGATCAGAAAGATAAAGGAAGGTATGCCAGGGAGATCAGGACGCAGAAGGATGGTATGCCAGGGAGATCAGGAAGATAAAGGAAGGTATGCCAGGGAGATCAGGAGGATGAAGGAAGGTATGCCAGGAAGATCAGGAAGATGAAAGAAGGTATGCCAGGGAGATCAGGACGCAGAAGGAAGGTATGCCAGGGAGATCAGGAGGATGAAGGAAGGTATGACAGGGAGATCAGGAGGATGAAGGAAGGTATGCAGGGAGATCAGGAGGATGAGGGAAGGTATGCTGGGGAGATCAGGAGGATGAAGGAAGGTATGCCAGGGAGATCAGGAGGATGAAGGGAAGGTATGCCAGGGAGATCAGGAGGATGAAGGAAGGTATGCCAGGAAGATCAGGAAGATGAAAGAAGGTATGCCAGGGAGATCAGGATGCAGAAGGAAGGTATGCCAGGGAGATCAGGAGGATGAAGGAAGGTATGCCAGGGAGATCAGGAAGATGAAGGAAGGTATGCCAGGGAGATCAGGAAGATGAAGGAAGGTATGCCAGGGAGATCAGGAAGATGAAGGAAGGTATGACAGGGAGATCAGGAGGATGAAGGAAGGTATGCCAGGGAGATCAGGATGCAGAAGGAAGGTATGCCAGGGAGATCAGGAAGATAAAGGAAGGTATGCCAGGGAGATCAGAAAGATAAAGGAAGGTATGCCAGGGAGATCAGGACGAAGAAGGAAGGTATGCCAGGGAGATCAGGAAGATAAAGGAAGGTATGCCAGGAGATCAGGAAGATAAAGGAAGGTATGCCAGGGAGATCAGGAGGATGAAGGAAGGTATGCCAGGGAGATCAGAAAGATAAAGGAAGGTATGCCAGGGAGATCAGGAAGATAAAGGAAGGTATGCCAGGGAGATCAGGAAGATAAAGGAAGGTATGCCAGGAAGATCAGGAAGATAAAGGAAGGTATGCCAGGGAGATCAGGAAGATAAAGGAAGGTATGCCAGGGAGATCAGGAAGATGAAGGAAGGTATGCCAGGGAGATCAGAAAGATGAAGGAAGGTATGCCAGGGAGATCAGGACGCAGAAGGATGGTATGCCAGGGAGATCAGGAGGATGAAGGAAGGTATGCCAGGGAGATCAGAAAGACAAAGGAAGGTATGCCAGGGAGATCAGGATGCAGATGGAAGGTGTGCCAGGGAGATCAGGAGGATGAAGGAAGGTATGCCAGGGAGATCAGGAAGATAAAGGAAGGTATGCCAGGGAGATCAGGAAGATAAAGGAAGGCATGCCAGGAAGATCAGGAAGATAAAGGAAGGTATGCCAGGAAGATCAGGAAGATAAAGGAAGGTATGCCAGGGAGATCAGGAGGATGAAGAAGGTATGCCAGGGAGATCAGAAAGATAAAGGAAGGTATGCCAGGGAGATCAGGAAGATAAAGGAAGGTATGACAGGGAGATCAGGAAGATAAAGGAAGGTATGCCAGGGAGATCAGGAGGATGAAGGAAGGTATGCCAGGAAGATCAGGAAGATAAAGGAAGGTATGCCAGGGAGATCAGGAGGATGGAGGAAGGTATGCCAGGGAGATCAGAAAGATGAAGGAAGGTATGCCAGGGAGATCAGGACGCAGAAGGATGGTATGCCAGGGAGATCAGGAGGATGAAGGAAGGTATGCCAGGGAGATCAGGAGGATGAAGGAAGGTATGCCAGGGAGATCAGGAAGATAAAGGAAGGTATGCCAGGGAGATCAGGAAGATAAAGGAAGGTATGCCAGGAGATCAGGACGCAGAAGGATGGTATGCCAGGAAGATCAGGAAGATAAAGGAAGGTATGCCAGGGAGATCAGGAAGATAAGGAAGGTATGCCAGGGAGATCAGAAGATAAAGGAAGGTATGCCAGGGAGATCAGGACGAAGAAGGAAGGTATGCCAGGGAGATCAGAAGATAAAGGAAGGTATGCCAGGGAGATCAGAAAGATAAAGGAAGGTATGCCAGGGAGATCAGGACGCAGAAGGATGGTATGCCAGGGAGATCAGGAGATAAAGGAAGGTATGCCAGGGAGATCAGGAGGATGAAGGAAGGTATGCCAGGAAGATCAGGAAGATGAAAGAAGGTATGCCAGGGAGATCAGGACGCAGAAGGAAGGTATGCCAGGGAGATCAGGAGGATGAAGGAAGGTATGACAGGGAGATCAGGAGGATGAAGGAAGGTATGCCAGGGAGATCAGGAGGATGAGGGAAGGTATGCTGGGGAGATCAGGAGGATGAAGGAAGGTATGCCAGGGAGATCAGGAGGATGAAGGAAGGTATGCCAGGGAGATCAGGAGGATGAAGGAAGGTATGCCAGGAAGATCAGGAAGATGAAAGAAGGTATGCCAGGGAGATCAGGATGCAGAAGGAAGGTATGCCAGGGAGATCAGGAGGATGAAGGAAGGTATGCCAGGGAGATCAGGAAGATGAAGGAAGGTATGCTGGGGAGATCAGGAAGATGAAGGAAGGTATGCCAGGGAGATCAGGAAGATGAAGGAAGGTATGACAGGGAGATCAGGAGGATGAAGGAAGGTATGCCAGGGAGATCAGGAGGATGAAGGAAGGTATGACAGGGAGATCAGAAGGATGAAGGAAGGTATGACAGGGAGATCAGGAGGATGAAGGAAGGTATGACAGGGAGATCAGGAAGATGAAGGAAGGTATGACAGGGAGATCAGGAGGATGAAGGAAGGTATGCCAGGGAGATCAGGAAGATGAAGGAAGGTATGCCAGGAAGATCAGGAGGATGAAGGAAGGTATGCCAGGGAGATCAGGAGGATGAAGGATGGTATGCCAGGGAGATCAGGAAGATGAAGGATGGTATGCCAGGGAGATCAGGAAGATGAAGGAAGGTTTGCCAGGAAGATCAGGATGCAGATGGAAGGTGTGCCAGGAAGATCAGGAAGATGAAGGAAGGTATGCCAGGAAGATCAGGAAGATAAAGGAAGGTATGCTAGGGAGATCAGGAAGATAAAGGAAGGTATGCCAGGGAGATCAGAAAGATAAAGGAAGGTATGCCAGGGAGATCAGGACGCAGAAGGATGGTATGCCAGGGAGATCAGGAGGATGAAGGAAGGTATGCCAGGGAGATCAGGAGGATGAAGGAAGGTATGCCAGGGAGATCAGGAAGATAAAGGAAGGTATGCCAGGGAGATCAGGAAGATAAAGGAAGGTATGCCAGGGAGATCAGGACGCAGAAGGATGGTATGCCAGGAAGATCAGGAAGATAAAGGAAGGTATGCCAGGGAGATCAGGAAGATAAAGGAAGGTATGCCAGGGAGATCAGAAAGATAAAGGAAGGTATGCCAGGGAGATCAGGACGCAGAAGGAAGGTATGCCAGGGAGATCAGGAAGATAAAGGAAGGTATGCCAGGGAGATCAGAAAGATAAAGGAAGGTATGCCAGGGAGATCAGGACGCAGAAGGATGGTATGCCAGGGAGATCAGGAAGATAAAGGAAGGTATGCCAGGGAGATCAGGAGGATGAAGGAAGGTATGCCAGGAAGATCAGGAAGATGAAAGAAGGTATGCCAGGGAGATCAGGACGCAGAAGGAAGGTATGCCAGGGAGATCAGGAGGATGAAGGAAGGTATGACAGGGAGATCAGGAGGATGAAGGAAGGTATGCAGGGGAGATCAGGAGGATGAGGGAAGGTATGCTGGGAGATCAGGAGGATGAAGGAAGGTATGCCAGGGAGATCAGGAGGATGAAGGAAGGTATGCCAGGGAGATCAGAAAAGTAAAGGAAGGTATGCCAGGGAGATCAGGACGCAGAAGGATGGTATGCCAGGGAGATCAGGAAGATAAAGGAAGGTATGCCAGGAAGATCAGGAAGATAAAGGAAGGTATGCCAGGGAGATCAGGAGGATGAAGGCAGGTATGCCAGGGAGATCAGAAAGATAAGGAAGGTATGCCAGGGAGATCAGGAAGATAAAGGAAGGTATGCCAGGGAGATCAGGAAGATAAAGGAAGGTATGCCAGGAAGATCAGGAAGATAAAGGAAGGTATGCCAGGAAGATCAGGAAGATAAAGGAAGGTATGCCAGGGAGATCAGGGAGGATGAAGGAAGGTATGCCCGGGAGATCAGAAAGATAAAGGAAGGTATGCAGGAAGATCAGAAGATAAAGGAAGGTATGCCAGGGAGATCAGGAGGATGAAGGAAGGTATGCCAGGGAGATCAGAAAGATAAAGGAAGGTATGCCAGGAGATCAGAAAGATAAAGGAAGGTATGCCAGGGAGATCAGGACGCAGAAGGATGGTATGCCAGGGAGATCAGGAAGATAAAGGAAGGTATGCCAGGGAGATCAGGAGGATGAAGGAAGGTATGCCAGGAAGATCAGGAAGATGAAAGAAGGATATGCCAGGGAGATAGGACGCAGAAGGAAGGTATGCCAGGGAGATCAGGAGGATGAAGTAAGGTATGACAGGTAGATCAGGAGGATGAAGGAAGGTATGCCAGGGAGATCAGGAGGATGAGGGAAGGTATGCTGGGGAGATCAGGAGGATGAAGGAAGGTATGCCAGGGAGATCAGGAGGTATGAAGGAAGGTATGCCAGGGAGATCAGGAGGATGAAGGAAGGTATGCCAGGAAGATCAGGAAGATGAAAGAAGGTATGCCAGGGAGATCAGGATGCAGAAGGAAGGTATGCCAGGGAGATCAGGAGGATGAAGGAAGGTAAGCCAGGGAGATCAGGAAGATGAAAGAAGGTATGCTGGGGAGATCAGGAAGATGAAGGAAGGTATGCCAGGGAGATCAGGAGATGAAGGGAAGGTATTATTAAGGAAGGTATGCAGGAGATCAGAGGATAAGAAGTATGCCAGGGAGATCAGGAGGCAGAAGGAAGGTATGCCAGGGAGATCAGGAAGATAAAGGAAGGTATGCCAGGGGGAGATCAGAAAGAAAAGGAAGGTATGCCAGGGAGATCAGGAAGCAGAAGGATGTATGCCAGGGAGATCAGGAAGATAAAGGAAGGTATGCCAGGAAGATCAGGAAGATAAAGGAAGGTATGCCAGGGAGATCAGGACGCAGAAGGATGGTATGCCAGGAAGATCAGGAAGATAAAGGAAGGTATGCCAGGGAGATCAGGAGGATGAAGGAAGGTATGCCAGGGAGATCAGAGATGAAGGAAGGTATGCCAGGGAGATCAGGAAGATAAAGGAAGGTATGCCAGGGAGATCAGGAAGATAAAGGAAGGTATGCCAGGGAGATCAGGACGCAGAAGGATGGTATGCCAGGGAGATCAGGAAGATAAAGGAAGGTATGCCAGGGAGATCAGGAAGATAAAGGAGGTATGCCAGGGAGATCAGGAAGATGAAGGAAGGTATGCCAGGGAGATCAGGAAGAGAAGGAAGGTATGCCAGGGAGATCAGGAAGATAAAGGAAGGTATGCCAGGGAGATCAGAAGATAAAGGAAGGTATGCCAGGGAGATCAGGAAGAGAAGGAAGGTATGCCAGGGAGATCAGGAAGATAAAGGAAGGTATGCCAGGGAGATCAGGAGGATGAAGGAAGGTATGCCAGGGAGATCAGGAAGATGAAGGAAGGTATGCCAGGGAGATCAGGACGCAGAAGGATGGTATGCCAGGGAGATCAGGAGGATGAAGGAAGGTATGCCAGGGAGATCAGGAAGATGAAGGAAGGTATGCCAGGGAGATCAGGATGCAGATGGAAGGTATGCCAGGGAGATCAGGAGATGAAGGAAGGTATGCCAGGGAGATCAGGAAGATAAGGAAGGTATGCCAGGGAGATCAGGAAGATAAAGGAAGGTATGCCAGGGAGATCAGGAAGATAAAGGAAGGTATGCCAGGAAGATCAGGAAGATGAAGGAAGGTATGCCAGGGAGATCAGGAGGATGAAGGAAGGTATGCCAGGGAGATCAGAAAGATAAAGGAAGGTATGCCAGGGAGATCAGGAAGATAAAGGAAGGTATGCCAGGGAGATCAGGAAGATAAAGGAAGGTATGCCAGGGAGATCAGGAGGATGAAGGAAGGTATGCCAGGAAGATCAGGAAGATAAAGGAAGGTATGCCAGGGAGATCAGGAGGATGAAGGAAGGTATGCCAGGGAGATCAGAAAGATGAAGGAAGGTATGCCAGGGAGATCAGGACGCAGAAGGATGGTATGCCAGGGAGATCAGGAGGATGAAGGAAGGTATGCCAGGGAGATCAGGAGGATGAAGGAAGGTATGCCAGGGAGATCAGGAAGATAAAGGAAGGTATGCAGGGAGATCAGGAAGATAAGGAAGGTATGCCAGGGAGATCAGGAAGCAGAAGGATGGTATGCCAGGAGATCAGGAAGATAAAGGAAGGTATGCCAGGAGATCAGGAAGATAAAGGAAGGTATGCCAGGGAGATCAGGAAAGATAAAGGAAGGTATGCCAGGGAGATCAGGACGCTAGAAGGAAGGTATGCCAGGGAGATCAGGAAGATAAAGGAAGGTATGCCAGGGAGATCAGAAAGATAAAGGAAGGTATGCCAGGAGATCAGGACGCAGAAGGATGGTATGCCAGGGAGATCAGGAAGATAAAGGAAGGTATGCCAGGGAGATCAGGAGGATGAAGGAAGGTATGCCAGGAAGATCAGGAAGATGAAAGAAGGTATGCCAGGGAGATCAGGACGCAGAAGGAAGGTATGCCAGGGAGATCAGGAGGATGAAGGAAGGTATGACAGGGAGATCAGGAGGATGAAGGAAGGTATGCCAGGGAGATCAGGAGGATGAGGGAAGGTATGCTGGGGAGATCAGGAGGATGAAGGAAGGTATGCCAGGGAGATCAGGAGGATGAAGGAAGGTATGCCAGGGAGATCAGGAGGATGAAGGAAGGTATGCCAGGAAGATCAGGAAGATGAAAGAAGGTATGCCAGGGAGATCAGGATGAGAAGGAAGGTATGCCAGGGAGATCAGGAGGATGAAGGAAGGTATGCCAGGGAGATCAGGAAGATGAAGGAAGGTATGCTGGGAGATCAGGAAGATGAAGGAAGGTATGCCAGGGAGATCAGGAAGATGAAGGAAGGTATGACAGGGAGATCAGGAGGATGAAGGAAGGTATGCCAGGAGATCAGGAGGATGAAGGAAGGTATGACAGGGAGATCAGAAGATGAAGGAAGGTATGACAGGGAGATCAGGAGATGAAGGAAGGTATGCCAGGGAGATCAGGAAGATGAAGGAAGGTATGCCAGGGAGATCAGGAGGATGAAGGAAGGTATGCCAGGGAGATCAGGAAGATGAAGGAAGGTATGCCAGGAAGATCAGGAGGATGAAGGAAGGTATGCCAGGGAGATCAGGAGGATGAAGGAGGTATGCCAGGGAGATCAGGAAGATGAAGGATGGTATGCCAGGGAGATCAGGAAGATGAAGGAAGGTATGCCAGGAAGATCAGGATGCAGATGGAAGGTGTGCCAGGAAGATCAGGAAGATGAAGGAAGGTATGCCAGGAAGATCAGGAAGATAAAGGAAGGTATGCCAGGGAGATCAGGAAGATAAAGGAAGGTATGCCAGGGAGATCAGAAAGATGAAGGAAGGTATGCCAGGGAGATCAGGACGCAGAAGGAAGGTATGCCAGGGAGATCAGGAGGATGAAGGAAGGTATGCCAGGAGATCAGGAGATGAAGGAAGTATTGCCAGGAGATCAGGAAGATAAAGGAAGGTATGTCCAGGGAGATCAGGAAGATAAAGGAAGGTATGCAGGGAGATCAGACGCAGAAGGATGGTATGCCAGGAAGATCAGGAAGATAAAGGAAGGTATGCCAGGGAGATCAGGAAGATAAAGGAAGGTATGCCTGGAGATCAGAAAGATAAAGGAAGGTATGCCAGGAGATCAGGACGCAGAAGGAAGGTATGCCAGGGAGATCAGGAAGGATAAAGGAAGGTATTGCCAGGGAGATCAGAAAGATAAAGAAGGTATGCCAGGGAGATCAGGACGCAGAAGGATGGTAGGCCAGGGAGTTCAGGAAGATAAAGGAAGGTATGCCAGGGAGATCAGGAGGGATGAAGGAAGGTATGCCAGGAAGATCAGGAAGATGAAAGAAGGTATGCCTAGGGAGATCAGGACGCAGAAGGAAGGTATGCCAGGGAGATCAGGAGGATGAAGGAAGGTATGACAGGGAGATCAGGAGGATGAAGGAAGGTATGCCAGGGAGATCAGGAGGATGAGGAAGGTATGCAGGGAGATCAGGAGGATGAAGGAAGGTATGCCAGGGAGATCAGGAGGATGAAGGAAGGTATGCCAGGGAGATCAGAAGATGAAGGAAGGTATGCCAGGGAGATCAGGACGAAGGAAGGTATGCCAGGGAGATCAGGAAGATAAAGGAAGGTATGCCAGGAAGATCAGGAAGATAAAGGAAGGTATGCCAGGGAGATCAGGAGGATGAAGGAAGGTATGCCAGGGAGATCAGGAAGATAAAGGAAGGTATGCCAGGGAGATCAGGAAGATAAAGGAAGGTATGCCAGGGAGATCAGGAAGATAAAGGAAGGTATGCCAGGAGATCAGGAAGATAAAGGAAGGTATGCCAGGGAGATCAGGAAGATAAAGGAAGGTATGCCAGGGAGATCAGGAGGATGAAGGAAGGTATGCCAGGGAGATCAGGAAGATAAAGGAAGGTATGCCAGGAGATCAGAAAGATAAAGGAAGGTATGCCAGGGAGATCAGGACGCAGAAGGAAGGTATGCCAGGGAGATCAGAAGATAAAGGAAGGTTATGCCAGGGAGATCAGAAAGATAACAGGCAGGTATGCCTGGGAGATCAGGACGCAGAAGGATGGTATGCCAGGGAGATCAGGAAGGATAAAGGAAGGTATGCCAGGGAGATCAGGAGGATGAAGGAAGGTATGCCCAGGAAGATCAGGAAGATGAAAGAAGGTATGCCAGGGAGATTCAGGACGCAGAAGGAAGGTATGCCAGGGAGATCAGGAGGATGAAGGAAGGTAAGCCAGGGAGATCAGGAGGATGAAGGAAGGTATGCCCAGGGAGAACAGGAGGATGAGGGAAGGTATGCTGGGAGATCAGGAGGATGAAAGGAAGGTATGCCAGGAGATCAGGAGGATGAAGGAAGGTATGCCAGGGAGATCAGGAGGATGAAGGAAGGTATGCCAGGAAGATCAGGAAGATGAAGGAAGGTATGCCAGGGAGATCAGGATGCAGAAGGAAGGTATGCCAGGGAGATCAGGAGGATGAAGGAAGGTATGCCAGGGAGATCAGGAAGATGAAGAAGGTATGCAGGGAGATCAGGAAGATGAAGGAAGGTATGCCAGGGAGATCAGGAAGATGAAGGAAGGTATGACAGGGAGATCAGGAGGATGAAGGAAGGTATGCCAGGGAGATCAGGATGAGAAGGAAGGTATGCCAGGGAGATCAGGAAGATGAAGGAAGGTATGCCAGGGAGATCAGGAAGATGAAGGAAGGTATGCCAGGGAGATCAGGACGAGAAGGAAGGTATGCCAGGGAGATCAGGAAGATGAAGGAAGGTATGCCAGGAGATCAGGAAGATAAAGGAAGGTATGCCAGGGAGATCAGGAAGATGAAGGATGGTATGCCAGGGAGATCAGGAAGATAAGGAAGGTATGCCAGGGAGATCAGGAGGATGAAGGAAGGTATGCCAGGGAGATCAGGAGGATGAAGGAAGGTATGCCAGGGAGATCAGGAGATAAAGGAAGGTATGCCAGGGAGATCAGGAAGATAAAGGAAGGTATGCCAGGGAGATCAGGACGAGAAGGATGGTATGCCAGGAAGATCAGGAAGATAAGGAAGGTATGCCAGGGAGATCAGGAAGATAAAGGAAGGTATGCCAGGGAGATCAGGAAGATAAAGGAAGGTATGCCAGGGAGATCAGGACGCAGAAGGAAGAAGGTATGCCAGGGAGATCAGGAAGATAAGGAAGGTATGCCAGGGAGATCAGGAAGATAAAGGAAGGTATGCCAGGGAGATCAGGAAGCAGAAGGAAGGTATGCCAGGGAGATCAGGAAGATAAAGGAAGGTATGCCAGGGAGATCAGGAGGATGAAGGAAGGTATGCCAGGAAGATCAGGAAGATGAAGAAGGTATGCCAGGGAGATCAGGACGCAGAAGGAAGGTATGCCAGGGAGATCAGGAGGATGAAGGAAGGTATGACAGGGAGATCAGGAGGATGAAGGAAGGTTTGCCAGGGAGATCAGGGAGATGAGGGAAGGGTAGGCTGGGGAGATCAGGAGAGATGAAGGAAGTATGCCAGGGAGATCAGGAGATGAAGGGAGGTATGCCAGGGAGATCAGGAGGATGAAGGAAGGTATGCCAGGGAAGATCAGGAAGAAGTAAGAAGGTATGCCAGGGAGATCAGGATGCAGAAGGAAGGTATGCAGGGAGATCAGGAGGATGAAGGAAGGTATGCCAGGGAGATCAGTAAGATGAAGGAAGGTATGCTGGGGAGATCAGGATGATGAAGGGAAGGTATGCCAGGGGAGATCAGGAAGATGAAGAAGGTATGACAGGGAGATCAGGAGGGATGAAGGAAGGTATGCCAGGGAGATCAGGAGGATGAAGGAAGGTATGACAGGGAGATCAGGGAGGATGAAGGAAGGTTATGACAGGGAGATCAGGGAGGATGAAGGAAGGTATGACAGGGAGATCAGGAAGATGAAGGAAGGTATGACAGGGAGATCAGGAGGATGAAGGAAGGTATGCCAGGGAGATCAGGAAGATGAAGGAAGGTATGCCAGGAGATCAGGAGGATGAAGGAAGGTATGCCAGGGAGATCAGGAGGATGAAGGAAGGTATGCCAGGGAGATCAGGAAGATGAAGGATGGTATGCCAGGGAGATCAGGAAGATGAAGGAAGGTATGCCAGGGAGATCAGGATGAAGGAAGGTATGCCAGGAAGATCAGGAAGATGAAGGAAGGTATGCCAGGAAGATCAGGAAGATAAAGGAAGGTATGCCAGGGAGATCAGGAAGATAAAGGAAGGTATGCCAGGGAGATCAGGAAGATGAAGGAAGGTATGCCAGGGAGATCAGGACGCAGAAGGAAGGTATGCCAGGGAGATCAGGAGGATGAAGGAAGGTATGCCAGGGAGATCAGGAAGATGAAGGATGGTATGCCAGGGAGATCAGGAAGATAAAGGAAGGTATGCCAGGGAGATCAGGAGGATGAAGGAAGGTATGCCAGGAAGATCAGGAAGATGAAAGGAAGGTATGCCAGGGAGATCAGGAGCAGAAGGAAGGTATGCCAGGAGATCAGGAAGATGAAGGAAGGTATGCCAGGGAGATCAGGAGGATGAAGGAAGGTATGCCAGGGAGATCAGGAGGATGAAGGAAGGTATGCCAGGAGATCAGGAAGATGAAAGAAGGTATGCCAGGGAGATCAGGACGCAGAAGGAAGGTATGCCAGGGAGATCAGGAGGATGAAGGAAGGTATGCCAGGGAGATCAGGAAGATGAAGGAAGGTATGCCAGGAAGATCAGGAAGATAAAGGAAGGTATGCTAGGGAGATCAGGAAGATAAAGGAAGGTATGCCAGGGAGATCAGAAAGATAAAGGAAGGTATGCCAGGGAGATCAGGATGCAGAAGGATGGTATGCCAGGGAGATCAGGAGGATGAAGGAAGGTATGCCAGGGAGATCAGGAAGATTAAGGAAGGTATGCCAGGAAGATCAGGAAGATAAAGGAAGGTATGCTAGGGAGATCAGGAAGATAAAGGAGGTATGCCAGGGAGATCAGAAAGATAAAGGAAGGTATGCCAGGGAGATCAGGACGCAGAAGGATGGTATGCCAGGGAGATCAGGAGGATGAAGGAAGGTATGCCAGGGAGATCAGGAAGATGAAGGATGGTATGCCAGGAGATCAGAAGATGAAGGAAGGGTAT